>CM029470.1:30136790-31364235 GCA_017140325.1 Eucalyptus leucophloia subsp. euroa
CCGTACATGCCTCGTCATTATCATACATGTTTTCAAAACCCAACACAATAACAAACACGACCTAAGGAGTCATCATTCCCAAGGCATAAAGCGATGCAAACCTTTCAGCTGCAAACCGCTCAATGAAAAAAAAATAGGATAAGTGTAATTAAGTTTTAAAACTTGCAAAAAATACAATTAAGTTCTAAAACTTATTAAATTAGTTTAATTGAGTCCTAAAATTAACGCTATCAAACTTACTAACAGAAATGCCGACATGGCACAGACATGACATTTTAAATGATTTTTTATTTTTCATGTGGCTTTTTGAAATTATATTTTATTCAATTTTTAAAAAAATTAAATTTAAAAACTAAAATTTATTTTTCAAAAAAAGTATTAAAAAAAAAGAAGAGAAAATCGTAGCTCCTCTGCCGTCGCCCATCGCTAGAGGGGTTGGCGACGATCACCGGCCTTGGGTGAAGATGGTTGGCTAGCACCTAACCAGGGCGAGGCCTTGCCAACCCTAGACTAGGCACCCTCGCCCATGCCAGGCGAGGATTGTCGGCCCTCGCCTGGGGTTGGTGAGGCCTCACCTTGGTCGGGCGTGGTCGACCACCTCCGCTCAGGCCGACGACTATCATCGGCCCCTCGGGTGATGGGCGGCGCAAAGGAGCTGCCATTTTGTTTTTTTTTTTTTCTTAAACAATTTTTTAAAAATAAATCTTATCTTTTCTTTTTTTCGTTTTTAAATGTAATTTTAAATAAAAAAATAATTAAAAAAACATGTGGAAAATGAAAATTTATTTAAAATACCATGTCAGCATTTTCCATTAGTAAATTTGACAGTGTTAACTTTATGACTCAATTGAATCAATTTGACAAATTTTAGGACTCGATTACACTTTTTGCAAGTTTTAAGATTCAATTGCACTTTCATAACAAATTTTAGGACTTCTATTACACTTATCCCAAAAAAAAAAAATCGAATTCATATATCAAGAAAGCAAATGATAAATGAATTATGAATATCGCGCCCCGAACCCTGAGCACGCAACAACCCTTCCCTTGGTTGATAGAAAGCGAAATCCCAGGACTTGTCGACGACCGTTTATTTTAATCTTTCATTATGTACAAGCGGAAAATGAACCATCCTCCAGTCAAATAGACAATCAAGCAATCAAACAGGGATAGAGGGATGAACAACAAGAACAACATCAACTACTTGCATATATACATTTTCAGTGGATTAACCAACAGAGAATCATTTCCGATTTACAAGCCCACCATAGGGGCCAATCCATCCTCTAAGCTAGACCAAAAAGAAACTAGGTTAAGCTAATTCAACTATACAAAAAGAACCCTTGAGTTTGATACCACTATCTCTCGGACCCATTGGACTCAAACTCCGTTAGCTCGTAGTCGAAGGCGTTCAAGTTGATCATTGGTGGAGCGGGGGCAGGATTCTCCACTACACCATTAGGAGGGTTTAACTCCATAGGATCCTAGTCGGCGTCCTCGAGGCTTCTACCGGGCGGCTCGTCAAAACCTCGTAGAGGAATGATCAGCATATCATCCTCCCGGATGTACCATGCCAAGAACCGATGGGTTATCCATTGCTCCGATCCCTCATCTACCCAGATGGTGGAGAGATACTTCTCGTAGATGCACCCGACCTGGGAAGCAGTGGCGTGTCATGACGGTCTCCCAGTCCTTAGGGATCCCGAATTGCACTGGCGAGTGCGCCATTCTAAGCGATCTCGCTTGGCCATTGCCACACCCTGCACGTTATCGATTCATGCGTGCATGCCATAAACAATGTGATCATCTCATGCATAATCGGAGCCCATGATGCCATATTTCTCATATACTCTTGCATCCATACGTGTTCCAATTATTACTGCACCTTAGGGGTACAACCGAACCTCTGCTGGTGTCTACGAGCATAATCGAGCACCGTCCTCCCCCGTGAGGCATGGCGACGTCGAGGGTCCCCCCCCCCCCCAAAAGATGGCATTCTCAAAGTAGCATGGGCCCAGCCTCTACCGCGACTCTGCATCCGGACCCCGCCGGGTATTCCGATAAATCAGACTATCACACCACGAACTATGGCCGAGGCCACGGGTTCAATTTAGTGATCACGCAAGAACACCACCACAACTCACTTTTTATCTTTGAGCATTAGCCAATGCACTCATGCTTGCATATACAACCTCAACTCATTTTCTCATAAAAGCGGTCCATTTTCAATATCTCTCGGACAAATCATTTCCCATTTTTTTTGTAAAAACCATACGATTCATGGAAATGTCCATGCAATGACATATCACATTCACATCATAGGACCAAAATACATGAAACAAAGCAATTTTTTACTTTCGGATGAACAGTGCGAGTGAACAGTATCGCGTGAAAATAGTAATTTGTGAACAGTGCATGTGAACAGTATTTTATGAATAGTGTACTATGAACAATATAATTTCCGAATTCAATAATTAATAAATTAAATTCAGAAATTAAACAAAACATTAATTAAAACAAACAATTAATTAATTAAGGATAAACATGCTTAATTAATCAAAAACCACAATTAATTAACAAAAAGCAAGATTAACGTAAACTAATCATAACCATTTATCTAATCACTTATCTTAGGGCTAATACAACTTAATTAAACCTCCTAAACTAGAATTAGCCCTAACTATACCAACCCTGAGCAAGTTTAGGCACTAAACAAAGAATTATGGGCTAAACTCACCCAATGACGAATCCGACGACATGAGCGCGACGGCGGTGGCGGCGAGGGCTATGCACGGTTACGTCCAAAATGTCACGGAGGCAGTTTCCAATGGAGGTGAGAATCGCGAGGGAGAGAGAGAGGCGCGGCTTGGGCGGCCCCCAGATGGGCAGCACCATCGTGGCACAGCGGCTCCAAAACAGCAGCAAGATGGCCAAGATGGCAGGTGAGGGTGGTTCGGTTGGTCAAGGGGGCATCCAAGGGGAAGAACCATGGAGAAAACAAGATGAAAAGAGAGAAAATGAGAAGAAAAAGTGAGGAAGAGAGTGAGAAACGTGGGGGTGGGCTGCAAAATGGGGACGGAGAGAAATGAGAGAGAGAGAGAGAGAGAAAGAGAAAGTAAGAAGCCAAGTCCAATTTGCCTTTCTTTTCATCATTTCTCTTCATAAATTTCCTTTGACTTTTCTCTCTTTGTCCTCCAACAATAAATCCACTTCTAGAATGGGGTAAAATGGTAATTTCTCAAAGTATAGTATACCGTACTATACGTGTATATGGGCCAAGATTTTATATGGGCTCGAATAAAATTGATTTGGGCTCAAATTGTGGAGAATGGGCTCAAAGGCTTGAAGTTGGGCTCAATTGGGCTTGGTGGGCTTGGCTTGGGGCCCAATCGGCTAAACCTTAATGGGTGCAAGGCCCATTGGCCCTTCTGTTGGCCCATCTCCTCTTGGTTCCAATTTTTTGGCCCATTAAATCATTTTCTGATAAATTTCGGGCTTTCTGATAAATTCAAGAATCAATTAGGTAACGTCCAATATTTTAATCTCGACATCCTTGACAATTCGATACTCGAAATCGGATTGAAATCCGTGGTTAAAATCGAAATCTTTAACACGACCTAACTATCGGGCGGCGTTTAGGGGTTCTCGTGCGTTTGACCCGTGGTTGATAGCTTTTCAATCCACGATCATGCCTATGCCTATTCAAATCAGGGCGATCCTTGATTGTCATGTAATCATGAGGGGTTAATTGCTTACGCTGAGTATAGAGCCAAAAAGGAAATCGGTTTAATGTTGTTCGCAGTCAATATCGAAGTCATGCGGAATCACCCGCAATCCGACCTCGTATTTTTGTTGAATCGATTTATTTCCATTCACTAATTGGATTGCAACAGCGTGGTATCACCCCTTTCGATCCTTATGGTCAAGTGGCCCATCCCTAATTGAATTCACTAGTCGTACGCGTATTGATCCTTCATTGCCTTTCTAACTAGTCAGTTAACTCATGAGGGGCTAGCTCAAAGTAAACGTAACTAACAACACATTGATAAAATAACCATTTCACATATCCCGAGATGGGTCGAAATTCAGGACGTCACAATAAAGAACTTTCATCGAAAATGCGATATCGAAAGGTTGTCATGAGGCGTCACCCCTTTCCCATGACATGAGTAATCGAAGCCCTCGATCGTGTATTTTTTATTTTTCGCAAGCAAATGAATAACCTTCACACCTAATCCTAGATAGTCCATTTTTCCTAAAACTACTTAGGAATTTAGGGTATAATCGGCCTAGGTTATTATAATCGATTGATGGCGAGTCCTTTGTTTTCAGAACACAATAATTGATCTTTGTAAGTTGCCCTCAACCCAGGATTACAGAAGATCCAAGGACCCATGAGACGTTACAATTGCGTGATTGTTCACTCACCAAATCATAATCTACCGATGTCCTAAAAATGTTTTAATCCATTCAAATAACTTAGGCTACATTTAGCAGTCAAGATAAAATTCCAAATATGATATGATTTATCATGTTGCACGTTTGGTGCTTGCTTAAGACAGAATAAAGTCGGATATAAGGGAGATATAAACATAATAAAATTATCTCATGGGGAGATATGATAAAGGTGGATATGATTTTTAATATTCATAATAGGAAAGTTATTTTTCTTGAATAAAAAACTTATTAAATTAACAAAATTGAAATTATATTTCAATATAAATAATATTTGAATTATAAAATGAGAAAATAAAAATAAAAATAAAAAATTATTTTTAATTAATCTTATTTTAATTTATATATTCAACTTTAATTCTATCTTATAATAAACATTCAATCTATAAATTAAATATTTATATTTATTGTATATTTTAGGTATTTTTGTATTTTAGGTATGTTAGTACAATTTACTATTTGATAACATTTTATTAAAAGATGCTGAAAGGGGAAAAAAATAAAGAAAATAATATAAAAAGAGGAAAAATAAAATAAAAAATAATATATTAAGGAATAATATTACGAGATAATTTCACCATCTCGGTTTGTGAACATTTATGTTTATTTACAATGATATGCCATTTATATATAAAAAAAATATACATGATATGATGTGAACATATTGGACTTTAATATTGCGATTCACTAAACAATTGACAAGATATAAAAAAATTCAATGATTTCGTATCTTATATTATCTAGTCCTATTCCGATTAGAAATCAGGACGACCAAATATAACCTTATTGAATTAGTTGCTTGCTTGCTTATATATGATTTGGAATTTACGAAATACTTTAATAATGGAAGTTTGTGCCTGGTGTTTAATGGCTCTCAACTTTAAATCTCTATTATATACCCCTTATTGTTAGTAAAATTGAACATGAGTAAAGGATGCTAAATCTCTATATATTTTTTTCAGTTTTAGCAGTAAAGTAATGTTTGGTTCGGTTTACATCTCTAGGTAATCTTACGGACGCACTCCTTGAACTTCAGCTTAGTGCATTGTGGATTTTACTTATAGAGTGCTCTAACATGGTTTGACCTAAGACCACAAAAGGGTAGTAAACTACGTTAACAAGACTACTTAACACGTTAATCAAGCCTACTCCTATAGAAGAAACTCCTTTAATTGTAAATATAAACAATTTATATTCTCGTTAAAAAAAAAAGGAAATATGAAGAAAGACAATGAGTGGAAAGGAATTAATATTCACACTATGCAATTATGATTCAAGGAAAAAATGTGCTATCGTAAATTAAAATTGTAAATAAGATTAGTCTAATTTTACTATACTATTGTGAGCATTATATTCTAAATAAGACCCTTTAACTCATGTTAACATAATTTTCTAGATTAAAAATCATTTTATGAATTACATTTTAGATCCTCTCCGTGCGTGCCCCAAGTCCCATCGCTAGTCGATTTAGATAATCTAATCAAAGTCATGAAAGAGAAGAGACATCATTTTTTGCCATAGGGAAGAATGTAAGTTTTACCAACACGAGTAAAATACCAAAAAATAAAAAAAACTAGTAATTAATAATCACATAGATTTTAATAGAATCATATTAAAAAAGGTTAACGAGTATTCCAACTAATGCTATTCCTTTTCTTTTTTAAAATATTATTCAAGAAGGTGAAAGCAAATGAGGTCATTGATCCTGCGGTCCTTAATGCAGAAAATATGATAACTATTATGTTACAGTCTTGATTTATTATAATGTCGTGCCTAATTCGACTTCGTAAATTTAAGGTGCCTATATCTAAGTTACACAAATCTTAACTCATTGAAAGCACGAGGGTTCAATATCGTAGATGACGAGCCACCGCATGAGGTATACTAATGTCATGTTGTCTATTCATGTTTACTCTCTCTCCCTCCAAGGGCACCAGCTTTAGGTTCAATGTCATGTAGTCATGGTTTCCACTTTGACTCTGATTTGTTGATGATCTTTGGAACATTTTGCATGGGTGTTCTATTCACATTCGCCAACATTGCGGTATTGCAAGGATGTTTTAGAATCTGGCATCCCGTAGGGAGATAGATACAAACAGCAATTCTTATTATAGTTTCTTTCTCGTTTCCTTCACAGTTGGTAGAACTTGTCAGTTTGCATAAGCCACGATATTCACTCAATCTATCGAAATATTTTATGTTTTCTCCTTCCCAGAATCATTGAAGAAACAAACGTATGAAATGAATGATGAATTGAAAGAAGCTGATCAGATGACTCGAGCAGAGTCACCTGCATCACATATCAATACTGCTGTTTCTGGGTTCAGTTCGCTTGCAAACTTAGGCTGGCACTTCGAATACTCCCACCTGACAAATGACGCAGCTTCTGTGGCTTTATTGGCATCAACAAAGGCAAGACAGCATCCTCTAAATCCAGCACCACTGAATCGGGCCCCATACACACCAGGAGCCCCGAGAAGAATTTCATACAATTGTATGAGCGGTTCAGCACCTGAGCAATCTCAACACTAGGGTCAGTGCATTTACAAATCAGGGTTTAGAGCATATTAAAAGATCCAACACGATCCACACACGCACACAGGAAGCAGAACCTATTAAAGGAGCTCCTTCATATTATTTGATCAACTACATCTATTTCAGTGATATTGTGAAAAATTGATGAGCCGTTTCAACAAGGCAGGAGAAAACAATGAATGAACAAAAAGCATCAAGGGATCAAAGATTTTCATAAAATAAGCCACTGGTGGTGGATGTCCAGAAGTTTCACGTCAACATCCCCCACTTGCTCCCTGATGTCTCTCATCAGGATTGGAAGCTCGAGCCCAGTTGTGGTGACACATATCAATGACCCATATAACTAATTGAAATGCCTTTAGAACTTGTTAGGTAACAAAAGTAAATAGTAAGGGGGATGGCAAGAAAATGAAAGTTAATAGTTGAGCTTCTCTAATGTCTTGCAGCTGCCTATTTCTCTATCCCCTACTAGACTAGTTTAGATGACATCCCCCAATATCCAGCTATTTTAGCTATATTAAGCACTGCAAATGAGCCATAAACTCTGAACTGGAAAAGACAACTAACATTGTTCCCAGTAAGAAATATGAAAATAGCAACAGCAGTCGCAACAACTACAACACCAACTTAAGCATCTTCCCAGATACCAATGTAATTTCACCAAAAGAAAAAAAGTACTCTTTGCTGTCAATGTAATTCCTATCGGCTCATACATCATGAGTTCAGAACCATATCAGGTAACTTAATGCTGCAGTGAAGATTAGTTACATACCACATTCATAGTTCCGAATTGAACTTAAACCAGATGCTGAGATGAGCTCTCCGAATTTTTTCATGTCTCCTGAAGCCCAAGTTTCAATTCCTGCAGTAAATGTGGGATGTCTGCCTATAAGCTTATACAGCATATGAACAGGTATCAAGACAACACTGGAAATACATCCAAAAGAAACAGAAAATTGTTCAGAACAGTGATACCTTTTAGAACACGCATATTCTCTGAAAAATAATGCTCAGCTCTCTTAGCTAGGTTTGTTACTAATTTATGCTGCAGGAAGAAAATGACGTTTGTAAAGTTAATTGGTAAATGCTAAATGAATTTCAATAAATAATAGTCCTATAAAATGAGCAAATCTTTAATAATTTTTTTTTAATGAAGAATCTATGCCTGGGATATGCATGCAGTTAAAGCAACTGTTCAATCAAACTGTAATGAACTAAAGTATCTATAAGATCTTCATCTTAGCTCCAGAAGATAAGCACACCCATGTGCAAACACAGGCTTTGTGTAGAAAGGAGGAAGGTGAACACTAGTGTGAGACAGGTTACATTACCGAACGAACAGTAGACATTGATGCAGCCAAAGTACCTTATAAGCCTCATAAACTTCAGGATGCACTGCTTGGTGAGGAAAAACACATTAGCCCATTTTTCTACTCATTAAAGAACAATCAATATTGACGAGTAATTAGATACTTGCCATCAGACAGGACAGGCTTTGTTTTGCCATTTCCAGAAGCCCTGTTAATAAAGAAAAAGTAGTATTACATCTTGGAAAAAGTATCTAGCAAACAGAGAGTGATGAATTATGAATTCAATGTTAAATGTGTGATTAACTCAAATGGAGCTGTCACTCTAACAAGGATCCAAATAATTAGCCATGCAATTAAAATTCAATACACATCCACAACATGAGTGAATGGCCAATTTATTGATCTCAAAATCTGCACTGCCTCAGCACATGGTAGTATAACGATTAATACCAATAATAAAAGCACAAATGACAGTGGTATAATTTGTGGGACTATTGCCAATTGATGTAAAAAATTTAATAATTAGACAAATGCCTGTTTTAACATTTAAATATTGTAACATTCTCCTTCATGCATTAACAGGTATTTGGTCTAAAATTAAATTATGGAAATTAATTATTTTGAGGAAACAAGTAAGAGACCTAGATTCACTTGAACGAATAGCCTCTTGCCCTCACATCATCCTGATAACCATTTTCCCCAAAACTTCAAGTTGTGAAACAGATATGCAAACTACATACTTTTTAACCCCCATTATATGTAAGCCAGACCTCACATACTAAGAGTCTATTTGTTTAGACATAAGAATAAGTACAAAATTCTTTTCGTTGCTTTCCCGCCCAAATCTAATGTCTTTCAAATTAAATTACAACTTCTAAATTCAAGACTCCTCATTTTGCAGTATAAAGTTCCAAAATAATCAACACATAGCACCTCTAGTTCCTAGAAGTTACACTGTTTTTCCTGACACTTGTGTTAAGACTCCAAGATGCAAAACATAGGTTGCTTGAAAGATCACATGCAAAGTGTCCAGTTATGAAACCAAGGGATGAAAGCGTCAAAATGGGGAAACTTGATGATATTTCTGTAATTTCTTATATAATTTACTATCTTTGCATAAAACATCTACCGCATGTAGGCATATACAATACGACATGATATAAATAGATATACAACATAATATGCAAACATAGGTACTAGACATTGATCGAAAGATCAGACTATCATATGATACAAAAATATCTTATCCAAAGTAGAAGTGAATTACCTGTTTCCAGAACAGTTAGTAACGAAAGACAGTATCTCTTGTCACGAAATGGACCCAAACATTGCTAGGACAAGTTTTTATCCATACATCTTATTTTTGCCTAGTGAATAGTAATTACACTCTCTAGTACGTGCTTCATTTACTAGATAAAGTTTAGAGAGATTGATTTTGTCCCATGTTTGGAAGCTAGATGCAATCTCCTCTTTCTTTGAAAATTATATGCTACTAATATCCCCTGCTCTACTTAGGACACATTTCAATGGAAGATCTCAAAAAGTAGGAAATTTAAGGTTAAATTTTATTGTGACTTATGAGGTTTGAAGTCCTAGTCATATCATGCAAATAAAAAATTTGGAAGGCCAAAGCTTGAACTCCGAGTTGCTTTCATCACCTGGTTAGAAAGTCATGGCTTCATCATTGTAGATTCATGGCGTTGCATGAGCAAGAAGAGTTAGGAATCTATGACTCTATCTATTAACCCTTGTACACTCACGTCTTCAAACTAATCTTGATTTTTGATCAAAAGTATCTTTCTTCGTCATATACTCTACATTTGCCGGTGAAAGTACATAATGGGCTTAAAATTGCGAAGAAAATCCTGAGATTTGTACCATCAAGACCTGAGAGAAACAGTTAAGAGGGTTTGATCTACAGAACCTTGTCTGTTATATAGTTTTGCTTCATTTTTTGCTGGTTTTCCAAAGCGTTTCTGCAGTATATACTTCCTGTACACTTGGACAATCATCTTCCTTTTTACAAATAGTTCTTTTACTAATTAAAAAAGAAGACAAAACATGAATATCATCACTGTATTGATCATTGAGATTTCAACAGGAGGAAAAAGCAACTTACTCCAAGAGAAACTTTGCAGCCTCCTGACACTCTTCAACACGGCAGTTATACCCAGGATTACTGGTCAAAGCTTGCTTCAAGCCTGAAAAGGCCAACAAGATTTTGAAAGCTTTTGGCACCACAGGATTGTCCTTTTGCAACTTTGAAAAACGAATAAGCTCATGCTTTTTAGTCTGCACAAGTGATACTTCTCATCAGAAAACCTCCCTTCCAGACAGATAATTGAAAACCTTTATATCCTAATTCATCTACATATGCAGCATGAGAAAACTTCAAATGGACAAGACATTAAACTTAAAGAACATCAATATTTCTCAGTATAAGCCATCAAATATGTATATCAGTAAACTGAAATAACTATAAAGTAGCAGTGTCAAACAATGAAATTCTGTGGATATAAGAGGAGATAAGTTAATAGTTGCCATTGAAAACAATAAGAAAGTTCATGGCACCATGTTTCTGTGATGAAAAAGTCACATACACTGAGCTTTATAGAATTAATGCTAAACAAGCAAATGGACAAACATAATAATGAGAATCGTGACTAGAAATTCTAAGTGGGTGGTGGTAAGAGAGGTGCAATATGCTTAAGAATGTGGCTATAGCTTCTCAATTAGCAGCTAAAGGGGTGCTGTAGCTTTTGCAATGTGTTCAGTAACACCTCACAGCTGCTACACCTCCAGACCAGCACCATCTTCCAGCAACTATTAAAAAGCTACTGCACCCAGCTTTAAGGCACTGCATATTCAAACATATATTACCAAAAATAAAAAAAACGTCTACTTCTAACACTTCATGGACAGTATGACAGCAACACAACTACAACCATGCCAAACAGACCCCAAATCCATGGTATTCTAAGTCGCTGAATGAGTAACAAGTTCCAAAAAATAATAGAAATGCCTAGCATGAAAGATTATTCATGTGGTAAAAAAAGTAAAAGACAATAGAGAGACTGATACAGAATGGTAGGGTTTTACTGTATGGTCTATCTGTTTATAATAACAAATAATGACAATTTACAAGTACATTATTGTACACTCAAAATATGCTTACACTGACTATATTCCTCAATTCATACAAGAAAATCTCTTTCAATAAATGCCTATCATGAAAGATTATCTGCAGACATCCATGAATTAACCAACCATACCTGCTTATACTGCTCCCTATTTTAGATTGCCTAGCCAAAATATAGGTTTCCTACAAGAGCCGAACATCAGTTGAAGAAGATGATGTTGTGGATGCACTAGGGTAAAAAGGCTGTGATTCTGAAGCCTGTATGTGGATTATAAGACATAAACTGATGGAAGTCTCCATTTTAGCTAAAAGCAACTTGCCAGAGATCGAAGCAGTTAAAAAAAAAAAAGGTTTGACCAGCATACTTTCAACTTTAAAATCGCAAAATGGAGAGTTACCAGGATTTGATAATAGATTATGCACGTTCAGTGGTTCAATGATTACCAAAAAGATCATGGAAGAAGCTCACAGACATGCAATACACTTTAATTTCAACCAGACAAATCATGAACTTATCATTTATAACAAAATTTATTCTTCAACAATGACAAGGTCAATAAGGCAAGCTGGCAACTATTATGACCGACATTTAAAATGACATGCAGCAGATTAAGACAGGCTTCACATCTGGCTAGCCATAAACCTGAAATGTACATGGTGTTATTTGGATGATTGTGCATAAATGAGATGGTTCATTACTCACAATTTGCAATAGACACATAATTTCAGCTGCAATTGTATCAATAAAAGATTTAAATACCTCGTTACTACAATCCTTACATACCTTAGCCATCTATGGATGGCTTTTATATGATAGAAAGAAACAATTTTGCATGGCTAATGGTAACTCATGACAACTGCCAAAACTCACTTCGAAACAATGCATTTCTACAACAATGAAGTGATTTCCCATGAGGTGGAATTGTCTCCGTAGATCCTTAGTTGGGAGAAAATCCTACAGATCTTTGGGCGTTGAAACATCCCCACATTACCTTGCAATTCATTAAAGTGAGACAGCCATGACTTGATAGTAAAATAGCTGATTGATCCAGTATGCCATTCTTAAGGCCCAAATATTCATTTTCAATCAGCCTGCATGGAAAGGAAACATATGAAGAACTCCATTGATCACTGAAATAAATGAGCTAGATGATTTTAAAAAGTGGACTATTTCATAGCAAAAAGAAGAGTAAGTTATTGACAACTAGTAAAATTTTTCCTTGTTTAATCCTGTAATAGATTTCTCATTACCCACCATTCTCTTTTTAAATACATACTCCTTACCACAACATATTCTTTACCTTAGCTTTCCACTTCATTGCTCCAGAATTCAACTTTCCACATTGCGAAAATACTCAATGAAAGCCATTAGGGGTCGCCCAAATATCAGGCTTTATTATATACTTGCTAGTGAAAATGGTTTTTTACATCTCAAACTACGTAAGACAAAGGAAATCCTATATGAGACTACATGCTTTATTGGGGAGTGATGCAGAAGCATAATCCTATTTTAATAGTTTTAATTATTTTTCTTCTATATAGTCTTTTCCTATTCTTAGGTTAGTAACTAATCATGTAAAAGTCGCGTGACTTTTTTATTAGGTTGGATGATTGAGATTAGTTGTTATTTTAGATAAATGGTTGAGATCATGCTTATGTCTGTAACCTAGTATTAATAGGTTTTCAGTCTCTTTGTCATTAGTTTTTTCCTCATTATAAACCTTAGAATACCATTTCTCTAATCCATCTTCAACCATAATTTTTTTTTTCCTTTTCCTATCTTTCGCTTCTCTGACTACATCAAATTGGTTTCACAGCCCCTCTTAGTGTTTCTCCTACATCGAATTGGTATCGAAGCAATAAAAGTCCTCACTTGTAATTAGGGTTCTCATTTCAACACAATGGTTGGACATGGAAGAGGAAATGAAGCCCAAAAACAGAGGTTGCTGAGATGAAACGTATGGTTGAACACTTGAAGTGAAAAAGTTACTAAGTTGAGGAAATATAAAATGGCAACATTAACAAGTCAAGGGAAAATGCAGCTCTGCCAAAGGTGCATAATAAATACGTTCAAGTACGCAATATGTAGAGTCTAAGAAGTTTGTAATTGTACCTGTCATACTCTATATTTTCCGTAGGGGACATGAATAAATTATTTGCCCTTTCAAAAGCCAACAAGTAGGCAATTCCCACCTATCAAACACACAGCCATTACAGATCTAAATAAGGTAAAGAGCTCTTCAAAGGAGAAGTTTAACCAGGAAAATAACAAGAAAGACCGAATAATTTCCTTGAAAGGAAAATTGCATTCCTCTTACTGTCAAAATTCAGCAAACAGTTTGAACACTATCAGGGTCAAACAGTTGAAATTTCCTTTTATTTATGGCTTCCATAACTGGAACAATCCATTATTAAGAAACTGAAGGGTTCGTATACTTTATCATTAGTAAATACGAACAAAACATTGATTGGATGAATGGTATAAGAAAAATACATACTAATACTTTTGGCATTTACAAAAGAAGGAACCGGTAGATAAGAAACAAGGTAAAATGGCCTTGCAGCCATAAAAACAGAATCACATTCCATGACGTTCATAGTTGGTCATATAACAGGTCATTAAGCAATCACAGTGGTTCAAGAAAATTCACCATCATATAGTAAAGAAAAGTACCAAAACTTCCTCAATCAAAGAGCACAAGAGGAGATATTTACTCACAGCAGCAGAAGAGCTAAGGCCTGAACTGTCAAGGCCCTTAGAACCACAGATGAATCCAATTATACCCTGCAAAAAAGTCAAACCGTGTGATCTTACTATGAACATCAAATGCATCAAATCATCATACATGAAATAAACTTGGTAAATTTTTCAAGAAGGAAAAAATGCACCGAACAGCTTGGGTGAAGTTATGTAATCTAAACATGAAAGTCCATCTAATAATTCAAAGAGTATCTTCGGAGGCCACTGGTTTGGGACAATATAAGTCTATGCCCCCTTCCTCTTTCCCTTTTGACATGGTTATTACTAAACTTAGGTCACTTGAATGACATTTCTTTGCTACGTAAGGATCTCCAAATTGTCACAATCATGTCCTTCTACTAGAAACACATATGGAAGAAAAGATCAACTACAAACCCCCTAACAGAGTTCATCCATACACACAGCCTAACAGTGTGATCTTCATAATATGAATATCATACATACATAGGCACTCCTATGACAACCAAACAGACCATTAAGCCTTCTTGAATCTAATTTAACCATTGTTTCAGCTGCAAATGACCCAGTTCATTACCTTCTAGGTTAATTGCACAGACAAAAAATGTTCAGGAATTGATGTGAGAGCATCCAACGTAGCTCCATCGACCAACTCAAAACCATTGATACTTATCCAAGTCAATAAAAAAGTTGGGCATTATGTGCTTCGATGGATCATTTTGAATGAATAATGTTAATTACTTATCGGTACTTTGTGGTATATCGATAGCTATCAATGGGATGCCATTTTAGATGTCTTGTATGACCAATTGATGAAGTTTCAGGAGGATTATTTTCTGGTCAAGGGAGGAGCTCGAATTTTGGGAAGGCTAAAGGTTCACGAATGTGGTTCAAGAATATGGAAAACCAAAGGTTCAAGAATATGGAAAGCTAATGGTTCGAGAATGCAGAAGGCTGAAGATTAAAGGCATTTAGTTCCTGTGTTAATAAAGGCTTTTCTTAAGTTACTAAATGTCTTTACTTTTATGTAGCTCAAGAGTTGAAAGGTCCGTGTTAATAAAGGCTTTTTCTTAAGTTATTAGGTGTCTTTATTTTTATGTAGCTCAAGAGTCGAAGGTTTAAGTTCCTAGGTCTTTAAAGTCTGTTTTTAATATTTCTTATAAATAGGGGAAACTATCCAATGTAGGGGAGATACGAATTTTATGAATGAAAATGGTGAAATTTCCTCTGCTTGAGTGAACATCTTCGGAGAGTGGACAACTCCTTTCGGTTTCTTTATCCTTAGAGCGTAGATCACTCTTTGGTGGTGAGCCAAGAAGCCCTTTATCCTTGGCTGGTGGAATCTTTAGGCCTTGGTGATGAGCTTCTCCTATCCCGAAGTCCTTTATCCTCGGTTGGTGGAAGCTTTAGGCCTTGGTGGTGAACTTCGTAGATCTCGATCCTCTTCCTCGGTTGGTGGCGTGGCCTTTATATCTTGGAAGGAGATTGCTCTATTTTTTCTTAATCCTTTTCGTTTCTTCCCCGTATACACTACTCCATACACTTAACCACAAAAGTCCCTTTGAAAAATTTCAATTCTTGAATCACTCACCCCATCACGCATCGGGAATACCTTAATATGACATTGCTATATGAGAGACAATGAGTCAGAAAACTATGCAAGTGACGCAAAAGTACTTTAGCAGTTCCCTCTCTTCATGCCAACTTAAGTTATTCATGAAGGATGAATAACATCCCTAATTAATTATTGGTGCATCCAGGATATCTTTCCCCATCACTGGAAATTTATGACATACTCTAAATGTCATACTAAGGGTCTTGCCCCTCATGACTTGATACCCTTCTAAAATTTTGCAGTCAAATTTGTACGACTCCTTTGCATATGATCCACTATAGGTTCCATTTCACAATAAATGATAAAAACATTTATGTACAAAAAGTTCTAACCTGAGAAAGACGGCAACCTCTACTTTGTAGAGCATATTGAGCTCCTCTCGCATAACTTCCCCAATCACAGTCTTCATGTTGCGTGGAAGAACCATTTGAAGGTACCTTCAGGTTTGTTCCACTCACAGGTTTTGGGGGCTGATTTTCATCAACTCTGTGGATCATATCCAATCAATTGCACTGGAATGCAAACTTGCATTGATCACATGCACTTAAATTTTTCCATCAAACTAGAGCAAAAACATGTCAAATCGATGGGGCTCCTACAATTTTGCAATTACATTACTTCTAGCAATCCAGCAGACAACAAGTTACGTCAGAAACTCACTTCTTTCAGGAGAACAAAAAGCAAAAGTGTTGTGATATTCAACAATAACACATGAAAGTGCATATTTTTCAATGGATAAAGGTAACAAATAACATAATTTATTAATTAATCAGCATCACCGCCCTCAAGTCTAGAAAGATAAAATATCTGCTCCACTAAGAAATGGCAAAGTTGACCACAGAAATATTAGCAGCAGTACTCCTTAGAGAGTTGTCAAAAGGAAAATCACTTTTGAAAGGCCTTTTTCCCATAGAATGTTAGAAACAGACTAGATGCCCATCTCAACTGGCATACACTCATAAATTCTCCATTTAATCTCCTTTGCTGACTGGTACAAATGTACAGGATACTTTGGAAAAAAGCTACACGGTTAAAGAAGATGTTGTGCACAAATATAGCCTTAAATCATTAGTCCGTCCATCTCCGGGGCCCAAAAAAAAAATTCATGGCAATTATGTTCTGCAGAAGATCTACATAATTAAGTATAAACAAAGGCAACATATATAGAAACTGACAACAAGGAAAATTAAGATTACAAATTATCAAGAATGACCTGTTATAATAACAGGACCTTGATATGATAACAAGTTTTATTTCTACTATCCCAAGGTAAGGAAAAGGCTTGCCAAATTTGAGAGCACTTAATCTAAGATTGTTTATTGCATATAAGTTCAACATCACTGCCCTTAAATGTGCTCCTTAGTTTGGGACTCTTGTCCGACAAATGCTATGTAGATTTAAAAAGTACCTAAGACAAAGAATCTGAGGTGGTTTTTCTCCGTCTTCATGCTCATAATAACCCTTATACATGTACTACTTATGAACTTTATTAATCGAATGAAACAATACGAGATCAATATCAGAAGAGTTTGAACTAAACAATCTATGCAGCATATGAGATAAAGCACTAATGGAAATGAAACTAAAAGAAGTCCATACTGAACTTATACTATCGATAATGACCTGTTAATTACCAGGACCTTGATAATCCAAGTTAAGGAAAAGGTGTACCTAATTTAAGAGCACTTAGCCTAACCTTGTTCATAACATATTAAGTTCAATATCATTGCACCTAAATGTACTCATTACTATGGCACTCTCGCCCTACAATTGATATGTTGATTTACAAATACCTAAGACAAAGAATGCCATATGCTTTTTCTCCATCTTCATACTCACTTTAACCTTAAAATTGTACTATTTATCAACTTTACTATTAATGAAATGAAACAATGTGAGATCAACGTCAGATGAAATTGAAGTAACCATCAATGTGACGCTTGAGATAAAGCATAGAAAGGAATGAAACTAAAGAAGTCCATACCTAAACCGAACTTCTCCTCTGAACTGCTCAGAACGTAGATAAACCTGAACGATGTTTACACATACAGTTAATTGAAGTAGATCAATGCTGTCATGTTTAGAATAGTAGCCATACAATTACACTCGATACATCATTGGCTTCACAAAAGTTAAAAAGGACATAATAATAATAACTATTATAACAACAAGAAAATTTAAGCAGGAGAAACCTCTGTAACAAGAATTTAGATTCTAAATTGAAAACACTGCACATAACATAGCCAAAGACAAAAATCATGTCCAAGTAGCAGGACATCAAACAAAACCTCAAAAACATCTCAGAGCCAGAGGAATCTTAAAATTGCAAAGGAAATTGTGTGTACACATGGAAAATGGGCTAAGCCAAATGCCTCTCAATGTTTAAACTGGAAAGTGCTTATACAATCCAAAATGTGAGCTTATACCAGAAACAACCTTACGGCATAAGTTAGCATTGTTTGGCTTAGCCGTCCAAGTGCTAAACTAAATTGAAGTGGTTATAGGCAATTTTGAAGCCTTCCTGCTGACCAAGTAAGCCTAATACCTCACTAATGATACATCTTAAGAAGCTTTAGTAAGTTGCCTAGATCCTCACTGTAGAGATTTCTCTAATGTGATTAAAGTACCTCTTTGCCTCTGGTTAGCTTGAATTTTAGATATTTCGTTTTTCTTTTAAGGAACTTCCATAACAAGTGATGGGTTCTAAATCCAGAAGGAAAGAAATGTCAAAAGGTGGAACTTCAATTGAACCAATCTCAAGCTCGGTGCATGTGTCCATTCCCCTCTTCAATTTATTACATTGTCTGCAGATATTCATAACTCCACTGATAATGCCGATACTTCTATTTTCCCTGCACCTAGAAAATGGCATTAAAAGCCTCTAACAACTTATGCATTCATCTATGCCAGGTTAATGCACCTTTGTCAGCTCATCCAGTTCAGGATTTCAAGAGATTGTTTTAATATGAACAACAGTCTAAACATAAAATATTGAATTATAAAACAAAAAGCAAGGGAAAGGCAATGTAAGCACACAGGCCAGTGTTCCCAGGTTGCAGATTACTTTCCATCTACTTAGCCAATATGGGTTCCATCTAGGATCAATCATGCTTTTTCCATCTTTTGTTCCCTATTGTTCTTCAAGATAGCTGGAGCACCAAACAAATTTCTGTGGGGCTATGATATGAATGGAAGAATGCAGATTACTTCGTTCATGATTGAGTTTAGTTGCAAGATTGACCTTCTCAGCCTGGGTCGTCACTTCAAGACCAGTAAAGCACACAATTACATGCTTAGCAGAGAGACCTATAATCTATACATCACACATCATACATGAAGGAGATCTAGTGAATCCCTCAATTTCCAAACATTGAGAAGATGATTGTTATCACGGTGCAACATAAAGGAACTCAAAGTCCAACTAGTATGCTGGCCAATACTCACAGCAGTGAAAAATAAACGAGATGTCCGGTGTGACCTCAAGTTTCACATCCAGCAAACCAAAGCTTAGCACTACTCAAGTTATGATAGTTCAACTTGACACTTTTTGTTCCCTCTCATATGCCACGACTCTTCTTTCTCAACTCAAACATGAGAATTTTCCAAAAGTTCTTGAAGCCAAAATTATACAATTTGGAAAGCCATGAAATGGGGAAGGAAAGAAATAAAAAGGACAATTTCAATTTTCCCTCAATCTTTGTCTCGCAAAATTTCTCAAATTTCATTTATTTTCCAACCTAATTGTCCTAACCTCCTCTTTCTGTCCTTTCCCGAATGGAGTGTCAGTAGCCATGATTAGCAAAACATACAGGATGCTCAGCTCCATTCAGTCTACCATGACCAACCTTATCCTGAAAGTCTAGGATGCTTTAAGTTTTAGAGCTGCTCTAATTCCGTCAGTATATGGAGATAACAAATACCCCAGTAAAACATCCACTTGGTGCCATTACTATGTAATTTACATTTAAAGCCATAGCATTTCACTTCTGTAAGAGGATACAAGTTATAGTGTTTTGTTGCTCTAAAGTTCCAGGTGCATAACTGATTTACATAATACATAAATGAAACTTAAAACTTGACACCCACAGAAATGTCCAAAAGTGACTTAACAACTCTAGAGGTATTATGGCAAATAGATGTATCAAAAGCCAAATAGATCACCATCAAGGAGAATTTCACAGGCTTCCACTATTCTCTTAAAACCTAAGGTGAATCAATTTTTACCTGACTATCTCCAGAAGGAACAAATCCAAGAAGTATTCCTTTGTCAATTGTCATAGCACAAACCGTTCCACCCTGCAAATTTTATTGAACATAAGAGGCAACAGGTTTGTTCATATTCACAAGTGATAGAAAATACAAATGCTACATAAAAAAAGGACAGGAAATTAAGACAAAGTTGTGTCTGTTGATGCAAATCAAAAAACAAAGCCCAAATGGAAGGACTCGCACAATGACTATCTAGACAACAATATGGTAGAAACAAAACAAAACTGACCTGGTGATCTATATGAGCTCCCAGGGGGCAAATTCTATAAGGAGATACTACAACCTGAACTTCATCTGTTCTTTGGCCAGCCATTCGAGAAACAACATTGCGGATATAGTTCAACTGCAAAGGGATAAGATTATGAGGAGCACAATCCCCAAGAATTTTGACATTCGCAAATGACTACAGTCTCAAAATGGTCAAATAGAGAGGTGATTTTCAACTGAACATGGAAGATCCACAAATATCCCACCGACTCAGTAAAGAAATCGCAGCAAACCCCACCGGCATATGACTCTTTCATCGATCTTTCAAGGCAATGAGCAGGCAACACCAATACTACTCTGCTAGAACATCCCATATCACGATCAATCATCTCAAGAGTAACCAAATATCAGCCAAAATGACAAGATAAGGATGCCTAACACGCACAGACTTTCTTCTCCTTCAAGGAAAGGAAGAAAAGAGACCAGACATGATCCTTTGATTTTCAAGCTCTAAATGGCATTGCCTAAACAACATTACAGCAAAAATGTGGACTGGATTTAATCAAAGAACAATTTCCGAGAATGCTGGTCGATTCATCGGCGTTCACGAACAGCAGAGGAGAACCAGAGAGAAAAACAAGGTGAAGACGCCTAACACGCACGCACCATCTTCTACATCAAGAAAAGCAGGAAAAGACACAAGGTAACAACCCCTTGAATTTCAAGCTTTGATTGGCGTTGCTCAAAGAACATTACAGCATAAGTGTGGAACCGTATTTGATCGAAGAAAAGAAGAATTCTCGACAATGCGGTCGATTCATCGGCATTCACTAACTGCAGAGGGACTACCTGCGCATCAGAAGGCCAAGAGGACTCGCCCATCTTCCAGATCGTTGTCCGAAATTGCAGCAACAGGATAATGAATGTGAAACCTCGGTGAAGCAGAGACCTGCATAAACAGTCTCTCTGCAACGAACGAGCTAGCGAGAGAGACTCCGCAGCGAACGAGGGAGATGCATTAACAGCAAAAGAGATCAGAAGCAATGGCTCAGCCTGTGGCGGTGGTGGGTAAGTGGGCAAATCATCATTTGAAAAGACGCAGAGGAGAGAGAGAGAGAGAGAGAGAGAGAGACGTGCGTCGGTCGGAGACGACGGCGTTAAAAGGGGACGGTTTGATAAGACGGGGCAGACAAATTGACCTGATCCCACTGCCGATCTCTTTCTCCTTTTGGCGCTACTATATTCAATAAACACTAGTGCAGAATGCCCGACTGCATCGATGTATGGAAAAAATTGGTGAGTATACCTAATTTGAGAAGATGAATAGGCCTGAAAAGATTTTAACTTATGAATTATCATCTCCTATTTTGATATCACATTATATTTTATGAAAGCATTATCAATTATTTTAAAAGTTTGATTTATTAGATGAATAGTTAATTTAATATTTAAATACTGTATCAATATGAGAAATTAAATAATAAATCGAGTAGTATGTAAATCAATGAAATTTTTCACACCAATAAATTTAGATTTGAATAATCTACAAATTTTTCATTGTGAAGTAAAAGGTTAACATCAATATGTGGTTGTCTGAATTGTGGATATTTATCATCTTACAAACTATTGGATAAGTAGCATGAATTACTTGATAAATGGAACCTAGGACGGTTATCATATTTAGAATTAAACAGACAAGTGACATGCAATTTTCTAACTGCTTTGATCTTTTTGGTAGGTGATGAAAGAGTGGTTGCTATAATAAATTTTAATAAATTAATAAATGATAGGAAAATCAAGGACATTTCCGTAAATATGGAATGACACCGAATTAAAAAATGTGCTTTATAAATAGTTTAGAAAGATATCTATATCATTTATAAATATCACCTGTGAAGTACCAAGAATAAACCTGCTTCTAAATGTTTTAAAACCTTTTTCTCATAAAAAAGGGTTAAATCCAAATACGAAAATTAAATGTTCAAATTTACCCTAAGGACGTCTAATATAAACATTTCTAACTTTAAATTCTACCCTCAACATATCCAAGAGTCAGTAGGCTTTTATGCTCCGTTTATTTCATAGAAAATAAATTTGAAAAATATTTCTAAATATAATCACTTGTATTACTTGAAATAATCAATTAATAAATAGTCATTATCGACAATAATTTATGTGTAGATATTTTCTTATGCAATGAAAATATTTTTTGTTCGTTCATTTTCGTGAGTGATATAAGCAATATTTTTAAAAATTATTTTCCAAATAATCCATTTTTCATGAAACAAACAGAGCTTTGACATTGTCAATTGTATCCTTGGGCATCTATTCTCGTCACATCTAATTTAAAATGTTGCCTTCAACAAAGCAAAACTAAATCTTGGTAAAACACTGCCAACGGCCTTGCCTTCATTAAATTCCCCTAATAACTAGTA
Source organism: Eucalyptus leucophloia subsp. euroa (assembly GCA_017140325.1). NCBI lineage: Eukaryota > Viridiplantae > Streptophyta > Magnoliopsida > Myrtales > Myrtaceae > Eucalyptus > Eucalyptus leucophloia. The sequence continues at coordinate 30,159,475 of CM029470.1, forward strand.
AAACACTAAGCTGATATAGATGCTAAATGATTTATTGTCATAACATAAGAATATAGTATATTAAATAAAAAGGTTAAAAAACAAAGACGAAACATCAAAATACTATATAACAATGGATTGTTCGAAAATGTGGTTAATAGATAAATTCATTTCAATTATATTTTTAAATTATGTTTTCTAATACACTACCAATGGCCTCCTTTTTACTTATATTCAACTGATCTAATTCATTACACTTTTAACTAATAGAAGTATTACACATGTTACTCTTATTAATAAAATTTTATCCATCAAATTACGCTACGACTTGTCAAACAGAAAGCAATATTCTCTCTCTACGCTGGTAGAGCTCTCTCTCCTTCCACGGAGTCCTTCTCTATCCCCAACGGGTGATAGCTTCCCCAAACCCTAATCCCAAAAACCCTAACTCTTCTCTTCCATTTGTGAAGACCCCATCAAAAACCCATACCATATGACCCCTCAACCACCCTAAACCGCAAGCCCTAGAGATCAAAACCCAACAAAACCCTAAACGATGAATAGCACCATCCATTCTCCTCATCTTCGATTTGCGCTCGTTTCTCGGATGTTGGAAGAAACAGTGAGTTGATTTCCACAGCGAGCAATCATCCAAGACCTTGCCCTGAGCTCCCTTCAATCGCGAACAACGTTCTCCTCCAAACCAGGTATGAAACCCTGTGCTCAGATCTTGCAAAATAAGTTGAACAACGGAGAATGAGGAAGAAAATCAGCTTCATGTTGCAGCTCTGTGTAGGAGTCTGGGTCACTTATGGTCTGAAAAAGATGTTGTTACTGTAAGGGAGGAAGTCCCCATTGATAAAATCATAGAGTGTCAACATACCCCATTTGGGAAATTGCTAATACGCCCAAATGTTAACTTTCAAGCTTTCTGTACAACGATGAAGAAGGTCTGGAAAGTCAACACAGTTCTCATCACCCAAAAAGAACCTGGGTTTTTCTCCTTCATGTTTGAATCAGATGAAGACAAAGAGAGAGTGCTAAACACGAGCCCCTAGTCCTTTTTAAGTAACTTACTAGTGTTGAAGCAGTGTGTATCTGATATTCCCAAACATTGCTATGATTTCTCTAGTTACGACTTCTGGATTCACATTCTTGGTTTGCCCCCGGGGTGGATCCTAGAGGAAGTTTATGCTGATGTGGCTGGCAAAATAGGCAAAGTAAAGGAAATTCAACTAGAATTACAAGGCAATTCCTTCATTAAACCTAGGAAAGCACGTGTTGAATTAGACTTATCAGCCCCCTTGAAAACTGGGATACTAGTGCAGATGGGTGCCAAAAAGATGTGGGTTGAATTCAAGTACGAACACCTTCCCCATTACTGCTATTCCTGTGGTAGGTTGGGGCATTTTGCTGCCAACTACGAAGAAATACCCTACAAACAGTTAGAATGGGCAGCAAACAAAGTAGGGAAATATGGATTGTGGCTCAAAGCAAAGGCAAGAGAGAAAAGTCCACACTGGGAAGCATTATATGGAACAGTCATACCAATCCCAGAGACTGAGGAGTACGCACCTGAAACTCTTCTTTAGTCTAACCTTGAGATTGTGGGAGGCCCTGGAGTTATAGCTGGACCTAATCGAAGCAAAAAAAGGGTAGAAAATCCATCAGCAGATGAAAACAGAGCAGCAGACATGTGCACCACAGCAGACAAGTCAGCCAAAGGAAAGCAGCCCTTATATTTATTAGACTCAAATGAAGTAGAACGCCATGACACAGGGGGTTCCACTAGAAAGGGGCGGAAGCTTACTCGAGCAAAAAAGCAAAAGAAGAATGCGAATTTAAGGGTGCAACTGATAGAAGACATGGAGTTGCTAGATACTCCAATTCAGATGATGATAGAAGGGAATGATTGGGCTTTGGTGGCTAGCCTTAATAAGCCACCAGCGACATCATGAGAATTCTGAGTTGGAACTGTCAAGGGTTGGGCAACCCCCTAACGTTCCAAGAGCTTAGAGCCTTAGTGGCTCTGGAAAGGCCCACTATAGTGTTCTTGATGGAAACTAAAAATAAAGAAGTTATGGTGGAAAAGGTAAGAAGGAGACTTAACTTTTCAGCAATCTTATTTAGTATAGCTAACAGGAATTACAGGTGGACTCGCGCTCCTGTGGAACGAAGAGATTCAAGTGAAAGTGAGGTGCAGTTCAAACTATTTTATTGACATGGAATGTGATGACCTCCAAAGTGGCAAATTAATGAGGATAACATTCCTTCATGCTCCCACTAGCTACCAAGATCGACTTCAACTATGGCAACAATTAAGAGGTTTTCATGCAACTAATCGCTTACCGTGGTTTTGTATGGGCGGTTTTAACGACACCCTCTATACTTGGGAGAAGGAAGGCAAACGGGAGACTGATTACTATCGTATGGCAGATTTTAGAGACATGCTTAATGATTGCTCACTTATGGAGATTGACAGCAAAGGGTGTATGTGTACATGGTCTAACAATAAAGAAGGAGTAGATTTAGTAAAAAAAGCATTTTGATAGAGGAGTTTGCACAATGGAATGACGCATTACCTTCTTGTCTGCTGAAATCTATGCTTTACCAGCTGTAGAGTCGGACCACAGTCCCCGCCTCCTCTCTTTATATCCTGGTCCCAACAAAAGGAAAAAGGAATTTAGATTCGAAACTTACTGGTTAGATGAGGAGGATTGTAGAGATATAGTCAAAAAAGCCTAGGCTAAACCCCATCTCGAAAGTAGAAGCTTACCACAAAAACTCCAGCAAGCAACAGAGGAGCTACTGGAATGGAGCGAAAAAAAGTTTTCCAATGCTTCTATTCAAATTAAAGAGCTCAAGCAGCGCCTTATGGAGATCACAAACTGCCACCCTACAACATCCACTAAAGCAGAAATTCAATTGATCAAGGCGAAAATTGATCATCTATTGAGGCAAGAGGAGCTGTATTTGGGACTACGTTCTCGTATCACATGGCTTAAATGGGATGATAAAAATACGAAGTTTTTCCGTGCAACTACGATTCAGAAGAGACAAAGGAATAGACTTACCGTGCTGAAGACTGATGAACAGCACTGGACCAGGGATCCCAACGCAATTAAGCAGCATGTCACGGCTTACTTCCGAGCTCTCTATCAATCGACAGGTCCAAGGAACCTTCAGCCCATCTTAAATCACTACCCAAAAGTAGTAACAACGGAGATCAATCAGTTCTTGATGGCTGATATTACTGAGGAGGAGGTCAAAGAAACTGTCTTCCAGCTTGGTTCCCTAAAGGCCCTAGGACCGAATGGTCTAAGTGGGCAATTCTATCAGCATTTTTGGGAAGAAATTAAATCGGATGTCATGAACATGGTCCAGCAATTCTTTCAATTAGGTCAGTTTGATTCCACTCTTAACCAAACTATCATTGTCCTCATATCAAAAACTAAAAATCCAGAACATATCAACCAATTTTGACCAATCAGCCTATGCAATTTCAACTACAAAATCATCTCAAAGATCCTGGCCAATCGCTTGAAACAGTGGCTACCACAGATCATTTCACAAGAACAAAGTGCTTTTGTACATGGACATCAAATCTAAGACAACATTATCATTGTTCAAGAAATGCTGCATCAAATAAGGATCAAAAAGAGGAAACGAAAATTCCAGGCCATTTTGAAACTTGACATGCAAAATGCATATGATAGAGTGGAGTGGGACTTTCTGAGTATGAGTATGTTGAAAATGGGATTTTCAAATCAATGGATTAATTTTATTATGCAATGCGTTACTTCAGCCTCCTTAAACGTGAAAGTTAATGGAGAGCAAACAGAGTTTTTTGGGCCTACACGTGGTATATGACAAGGTGACCCCCTATCCCCCTACTTGTTTATTGTGATGGCAAATGTACTCTCATGGATGATACACAACGCCCTGGCAGATGGCAGCATTAAAGGGATAAAGCTAAATAGGTATTGCCCCACCCTAACCCATCTATTGTTTGCTGATGACGCCATTTTCTTTATGGATGGGTTAGTTCGAGAATGCCAGAGCTTGGCAGCTATACTAAATCGATATTGTTATGCGACGGGCCAAGCAATTAACTTAAACAAGTTAGGAATGTTCTTCAGCAATGGTTGTCCACAGGATCTAAAAAGGAATATGACTCTTGCAATGCGAGTGCCAACTATTGACAGAATTGGGAAATGCCTAGGGCTACCATCAGACTGGGGAAAAACCAAAAAAGACATGTTCGCATGGATTTTAGCAAGAGTAAATATGAAATTGGCAGGGTGGAAAGAGAAATACCTGTCGAAAGCTGGGAAAGAGATTCTGGTCCAAACAGTGGTGCAAGCCTTGCCGCAATACGCCATGTCCATCTTCAAGATCCCTTATCCATTTGCAGAGCAATTGAGAAACGAATTGCAGCATTCTGGTGGAGGCAAAACGATGCAAAGAACAACATGCATTGGAAAAACTTGGAGACTCTAAAAAGTAGAAAAGATTGAGGAGGGTTAGGTTTTAAAGATTTAATTTCTTTTAATGTAGCTATGTTGGGAAAACAAGCCTGGCGACTGTCCTAATCCCCCTCAGCCTTATGGAGCCAACTACTGAAAGGACTATACTTTCCTCATGGAGACCTTTGGAAATCAAACAGAGGACCCCGCCCTTATTGGGGCTGGCAAAGTGTTCTTATGGGACGAGATGCTATACTACCAGATTTAAAGTGGATAATGGGTGACGAGAAATTCATTCATATCCGTCAAGATCATTGGCTATCACAAGGAATTCTTGGGGGACCAGAAAACATAGACGACCCTCATCTAGTGGCTGATTTAATCGATCAAGAAAGGAAAGAGTGGAATGAGCCCATGTTAAACTAATTATTCAAACAGAAGACAGTCAATGAGATTCTCGCTATTCCCATCGCGCATCAACAGAAAGCTGACAAATTGATCTGGACAGGCAACCATAGCGGACAATACATAGTAAAGAGTGGCTATAACAGGGTCACTGATGCTTCCTTACCATAGGGCCGAAGCAGGGCCTCCTCCTCCTACCAGCCTCCTCGTAGCCTATGGACAAAACTGTGGCATATGTCAATCCCCCCTAAACTGAGAATATTTTTAGAGAGTCTTTGTCAAGACGCTTTACCAGCCAAAGAAAAGCTACATCAGTGGAAAATTTTACCTAACCCTTTATGTCCCATCTGTTCCAAATACCCTGAGACCATCGAGCACATATTCCTTCACTACAAACAAGTCCAAAAAATCTGGTCAGACCGCCGTCTAAACATAAGCCACATCATAACCTCGGCTACTAGAATGGACAAATGGGTGGCGGAATACCTCCTAACCAAGACGCAAGCCTCAGATCTGGAACTGGTTGTCGAGGTCCTCTAGCAAATCTGGAAAAATCGAAACAACTTCATCTTCCGAAAGACCCACGGCCAACCTCAAGCACTAATCGACATAGCCCTAGCACAGAACAACGCCTCTTATAGATGGATACTGAGGAACTCCTCAAGATTGAAGGACAACGAACACTCACCAGTAACATGGAAAGCACCACAAATGCCATATCTAAAATTGAATGTCGACAGCTTGTGGACAGCCACCGATTCGGCTAGCTCGATTGCTGGTCTTCTTCGCGACTCCAACGGAAGCGTGATCGACGAGTTCACCAAAGAGGTTCACGCGGCCTCCCCTTTGCAGGCAGAAACCTAGCCCTGTTTCACGGGTTGAAGATGCTAGAAGAGTGGAAGACGATGCACGTGGGGGCAAACTCAAGAACTGAATCGAAGACTTACCTGCGAAAGTGATAGTCGAAAGCTAGTTGACTTCATCTTGGGCCACGAGGAAGCGTCTTGGGCTGTCCAACTTCAGGTACAGGAGTGCAAAAACATCCTGGCCCAATTACCTTCAGCAACAGTATCCTTTGTCCGAGAGAAGCAAATCAAGCAGTCGATTGGGTAGCAAATGCACTCCGCAAAAAAACCCTCCCTTCCAATTGGCAGCGCGAACCACCTGCCCCTTTGATGTCTATATTATGTTATGACTCCAACTTATCTTGTAAAGGTCGATGTGTTTAATGAAAGTATGGTATGCTATTTTTTACCAAAAAAAAAAAAATTACATCTAGAATCAAAATTAATTACATGTTGGATGGGAATGTTGATAAAATCATAAAAAGCTGCATTTTCTATATATGATTATAAAAAAGATGCAATTATCAAATATTTGTGCATATAACATATACATATAAATAAGGTTTAATATCACAAAAATCCAAAATTGGTACATTCATAGTAGAGTTAAGCCAAATCGGTGCACTCGCATTACATTTGTTGGAATGTAATGCCTTCTTGTATAACTATGCATCTACTACTGCATGACTGTGTTTGCTTCAAACTGGATGACCATATCACAAGGTGACTATACTTTAGCTTTAAACCGCATGATTAAAATTACATGAACATATGTTAGGATGACTATGTGTGAGTTCTAGAATGTCTAAATGCATGAATCCTAAAATTTTAAATTGATTGGGAATGGATTCCTTCCCGGCATAAGTGCTTGTTAGCCTTTGACTTAGAGTTCCCTCCAGCCTTTCATTTGGAAATAACTTAGAAGTGGACTCCTGGCAATATTTTGACTTAAGAGTTTCCTTTCAATTAACTATAAGGCTGTGCCTGACTTGGAATTGATTGGGAGTGGATTCCTTACCCTTTTGACTTTGCGTTAGCCTTTGAATTGGAGTTTGCCTAAAGAGTGGACTACTCACCAGCGCAATTTCATTTCCCTTATGCCTACCATTCTCATTTGTCCCCGTGGTAAGTAGATTCCTCTCTTGTAAGCTCTTAAAAATAATTATTTTGAACTTGTTATTGACTCATTTTCTTTTAATTCCGCAGGAACTCCTAACAGGCAAGGAAAATCTAGGGAACATGGAGAATGCCAGGCAACCAGCTCGTGGTAAAGTAAATTCCTCTCTTGTTAGTTCTCGGAAAAGTTCATTTTGAATTGGCTATCAACCCTATTTTTTCTAAATTCACGACGAAATCCTGATAGGCAGGGAAAATCCGAGGAGTGTGGAGAATGCTGGCGATTAGATAGGATCTATTGCAAGTATATACACATAAAAACTAACAAAATCGTGCACATGCGCCAAAACTGAAAAATCAAACCTAATGAAGCTATAGGTAGCTCCAATCAAGCTAAAGATCAAGCTAGGGGGGCAATGAACATAACACACCTTATAACCCACACCAATCGCACCTTAACACTCCATGACACTGATGCAAGTGCTTGCATAAACATAGTCACAAAACCTCCATGTTCAGCCTACTTGGACTAACCAATATTTGTATAGTTTTTAGAACTTGTAATCATAAGTGTAATACATAGGCCCAATCACTATATATAGATGTCTAATGATATGGCGAAGAAGTAAGAATAGACGTCAAGATATAGCAAAATCATTCTCCTTTATGGTATTAGAGCTAGTGGGAAAATATTGATCATCTTCCTAAGTCTTCATCTTCCTTGATCCAATTTCGTTTGGTGGAAACATACTCTTAGGCGAGTGCCACCTCCAGAGTGGTCTAGGCCATAAGTCCTAGAGAGGTGGTGAGACCATTGGTATAGCTCTGATAAGAAACCCACGGTCATGTGAGTACTGATCTGTAAGGATGAGCTTATCTCTAGTTCTTTATCACTAATGTCCACAAATCAAGGTCCTATAGATAGAGAAGAAGTAAGGACAGAAGACTTTAACAAATCGATAGAAAATTGAGAAATTTCTAAAGTTCAACTTAAAGAAATATATAAACAATCAAAATTAAAATTTTTCAAAAAATCGGATTATGTCATAACCACAGAAGAAAGATATGTTCCTCTTCCAAATTCTTATGAAATAATCCATCTCTTAAATCAGGAGTCAATAAAAAGAACATAAACAAAAATATAAATACCTCGATTCTCTTAGTTTTCCAAGAATCACGTCTCTTAAGCTGTGATAAATCCATACTCAGGACCATAGAGACAAGTCTTTGCAAAGGTACAATACATTTTGATTGTTATCCCAATTTCTCAATATCTCTTAAAGATAGGAATATTCTTAAATTACTTAATCTCCAAATAAAAACTCATAATTACAAGGTGGCGGATGGATCTATCCCTTTAGCTCTTGTTTATGGGATCCATTACAAAGCTATGGCCTCTACCTTTGGAGAGAATGTCTTCGAATGTAGTCCGAAAGGTGAAACACTTCTCCTCCAAATTGATATTTCTATAGAGCAAATACATTATCTCCTAAATCTATCAGTTGGAGTCAAGTGACTCTACCAGAATAGTGGGAATTAGAGAGCCAAATTCCCTAACAAGTTGTTCAAAATACTGATATGACCAACATTATACAACACCCAGAGGGAAAGGTAACCATTTAGTTTCCCTGAAGATTAGTAGATCTTCATCCTAATCTCCCTCCTAATCACTATTCCACTTAGTACTCATAGGAATTCTACTACTCTAGACACAACACTTAACCCTTGTAATAATAACATTAGTGGTCTCAATAATAGATAAGAATTTCTAGACTAATATACCAACAAGATTAGCCAAAACCAATCATAGAAAGTACCGATTCGTCTCATCACTCTCCCATATATTCACAAATGGTAGATGCAAAACTTAATGTTTTAGGAAAATAGTTTGAATCAAATAAGGCAGCCCGCCATAAAGAATTTAATTATGATAATAATAATGTCATGCCCCCAAACCCGGGCATGTGCACATCCCTCGGCGGTCGATTAAAAATGCGACGTCCCAGGACGTATCGCCGATCATTCTTTTTTTTATCTTTCAATTAAGCACACACGGAAACGAATTAAACACAACATCCAGTCAATCATCAGACATAGGGATAGTAACAACAATGAACAATTTCCCCAAAACAATGATTTCTTTACCCACTGATTAACCTAAACTTCACTAGCGATAGGGCTAGCCAAAAATGTGTTGCATTATGTCCTCATCACATTGGCACTCAGCAGATCTCCATGCTATGGCCTTGAAAAAGATTAACCACAATGAGGTGATATAAAATCTCAGTGATTCAAAATCCTAAACCCCGATTATGACGCAAATTCGCCTTGAAGACGATTCCAAACATGCACCATACAAAAACTTATCTCGCCCTGGCGCTTCCTTGCAAGTTAGCTCATCACATATGCCATTAATGCAGCAAGTGCAATTTAATAACCAAAACACATCAATTCATTTACGTGGGTCCCAATTATAAGGTCAAACTGTTATGACACGTTACATACTATGCCACACAATTTTATCCCATAATCAGGCACAACTATCACAACCATTCAGAAGTATTCCAATTATTACGACCCATCGGCCACGGCCAACTCGAAAGTCGGCGGTCCTTTGGCGTAACTGGATATCGTCCAGCCCTATCGAGTACGTCATCGTCTAGAACCCCCGCCTAGATAGCATTCCACATAGGAGCGTCGTTCCAAAATCCATCCGCCAACGGCAACGTGTAGCATCCTCCACCTAGACGGCATTCCACACAAGAGCATCGTCCCACGTATTCATACGTGTAAGGATGGGTTCCACTTAGTGACCATGCAAGCACTTCATCAATCAACCAATTTCTTATCTTTCGTCAATTAGCCCAAAATACCAAAATTCATTTTTAAACAATAACCTTGCAACTCTTTTTTTTTTTTTTTTTTTGTTCAAAGCCTTCCCAAATAAATTCGTACGGGGTCCCACATTTGAAATCAACCCATCAAACTTTACACGCTTCTATTATAAAACCTCCTCATTTTATTAAGCATATAAAATTTGGTGTCCAAACCTGACACTTCATTTATATTCTATTTTCTTTTCCAATCACCCATTTTTTGAACTAAACTTGGGTAATCCCCATTTTTTTTTTCTTTAAAACTTTGGGAAAGAAATTCGTAGATGCTATGTACTCAAAATTAATCCGTCAAACTTTGCATGTACCTAGTTTAAAACCTCATTATTTTGTTGAGCAAATAAGTTTTGGTATCCAAACTCGACACCTAAATTTTCTTTCTATTTAAATGCCCAAATGCCATTTTTTGCAATAATAATAGACAATCAACGTAGAACAATCAATCTCATCATGTCACGCATAAGTTCTCAACATGCCAAACATCAACCAAATCACAATATATACACTTCTTAGCAAGCAAGATACCAAGAACAAGTACAAAACCACAACCAGCCCCAATTGGCAAAAACTGGGTCTACTCGCGCGTCTCTATGATTAATTCTAGAAACATAACTAAACGAGTTCGGAAAATTCTCAAATTTGAATATATTATAAATAACACTTAGAAGAACACTTTTATGAATGAAAAGCAGTTTGGTTTGAAATCCAAAACTTATCCGTGTCAAGAAATTACGTTTTCCAAAAATTGTGTCTGTGTTCAGAAATTACCAAATCTTGCTAGAATAAGAGCAGTAAATCGCTCAAGCTGTTGCATAAACTGTGTCCGTGTCTAGAAATTACATTTTCCAAAAATCAGTTTGATTTGAGATCCAAAACTTATCTGTTTGATCTGAAATTTGACTATGTTCAACTAGAAGATGTGATGAAAAGCTTTTGTGAATGAACTCTTTCGAAAATTGAATCCTAAGAGTTGATAAAAATTCTTTAAATACCAAAAAATCACTGGTTATAGCATAAACCGAGACTTTGTTTTGCCTGTAACGAAGCTAAAATATTGTCCTCTTAAATCCATAAAATCTTGAGTAAAATATATGTTATAGCTAAAGATGTTTAGAACATTTTCCATGAAAGAAGTAACCTCAAAATTGTAGCACATTTTGACCCAAAAAAATCACAAACAGCACGGGTTTAGTAAACCAATCTACAGAGAAATCCACTAGATTAAGTTAAACAAACTTAATTGACACTAATCATTCTTAGCTCTATTATAACCATGATTATCACTAATATAAACACCCATAACCGTAATTAACATCATAATCAATGATTAGGGAATTAACTCACCGGAATTTGACAGTGGTGAGCTCACGGCGATGGCAACGCGATGGCGGTGAGAACCCGAGACAACCGTGTCTCCAACGGAGCTCAAACAGCCAAGGAAACGGCCAAGTGAAGCTCACGGCCAAAGCTGGACTCAATTCTGTTCGAGGGAGCTAAGCTACTATATGAGCGGGCTGGTAGGGGTCGCCGGTGGTTCTGTGGGCTATGGATGGCTGGACGGTGGATTGGGTGGTGGTGAGGTGCTGCAGCTAGACGTTGGCTGTTGACGTGAGATGCATGTGGCTGTGGAGTGGGCTGGACATGAGGTTATGGGGTTTGTTGGCGGGTGGTGTGCTAGTGGTGAGTGTGTTGGTGAAATGGACGGTGCTTGGAGTGGTGGTGTTGGGTTGCTGGCTGTTGGTGTGAGGAGATGGGATGGGGGGGGGGGGGCGTGTGGGTGGAGATGGAGATGAAATGGTGGATGCGTGAGTTGGTGGACGTGAGGGGAATGGTGGCTGTGGAGAAATAGAGTTAGTGGCAGCAAGGTGGAGGAACAAGCAAAACCAAAGAGGGAAGGGAATGGGATGGAGGAGATGAGGGGAAAAAGGAATGTGGGCTGGTGTAAGGTGGCGGCTTGGTGGATGTGCTGGTGATGGGGTGACATGAAAGAGAAATGGAGTTGCGGTGGGAGCTGCTGGTGATTGAACGCTAAAGAAGAAGATGTTGATGAATGTGGAGAGGAAAAAGGAAGCTGGCGGCAAAATGATTGAAGTGGGGGGGGGGGGGGGGGAAGAACGCTTGAAAGAGAGAGAGAAGGGGAATTGGAAGTCAAAATTACAACATATAAGAAACCTTGTGAGATATCTAACACTCATGACATATGCCCCTAAAGTCTTCATGCCATTTACTCAAGCATCCCTCCAATGGCCATTTTCCTTCATTTCCTCACCAAATAAAGCCTTTTTGGGTAGGCAAATATCTTATTAAAGCAGCCCATCCGAATTTCCTTTATTTTCTTTTATCCGAAATTGATTTTTTCGCAAAATCTCGGGCTCAACGAAAATTCTCTGAAAGATAAGACGACGTTCTAAAAATGAATTGTCACAAGCTCGAACGTCCAATTCCCAAAACCAAATTCAATTTCGTTGTTAAAATCGACCGAACGCAATTTTAATACAACCTAATATATTGGGTAGTTTTTAGGGATTTTAGTGCGTTTGAACCCATGGTCGATAATTTTCGATCCACGTTTGTGCATCTTCGATGCGTAAACGAGTTTCAGTTGTCATAAAAATCACGAGATTTCAATTACGTATCTTGAGTATAATTTCAATAGAAAATTGGGTTAGTGTCGTTCGACGCGAATTTCGCAATCATGCGGAATCACCTGCAATTCAATTATGTGTTTTTGTCGAACCGACTTATATCCGATCGCAATTCGATTATAACGGTGTCATATTGACCATTGCCAATTGTTATGGTCAAGCAGTCGACTTCCGATCGAATTCTCGAGTCCGTCGCGTTTATATCCCTTAACGGCTTCATCTAATAGGTTAGTTAACTCATAAGGGGCTCGCTCAGAGTAAAATGATCATAGACGCGTCGACGAAACAACCATTCCATATATTCGAGACGGAGTCGAATCTTAGGATATCGCAAATAAAGAAATCAAAGAATGATTTTTCAAAACTTTTGTTAGCCAAAGCAAATATATCAAACAAAAATATTACGACTACATTTACAAACATGAAGTCCATATATTTTTCTTTGATTGGTTAGAAGAATAATTTTTTGAACCAAAAGAAATCATAGTTTTAGATCATAATTATAAGTGGAAACTTGATAATGGTCAAACCATAGAATTTAACCACCCCACACTTAGAATGATAAAAATCCAACACAGGGATAGTGAAGTAATAGTTACTCCTCTTAAGATACCTACTGAAACAGATTCATTGTACACTATTAAGGTAATTGAGTAGAACAATTATATAAATCAACACTTGGCAACAATAAAAAAATAATTAAATAGGATAGAATCAACAACCCAAAATCATATCCAATGAATTATACAGTAGGTAGAACCTTTAAAAAGGCCCATATTCAAAATATTTGAGTTTCGAAAAAATCTTACTCTAGAATTTGCCAAAGCTATAGAACGAAGAAGAAAACTTTTAGGAAAATCAAATTTAGAACCTCCTCTAATAATAGATACTCTTAAGTTTCAAGGATTAATTGTAAAATACAGTCCAAATCAATCCAAGATTAATGTCCTTGAAAAGATTATTAATGACAACCCCAAAAATTATATCATAGTAGGGCAACCTTTCTAGGCATTGCTTTAGAAGAATCATCATAGAAAATACATAATATATACTCTTCAGATGCCATATGAATGGGACATAGATAGTGTAGCTAAATCCAATTATGAACATATTAAATGAAATGGTAATGTTAGCGAATACCTACAAAACTCAACAAGATGTTTTTGATCATGCTATTACTAATCTTTTAGTAGTTGGATTTACAGGACAATTAAAATGTTGGTGAGATAATTATTTAACAGATGAACAAAAAGCTCAAATTTTAGAAGCTTATAAAATAGATGATGATGGACAACGAATGTGACACCCAAATTTCATCTGGCTAATTAATTAGTTGTGATGAGCTTTAATAGGTTTCACTTTAAACTTCGGTGTCTAGCTTAATAAGAAGGGTGGATTAATATCAGAAATAGTGTAAGATTTTGGGTAACTGAATATGCTATGAACCGATGTCCTGATGTGCCAATGTTTAATGTAAATACTTAACCAAATTTTATTAAACATCTTAATAGGGTTGGTCATCTTAATAATGATGAGGGCATTATGGACAACTTTGTTTCTCTAATCTTGGGGGAGCCGTCCATGTTCTAGCAAGACCATGGAAAGCTTCTTTTTATTTAATTAAAAAGAGTTTAATAGGCTTATAAGCCTATCTTTGGTTACCCCTTATAGTTGCCGGTCTTCCTCCAATGATTCTTCATGCAAAGAGACTATTCTTGTCTTCCTCCAATGATTATTCATGCAAAGAGAGTATTCTTGGAGTATTCCCCAAGCTTGACCTTGCCTTTTCTCCTCCCCAGGTTCGGTGGAACCTATCCCCTCCATCTCTTCCTCCTTTCTTGTCTTTTGCTCATCTTTCACCATCTCTCTCTCTCTCTCTCTCTCTCTCTCTCTCTCTCTCTCTCTCTCTCTCTCTCTCTCTCTCTCTCTCCCTCTCTCTCTCCTTCCTCTCATTTTCACCCCCGCGCCTCCTTCTTCCTTCTCTTCGTTCTTTCTTTCATCGAAGGGAAAACTAGCAAGCTGGTAGCTCTTGAGCTCATGGTTAGCCAAGGAGAAGAAGTTCAAAGCACTGAGATCTTGAGGCAAGGATAAGTGCTAGACTCCTACTCCTTTTGATCTCTTTGGGGCTCATTTTTGTAGAGTAGGGTTGTCTTTTGGCCTATTTTGGTGAATCCGCTGATTGTGGCGTTCTTACCTACGTTGTGATGGTGAAGATGTGGAAAGGAAGTGCTATGGTTGTGAGTTGCAAATGGAGGATGGAGTGCATGTTGATTTCTAGTAGGTTTTGTGCTTGCATGTCAATGAACTAGCCTTAGATGGTCTAGATAGTATGTCTTATGCTAAGTTTGTGCTTTGCATGTGCTATTCGTGGCTTATAGTTGTAAGATAAACCTGAAATGAAGTCTTGCATGGCTGTTTTGGCTTGTTGTGTGGTGTTTTGGTGGGTAGATGTTGATGAGGTGACAAGATGGAATTCGTGTACTTGGGTTAAGCCTAGAAATTCGCGTGCATGTGGTACGCTCATGTTTTGCTCTTTTCACTGCAACTTTTCTAGACTAGATTTCAAGAAATTTCCTTCTTCAAGGTTGTTTCAAATATCCTAAAGTTTAACATAGTTAAATTTTCTACTTTTCAGAGTTAATTTGGATGGTTAAATGGTTGTATTTATTTTTGGGTTCCTACTGTCCAGTATCGCCGAGACAATGACCTTCACCATTTCTTGATTTTCTATGGATTCCTCTACACAAAATGTTGATGACATTTCTACACAAAAGTTTGAAATTCTTTTATCTATGACATATCAAAATTTGAGAATTTTTAAAGGTGATTTGACTTCTCTAGAGATCTCTTTCCAAAGATCTACCTATTTTGTTTTGCTACTCTGTTTTACCTCAAGTTCAAGCAAAAGAAAGACAAGCTTGCATGTCGATTTTGACTTGGTTTTCTCATGAAAAATCTTTGTCAAGATTGTTTCTGCAACATATCAAAAATTAGACTTTTTAAAGTTCATTTACTATTTTAATTGAGGTGATTTCCAAGATCGAACAAAACTGCCCTTTTCTAACTAATTTTGAAAGTAAGGCTTTTATGAGAGGAAAACGAGGGAATTTTGCATGATGTCTCCTAGAGAGTCAACCAGCACACTTTGAGCTTTCCAACTAGATATGATCCACTGTGATGTGAAGTTATTGGTTGATGTTTTTGCATTTTTAATTGCAGTGGCAAAATTTGTAATTTCTAGCTATTTAGTGTGCATTAGGTGTTAAGTGTTGCCATAGTTGCATGTTATAGCCTATGCACAAAATTTATGAAATGCAATTCTATATTATGTGGATGCTGTGCGTGATGATGAATGAGATACCCAAGGCTTGCGGTCCTTGGATGCTCGATGATGGCCTTGAGCAGCATGTTAAAGGAGAATGCCTTGGCCCATGAACGAGGATGCCCCGGGTTTAAGTAGGGAAGCTAGAAGGGGACAAACCCTAGGAGTGTTATACCCGACAATGGCCCAAAAGGATGTCAGAGGAGAATGTCTTGGTGATAAATGCTTTGGTGGTGGAATAGCCCAGAGATTGGGATGCCTACGACTTGGTGTTGTGGATGCCCAGCGTGGTGGTTGGAAGTCACTGTTCATGCTACCTGCAATGGATTGGAAACAATTGAAACGAAATTGTGATTACTAATGAAGATGTGCATATACATATATATTACGAGAAGTGAAATGCATGTGATATGGTCCTTGTTTTGATATTGCTTGGTGTATGGTAAATATATGCTACTTTTCTAGGTGAAATTGTGCATGATCATAATTGAATTGGGTGTGTAAAACTATGTGTATTTGCATGCTTGTTGTTAGTTAGTGACTTAGGAAGTAAGTGCTAACTAGATTGAATGGTTTATGAGTCTATTGTATCTCTTACTGGGCAACTACTCACTCCTATTGTTATCTTTCAGGCCAATAGTCATGCTGATCTGCCCGACATCCCCTTTCACTCTATGGAGCTCTGGTCATTGTTGACACTAAGATATGATCACAAGTCATTTTGTCGCGATATTTGCCAAGGTGAAGGATAGAATGGTGCGGCCTATTCCATATTCGACAAACCTGGTGTTAGTGGGAATGGTGGCAGCAGAAAGGGACATTAGGAGGGAAGAAGCTAGAATTGTGAGAATCATATTTGTTACAAGAATTGAGGAGTGTACGAAACTTGGCATGTCGATGAGCAAGAGATGTGGAGGTTCGTCAATTGCCGAGGCTACGTAGTGTAGGACTTAGGCTAATGAACCCATTTTGATGTATTGACCCTTGTTAATCCCTCCAATTTTGTTATAACCCATTTCCCCATTATTAGCAATGGTTATCCAGAGATAATAAAGATTATGATTCTTGTTATTAATTCGCCCTATTTATATCTTATCTATAATATTTGTATATCGGTCTTAGTACTATGGTGCTTCCGCTTCTTTGGATAACGTTGTTATTAGGTGATAAAATTATACAAGATTGAACAGGGATGTGATAGCCCCATATTTAGTGGTATTAGAGCTTCGTTTCAATTTGGATTGATAAGTTGTATTAGTGGCAAAGGCAAATTAGGGGGATCGTGAGTGATTTAGGATTTTAGGGCATCGAAAACCCTAGATGCATGCATTTGCTCTGTTTGAAAAGCAGTAACATATGTTACTTTTATGATGGTAGTAACGAATGTTACTTATTAGCTAGCCGACGGCACATTGATTATTAATGTGTAGAAGCTTGGTAGGACATAATGAGGAGGCCAGGTGGATCGACTTTTGGTGAAGATCCTCGAATGGAGGGTATTCTTCAAATGCTTGCAAATATAGGAGCTTTGTTGGTGAGGCAAGCCTAACAGCATGCTAGCAGTGAACACCTTGTGTAGGGATTGGTTGAACAGTTCTTGAAACTGAATCCATCTACATTTATTGGGAAAGGAAACCTAGAGGAGGCTAAAGGGTGGATAGAGAAGATGAAGGAGATATTCCATCTATTGACCCGCATCGATGCTGAAAAGATCATCTTGGCTGAGTATCAACTAGAAGGAAACATCAAACATTGGTGGCAAGCAAAGAAAGATACAGTATTTTCAAACGATGTTGAGGTCACTTGGGAAGGTTTTATTAGAGCATTTTATGGAAAATATCTTTCTGATTGTGTTCGGGATAGGAAGATAACAGAGTTTATGCAATTAAATCAAAATAATATGCCGTTGGATCAATATGAGGCTAAATCTGCAGAACTCTCAAAGTTTGCCCCTAGGCTGATTGAGAATTCAGGAGATAAGGCTTAAAGGTTCTTGAATGATTTGAGGGCTGACATTGGAAAACGGTTAGTGCCTTTTAATGTAAAGGATTATAATGAACTTTATGAGCAAGCTCAACTTATAGAGTAGGAGTCAATGATGGGAGGAATCAAAAATATGATTCAGGTGGGGTCAAGTTACCAAGCTATTGAGGGTAGTGTGTGATGTGATAAGAGATTCAACCCTACTAGGAAACCACCCTTTCCCCACGATAAAAGGCATAATTCTGCGAATTATGGAGGAATAGAGAGTAGTCAAATGGCAAGACAGTTGTAATACCTAAATAGTACTTGTCATAAGTGTGGTAGATATCATGGTAATACGCCTTGTGTGGTATCGAAGAGATGTTATGGTTGTGGACAACAAGGGCATATACAAAGAGATTGTCCTCGAGAAAGACAACAACTACTATGTACTACACTAGTATAGTAACCCCAACGACCATCCTTAGGTGGAACTTTGCAACAAGGAAACTTATAGAGGCCACCGGCTCAAGGGTGAGTGTATGCGATCACCCAGGAGAAAACTAAAGCTTTCGAGATTGTTATTACAAGTACCATCTCTTTGTGTGATCATAAGGCTTATGTGTTATTCGACAAAAGTGCAACGAGTTCTTTTATGGCAGCACGATTTGTACAATTATACGGGTTAGCATCTAAATTACTAGAGATTCCTTTGAATGATTCTACACCATTAAATGATGTTGCTATGTCTACCCTGATTTGCCCAAAATGTAAGATTACTATAGTAGGATGTAATCAGATGATAGATTTGGTGATATTATATATGTATGATTTTGACATAATTCTAGGAATAGATTGGCTTTGTAAACAACGAGTCAATGTGGATTGTTATAGGAGGACAATTCAGTTTAACCCACCGAACCAACCTAGTTATAAAATATGTGGGAATGGAATGAATATGTTAGTAATGCTCATTTTGGCGCTTGAGGTACAACGGTTTCTAGATAATGGTTGTCAAGGATACCTAGTCGTAGTAATTGATCGGCATAGGGATGAGATAAAACTCAAGGAAATTTTAGTAGTACAAGAATCCCCTTATGTTTTTCTTAAAGAATTACTTGGACTACCACTAGAACATGAGATTGATTTTGTGATTTAGTCCCTGGAATAGAACCAATATCGAAAGCTCCATTTAGGATGGCTTTAACAGAATTAGAGGAATTGAAGATGCAATTGCAAGAATTACTTGATAGAGGATACATTAGGCCTAGTGTGTCACCATGGGGTGCGTCGGTACCCTTCGTGAAGATAAAGGATGGATCGTTGCGTCTATGTATATATTATAGTCAATTGAATCAAGTGACTATTAAGAATAAGTATCCCCTCTTTAGAATAGATGACTTGTTCGACCAATTACAAGGAGTGTTAGTATTTTTGAAGATTGATTTAAGGTTGGGATATCATCAGTTGAGAATCAAGAAAGAAGATATACCTAAAATAGCATTTAGAACTCTTTATGTATTTCTAGTTATGCCATTTGGCTTAACAAATGCACCTGTAGCATTCAGGGACTTGATGAATAGTGTATTCAAGCAATTCTTGGATCAATTCGTGATAGTCTCCATTGATGATATTTTAGTGCATTTGAAGGGACTTGAAGAACACAAACAACATTTAAGAATTGTACTACAAACTCTGAGAGAACATAGACCGTATGCTAAACTTAGTAAATGTGAATTTTGGATTGAGTGATATTTTTAGGTCATGTATTTATAGGTGAAAGAATATCAGTAGACCCCGCTAAAGGTGAGGCAGTACTTGATTAGTCTAAATCGACAACAACGATCGAGATATGAAGCTTCTTAGGATTAGCAGGATACTATTGGAGATTTGTGGAAGGATTTTCCGTCTCGTAGAACCATTGACTCAGTTGACCAAGAAGGGCAAGAAATTTGAGTGGACTAAAGAGTTTGAGTATAGTTTCTAGGAACTCAAAAAGAAGTTAACTTCGGCACCTATTTTGACTATACCATCCAAATCAAGAGGATTTGTGGTATACAATGATGCTTCTCATAAAAGATTAAGATGTGTTTTAATGCGACATGGAAAAGTAATTGCATAAGCTTCAAGACAAGACCCTGTGAGATGAACTATTCGACTCATGATTTGGAATTGGTAGGTATAGTCTTTGCACTCAAGACATGGAGACACTATTTGAATGGAGAAAAGTTCGAAATCTACACGGATCATAAAAGCTTCAAGTACTTATTTTCACAAAAAGAATTGAACATGGGACAAAGATGATGGATGGAGTTGCTGAAGGACCATGATTGTGAAATTTTGTATCACCCAGGAAGACTAGTAAAGTAGCTAATGCTCTCAGGCGGAATTCGGCTTTGGTTATGGTAGGTTTGATGGTTAAGGAATGGAATCTTTTGAAGGAGGTATCCAACGCTAAATTAAGAGTTGAGGTGAATGATCTAACGGGTATATTAGCTATGCTCAAGATTGAACTAGAGATCATACAAAAAATTAAGATACTATAGCAGTCCAACCCTGAGATAATGAGGATTCGTGAGAAGGCATTAGGAATTAAGAAACTATATTTCAAAGTTACGGAATGATGGAATAGTGAAATTTTGAGGACGTTTATGTGTACCCGGTGATAAGGATTTGAAGGGGAAACACTTTGTCAGAAGCGCATTTAAGCCAGTATAGTATTCACCTTGGGAATACCAAGATGTATCGAAATCTTCAACAGCCCTATTGGTGGAATGGCATGAAAATAGACATAGCAAACCATGTTTTACAATATTTAATGTGCCAACAAGTGAAAGCTAAACATCGAAAGCTGGCAGGGTTGCTCAAACCATTGGAAATTTCAGAATGGAAATGAGAACGAATAACTATGGATTTTGTATAAGCATTACCAAGAACATCCTATGGCCATAATGGTATTTGGATGATTATGGGTTGTCTGATTAAGTCGGCACATTTTCTAGCTATGCATGTAGACTACTCATTGGATAAGTATGTTGAATTATATGGACAGCAGATAATAAAACTGCACGGAATTCTCGTGACTATAACTTCGGATCGCGACCTACGGTTTATTTCAAATTTTTGGGAAAGTCTTCAAGAAGCATTAGGGACTAAACTTCAATATAGCACTACTTTCCACCCACAAGCAAATGGTCTGTTAGAAAGGCTTTTCCAAATCTTAGAAGACATGTTGTGGGCATGTGTACTTGACTTCAAGGGTAATTACAACGAAAAATTACACTTAGTAAAATTTGCTTATAACAATAGTTTTTTGGCAAATTATAGGAATGGCACTATTTGAGGAGCTATACAAACAAAACTATAGAACCCATGTATGTCGGAATGAAGTGGATGAGCGGAAACTCACAAGGCTAGAGTTAGTGCAAGTCACAATGGAAGTTGCGAGCATAATCAATGAAGGCTTTATTAGATTTGGGCTTAAGGCCCTGTCCGCCCAAGCTGGGCCCAGAAAGCCCGGCCCACGGGAATAGGGCCCGTGGAAAGAAGGGGATATAAAAGGGAGGAGAGAGAGAGAGATTGCACCCGTTGGAATTAGAATTCACGTACGCTCTCCTCTCCCGTGCGCTCTCTCTCTCCCAAAACCCAAAAAGAACAGTAAGCATACGACACTTTTTTCTTCCCTTAAAGGCTACATCGGATCGAACAGGACCGGATTCTCTTCCTCCATTGGCGTCGGTGTTTAATCTGTGGCTAACAAGGTACGCTCGAATCCGTGGTGTGCTTTACGATCGGTGATACGTGTTATTCGTGGGCTTCGTCTTCCGCATTGATTTAGGGGTTCGATTCGATGTCGAATCCGGTTTTCGGGGATCCGTTATTCCCAACAATCAAAAATAGGCTTCGAACTGTACAAAGCCAGTTAAAGAGCTACACAGATAGATGTTGAAAACCTTTAGAATTTAACATAAGGGACCACCTATTCTTATAAGTGTTACCAATGAAAGGCATTTCTAGATTTGGGAAGAAAGGGAAGTTGAGCCCAAGATTCGTTGGACCGTTTTAAATTCTTAAAAGAATAGGAGACCTAACACGCCGATTGGCGTTACCCCCTGAACTATCTAATGCTCACGATGTTTTTCGTTTATCGATATTGAGGAAGTACCAACTTGATCCTACCCATGTCTTAGACTTCAACATAATTGAAGTGGATGACAAGGTATAGTATGTTGAGTGGTCAGTCCCAATATTGGGTAGAAGTGAACGAACTCTTCGGAAGAAGATTGTACCATTGGTCAAAGTGTTATGGCAACATCATGGTACGGAAGAGATGACATGAGAAACTAATGACAAGATGAGAAGCCAATACCCGCATCTTTTTGAGAGAATGGGCAAAGTTTTAAATTTCAAGGATGAAATTTTTTTAGAGGGGAAGAATAATGACCCCCCGAATTTCATCTGGCTAATTAATTAGTTGCAATGAGCTTTATTAGGTTTCACTTTAAATTTTGGTGGCAAGCCTAATAAGAAGGGTGAATTAATATGAGAAATAGCATAAGGTTCAAGGTAATTGAATATACTTTGAATGAACGTCCTGATGTGCCTAATGTTTTATTTAAATACTTAAGCAAATTTTATTAGACATCTTAATAGGGTTGGCCATTTTGCTATGATGAGAACATTATGGACAATTTTGTTGTCCTAATCTGGGGGGAGCCATCCATGGTCTTGTCTTGCTAGACCATGGAAAGCTTTTTCTTTTTTAAAGGGTTTGATAGGCTTATAAGCCTATCTATAAGTAACCCTTGTAGATGCCCCCTTCCTCCAATGGTTTTTCATGCAAGGGGAGCATTCCCCCAGTTTGACCTTGCTTTTTCTCCTTCCAAGGTTTGGTAGAACCTATCCCCTTCATCACTTCCTCCTTTTTTCTTCTTCCTTTCTTGTCTTTTCCTCATCTTTCACTCTCTCTCTCTCTCTCTCTCTCTCTCTGCTGAAGCTCTCTCTCTTTCGTTCCTCTCATTTTCACTCGCGAGCCTCCTTCTTCCTTCTCTTCGTTCTTTCTTTCATTAAAGGGAAAACAAGCAAGTTGGTAGCTCTTGAGTTCACGGTGAGGTAAGGAGAAGAAGTTCAAAGCACCGAGATCTTAAGGCAGTGAGAAGTGCCAGACTCCTACTCCTTTTGATCTCTTTAGGGCTCGATTTTGTAGAGTAAGGTTGTCTTTCCGCCTTTTTTGGTGAATTTGCTGATTGTGATGTTCTTGCATAGGTTGTGATTGTGAGGATGTGGAAAAGAAGTGCTATGGTTGTGAATTGTGTATGGAGGATGGAGTGCATATTGATTTCTAGTAGGTTTTATGCTTCCATGTCAATGATTTAGCTTGAGATGGTCTAAAAGGTTGTTAACACTTGATCTGTAGTCGACACATCACAAAAGGTAAAAATAGAGATTAGGGTTTTTGATCATGACAGAACCCATTTCTCGACCAAAAAGTATCTTTTTTTTTTTTAACTTTTTTTCTTTTGCTTTGTCATTTTAAAGTGATTTCCTATTTATTTCTAGCAAAAACACAAAAAGCCAAATGGTTGACTTTTGAGTTGGCTTTTTGGTCAACCCTTTGACTAAAAGTAAACCTTGAGTCAAAAGTTGGCTTTTTATATTAAAAAAAATGTCAAATAGTTTTAATTTCATTTTAGTCAAGTTTTTTTTTTTTAAGTGACTTGGGAAGTACCGTATAGCCGGCAGCCAGCAGTGTAAACCCAGGGCGACCCGCAGGGACCCACCTCCCACTGGCCGCAGGTAAGTCGCACAAATGACGAGGTGGGGAGTTGAACTCTAGCCTTATGGGTGGCCAGCATGCAACTCCACCATCTCTGCCACAATTTAGTTAAGTTAATTTTAAAAAAATTCAAAGATTTGACACAAAAATCAACCTTTTAGGAAAAGTCAATTAAATGGTTGACTTTTAGTCAATTTGACTTTAGCCTCGAAAATTCTCTGAAAATCAATCGAGAACCTTATTTTCTGAATTTTTTGCTTTTAGGCTCAAATTGACTAGAAAAGCAAATTTACTTTCATTCTAGTCATAATTAGGTCTAATTCTTTTTACGACATTTGATCTAGGGACTATTTCTCATTTATTCGTTCACTCAGTTTTGAGAACAGTTGTGTCAAAATGTGAATTACCATTTTTGGCCCTAATTAGGGGGTTCGAACCAATCTTTCATGATTTGTGAATGGACACATTTATTCTACTCATTTTCTTGAGATAAGTCCAAAGCTGGGGCCCATTAAGAGAAATCCACTTAAAAACTTTCCAATTTGAGGAATTTCACTCTCGTGAATATAGGAATGCCTAGCTATTGAGAGAAATTCAAGTTGACTCATTTGAGACTAAGGTTTAATTTCGTGAATCAAGGTCTAATTTCGATATTAGACTTCAAATAATTTTTGGCCTAAGAGTCGTGATGTCAATTCAAGGTCAATTTGGATGTAATAGGTTATCCTAAGTATAGGCAATTATATGAGTAGGTATGTCGCAATATTAATTGAATTCAGTTCAATTAATTTGTGATTTTGAGTGAGGAATTGCACAATTGTTCATTTTGGCCTATAATGCTCAATTATGTTTACCCCTGGTTTGGGTCCACCATTTTTCACAACAATCAAGCAATTAGGTTGATAAAAAACCAATGGATATCATTTATGTGGTTTAATCAACCTAATTCAATTAAAATTGGACCATTTCTCCTCAAATTGGGTAAATTTTCTTTTCAATTTGGTCTTCGAGGGACCAAATTGCATGAATTTTTCAGCCCCAAGGACTGCTCAGCCAAAACTGGTCCTACTATTGTGAATCGGCTCGACCGGTCTAATGAATCGCTAGCGAGATAGGCCAATTTGACCTCTTGCCGGCCAAGTCTTGATCGCCTACGACCGGTCATCGGCTCCTTGTCATGAGTATTTCGTCTTCACGTCCTTATATTTTTGAAGTTTTGCAAAATTACCCTTGGATTTCCTGAATTTATAATTTCACCCTTAATTAGGTTCTAATTGCAATTTCCATTTTAACTCTCGTTGTTGGCAAATCAAGAACATTTGATTGATCATATAACTCATTTAAAGTAGGATTAGCCCTTGATGAGATTAATTTGGCAATTAGATCAAAATGTGACCGTCGGATTGAACCTATCATAAGCGAGCACCAAACGTAGGATAGGATAAATCATATCATATCCCAAATTTTATCCTAACTGCCAAATGCAGCCCTAGTGTATTCCCGACTATCCATTGGTTGGGGTTTTGTTGAGAAGTCATCAGAAGCCCTTTCGATGGCTAAATCTCCCATTGGTTCTCCTAACCAGTCCAAACTGGACTGGTTTTCATCCTTCGCGGCGTTAATTCAGTTTGATCAGCTCCCGGTCTAGCCATTTAATGATCCATGAAGTTCCTCTGAAGTCCTCGAAGCTGGGATCGTGTTCTGGTGATTAGAGTTTCGTCCAACTACACTTGAATTCAACAAAAACTACAAAAGATAAATTCTTGATCATGAATTCGATGAAGTGAGATCGTATTAGCTGATTGGGGCTAGGATTCAACTCTAAGACTACATATTATGCTTAACCAAAAAAGAACTTCGATGGCATGTTAATTTTCGCAATTAGAACAACTACTGCACTTGACTAGACAAAACAAAAAAGAAGAAATGGACACTAAATTTACAAAAAGTAAAAGTTGGAGGACAAATTCATGACGAGAATGAGGATGATTTAGCCCTGGTCTCTAATATGGTGATGCTCCATTTGCTTGCTCATAGGGCATCAAGAGGTCTTCTATCTTCTCTACAAGAGTATCCAAGCTCGGCCGCCCTTCATGTTGAACTTCTTTAATCTTCCGAAAAACATGACTACGATGAGGATGATTTTGCTTTCATCGCTCCATTTCCCGGAGAATCCATACCACTTGTCCTCGCAGCCTTCGGCAGGCCTTATTTGGCGTTCACAACTGTATCCTGTCGTAAACCCCACATTGCCATATGCGCTGCAATTTTGAAAACCACAACTTCATTACACAGGTTTACTCAATTATGCGTACGTGCCCATCACTCTTACAACTGAAATGCATTTACCTATGAATGAAGTTCAAACTACATTGATATGTCGATACGATTTAATAGCTCACATGTTAAGGGTGTGCCAAATTGACCAGATCAAAAGAAAACAAGTTTAATTCTTTGTTCCATTCACAGCCCTAGGCTATATGGGTAACCAATAATTTAAATCTAAAAAATGTTGACAACATTGGTCTTGCCCTATAAAAATTAAGTAATTTTTTTTGTAGGCCCGACTGCTCACTGATCAAAGAACTACCAAATGTCAACATTATTTTTCATTCTATTGGAGACGTGTTTCCAAATGTTTCACTCAAGCAAATGATTGAGCACATAGGAAAAAACGCGCGATGTCTTGGAGGACATGGACACGGAACATGGGATATTTATTTATTTATTATCGTTTATTTATTTATCTATCTATTTTCATTGGATTAGACACCTGAAAAGTCTCGAAATTCATAGAATCTTGCATTCATAAAACTTATGAATCATTTCACGCAGTGCATTATTTTTCCATGCTATACATGAATATGGTAATCCCCATTCAAAGTGAAGGACGGGATGGAAAGGAAAGGACAGGGGAAAGAAAGATGCTTACCTTAGCACTTCGACCACGATGTTCAACACGTTGAAATTGAGGGGATCTTCCTTCATCTTTTTCCTCTCGGTGATGCAAATCATGATGATAAAGATGGCCAGGTAGGAAAGCTGTGAAAATTTGAGATTCTCCAAAAGCAGTCTATAACTCTGTTTCGGCTTTCTTCTTTCGCTGTTTCCCGGGAGCCTCTCAGCGCCTTTCACTGGAAGAAACGACGTGTAAGGCGGAAGGTACCTGAAGATCATGGACATGAAAGTATAATTATTGGATGGAGATCACGCAATAGTCGTCACTTACACACAACCAACGTACTAGAGAATTAAACTTGTTAGTGGAAAGATGGTGGAAGATGATTATTATCAGTGGTTGTGGTAGGTTTGGTAAAGGAGTTGGCATTTTACCAGGTGAATGTGGGTTATTGTTGCTATTCCTATAAATTGTGCTCATTGGAATAGCGTGCTTTTTAGATGTGGAACTCAATTGAATGCTGTTGCCTATTTTCTCGTACTTCTAACACAGGAACACAGGTAATTGATATTCAATGGGCCTCTAAGTGCAGAACTTTGATTTCCTTCATCCCTAAATGAAAGGAAACTAGTTACAAAGTCCCAATCGAATTCCTTTCAAGTATTTGTAACTCACTAATCATATTCAAATAGAAAAGGAGGAAAACGCAGCCCTCATCAAGACATGTCGAAGATTATTTTAGGTAATCAATGGAGAAAACTCCACCGTTTTCAATGTACTAAATATTTTTGCATTGACAAGTGTCGTAAAGATACTTGTAAGAGTACCCATATTGAGGCATCTCTGCTTAGGAGATATCATAACTCAAAACTTTCCCAAATTGTCTAGAAAGGACTTCCGTTAGGAAAACAGAGCAATAGGGTCCATAGGAAAGACATGGAGATGAACTACCAGACAGATCCACAGGGAACAATAGTTTGGGCAGAGGAACGCGTGACTTGGAGCTTCTTGTCGTTTGGAATACCAACCTTAAAAGACTTTCTTAACGTGTGATACACCACCAATCTGCACTTCCCTATCACGCCAAATTCAGCCTAACCTTTGACGCCACTTGTTCAATTAGATACGAATAGTGACTACGTGACGGAGATGACTTGATCTATTTCGGCAAAGAGGATGAAAATTGCAAACAATGGTATAAATAGGGATAAAAGTATAAATGGATCCTAAATTTTAGTGCAATATGTAATATCTTTCCTGAAATTTTAATATGTACAATATGGTTCATGAACTTTGTCCAATATGCAATAATGCCCCTGTACTTTTAACAGTTTAATATGGTTCATGAATTATTGGTAAATGTTTAATGTAGTCCCCAAACTATAAGAAACATTTTAAAAGTTCAAGATTTATTTTGAATATTGGATCAAAATTAAAGGACTACATTAAACAGATTAAAAATCGAGGGACCACATTGCGTATTAAACCAAGGTTCAGAAACCATATTAAACAAATTAATTTAAGGATGACATTATATATTAGACCAAGTTCATGTTGTATTTGTGTCATTTTCCCTTTGAAATACACAGAAGACACCTCAATAATGCTGCAAAATAATGTTAATTAAGTTTTCAAGAAACTACATTGAATCGAGCACTTGAAAGTATTCTAATCTTCATAAAACGTTGACCGGAAAAGCAAAACGCCAACAAGATTACTCGCCCTTAATGAACATTTAGCCTTCCTGATCATCAGTCATTCGTGGTCCTTTATGACCCACATTTTCATTTTGTTGGCCAAAGATGGTCCACACATCTGAAGACGCCCATGTGATCTCAGAATATTCGGACAGCGGGGGCAGACACTGACCTTTCGGTGAATATCACTGCGAGAAACTATTTTTGCATATGACTTTTATTTGGTAATAAATTTTTAAAAAATATAATTACTCTAGTGGTATATCTTATGAAAATCCTTGGACATGTTAAACAACATTATATGACATGACTTGCTTTGCCGACTAAAGAAATATGATTTGTTTATCTCACTATTCAAGTATGGGATTGGAATGGTAAAATATGGCGTAAAATTAATTATTCAGCCATGATGTGTGAGATTTTATGAAATCACTACTAATTACTCTAAAATTTGAGTTATTAGATGAATACGTGGTTTAATACTCAATTAGATGTAAACAAGCTAAATTGTATTTCTAATTTCTTTTTGCTTTTACCATTTTCTTTCTCCTACAGCATTTAAGACATGAATTTTATTTTACGTCAATTATCCTGTTTTTTCAAAAAAAAAAAAATACTAACATCAACAATTTAACGGGGAAAGTAGTAATCTTCAAATTTGTTTTCTTATCCCAAAAAAAAAAAAACTTTGGTGCAAAAGCAACTATTTTTTCAGTGTATCGAAACACACCAGTCTTTAGCCAGAATAATTTTGAAGAACATTAATTTGCAAAATTATCATGGATGGCAGAATAGCAATGAACAATTGAGAGAGAGAGAGAGAGAGAGAGAGAGAGAGAGAGAGAGAGAGAGAACTCACATCATGACCACGAATAGCACCAAGATGGCGGGAGCAACTGTGGACAGATCGACGACCGTCTCGCCGGTATGCCTGCTGTTCACGCACTGAAACAGCGCGCCCACGATTTTCTCACAGGAGCTTAGTCCATTCAACGATTCCGAATCCCACTGCATCGAGCAAAACATTATAAATTGAATACCGACGAACCCCAACACCGTGACCCCCAGTAGCGAGGAGTACAGGCTCGGAAGCAAGTGCTTGTAACCAATTTCACTTGTCCTGCTCAACAAGTACCCGATTTCATCTTTCTCGCTGAATCTCCCGATGAGCCAAAGCGTCAAACGTAGGCTCGACGGGAACAGCATGTTCCCAAGAAGGACCTGAGGGATGAGAATCAGGAGGAGGCCAGAGTTTTTTCTGAAGATGATCATGTTTTCATTGGTCGGGACAAACCCGCAACTGGCGAAGGTCGACACGGTGGTGAAGACGGAAAAGGTCACCATTTTGAGACCTTTCTTCTTTAGCACATCTCTCACGCTAGGAACTAGTGTGATATAGAGCGAAACTGCTGCAACTCCTAGAACTTGGACGACCAGAAGGTAACCTAACACTACATAACACAAAAACCTAACCGAACAATATTTCATATAGTCAAGATCTGAGGACTTGTCTTGCAGTCTGTAAAATTGAGGATCTACCTGCGAGTTCAGGCAATCTGTTTTCGCCACTAAACCTAACTCTATGTGGTCAACAATGTCATTTGTTGGGGCGGAAGGGCAGAGATTGCTATCGGCAGAGGCGACTTTGTCTTCGGTTCTGATGCGCCACCGGAGCTTGGACTTCCTAAGATGAAGCCCAACAAGGGAAATGAAGACCTCTCCTCCGATGAACATCAGGACGGTCATCACGACAAGCTGTGAGTTGGAGAAGACTTCCATCTCGACCGTGCACATGCTCGAGACGGTCGTCGCAGAGACGGAAGTGAAGAACAGATCCAAGTCCCTAGGCCTAAAGGAATCGGTCCGCGGCCCTAGGGCCTTGAGGACCCAGAAGCCGAGGAACGAGAGGAAGACGAAGTAAAAAACTTGGATGCAGAAGGAGTTGACTAGGAGGAGCAGGAAGCGGAAACAGCAAGAAAGGAGGAAGCAAAGGGACCTGCAGATGCAGGCTAGTTTGATCCATGAAGCGCTACAAAGGAACGCAACCTCTTTGCCTAAAGACGAAAAGTTCATCATTGCTACTTATTATCGCACAGGAACGAAATCGTTCTCCTTGTTGCGAGAATTTGAGGTTACAGTGGAGGTGTCTATAAAGGAGAGAGTCAACGTGGACCCATGCATGTTCGGTGGAGCATCAAGAAGTTTCGTAGTTAAGAATTAGAGATTATTTATTCAAATCAGGCCAATTTTATGCAAACTGCAGTAGATAAATACCGCATGCATAGACATGACGCCTGAAATTTAACTGATTTATATTAATAATCGGACTTACACCCGTTTAGACGCATTATACCTGTCCAGGTTCATTAAAAAGGGTCCACATGATACAAATGTCTCCTTGGACGCCTCTAACATTTTCTATTTTGGCGATGATATTATTTTC
The DNA here is from genome assembly GCA_017140325.1 of Eucalyptus leucophloia subsp. euroa. Lineage (NCBI taxonomy): Eukaryota > Viridiplantae > Streptophyta > Magnoliopsida > Myrtales > Myrtaceae > Eucalyptus > Eucalyptus leucophloia. The sequence continues at coordinate 30,189,924 of CM029470.1, forward strand.
TATTGTGGCCTCCACACTAAGAAGGTCGGTTCAAACTTCGAACTCCTAAGACCAAAAAAAAAAACTTCGAACTTCGAATCTCAAAGCTGAACCCGAGGGAGGTCGAGGCGTGATTCAGTGCGCCCCCCCGATGAGATCTTGACGTGTGGACTTCGATGCATTAATCCCACGACCGCCCTCCTCAGCCGCCCCTTGTCAGTTTTGGGTTACTTTTTCTGTGTTCGGGATCGCTTCCCTGCATAACGTCCCACGCAAATTCCCCACCTCGACCTGCTTTTGTCTTATAGGGGGAAGGGATGATTCAATTATGATCATTACCAATTCCCATTTAATCAAACGATACATATTCTAAAAGAGAAAATACGAATTGTCGATGAGCCTAAGTCTCGCAAAACTCTTGAGCATAGCACTACCCAAATCATTTTAGGTTCCGTTTATTAGACAGAAAATGAGATTTGCTTCAAAGCATTTTCAAAGAAACTCAATTCAAGGAAAATGATGCTATACTTGGCTGTGTTTTTGCAAATAATGTGGACGTAATTATATGACACTTTGTTATGAATTTACAAAACACACATTTGAGAAAAGCATCTCGAGTATAACCTAGGTCCTGAGTTCCGACATCAGCTACCCTGTTGTAGACACCAGCAATCAAGCCCTACTATCAAGGACTCAATTTAGGTTGTCGTCTTACTGGAAAAAATAAAAAATAAAATAAAATCTAGGCTATTGAGGTCACTCGACATTCATCAAGGGATCGAGGCTTGGCCTCGGGTGACTTGAGCTCGACTATTGGGGATTAAGGCACGTCTATAAGAGTTTTATGATGTGGGCTTCATTAATTAATATTATAATTTACTGTTTTACAGGATTGATCTAATAAGGTGAGGTAGAATGTTTCTTAATTAGTCTAATATGGGAGTAACTAGTGTGGATCAAGTTGAGCTTAACTCATAATAAGAGGACCAAGCTAAAAAATTTATAAATAGTACTTACATCTCTCCTCTAACTCTAACATACACAATATACTGTGATATCTCGGAATTTGGCCTTATTTCAAAATATATAAAATGGTTATTTCGTTGATGTACTTATAGTTATTTTATTCTAAATTGATCACCACGAGTTAACTAATCTATTTGAAAAAGCCATAAAGGGTTCAAATGCAAAAAAACCAAAGAATTCGATCAAAGATCAACCGCTTGACCATAAGGATCAACAATGATTAGTACTATACTATTATAAGTCAATTAGCAAATAGATATTAATCGATTTGACGGAAGTATGTAATCGGTTCACCAGTAATTCCGTACGATTATGATACTCGCGTCGAATGATGATAAATCAATTTTCTATTAACATTGTACTCAGGGTACGTAATTAAACCATCGCGATTTCATGACAACCAAGGGTCGCCCATGATTGGAAGATGTACAAACGTGAATTGAAAATTATTAATCATGGATCAACATTGCGAAAGACTCTAAAAGCCACCCGATAGTTTAGGTCATACTAAATTCACGTTCGATCGATTTTCAACCATGAAATTAATTCAACTTTGCCTCATCGTCCATTGAGGTTGACATCATTGAGTTTGAAATTTTCAAAAAAAAAAAAAAGAATTATCAAACGGAAAATTGGAGACCGAAAAGGAAAAATCAAACCTAGTGGTAAAATTGTGATTTGTTGGCCAAAATCTTAGCTTTAAGGAAAAAGAAAAATGAGAAGATAATGTGGAGACAATGAGCTAGGCTATGAGAATTTTAAGGAGAGTGGTTGGGAGGAAATCATGAAAATTTTGGGAAAAATTCTTCTCTCTCTCCCTCTCTCTCTTTCTTTCCCTCTCTCTCTCCGCCTCTCCCCCTCATGCCATTCCTCCCCCTTCAGAACAGCCCCCATTTCCTCCACTTCCTCTTTTCATTTTATCCCCTCATCTCACCTTCATCTCCATTCCTTCTTCTTCTCCTTCCCTCACGCCACTTCTTCCTTTCTTTGTGCAATCCACTACTATCATTCCACCTAATCACCACCGCCCACCACCCTCATCACCACCACCTACACCACCTCCACCACCGCCATCTCTCACCACCATCTCCATTGCCGAGCTTCCAAGTCACCGCCGATTGAGCCATCCATGCCGTTGTCCGTCGTCAACGTTACGTTGCCGAGTCACCAACTCACCTCAACCAAGCCTCCCCAAGCCAAGAGGTCGTGAGCCTCAAGGGCTTTGTTGCCATCGTCGGGTCTCTATTCAAGTCGTGAGCGTCACATCTTCAACACCGTTGCACTGCCGTCGCCGTGAGTCTGTCGCCATTGGAAAACTCGTGAGTTAAATCATAATCCTTGATTAGGTAGTTAATTTTGTTTAGGGATATGTTTAGTTTAGACTAATGGTGATTAGTGCTAAATAAGAATGTTTTAGCCGTAATATTATTTAAGGATGTTTTAGATTAATGTTAAGTGAGATTAGTTTAAATAATTACGGTTAGTCTTAATCAATCGTGGTTAGGTTAATTAATCGAATTCATTTTAATTAATGGTAATTATTTTAATTAATCTTTATTTAGTTGATTAATCATAATTTTTTTAATTAATTGTAGTTATTTTAATTAACGTTAATTAATTTTTAATTAAGTATAGTTATATTAATTAATCGTGTTTAGTTTAATTAATCACATTTAGCCTAATTAATCGCCATTAGTGTAAATTAATAACGGATTTGTTGTTAAGTAGAATTTTATGGTCATTTTTCTAGATGAGATTGTGTCTAGTTCCAATCGTTTGAGCTTTGTGATGCTATGTTATTGATTGCTCAATTATAGGTTTTATTTATCATTTTCCAAACAAAAGGTTTTATGAGTAAGAAAGTAGAGAATTTTGAGGTGTCAAGTTTGGATGCCAAATTTTATGTGCTAAATAAAACAGTGGGGTTTTAAAATGAAAGTGTGTAAAGTTTGATGGGTTGATTTTAAATACATGACCATGTACGAATATTTTATTAGAATTTTCAAGTGTAAAAAATTGCAAAAATTGATTATTTGAAAACGAAATCTTTTGTTCTAGGTTAATCAATGGCAATAAGAATTGACTTTTTTGTTTGTGTGTTTGAGTGATTATTTAATCAAACCTATCACCCAACGGGAGTTTAGAGGCAATGCCCAATTTTTATCAGATGCTCGACAGGGCTTCGGATGCCGAGTCGTGGTTAAGGTCGGACTGATGCTCCTTTATAGAATGCCGTCTAAACGGGGGTTCTAGACAATACCATGCCCAAAGAGATGGGAAAATACCCGGTCATGTCGTAACACCACCGACTCTTGTGTTAGCCATGGCCTAAGGGGTTGTAATAATTGGAACACATATGTTTGACAATGCACCTGGTTATTATGGATTGTGTTATGATTATTATTTATGCTTGTTGCATTGAGATTTCCATATTTGATGTACTATTGTGTAGGGGTGTGCTAAGGCAATATAAGTACATATAGCTTGTGTGTTTAGGCTACCTCCGAGATGAATTCACATCCTAAGCGATGCTTAGGCTATTGACTTGTTGAGATTTTATCTCACCCCGTTGTTATATTTTCAAGCTCGTAGCATAGAACGTCGTCATGTGCAGTTTGGGCCAAGACACAGGCGTGCCTAGCATCGCCTTTGGTTGGCCTCGCATTAGTGAAGTTAGATTAATTTTGACTCAAGTAGATTTTTGACTTGGTTGGTAGGAAGTCGCCCTTTGGAATGGGCTTGTATTTATTAAACTTCCTAAGGTTAACAGATTAATATATAATGGTTGTGCCTTTGAAAATGTTTGTGATGTTTACCATCCCTGTTGTTTGTTGATTGACTGGGTGTTTATATAAAATTGTTTCCCCGTGTGTTTAATCAAAAGATAAAAAGAATGGGTCAGCGACGCGTCCTGAGATGTCGTAATTTAATCGACTGTCATGGGATGTTCGCACGCTTGAGACTCGGGGCGTGACATCCTTGTCCAAAGTAGTATCAAAGCCTGGTCAAGACTTGGAGTGATAAAATGCGATGGGTTTTGGTATAATTAGGCTGCGTTTGTTTGTGTTCTTTTTTTTTGTTTTTAAACACTTTTTCTGTTTTTTTGTTCCTGGGAACAAAAAAGGAACAGAAACGCGTTTGGGTGTGTTTCTGTTCCTTTTTTGTTCTTTTGTTCCCAGGAACAAAAAAGAAACAGAAACAAGAAACACAAATTTTGTGTTTCTTATTTCTGGAACACAAATGAGAAACACTTTTTTTCTTTTTCTTTTTTCTCTTATTTTCTTGTTCTTTTTTCTTTTGGCCGGTCGCCGGCCTCGGCCATGGCCGGCGATCGGCCGACGAGGGCCGGCGGCCTCGCCCAGCCACGGCGAGGCTCGCCGGCCCCCGGCGAGGCCAACGCTCGCTGTCCCCGGCGAGGCCGAGCTCGCCCGGCCGGCCGGCGAGCCTCGGCCTCACTGGCGGTGGCTCGGCGAGGTCGAGGCTCGCCGTCCGCCGGGCGAGGTTGGCCTCGCCGGATCCGGGCGAGCTCGAGCTCGCCGGATCCATGGCGAGGCCGACCTCGCGCCGGCACGGGCGAGCTCGATCCGCCCGGATCCGGCGAGGCCGAGCTCGCCCGGTCGGCGAGCCTCGGCCTCGCCTGGCGGTGGCCGGCGAGGCCGTGCCTCGCCGGCCGTCGCCGGCCAAGGCCTTGGCCGGCGGCCGGCCAAAAAAAAAAAAAAATGAAAAAGAAAAAAAGGAAAAATAAGAAAAAAATAGAAAAAATAAAAGAAATAAAAAAATTATCCAAATTTACCAAACATGTTGGAACAAGTTTGCTAAACGCGTGTTTTTGTTCAAAAATTGTTCCCCGGAACAGAAATACCTTTTTTTTATTTCTGTTCCCTGGAACAATTTTTAAACAGAAACACAAACAAACGCGCCCTTAGCTAAGAAAAACATTTTCTTACACTTATGCTTGTGATTGATATATTGCTTGGTACAAGTTGTTCAGACTTCTAATTCCCGATTGGAATTGGAAAGCAAGTTTCTGTAACGATCTTGCGAGATGAGCGATCCTAAGTAGAGGGCCCCTCGAAGAAAGGCCATAGCGACTTTGATAGGTGCCAAAGGAAGGGCACCAACTTGAGCTGGTGCCAAAGGAAGGGCATCGAGATGGGCTGATATTGAGGGAATGCACCAGCGCGAGTTGGTGTTAGAGGGAGGACACCAGTTGATCCTAGGTTTGAGGGGATCCTATAGGCCCTCGAAACCTTTGGGAACGTGGTTAGGCAGCAAGCTCAAAATCAAGCTACCGTTGCTGTCACCACTACCACTATTGCTGCCAATGCTACTGCTACTGCTGTTGCACCTGCTGAAGTCCTACTTGGAAATGGGAATGGTGAGCAGCCTATGTATAAACTAGTGGAGCAGTTTCTGAAGCTAAAGCTAAAGCTGCCCAAGTTAACTAAAGCAAGTGACCCCAATGCTACAACCCTTTGGGTACGAGAGTTGGAGAAGGCTTTTGCACTGTTGAGATGCTCTAAGGAGGACAAAGTGACCCTAGTTGTATATATCAACTGCAGGGTAATGCGAGTACGTGGTGGGAAGCCATAGAAAGAGGGGTGCTTCCTGAAGGCACGGTTCCGGAGTAGGATGCCTTCGATGAGGCTTTTTATGGGAAATATCTTTAAAACTGTGCTCGAGAATAGAAGATGGCTAAGTTCTAGTGCCTCGGTCAGAATCAGATAACTATATATCAGTATGAGGTGAAGTTTGCTAAGCTATCGAAGTACGCACCGAGGTTGATCAAGGAACCGATGGACAGAGTGAGAAGGTTCGAAGATGGTTTTAAGCCGGAGATTAAGGACCTGCTGGTGCCTTTGAATCTCAAGGATTACAATGACCTATATGAAAAGGGCCTAGCTAATTGAGAGGAATTTGAATGAACAAGTAGCCACATCTGGGTTGCGGTTTACGCCAAATAGAGACAATAATTGATTTGGGAAGAGGCCCATAACTAGAGGAAAGTGTCCTATCCCTCCTAATCAAAAATGTGGAATTGGAAATCCAACACCCAATGCGAATAACATGTGCCGATTCTACGAGAGGAAGCATGGATCAGTCCCGTGTCCTACCAAAATGAGAGTTTGCTATGGATATGGCCAACACGGTTACCAGGTGAAAAACTACCCATGTAGGCTAGTGGGAGCATAGGAGCCATGATGCAAATAAGGCAGTTAGCAGGGAGTGCATCGCAGAATGCACAATAAGGTATTCTGAACAGGCCTTCGGTGCAAGGAAGGGTGTATGTTGTCACCAGAAAAGAGGCGGAAAACTCGCAAAATGTGGTTATAGGTACAGTTTTGTTGAATGACCATGCTACTTATGTTTTATTTGATCTAGGAGCCATGCATTCTTTTATTGCTAAGCAATTATTTAAGTTAGTGGGGTTAAGTCTGAAACTGTTGGAAGTAGTCATTAGTATATCTACCCCGTTGAAGGATAAAGTGTTATCTGTGGGAGGGTGTTCTGGTTGCAGATTAGTAATTGGAGATCAAGAGGAAAGAATAGATTTAATTGTGCTGAAGATGTTTGATTTTGACGTGATTATTGGTATGGATTTGGCTCACCAAGAAACGAGCTACCATGGAGTGTTATTGTAAAGCGATTCAATTTAACCCGTTTGCGGGTGGTAGTTTCGAATTTGTTGGAAATCAAGGAGAACCCTCGATTACTTAAATTTTGTATCTTGAGCCAACCAAGTTGTTGGATGTGGGTTGCCAAGATTATTTAGCAACCATGGTTGATACGTCAGTTGAGGAGCCACGAATGGAGGACATCACCGTAGTGCGGGAGTTTTCTGATGTCTTTCCTAAGTTTTCTGATGTCTTTCCTGAGGATTTTCCTAGTTTGCCCCTTGAAAGGGAGATAGAGTTTGTGATTGAGTTGGCCTTTGGGACGGAGCCAATTTCTACAACTCCTTACCATGTGACATTGTCAAATTTGAAGGAATTAAAGGTATAGATGCAAGAGTTGTTGGACAAAAGATTCATTCGTTCTAGTGCATCACCTTAGGAGCATTAGTTTTGTTCGTAAGAAAGAAAGATGATTCATTGTGTTTTTACATCAACTATCGGCAATTCAATCAAGTGACGATAAAGAACAAGTATCCGTTGTCAAGGATCAATGACTTGTTTGATCAGTTGTAAGGAGTTTCTGTATTTTTCAAGATCAACTTGAGGATAGGTTGCCATCAGCTAAGGATTAAGAAGGAGGATATATTGAAGACGGCATTTCATATATGTTATGGTCACTACGAGTTCATCGTAATGCCATTTAGATTAACCAATGCATTAGTTGCTTTCATGGATCGGATGAATCACGTGTTCAAGTAGTCCTGAATCAATTCGTGATTGTGTTCATCGACAATATCTTGGTATATTCGAAGAGTCTAAAGGAGAATGAACAACAGTTGAGGATAGTACTTCAAACCTTGTGAGAACATGAGCTGCACGTCAAGTTCAATAAGTGCAAGTTTGACTGACTCGTGTAGCCTTCCTAGGCCACGTGATTTTAGGTGAAGGGATTTCTATGGACCCGGCTAAGATTGAAGCGGTTATGAACTGGTTGAGACCAACAACAATGACCAAGGTTCGAAGTTTCTTGGGACTAGCAGACTATTATAGACGGCTCATGGACAGATTTTCTATGATAGCCATGCCTCTGACGTGATTATTGAAGAAGGAAGAAAAGTTTAAATGGACAAATAAGTGCAAGCATAGTTTCCAAAAGCTTAACCATTTTATTTGGTCCTAGAGAATATAAGATTTACAATGATGTGTTGTACAAAGGACTGAGCTGCGTTTTGATGGAACATGGGAGAGTAGTTAACGTACGCATCCCATCAATTAAGACCTCATGAATTGAATTATTCGACGTATGACTTGAAATTGGCAACGATCATCTTTGCCCTAAAGATTGAAGGTATTACTTGTGTAGAGAATGATTCCAGATTTTTACGGATCATCAAAGTTTAAAGTATTTGTTCTCTCAGAAGGAGCTGAACATGAGACGGCATCATTGCATGGAACTTCTCAAGGATTACAATTGCAACATCATGTATCATATTGGAAAAGCCAACAAGGTTGCAAATGCATTAATTCGGAAGTCGTCAATCACGTAGATGATGGCTCAAGAGTGGATCCTGCTCGATGGAGTTCGAGATTCGGATTTTAAGTTTGAGGTAAGCCACTTTTCAAATCTTGTGGCTACCCTTTGAATTAAACTAGAAGTGCAGGCGAAGATTAAGACATTGTAGTCGACAGACCCTGAAATCCAGAAAGTTCAACAAGAGGATGCGGAAAAGAGGAAAGCTAATTTTCAAGTTGCTGATGATGGAATATTGAATTTTTGTGAACGATTGTGCGTGTCGAACGATGTGGAGCATAAGGAGGAAATTTTGTCAGAAACCCATCGTAGCAATTATAATATTCATCCAAGCAGCACAAAGATGTAGTAGAATCTATGTCAACACTATTAGTGGAATGCTATGAAAGTAGATATTGCCAAGTACGTTGCTAAGTGTTTAACATGCCAACAAGTGAAGGCCTAGCATTGCAAGCCTGAAACACTTTTGCAATCTCTAGAGATTTCCGAGTGAAAATGAGCACATATCATAATAGATTTTGTGATGGGATTGCCGAGGTGTCAATGGGGTAATGATTCCATTTGGGTCATGGTCGATAGATTAACGAAGTCCGCACACTTTATCACTATACGAAAAGACTTGGAATAAGACAGGTATGCTGATTTGTATGTGCAACATATAGTTCGTCTTTATGGAGTGCTAGTGACAATCACGACAAATTAAGACCCAATTTATAACAGCTTTTTGGATATGTTTATAAATTTCCTTGGGAACAAAGTTGCAGTACAGCGCGACCTATCACCCGCTGATGGATGGCCAATCTAAAAGGACTATTAAGACACTCAAGGATATGCTGCAAGCTTGTGTGTTGGATTTCAAAGGAAGCTGAGAGGAACAACTTCACCTGGTTGAGTTCGCTTGCAACAACAGCTATCGGCAGAGCATCAAGATGGCGCCATTCGAAGCGTTGTATGGCAAGGCCTACAAAACCCTTATCTACTAGGACGAAGTTGATGAACGCAAGATTTCAAGTCCTAAGTTAGTTTAGCAATCAGTAGATGCTATCAAAGTCATTTGAGAAAGGCTTAAGACCGCCCAAGTTGTCAAAAAAGCTATGATGATAAACGACATCGGCCTTTGAAGTTTCAAGTGGGTGAGCACGTTTTTCTTAAGGTGTCGCAAATGTGAGGCACTTTGCGTTTTGGCAAGAAATGGAAGTTAAGCTCGAGGTACGTTGGTCCTTTTGAGATTTTGGAGTTGATTAGGACTTTGGTCTATCGTTTCACATTGCCACTGAGACTTGCCCAAGTGCATAATATCTTCCAAGTGTCAATACTGAGGAAATATGAACCTAATCTGACTCACATGCCAAATTTTGAGGAAATAGACATGGACGATAGGGTGTCGTACGTGAAAGGGCCAGATCATATAGTGGATCAAAAGAAGCAAGTGTTGTAGAACAAGACGATCCCCTTATTCAAAGTGGTTTAGCAACACCATAGAACGGAGGAGCCGCATGGGAAAGCAAATAGTCGATAAGGTGTCAACACCCTCACCCTTTTGTTGAAGAGTTGTAATAGTTCAAATTTCGTTCTGTAAGAGGGGAAGAGTTGTGATATCCCGAAATATGGCTCTACTTTGAAATATATTAAATGGTTATTTCATTGATGCACTCATGGTTATTTTACTTTGAATTAATCACTTATGAGTTAACTAATTTATTGGGTGAGACCATAAAAAGTTAAAACGCGAAAGATTAGTGAATTCAATCAATGATTGACCGCTCGACCATCGGAATTGCCAAAGAGTCAATACTATACTATTATAAGTCAATTAAAGAATAAATATAAATCAATTTGACGGAAGTACGTAGTCAATTCGTGGATGATTCCGCACAATTACAATACTTGCATCGAACAACGATAAACCGATTTTCTATTGACCTTGTACTGAGATTACATGACAATTGAGGGTCATCCATAATTTGAAGATGCATAAACGTGGATCACAAATTATCAACCACAAGTCAACCATGTGAAAGACCCTAAAGAGCCACCCGATAGTTTAAGTTGTATTAAAGTGGCGTTGGATCAATTTTTAACCATGAAATTTAATTCAACTTTGGGTATCGAACTTTCGAGGGTTTCAAGACTAATTTATTGGACGTCACCTCATCGTCCGTTAAGTTATTGATAAGTTCAAAATTTTCGAAAAATGAATTATTGAACGGAAAATTGGAGACTCGAAAAGGAAAAATCGGACCCAGTGGCAAAATTGTGATTTGTTGGCTAAATCTTGGCTTTAAAGGAAAAAGAAAAATAAGAAGACAATGTGGCGACAATGTGCTAGGGATTGAGGGGAAATCATGACAATTTTGGGGAAAATCTCTCTCTCTCTCGCCATTCCCCCCCCTCAGAATGGCCCCCATTTCCTCCACTTCCTCTTTTCATTTTCCCCATCATCTCACCTTCATCTCCATCCCTTCTTCTTCTCCTTCCCTAATGCCACTTCTTCCTTTTCTTGTGCAATCCACCATCGCCACACCACCTCATCACCACCACCACTACCGAACCATCATCTCCACCACTGAGCTCCCAAGTCGCCGCCGCTTGAGCTATATGTGCTATCATCGCTCAAGCCATCATCGCCATCCCTCGCACCATCTGTCGTCGCCATTACGTCACCACGTCGTTGGCTCACCTCAACCGAGCCTCCCCAAGCCAAGAGGCCATGAGCCTCAAGGGCTTTGTTGCCACCATTGGTCTCTGTTCAAGTCGCGAGCATCACATCCTCGACACCTCGCGTCGCCATCGCCGCCAGAAAACTCGTGAGTTAACTTCTAATCCTTGATTAGACAGTTAATTGCGTTTAGAGGTAGGTTTAGTTTAGACTAATGGTGATTAGTGCCAAATAAGTATGTTTCAAATCATGTTTAGGGATGGCTTAGATGAATGTTAAGTGCGATTAGTTTAAGTAATTACAGTTAGTCTTAATTAATTGGGTTCATTTTAATTAATCGTAATTATTTTTATTAATCGTGATTTATTTGATTAATTGTAATTTGTTTAATTAATTTCGATTAATTTTTAATTAATTATAGTTAGATTAATTAATCAATTTTAGTTTAATTAATCGCATTTAACCTAATTAATCATGATTAGCTTAATTAATAGCGATTAGTGTAATTCTAAGCTCATTTTTTCTGGATGAGATTACGCCAAATTCCAATCGTTTGAGCTTGTGATGCTATGTTATTGATTGCTCAATTATAGTTTTTATTTATTATTTCCAATAAAAAAAGGTTTTATGAGCAAGAAAATAGAGAATTTTGAGATATTGGGCTTGGATGACAAATTTTACATGCTATAAAAACAATGCGGTTTTAAAATGAAAGTGTGCAAAGTTTGACGGGTTAATTTCAAATATATGACCACGTGCGAATATTTTACTAGGTTGCCAAAGCCGATTATTTGAGGACAAACTCTTTTGTTCTGGGCTAATTAATGGTAGTAAGAATTAGCTTAATTGTTAATGTGCTTGAGCGGTCATTTAATTGAACTAGTCACCCAACAGAAGTTTGGAGACAATTCTTGATTTTTATCGGGTGCCCGATGGGGGTCCGAATGTCGAGTCCTGGTTGAGGCTGAACTGATATTTCTTTATGGAATGTCGTCTAGGATGGGGTTCTAGACGACATTGTACCCGATAGGGCGGGACAATGCCCGATCATGCTAGAAGACCACTGACTCTTGTGTTGGCCATAACCTGAGGGATTGTAATAATTGAAACACGTATGTTTGATAGTGTACCTGGTTATTATGGATTGTGTTCTGATTATTATTTATGCTTGTTGCATTGAAATTGCCATATTAGATGTACTAATGTGCAGGGATGTGCTAAGGTGAGGTAAGTGTGCATGTTTAGGCTACCTCCAAGATGAATTCACGTCCTAATCGAGGCTTAGGATGTTAACTCGCTGAAATTTTATTTCACCCCATTGTTGTTCATTATTTTCAAGCTCGTAGCATGGAATGTCATCACATGTAGTTTGGGCCAAGACACAGTGTGCCTAGCATTGCTTTTGGTTGGCCTCGCATTAGAAAAGTTAGATTAACCTTGACCCCAGTAGGTTTTTGAATTGGTCGGTAAGAAGCTGCCCTTTGGAATGAGCTTGTAATTATTAAACTTCCTAGGGTTAACAAGTTAATATATAAAGGTTGTGCCTTTGGAAATGTTTGTAGTGTTTACTATCCTTATTGTTTGTTAGTTAACTAGGTGTTTATATAAAATTGTTTCCATGTGCATTTAATCGAAAGATAAAAAGAATTGGTCGGCAACGCGTTCTAAGATGTCGTAATTTAATAGACTATCGTGGGATGTTTGCACGCTTAGGATTCGGGACGTGACATATCCTCACATAAGAAGCATTTACTAGGCATTAAGGATGAGAGGCCGTCTCATTGAGTCAGTAATATAGAGGACAATAAAGGAGAAGCACTTGTGCTTTGGATCATCGCTTTTCTACATCAAGAACAATGGATTCCAAAACAGGTGTGTTAATATTTATACTCAATTGTATGTGTTCTTATTTTTAACTATGGAGATCATGGGATTGTGTTTTTATGACTAACAATGTTCGCTAGGGTCTTGGGCTCATGCATGAGAGTCGAGGACCTAGATATATGCGAGGGTCATGACCTTTGCCCACGATTGGTGAGGGGTTTGCAACCCTCACTTATGGCTAGCGAGAGTTGCTAGCCTTCACAGAGGCCCCAACAAATAGTAGAAAAGGAAGAAAAGGAAGAAAAGACAAGTAAAAAAAAGAATAAAAATGTCATAAAGATTCATAAAGTTCTTTTTTTTTCAAAAAAAAAAGAAGTCAAAATTTTCCATGACAGTGCTAGCTATTGTTAAGTCATGCTACATAGGATGACATGCTACGTCAACGATTTCTGATCAAAATTGATTGAAAAGAACTAAATTGAAAAATCATTGAAAGATTTAAAATTAAATTGATCAAATTGAATTATGATTGAATTTATGATCATATAATAGGTTTGTGACTTTTTGAATAATTATCATCCATTTAGATCAAATTCTGTATAATGGCAAAAGTAGATGACTAACATTTTCCTAAAATTAAAAGAAAAATGATAATTAAAAAACCAAAGAAAAGAAAAAGACAGAACTTTCGAGAGAGAGATCGATTGCTGAGGGGGAGCTTGTCTTGACAAAGGTAGCAATGGCGCCCCACTCGACGTGCTGCTGCCCGACCCGATCCCCCACCCCCTGAGGATGCGTTTCTCTTACTTCAGTTTTCTCCCTTTTTTTGGCTTTTATTAAGGTTTTTCTTTTCTTAATTCTTTGCTATTTTTCTTGCCCGGTACCACTTGGCACTACATCGGAGCCACTTATCATTACAGATATAAAAAAATCGCAACTTTAGGATTTCTTTAACATTTTTATTGCTTTAAAAAAAACATTTTTTCACTGCTCAAATTGAACAGAATTAACAGAAATACTTGACTGCATTAATTGGATAAGTTTTAGACTTTAACTATGCTTTTTGAAAGTTTTGGGATTAATATTACAATTTGACAACAAGTTTTTTTTTTATATCACTTAATGAGATTCAACCATTTAACCTGTATATGTTTGTTCTCATATGTTAAATGACTATTACCTCCACTATGTTTTATATCTATTAATTATGAACAGTGATGATAATTTTCCAAAATTTATAAAGTTCACTGTTGGAAGCTTCTCAATTAGAGAAAACAGTTAAATTAGTCCCTATTTTTAGAAATTTCCTTCTTACGAATTTAGCATCTAAAAGGAACATAAACTTTAAAACTACTTATTTTCAGTAGTTATTCATATGAAAAGTCAAAAGGGGGAACGAATACCAGGGAAATTACTAGTAGTCTCATTGGACCGCGTAGAAGCCGCGTAGCCCTCGTGCATGGACGGTCGGATTTAAAATTTTCAAACAATTGACCTTAAAATCCGGTTTCGCATTCCTTTTTGTCATTATAGGCGGTCGGCAGCGGCAGGATTCAAGTGAAAAGAATGCGCACCACCGATGCCGGCACACGGAAACGCTTTTCGACTCATATATGTGCCCATGTGAAGTAGACTTAACGTTGACTGGAAAAGGGTATCTGATTCATGGTCATTCATGTGATGAGGACCTGTTATAATGGATTAGAATTTATTTTTTAACTCATATTTGATCGGTTGGGTCATTATATTAGTAAATTATATATTATGAATGGGTTATAAATAAGTTTAAACCCAACTCCATGAGTGATAAATAAGTTTAATATGAGTGTTAAATGGGTTAGATCCAACCCACTCTATAATTCTCTCTTCACTCTCTCTCGCCCTCATTTGATCTCGGGCTCTCTCACTCCATGCTTTCACCCTAAATTGATTATGAGTTCCTAAATTTGGTCAAACATAGAAGTCTTTTAATAATATGGGTCTAGGCGGGTATAAGTTAGATAGGAGTCGGATCAGATATAAGTTACTAGATTTGTAATAAATGAAAATGAGTCAAAATTGGTCAAATTAGGTCAAATCATATTTGATATGACCTAAACACGACTTGACCAGGAAAAGTGCCAAAAAAGTCCTAAACCTTTTGTCATTGTGCCGATTTAGTTTTAAACCTTTTTTTTTGTGCCAATTCAGTCCTAAACATTTTTACGTTGTGCCAATTCAGTCCTTTCTAGCCAATTTTGGCCGGATTTTTTAAACACGGCCGGGCCGACGTAGACAACTTTTAATAATATTTTAATATTTTAGTATTTTTTATTTTTTATTTTAGTTTTGTCTTTTCCTCTAGCCGATCGCCGGACCTTGGCGACCGGCCGAGGCGACGGCCTGGCTAGGGCGAGGCCAACCTCGCCGGCCACCTCACGGGCAAGCCTCGCCCATGGCTGACGAGGGCCGGTGAGGCTTGACCTTGCCAAATCCGGCGAGGGCGAGCCTTGCCCGCGAGGTGGCCGGTGAGGTTGGCCACGTCGGCCCAGCCGACCGATGCAGGCCTCGGCAATCGGCTGGAGGAAAAAGACAAAAATAAATAAAAAAATGTTAAAATATTAAAATATTATTAAAAGTTGTTCACGTCAGCGTCGATGGGGTCACGTCAGCCGACCGGCGTCCAGTCAGCAAAATCCGGCTAAAATTCGCCGAAAAGGATTGAATTGGCATAATGTAAAAAGGTTTAGGACTGAATCGGCACCAAAAAAAGGTTTAAGATTAATTGGCATATAGGCAAAAGGTTTAAGGTTTAAGACTTTTTTGGCACTTTTCCCCGACTTGACCTATCCATTTGATAGGCTTAGTGTGATGAGACCTTACAATTACATTTATCCAATTTTAAGATCAGGAAAGTCTAGTTCTCATAAACTTATGTTTGTACAGTTAATAAAATTATGATAATGAACAAAGATCTGTGCCAAAACCCCGAAGAACAATTTATGTTTCTAAAACATTGGAATTGCTCCAGTGGCCACTTTTTCCACTTGGAAATGGGAGGTGGGGAGTTCAATTGCCCACTTTCTTGGAGGTTGGGGTGGGGATGGGTGAGTGAGGGAGCAAGTTTTGCAACCTATGCACATCACATAGCACACACAAAGACTTGATATAATAGATATATGATAGAATAGGACCAAACCAAAAAAACATTAGAATTCATTCTTCAAAAACCCAAGATGACCTTTCCCACGCTTTCTGGCCTCAGGGACTCGCGCCACCGTGACCCAAGACCTTAGAGCCGAACAAGGACTATTGCTGGCAAGCTTGAGACCCTGGCACCCGCTAGATGCGGGACCCTGACCCCAAGAACTGGGACCATACTGCTCGTGGCTTAGGTCCCTAGACTCCCTACGAACGAAACCTTGGGCCTTAGTCTATACTTTTCGCTAGTCGCTGCCGTCTTGACTCCTGAATCTTTATACATTTGCTTGGACTAGGTCTTATCTAAGGAATAAAAGTACAGGGAAGTGAGCTGTATGCGGTCTATACGGTTTAGTCGGTGCTTCATCTAGAAATGCATGTGCGGGCTCGGCAGACCTTCATAGTCCCAAGAAGGACGGACACGTCCCAAGATTTACGCTCCGGGACGAAACAACTATATTTCAGAAAGGGCCTGGTGCCGCCCAATTAGATGTACCCCAGACTATAATCAAATCTCTGGCCCGTGACTGAACATGAAGGCGTAAAAGTCATGAGAAAGCATGCATGAAAAAACCGAGCATGCTAAGATATTCGGCGGAAGAACGTGACGCCGTCAATGACGATTTTAATCACGTTGGATTGGTGGAAGGATAATCCCTTGAGATAGTAGATTCTCTCTCGTATGGCTCAGGATGTTTTGTCCAAACCTTTTTCCATCAGGACGTCCAAGTCGGCCTCTAGCACGGGGCCCCTGGGGGGAGGGGTGCTCAATGTGTCTTGTAGTTCTTCGCCTCCAAAGATAGTAGAGACTCTCGTCTGTGCTCTGGATTGGTTGCGGTCTTCACAAAATCCCATTTCCGTCGAGAAAAATTTAGAAGATCTTAGATATTTTGAATTGGCTAATACTTTGGTTTGTATTATAATGATGAGAATGATATATCATTTCCTTTTAATTTATGACTAACTAGTCCTTTTATTAATTGTAGAGATAGCAGTGAAGATGGTCGAACCTACGCTCATATCGGATGATTGATTGGTTAAAGGTGTGCTATTTCATAAGATTCTATGATTCGAAGACTTTAAACAAATTCTAATACTTTGATTTATTTAGTTTTAGGTTGAATGAGAGATTAAGTGTTTATGGATCATTGAGGAAGACATTGTGCCAATGTGGCTATTTTGTTCTTGTTCGTCAACTTATAATGATGTGGAAACTTTGATGATTGTTCTCATGTTCTGAACTTGTCAGGTTCAGGATTGTTTATAGGACGAATAATTGTGTTCTCAAGCTAGCGATTTGACTAATATGTGTTAAATTGGAGGATTGCTTTGTCGGGTTAAATTTGAATTGGAGATTGTTGCTTCGAAGCGTGCATGCACGTTATTAAAAATTGTTGGATTAAAGATTGTTTCCTTTTGGAATTGTTGATTTGATTAGCAAGCGTCAGATGTGAGGTTGTCACTTGGATTAGATGTTTACTTTGATAAAGAAAAAGAGAAAGACGAATTTGGGATTTCTTCCATGAACTTTTCTATTGTGCTGTTCTGGGGCGGGCGAAAACCGATATTGAACCAACCCAGAAAAAGACGCATTGGGACCATTCTGTTCGATCCAGTTGAGCCAGCTAACCGGGCTTGAAGTTCTAGGTCTGAATGTTCGGCCGGAGCAGTTTTATAACAATAGCCGGGACCGACTGGCACATTTACACCGCCAGAAGGTATGGAAACGAATGGATCCTTAGAAATAGCTTGATCTACCATTGACATTAGATCCACTCCAGTGGTCAATAGAATAAAGCTAATTTGGTTACAAGTTTTACATTCCCTGAATTATACTACTCAACCCAAAGATGACGGGACCTTTTTCATATAATACAAGGCCAAAAAGTACCAATGTGACCTGGATAAATTTCTGCATTCTTCACTATACAAGTCGTGAATGTTGTAATCATCACTATCTACAAAGGATAGAAGTGAACTACCTCGTGTCATATGACAAGAGCCCCACAACAGCAGTGACCCGCAAGGCACCATCTCGAAGAAGATCAGGAAGCTCATCAAGTAAAAGCTCATCAAGTAAGAGAGCTGTTCACCCACCCCATCCTATTGGAGCTTTTGGCAAGAGTGCCCCTGTGATTTGAAAACCTCCAATGACCGTGATTTCTCTTCTCGATTGACAAATCAGCTGAATTACAAGGGCATAGGAACATAGGAATCAACAATCAATTTGTCGACCACGTAATCTATTCAAATGATATCCAACCTTTTCAATAGCCATTTTTGAATTGGAATACTACCTTATAGCAAGCAGTAACCTTCTCACGAGTGTCCCCATACATACGAATAATTAGTTCAAAGTTCCTCTTAAAACCTATCCATTAGAACAGGTTCTCTAATTTTTAGTATCTATCCTACATACCAAGGATTTTGGAACCCATCCTGTTATAGTTTGATTTCAGGATTTATCCCGGTTTTACAGTACTTTTAATTAAAAAATTGTAGGGAATCATTACTTCTAATTACCGTCATTTGCTATAATTCACTAATCACAACTCATATTTAGACATATAAAAAAATATGAAATATTAATAAAGTAAAAGTCTCACTCATGGATATCGCTGCAAATGGAAGCTCATATAGGTAGTTTCAGATTACACACTTCTCATTGGACGCCATGGAATGCCGCATGATTAAGTAAAGACATGAAACAAGAAAAACACAAATACTTGCTTCAGGTTCTAGGCTCTAGGTCTTTGAAACTTGGAACCTATCCTTCGGAACAAGTTTATCAATTTTTAGAATCTAGAACCTCCCCTTCATACTCTATAACTTAGAACCCGCCTGATTCCCATGGGTTCGGTTTTCAGGTTCTTAGTTCTACCCTGGAACCATGTCACTCCCTATCCATACATATGAACTTGCTAGAGAGAAGACGTTAAGGCAAAACGAGTTTGAATTGAGAAAATAGCGATACAGACAGTAGGTGGCTTCGCTGTAATTTCCCTTCGGTAACTTGCATATGAAGCCTACATCAAGCTAATGTAAAGAACAAATTGTCCACATTGAAACATAAGTGAATTGCTCTCGTGCTCAAACCAAGCAACAAAAATGAAATAAATAATGGAATTGGGGATCTCAGCCTTTTCCCTATGAAGAGAACCAAGAAATTCAGCAAATTGAGTCTTAGGGTTTATGCCTAGTTCCTTAAATTTTGATCTTATAAGTACAGCTTGACAAAGAAAATAAATACCAAGAATTTTGCATGCTTGTCATTAAAGGCTAGGACACTTACCTATATACTCAAGAGTCGGATACCATTTTGCATCAGAATATGATAAAGAAAAACACAGCACATATAAACTCAGGACAGATGACTATTGATAACCTACCATAAAGAACCTCCATCATATATTTCGGCCGAGTGCTTGACTTGGCCATCATTGAGCCCACGCAAATCCTGAATTCAACCCTACAAAACAAAATCAGACCAAACACATGGATGAGGTAGAACTTCAGTCTACTGTTTTTAGGAATCAAAACACAGATATTCCAGAAAATTATAAAGCAGTGAAGACTAAGCCAGACAATAGTCTTGCAAAAGCCAACTTCCATGAATGACCATCTGAAATAAGTAAATGTTACATGAATTCTTCTGCAACTTACTGCTAACCCTGCCCCCATATAAACTGCAGAAAAGGAGAACTTTGACAAGCTTCTACTCACAGAACCAGAAATGACGAAACATCAGACTAAAGGAAATGCAACTCTTATTCATGTAACTTTGGACATAGAGATTCGGTAAATGGATTTAAGTAATAGTTTAGCTAAATAACCTTGCCAAAGAAATTCTGAAACCATAAGAAAGAAGTCTTCAGCATTCTCTCCATTTGTCTTTCAAACAGTTAGTTCAACAAAGATGTAATAGCTTGCACAAAGTGGAAAGGAGGAAAATGACTAGGAGGGTTCTTCATATCCAAAGAGATGGAGGAACCACTAACACTATCCCATTCTATTTCAACGTCATCACTGGTATGATCAAGCATCTGCATGGGATGGCATTTCCACTTGGTCCAACAATAGAAGTTCCAGACTATCTGCTCTGAAGATCTGTCTCATAACCTCTCAAAATTAGATCTCTGTGGATAGTAGCTGCGTTACTTCCTCCCTGGCTTAGCCCAACTAAGCTGTCAACACAACTCCCGACAAATCACCACCCTAGTCACCTCTGGTTTCTGAATCATCATTGGCAAGAGCTTGCAGGAAATTCTGCTGCCGACATCAAAAGGCACTTGAGAAAAGACAAAACACATTGATGGCCATGCAGCTGCTGACACAAATGTATTTCCACGTCCAATACCAGCCAACCCATCAACAGCTCCCCTGACATGTATTCATACTGGCCTAAATTAACCATTTCCATCACCTTGAGCATGGTTCAGAAATACAGACACTTCCTATGTTGTTTGAATTGTTCTGGTCTTGCTCTTGCATGTAGTAAACACTTAGAGATGCCCCATGAGAAAACTTCAATGGCTAAAGAAAGCACATGAAATATTCAAAGGACAGCAGTTATTGCAAGTATCAGCACTGATTTCTTGTTCCCATTGGCTTAGAAGCATCTAGATGATAGCCATCTAATCAGTCATCTCAAAAAACCATGGAAGCCATCAACAAAAGGACTCATTAACATAGGCTAATAAAAGCTGCTCCCACTAAGCTTTATTCTAGTATTCAGCATTGCACTCACACTTTGACTTGCCCTAACATCTTCACAAGTAACTAATCGAAAGATTGAATTTCAATTAAGCATGAGGTTTTCCTTGACGGCAGAAATGCAAGACACAATATTTGCATGTTCATCTAGGAATTGATTGGTGCAAAAGTTATCAAGCTAATAAATGTAATGAAAACTTCGATACATTTCAAAAAAATTTGGTGTGATTAAGGTTTGGGCCATTAGCCACTCTCCTGGGCATTAGGCTTTAGTTGAAGTTTCCTCATCACTCACCACTCGCCCACCACAAGTAAGCCCCACCCTTCTTTACCCCGGCAGTCTCCAAGCAAACGTTAAAAAGAATGTTGGAGTTTACGCGTTATATGACCTTACAAAGAGGTGCCATAATTCCTTCTTAAAAAATGTGTGCTATTGGGGATGGGAAAAGGTTGTGTTCACTCTTGGCATTGATCACCAGTCAATCAAACCAAAGAACTTCTAGAAATTATGCTGCAGGGTGAAGCCAAGTAACCAACAAACATGGCATACTGAAATTACCGAAATTTGAAATGAAACCTAAAAATATTATTGATTTTGAATCATATAATGCAGCAACATATGAAAAAAAAAAAAAGATCTGAGCGAAGAACCTGCATCCAAAGATGTACGATTCACAGCTTTGCACCAAAATCCAGTTTTTCAAGCTGTTTTCTCATGTTGACGAGAGCTTCAAAAAACAAGTTGCTATATAAAAGAAAACCACCTTCAAATATATCGACGAATGTATCACATTCCTCCCCACCAATTCCACAGTTCTCTGTAGCACAACTTTTAATCTGCCATCTTCCCACAACACTGCCTCCCATTGAAAGAGTAGGCATGCCAGATTTTCCCCAATCATGTGATTTTATAGCAATAAGACCTCATCATAGCAGAAATATGCCTCAATTGGTCCTCTCTGTTACATTACAAATCTTGTAGCATGAACCCACACTCAATTTGACATAGCCAAAGACCTCTGTGCCTCATGTACTCAAAGATTGCAATATAACGAGATCTCTATGGCAGAAGTTTGCTCTCATTGATGTCTTTGAGAAGGAAGCTTGAAAAGATTCACATTCAATGACCCCTCTCTTTAACAATGCTATCCTTAAAAGTAGCTGACATAGAAGGGACATATGAGAATGAGAGGGTTAAAAATTGGAGTATCTGCATTTGGCCCATGACCAAGCATGCAAGTAATGTTATATGGATGTCTTCCATTAATCAAATTGGAGAAGAGGCGGTGTTGCTGATTAAAACATCCTAAATTTATCTCTCATTAAACGTGAGAAGCAAGAATAAAAGATATAGAATGTAGCAAAACTGAATTACAGCACTAGAATGGATATATTCTCTCACCAATCTTTCCTCTTCTCAATTTTTATTGCTGTGATTTACAAATAAAACAATTCTGAACTATAGGCTTAAACATGTACTCAAATTACCAAGTCACAAAATGTAACTTTCAGGCAGATTTGAATCTGGACGAGGTTTGACAGTCTTTCAAAGGTATAATGGTGTCTGAGCAGAAACTCCAAGTGTCTGAATTAATGGAGGATGTTACAGCTTCAGCAAAACTACTGCAGCATCATCATTATGACGAAAATGCACATGAACTCTTCTTTTAACCAAAATTGCACAACAATCCCACAAATTGACCATCTGCAGGAATATATGCATACCCTTTCATTGAGAGCCTGAAAAGACAGAGAACAATCCACCTGAATAAAGTACTGATCAAATGCAAGTCACAGATTATATTACAGCTAGAGATCATCATCACAAATATTTTTATTGCAGGCTTGCAGCCCTAATTATTCATTTTACAAAGGAAAACTTCACCTTCTCTTGCGGTGCACAGTATTTTGTTCAGATTTGGAAAAGAAGAAAACTAGGTAAACTGCAGTACAACAAAAAATTGCCTCCTCCCAATAATCTTGACGCAACTATACCAAGAAAAATTGTAGCATCCCATGATCCATGTCTGGCCAGAGTGTAACTTGTGACATGATACGTAAGTAGAGATTCACACCCCCCAAATATCACTACCTGAATACTCCTTTTGTGCACTTGGCTAGTATGGGTCAAGTCCAATCATTACAAACGGCATAAATGTAACACACCGACTGAAAGACTAGGAACTGTCACCCACGACAAAAAGCTACACATGAGAGCCGCCTATCGAACTCATTTAAGACAAGGTGATACATGATATGAATGACTGTCAAACCTGTTAGGCCATCTTCGGAGTCCTACCCACCAAAGATGATCATGACCAGATAGGCCACATTACAAGAAAGTTAATGCTATAAGAGAGGAAGTCTATGAGGTTGTAAGTCTCATATTAGGTCTGAGAGAGCTTACGATTTGACACATAAGAGGAGACTAGAGAAATGTCAACACCTAAATGCTCCAATTAAAATTTGGCCTGCTGGATTGGGCAATTTATTAGAAAAATATATTGCACCTCCAACTCATTGTGCATGCCTATTTTGATTCACCCTATCGTAACAATAACAAGAGTGTCACTGATATGATTCTTCAAGGGTGCACCTATAAACTAATGATGCTGAAATGAAGAATTTAGAGGGATAGCATTCCCTCAATGGAGGCAAAAGAGACTCTGTAAGTAAATGGCCTAATGATCACTCCAACATGATGAGATGTCACCTTGAGGCTCAAGGAGCTATTTCTAGCAAACCACAGAACCTCCTCCCTCTGCAATGGGATGAACTTATAACATGTTACCACTGTTTAGAAGCATGTTGAGACTTTGCTATTTCTCTAATACAGCACCGGCGATTGCTGCCTGCTCAAGACATTCAGCCTCATGTAATGCATCTAAAAGAACCACACACGTTTTTGTATGAATCTTATGACCTTTTAACCTAGTTTCCTCAAATAGGGAGTACGCATCCATTGCTCTATTTGCACTGCTTAACCCTTCTATTATGGCATTACAAGTGGCAGAATCAGGTATGCCGCCGCTAGCCTTAAATCTCTCAAATAGCCCATTAACATCCACAACGTTCCCAGCTTTTGCAAGTCTGATATCATCGTCGTGTAGGTCAACGTATTTGGCTTCAGACTTTTCTTCCGCATCTCCTGCCAAAGCACAAAGGCTTTGTTGAATTTTCTAACTTTGCAGAGACCATTTATGATAATGCTGTAAGTGAAATGGTTGAGATCACAGTTTTGGTCTTTCATGGATTGAAAGCAAACTAGAGCTTCATCTATTTCCTCTGCTTTCACCAACGCATCAAGTAAACAATTCCAACTGTAAACGTTGGGAGTCAAACCATTTTGCAACAGCTCTTCCATGATTAAGTATGCTTCATCGATTCTACCCACTTTACCAAAGCCGTCAATAAGACTGCTATAAATTACAACATTTAACTCCACTCCTTGCGCTTTAGCCTCTTCAAAAAGCACGTATGCCTCATCAAGCCTATCAATCTTGGCAAGCCCATCAATGACAGAGCCATAGGTAACAACCGTGGGCTGGTGACCCTTGGACTTCATTTCCTCCAGTAGCTGATAAGCTTTGTTAACCTTACCTGACTTGCAGAATCCATCGATCACAGTGTTGTAAGCACGGGTATCAAGAACACAACCTTGCTCCTTCATTGCCTAGAACAATTGATAGGTTTCATTGGCAAAACCCGCCTTCACAAGGCCATGTATCAAAACAGAATAACTCGTTGCATCTGGAGTAAATCCCTGAGCTTTTATTTCCTCAAATAAAGACCTGCCTTTCTCTGTCTCACCAGCTTTAAACACACAATCCATGTAGGTATTAAGAAGTGTCAGATCAGGAGAACAGCCCCTCCAGACCATTTCCTTGTATATCTTGTGTCCATCCTCCTTCCTGCCAGACTTGAAGAAGTTCTTAATGAGGGAGGTAAAAACGACTGCATCTGGAACATCACCTGAATCGAGCATCTTCTCGTAAAGCCTATGGGCATCATCAACTCTGCCATGTCTTCCTAAGCCATCAATTAGCAAACAAAATGTAAACGCATTAGGGGTACAGACCATACGATCCATTTCATCAAATAAAGAACAAGCCTCATCAAGCTTTTCAGCCTTACAGAGGCGATCAACCATTATGTTAACTGTTATTAACAACCCAGCTTCCTTCATGGCATCCCTAACTTCAGATGCAACTTCAAGTTTCTCTGCCTTGCAAAGCATGTCTATTAGGACATTATATGTTATAAGATTAGGAGCCGCATCTTTTTTCCACTCATGAAAAATCCTCAATGCCTCTTCCACTCTACCCTTCCTCCCTAGGCAAGTAAGAATGCCATTATATGCTATCACACCTGGAATGCACCCTTTTGCCTTCTGTCTCTCAAGTAAACTGTATGCTTCCTCAAACTTCCCAGCTGATCCATAACCCATGATCAATGTATTATAGGCATATACACAGGGGACATCCCGAATGCGATCCATCTTTTCAAATAACTCCACAGCTTCATCCAATCTATTCACTTTGCAGAGGACCGCTATCATACTGGTATATGTCACGTCATCAGGCATTATACCATGAACTTTCATTTCATGAAAGAATTTCCATGCCATATCCACCTTACCAACCTTACCAAAGCAGTCAATGCAGACATTGTACAGAACTATGTCAGCTTGAAAAGAGTTGCTTTTCAATTCATCCAACAGAGAAAGGGCGGCATCAACTCAGCCCTCCCGGCAAATGCACGGATAATGGTTGTAAACAAATGTAAGCTCACTTCATAACCCAGCTCTTGCATTTCGTGAAGGAGAGTAAGCATGAGATCAGACTCCTGAACTTCAGAAAGAGCACCAATCAAGGTGGTATACGCTGAAAATGCAGGCCGAAAGTTGAACTTCCTCATCATCTAAATCAGCTGAAAAGTTTCTCTGGGCTTCCGTGACTTCACACAAATCGAGATTAACTCAACACACGCACTGTTAGATGGACTGAATCCAGCAAGACTCATTTCTTCTAATATCTCTTCCATTCTATCAAACTTTCTTGTCCTCGCAATTACCATGAGGAGCATGTTGTACGCCTCTGGGCAATGAGCTTGGTCGGTTTTCATCTCGACCCAGCGAAAAAAATGTAGAGCTAGATCGAAGTCCTCCATTCTCTTCAAGACCCCGATAACTAATTCTGGTTTCAGCATTTCGTCGAGCATCGAAAGGGCACTCTCTAAGGTCCCCAAGGACCCTTTTTCAAGATACTGCAGATGCCGTCGACTGATTTTCCCACATCGTAAAGTTTTCTTGAATCTTCATGCGTAGCTTCACTGAAAGAGGAAATACCGGCATTTGCACTGTGCCATGGAGGAGGCTGATTCAACGACAAGAACTTCTTGGAAGCATTATAAACTTTACCGCATTGAGAGCTCAAGCACGTAACTGTTCCTGCAGCATCAGAAGATTCTTAGTCTCACAGCTTGAGATGCTATTCGTAAAGGAGAACGAATCGGAAGGAAAAATAAGTATAATCGAATGATTTGTCAATAATATAGTACTGATTCGACGTGCCAAGATCATGATGGGTAGGTAATCGAGGTTCACCTCGTTTCCTCAGTAGCATTCTCAAGAAATTTTTAGCTTGCATTATGGGAAAAAGGGAAAAATTCAAACAATCACTTAACGTTGGGTCGTTTTTTCGAGAAAATTTCAAATGAGTTTATAAAATACTCTCATTTTTTTTTTTGAACAATGACTTAAAATAGAATTTGTTTCAAATAGAAATCTAAAATGTCATTATTTTCTTTAATAAATGCCTTAAGTAGTCATTCAGTCTAGAAAAAGGCCATGATCCTGCTAGTCTAAGGGCATATTTGTCTTTCAATTTTTCAAAAATTTTCCCTTTTTTATTTTATTTCCTTTTTCCCTTTTTTCCTTTTATTTTTTTCCCTCTTCCCTTTGCTAGCCATGGTGGATGTCACTAGACTCAAGCAAGGGCCGCCTTCATTGGCATTAGGGGAGGGTCATCCTTATTCGCACAGCCTAGGTGAGGGGTCACTTAATGCCTAGGTGACACTGGCAATGGTCAAGGGAGGAAGAGAAAAATAAAATAGAAAAGAAAAAATAAAAAAATATATTTATTATAATTCTTTTACTAAAATAGCCATCTTTGATAGTTGAAATAATCACCGATTGACCAAAAGTCTTTATTTGATATAATTTGGTCATTTTTAGGCTCTTATTTAAAACAATTTGGCCACTTCAAACCATTATTTGAAATAATGTCCACTTCGAGCTTTTATTTGAAATTTTTATATTTTTTCAAATAAAAATCCAAAATGGATATTACTTTAAGGTTTTAGGCGTCACGACCCCAACTCTGTCTCTAGGGTTACAGGCGGCAAAGGTTATTTCCACGACAACTTGGGTTTGTCGTTGTCCCTATTTTTTTTTTTTTTATATATATTGTTATCATGCACATGTGGAAATGTGAACATAGAACTCCTCAAACAAATAACAGCTGGAAAACTGGGACATATATATTGCACATAACACATTACTTTATATTAAAATAGTTCATTTACAAGCCCTATTTCTACGGGCCATTTTTCCTTTTTACACCATAATACAAGTTTCCACATAGGTCAGGGGAAACTCCTATCTTCTCTAACGTGACTGCGGCTTTCAAAACTGACGTGATGCTTTCCTGCCTACAAGTTTGAAAAATAAGGAGTGAGTTCACGACTTTGTAAGTAAAAACCCCTAATCCTTTATTAGGATAACTACTCCTAATCAAATCTAGCATGGAGAGTACTAGTATTACAATGTCAATGGCAGATCGATAGCAATATTACTGCTTCACCACAACCACTCATGTGTATCCCTTCGGTGTAACTTCCATGCATGCTTACCTTCGGGTTATCCATGAACACATCAAGTCAAGTAATAATAAACATATTGGCATACATAAAAAGTTTATTGACATACATCTTAGCTCAATCAGGGCATCCTGGCTCACTGAGGCATTCAACTTCTAGCTAGGCATCCTAGCTCAACTAGAGTATCCCGACTTAACCGAGGCATCCTAGGGGCTAGCTCAGCCGAGGCATCTGGACACAACTTAGGCACCCTGGCTCAACCAGAGTATCCCGTTCTCACGAACGAGGCATCGCCACCAACTCTATGTGACGACGATCTTCTTCTTTCGTTTAATGATCATATATGATGTGTTGCACAAGCTAGTTTATTATCTTCCATCTTAGCCCAAACATAAGCAAACCATACAAAATGGACCCACAACATAAAAACAATTACTTATGAGAAAGTACATAGCTAAAACTCCACGACGTAGCATATCGCCCTAGCCAATGATTATGAATTCTACTTATCTTTGATGAACCTCGATGAATTGTAGGTGGTTTTATCAAGAGAAGGACGTCTGATGAGGCGATGGGCAAGCAAGGCTAATAGAGGGAGAGAGGGCAACAGTGAGAGGGCGTGAGAGAAAAGAAGGTGTAAGTGAGGGAGAAGTGGGGTGGTGTGTGTGATGATGGGGAGGAATCTATTTGTAGGCAAACCTCTCATCATTACCCTTTCAAATGGACCAATAGGATTTCTTTGGATGGCAAGCCTAAGTGCATAAGGTGGCAAGGCTAAGGAGGAGATGTGGCAAGCCTACTCCCTAGGGCAACACTTCTTCCTTCGCTTATTGGGCCATTCAAGTCTTGTAATGATGAAATGAATACTTGCTATCCAATTTTTAGGTTAGGTGTTGTTATAGGACATCTAAGCTAGATGCCTCACCTCTTTCATTAATTGCCTAGATTTCGTACAATCATTAGGTTTAGATATGTTCACATTACCCAACTTGCTCTCCAAGTTTCTTCTCTTTAACACACTAAGATCCAAAACCATTTAATGCATTCTTATCTTCAAGTCAATAAGACTCTAGATTAGCTTGCTCTTCAAGTTGGGCATGCAACCCCCTTCCTTTCCAAGTTGGGTGTGTGACACTCTTATCCTGGGTGAAAAACGGTTTCAATTAATTCCCGAAATCGGCATCGTTACCTTATCAAACGGGCTCAAAAAATTATAAAATTTTATTATGTTATCGAGAAGACCTCAAAAAACATTTTTCCCGAAGGAAACTTAGCCAAATTTGTCACACCCCTACCCCACCTCTAGCACGAGAGCATGACCCAATGGATTAGCATCAACGCCCCAAGCAACGTCAAACATCCCAAAAGTCTTTTATCTTTAGTTAAGCACATGCGGAAGCGATCATAAACAATCCTCATACAAACAAACATGAAAGCTGGGCAAGACATATGCAAGCCAAGCAAATAAAAGTAACATATATTCATACACATATTCACATATCAAGAGCTATTTTGATAAGATGCCCATCCTAGTTTTAGGCTACTTATTTTTGTTTCCATATATAGTCAATCAAAAGGCTGGGGTAGCCTAACTTGTGACGACCCAGACCCGGGGCAATACAGAGGGATGGACTAAGATCCCCGTTGGCAGTACGCGGATGAGGCTAGAGGCATGCCTCTCGTCCCACATCACTTTGGGGGGGAGTCCTGGGCTAGTTTATAAAGGCTTGGGTCCATTTAATCTGTAAAACGCGTTTTAAAGCCATGAGAACTCAGTGTCCAAAGCGGAACAATATTATACAATGGGGCCCAGGTCATTACAAATGATATCAGAGTTGACTCCCGACGGTGTGTGGGGGCCACATCGAGGATGATGTGCCTTAAGGGGGGAGAATGTGACGACTCAGACCCGGGGTAATACGGAAGGATGGACTGAGATCGCCTTAGCAATACGTGGATGAGGCTAAGGGCATGTCTCCCGTCCCACATCGCTTGGGGGGGAGTCCTGGGCTAGTTTATAGAGGCTTGGGTCTCTTTAATCTGTATAACGCGTTTTAAAGCCGTGAGAACTTAGTGTCAAAAGCAGACAATATTATACAGTGGGGCCAGGGTCGTTACATAACTCCTCTACCGACCTACTCCCAAAAGCGACCCCCATGCTAGGTTCATTCCCTTCTTAGACCCATAAAGTAGTTGTTTTCTTCAGATAAGTGATGTCTCCTTCTAAGTCTACAATGCCCATTACAGTGGTAGTCATATCAATAGGGAGGTCGGGACGAACGGGCTGCAGGATTGGTTCACCCATCACACACCTAAAATTGTGAAAACAATAAGAGTGAGTTGATGACTCAGTAAGTAAAAATCCCTAATTCTCCTATAGGAGGACATCTTGCCGTCAATTGTCGAATACAAGGTCACCACCCACTTCTCGATAGCAAATCAATAGCAAGGTTCGTGCCTTGCATTGCTTATGCATATGAAAGGCTCTTAGCCGTCTATGTTCTTTCAAGTATCAAAGACAAGAAGTTAGTGCATATGAACAAGCTTTCCAAAGATACGCGGCTTATGATCATTTCGATCACAAAAAGGGATGCGTGCATCTCATGACCCAATTCAAACATATGCTTAAGTTGATGCAAGGACTTAACAATACATATCAAACAAACCTAGCTTTTGCAAGTATCACACATGTATCAGTCATGGACCACATGTGGACTTTCATTTTTCTTTTTCAGTATCATATTAGTCAAAATTAATCAACTTTTTTGATAACAAACGGGCATTAGTCCCTCCCTTGGCAATCGGCATTGTCCCGATCTCATTATCAGGATAGCATCCAAGGCGACCCCTAGGCATTAGCCTCACCCAAGCCGACCGTGACATCCCCCCAACACATGGCTACCGTGACACCCCATGGTTATTATTATTATTTTTACGCGGAAGCATATAATGACAACTCAATTATACTTTAAATCGATGCACACAAAAATATAGAACCAAACAATTTTATTTATTTATAGATTTTAGACGACCTAGGTCGGTACATTAGGGTCACAAAGTTCATTCTTCTGGCTACATCCAAAACACTATCCCGACCATCCTTCTGCCTATCCACACAGCAGTCTACTTAACAATTCCTAGTCTTGCCAAAAAAATGCCACCTTCTTCCCCCGTGCCCTCTTCCTACTCGACCTCGCTGTCACCATCGTTGTCACCGTCTTGGAGTGGAAGTGGTCCCATCGTATGCCCATTGACCCGGGCGTAGAGCCCGATAATCCCCATTAGTATAGGGCCTGATGGAAGACTAGCGTCCACCATCATGATCATAGTGATTCGTATGAATGTAACCACAGGAAAATCGAGGTCGACTTACTCCATTTGGTCCCACGTGAAATCGGTGGGGACGTCGTAGAGCATCATGGAGGATGCGGGTTGTAGAGGCATACTTACGTGTGTCTGAAAAATAATATAGTCCACAAGAGGTGAGTACAACCACTTAGCAAGTAAAAGCCTATTAGACTATACTACATGAATCTATTACCACCCCTTCAATGCAATTCAAAAATAAAGTACACAAAACTAAAATAATTCAACTTGCATTAGCTCTAAAAGAAATTCACAAAGACGGTATATTAGAAAGCAAATGGAAATTTGGGAATTTCAATTAGTTTAGATTTAGCTGCCACCATCTTTCGGTGGGAACCGTATCCACCTTTCCAGGCATCTTGCACCCCAACTGGCATCACGAGGACCTCCGAGCCTTTATCACATTCCCCAGGCATCCAGAGGGCGTCATGTCATGCCCCTCTAGTGATGCGTGATGGGTGAGTGATTCAATAATGGAGATTTTTTTTAGAAAGGATTTTTATGATTGAGTGTATGGAGTAGTGTATACAGTGAAGAAACAAAAATGAATAAGAAAAGATAGAGCGATCTCCTTCCAAGGTATAAAGGCCATGCCACCAACCAAGGATGAGGATCGAGATCGACGGAGTTCACCACCAAGGCCTAAAGCTTCCACCAGCCAAGGATAAAGGACTTCGGGATAGGAGAAGCTCACCACCAAGGCCAAAAGATTCCACCAGCCAACGATAAAGGGCTTATTGGTTCACCACCAAGGAGTGATCTACGCTCCAAAGATAAAGAGACCGAAAGGAGTTATCCACTCTCCGAATGAGTTCACTCAAGCAGAGGAAATCTCACCATTTTCATTCATAAAATTCGTATATCCCCTACATTGGATAGTTTCCCTTATTTATAGGAGGATTTTAGCCTTAGGAAATATTAAAAACAAACTTTAATGACCTAGGAACTTAAACGTTCGACTCTTGAGTTACATAAAAATAAAAACACCTAGAAACTTAATAAAAAGCCTTTATTAACACGGGAACTAAATGCCTTTAATCTTCGGCCTTCCGCATTATCGAACCGTTAGCTTTCCGTGTTCTTGAACCTTTGGCTTTCCATATTCTTGAACTGCATTTGTGAACCTTTAGCCTTCCCAAAATTCGAGCTCCTCCCTTGACCAGAAAACAATCCTCCTGAAACTTCATCAATTGGTCATACAAGACATCTAAAATGGCCTCCCATTAATAGTTACTGATATACCACAAAGTTCCAACAAGTAATTAACATTATTCATTCAAAATGATCCATCGAAGCACATAATGTCCAACTTCTTTATTGGCTTGGATAAGCATCGATGGTATTGAGTTGATCGATGGAGCTACGTTGGATACTCTCGCATCATCCTCCCCTGGTTGTTTGAGATTTGCCCTCAAATCTAGAAGGTTTTCATCCTCCAAGTAAGGAGAAAGGTCTCCCACGTTGAATGTTGCTGAAACTCCAAACTCTCCCGGAAGGTCAATCTTGTAAGCATTGTCACCAATTCGCTTAATAACTTTAAAGGGACCAACAGCTCTAGACATGAGCTTGTTCTTTCGTCGAAATGGAAATCTCTCCTTCCTCAAGTGAAGCCATACAAGATCGCCCGGTTGAAATTGAGTCTTCTTGCGATGTTGATTAGCTTTCTTCTTGTAAGATTCGTTGGCCTTTTCAATGTTGGATCGAATCTGCTCATGGAGCTTCTTCATTGATTCAGCTCTTTTCTTGCCATCAAAGCTTACTTGAGAGTTAGATGGAATTGGAATCAAATCAATGGGTTTGAGAGGATTAATTCTTCAAATGGCGATCGACCAGTAGTATAACTTGGTGATCGATTGTATGCAAATTCAGCATGCGCAAGTTTTAAATCCCAATCTTTTAGCGATTTACTCACCATACCACGAAGAAGAGTGGTTAGAGTACGATTTGTTACCTCCGTTTGGCCATCAGTTTGGGGGTGACAAGCTGTGCTGAATAAGAGTCTTGTACCAAGCATTCTCCAGAGAGTCCTCCAGAAGTGGCTTAAAAACTTGGAATCATGATCCGACACAATGGTCTTTGGTACTCCATGGATGCGAATAATCTCTTTGAAATATAATTCAGCAATATGAGATGCATCATTGGTCTTGTGACATGGCACGAAATGAGCCATTTTAGAGAACCGATCGACGACCACCATGATAGCATCTTTCCCTCTTTGAGTTCTTGGTAGAACCATAATGAAATCCATGCTAACATCTTCCCAAGGCTGCAATGGTACCAGAAGTGAAGTATACAAACCTTGATGGAAATGGCTTTTTGATCTTTGACAAGTTGCACACCTTGAGATGATAGGATACACATCTCCACTCATCTTTGTCCAATAGAAATGCTCTTGAAGAACCTCAAGAGTGTTGTTAATACCAAAATGACCAGCCAATCCTCCACCATGTGCTTCTCGAATCAGCAATTCACGAAAAGAACTCTTCGGGATACATAATTGATTTCCTTTAAAAAGAAACCTATCTTGCAAAGAATATATACCTTGAACTCCCCGCTTGCAATTGTTGATGATGAATGAGAACTCCGCATCTTCAGAATAAAGTTCTTTCATTGATTGAAATCCAAGAATCCTGGAGTCCAAAATAGCAAACATAGAATATCTTCTCCATAAAGCATCTGCTACAACATTAGTGTGCCCAGGTTTATATTCTGAGACAAAAGAAAATGATTGAAGAAATGCTACCCATTTTGCATGTCTAGAATTAAGCTTGTGTTGGCTGCTAATAAACTTAAGCGCCTCATGATCAGAATGAAGGACAAATTGTTTTGGCCTCAAATAATGACTCCAATGATCAAGAGCTCGGACAATGGCATAGAATTCTTTGTCATAAGTTGAATAATTCCTCTTGGAATCAGATAACTTTTTGCTAAAATATGCCAATGGTTTTTGTGCTTGCACCAAAACAACACCAATACCAACTCCACTTGCATCACACTCAACTTCAAATACTATATCAAAATCAAGAAGTGCAAGAATAGGGGACTCACAAAGTTTCTGCTTGATTATCTCCAAGGCATTCTGAGCAGTCTTTGTCCATTCAAAAGCACCATTCTTCATGCATTCAGTTATAGGAGCCATGATGGTACTAAAGTTTTTGACAAAACATCAATAGAAAGAAACAAGCTCATGAAAACTTTTTACATCAGAAATAGACTTCGGAACTGGCCAAGTGTTCATAGCTTCCACCTTGGTTTGATCAACAGAGATTCCATCTTTGAAAACCACATAACCAAGAAACACAATGCTTGGAGAGAAGAACTCACATTTCTCCATTTTAGCATACAGTTTTTGACCTCTCAAGACATTGAAGACTTGTTTTAAATGAGAGATATGCTCCTCCTCGTTCCTCCTATAAACAAGAATATCGTTGAATAAAACAACGACAAATCGACCAATAAAGGAACGAAGAACCTCATTCATAAGTCTCATGAAGGTACTCGGAGCATTAGATAATCCGAATGGCATAACCAACCACTCATAAAGGCCTCCCTTGGTCTTGAAAGCCGTCTTCCATTCATCTCCTTCTCACATTCTGATTTGATGATAACCACTCTGCAAATCTATCTTTGAAAACACAGAAGAACCATATAATTCATCAAGGTGATGAATTAATGGTCTTGAAAGCCGTCTAGGTATAGGGTACCTATACTTAATGGTGATGTTGTTGATGGCCCGACTATCAATACACATTCGATACGTACCATCCTTCTTAGGCACAAGTAGAGCCGGAACAGAATAGGGACTCATGCTTTCTCGAACGTATCCTTTGACGATAAGTTCATCGACTTGTGGCAACTCCTTTGTTTCCTCTGGATTGCATCGATAAGCTGGCTTATTTGGTAGTGGAGCACCAGGGATCAAATCAATTTGATGCTTAATACCTCTTATGGGAGGTAATCCAGGTGGCAAATCCTTCGGAAACACATCTACAAATTCTTTCAACAAGCAATGCATTTTTGGATGTATGGGTCGCTCTATCTCACTCTTTTTCTCGACCACAAGCAAAGCAAATACATTCTTTTGTTTACTAATGGCTCTCTCAACCCGTGTCTCACTCAAGAACATATTTTCCTTACAAGTGTTTCCCTCCCCAGGTTGATTATTATGTATCGAATAAGGACTCAATGGTAAAAGAGTAATGCATTTTTGTTCCTTATGAAAAGAGTATGTGTTTTTCCGACCATCATGCATAGCATTTATATCAAATTGCCACGGTCTACCCAATAACAAGTGGCATGCCTCCATAGGAATCACATCACATACAACCTCATCTCGATAGTTCTTCCCAATCGAAAATGATATAAGAACGCGTTTGGTTACCTTGAGTTCATTCCCTTGATTGAGCCATTGGAGCTTGTATGGTTGAGGATGTTTCCTTGTTGGAAGCTTCAGCTTGTCGACAAAAGTTGTCGAAGCAACATTGGTGCAGTTTCAACCATCGATGATCACCGAACACACCTTTCCGTTAATAGTGCAACGGGTGTGAAATATATTCTCCCTTTGCTCTTTATTCGGAGAAACTTCATCATGCAAGGCTCTTCGGATGATCAACAACTCGCCATCATCGGCTTTCTCCAGAACTTCTTCTTCCCCATCTGATTCAGCAATATTTTGGTCTTGATTGCTCTCAGCCTCTTGAAGCGCCAAATTGATCTCCTCAATTTCTTGAAGAGTTATAACTTTTCGATTTGGACAATTTGCTTGTAAATGCCCAAAACCATGGCACCTAAAGCATTTCCTTACATCACCTTCAAACTTCTTTTGGACTTCTTTGGAAGGCTTTGCAAGCCTTCCCTTGCCTCTGTCTTTTGTCGACGTACTCTCGCCCTTGCTTGAGGAAGCACCCTTAAAATAGGAAGTCGCCTTTGTTGAGGTTCTGGAGGAAAACCTCTTGCTCTTCAATTGTTTTTTGACTTTTATGGCTAACTTGCATACATCTTCAAAGGACTAATACGGTTGAAGTTCAACCATATCAGCAATTTCTCGATTCACGCCGCCAAGGAAGCGAGCAATGGTTTGCTCGGGAACTTCGGGAACTTCACTCCTCATTTTGAGTTGTTCAAACTCATGAATGTATTCTTCAACACTCATCCCTTGTTGTCGTAGGGAGTTTAGTTTGAGGAAGAGATCTTGCTTATAGTTATCGGGCAAGAACCTCTTCTTCATCAACTTCTTGAGTTTTTCCCAAGACTTGATTCGGCCTTTTCCTTCCCTTGCTTTAGATTCTCCCACCATAGAGAAGCATATTTGGTTAGCTTTAGGACAGCAACCTTACACTTCTTCTCATCCGAATAGGACTTAAAGTCAAAAATTCGTTCGGTTGTGTGTAGCCAATCAACAAAGTCATCGGAATTGAGATTACCGTCAAACTCAGGGACCTCCACCTTAATGTCTCTTTCATCCTCCTTATGCCTCCCTCTTCGCCTTCGTCTTTGAATTGGAGATTCAGAATCACTAGAGTGTAGGATCGTTCGATTGTCTCTAGTGGACTCGGAATTGTCATCAGAATTTTGACGAGATTTGGAATCATCATGCCGATGCCGTTCGTTAGGACGCCTTGCTGGTTGTCTTTGTCTCGCCGAATTCTCTAGAAGATTGAGGACTCGCTCCATTTGTTGTTGAAGATTTTGGATAGCATGATCTCGCCTTTCATTGTGCGCTTGCTCCAGAGTCAAGTCTCTTGGAACTAGATCATCTAGAAGGAATTTGTAATAGAAGAAAGAAAGGAATCACTCAAATGAATTGAACCTTGAGCTCTGATACCAATATTTTGATGCGTGATGGGGTGAGTGATTCAAGAACGGAGATTTTTCTAGAGGGAATTTTTGTCGTTATGTGTATGGAGTAGTATATACAGGGAAGAAACAAAAATGAATAAGAAAAGATAGAATGATCTCCTCCTAAGGTATAAAGGTCACACCACCAACCGAGGCTAAGGATCGAGATCTATGAAGCTCACCACCAAGGCCTAAAGCTTCCACCAGCCAAGGATAAAGGACTTCGGGATAAGAGAAGCTCACCACCAAGGCCTAAAGATTCCACCAACCAAGGATAAAGGGCTTCTTGGCTCACCACCAAGGAGTGATCTACGCTCCAAGGATAAAGAAACCAAAAGGAGTTATCCACTCTTTGAAGGAGTTCACTCAAGCAGAGGAAATCTCACCATTTTCATTCATAAAATCCGTATCTCCTCTACATTGGATGGTTTCCCCTATTTATAGGAGGATTTTAGCCTTAGGAAATATTAAAAACAAACTTTAATGACCTAGGAACTTAAACGTTCGACTCTTGAGCTACGTAAAATTAAAAACACCTAGGAACTTAATAAAAAACCTTTATTAACACGGGAACTAAATGCCTTTAATCTTCGATCTTCCGCATTCTCAAACCGTTAGCTTTCCCTGTTCTTGAATCTTTGGCTTTCCATATTCTTGAACTGCATTTGTGAACCTTTAGCCTTCCAAAAATTCGAGCTCCTCCCTTGACCAGAAAATAATCCTCCTGAAACTTCATCAATTGGTCATACAAGACATCTAAAATGACCTCCCATTGGTAGTTATTGATATACCACAAAGTTCCCATAAGTAATTAACATTATTCATTCAAAATGATCTATCGAAGCACATAATGTTCAACTTCTTTATTGGCTTGGATAAGCATCGAGGGTATTGAGTTGATCGATGGAGCTACGTTAGATGCTTCCGCATCAACTACCCAAGCCTTTCACCGATGCCATGCCAGCAAACCTCCAAGCGATCGCACCATAGCAACCCTCACTATCCACCTACTGCCGCTAATCTCCCCTCGCCGGACCGGCCACCAACTTTATTTTTCTTTTTCCTTTTAGAAAAAAAAGAAAATAAAAAAGAAAAAAAGAGAAAAAAGCAAAATTAGGTAATTTTTATTTTTTCTTTTCTTTTGTTTAATTATCTTCTGTTTTTTTATATTATTGTTGATATTTCATATTATTTTTTTTTTAGTGTAATTATCCCTTTAATGCGACATTGAAATTGCATGATATGAAATTGCCTTGAAATTAGTGATTGTCAGTCTAATTTTTGTGCGCGAAATCCGACTCGCAATTACTTAAAAAATCGCTAATCCAATCTCCCGCCCAATATTCAATTCGTGATTTATGTGAAATTGGACAACCCGATCTCATGCGTGAGATATGGTTTGTCAATTTGAGTATCAATATTGCTTGATTTGCTGTGGTGTTACTTAAATTAGTTTTCTTAAAAAAAAAATTTAAAAAATGTAGTTTTAGGGTTTGCATTTTTAATTTAGGTTGTTAGTCTTTTTTAATTTGGATTGCATGTTTAATTATTTGGCAATTATTAATTTCGAAATTTAAAAAAAAAGAAAAAAAGGAAAAACAACAAAAAAATCATCTTGCATATGTCATGTAGAGTTAGGGCCTATTTTACACGTCATTGCATATTAGGGTAAAATTGCACTTAATTTAATTTTAGATAATATTTTTTTTTTTGTAATTTATTATACGTTTAGGCATTTTCTTAAATAGATTGCATTTTAGGATTGTTTGGGTTAAGATAATATTTTAGTTTAAATTAGGATTTCGCTTAACCTAATTCCTAATGCAAATGGGATAGAATCTTAATCTAGTTAGATATTTTTTACATTTTTCCTAATTCCGAATTTCATGAAAAATAGAAAAAATGTCTTAAAATAAATTAGTTCCATTCCTTAGGATAGATTGCATTTTTAGGGAAAAAAAAAATTCATGTGCCCGTCTTATAGAATTAGGTTCATGAAATGCACGTCATTTAGTGATTGTTACTAGGCCCATTTAATTAGAAATTGCATGTCATTAGAATTAGGTCATTTAGTTATATTGCATTGCATATTACATTATTTTCATTAAATAAAGTCAAAAAAAAGAAAAAAAGAAATTGCGTGTTAACTAGAAATCATATTTAGGGTTGATGATGTGAATTCTTATCTAACATTGCAGATACTTTTGTTGTTATGAGATAAGTCCTGCAATTTATTCATTGCTTTTCTTGGGTGTTAAATTGGTGATTTGCACACCCGCATGATAACCTTACATGTTAGGGAGATAAATTAACATTAATCCAAGCTGCTTGCCAAACATTTTTTCAAAATAAAAGAGAAAGGTACCAAGAGGGCGTTAGAGAAATCTAGCGTAATCAAGTCCCCGAACTCATAACTCTCTGGTTCATAGGAGTAAAGTAAATCTCCCATTACTTTACTTGGGTTTCTGATCGACCTACTAAAAATTTATTAGTGGCGACTCCTAGTTAAAAAATCAATTGCATGTTAAGGAATTTGAACCTAAGTCGCGAATTGGTATGGGTTTGGGAGAGCCCGAGTTAAGTCTAGGCTTAATAATCCATTAGCCAAATCCTAGGTGGTTCACACCCGAAAATTTGGTCGCAACAACCCTACTTCAGTCAAGATAAGGTGACTGTCAATTGTAAGAATTGACTCCTAATGGAGCAATACCCAAAGAACTCAAAATTTGAGTTTTTACAATCAATGGGGGCATTTCATGAAGATAATCCCCGATAATCAAAAAGAAAACTGGTGACAATGCCAAGATAATTACCAACTCTGACCATTCACACACATTTTGAGCCTAATGATCATTTCATTTCTCAACCCATGAACTTAGCCTACGTTACGTCATTTACAAAGTCTCTTCAGATTATGACACTTGAATTAACATAGGAGTTCATATGTTTATAAGCATCGCTCGAAGAAGTGCGAGCAAGATTATTTATTTCTCATTTTGCAGGGTTCTTGACTTGTAAACCTGAAGATAATTATAGAATTGTTCTTTCAATTGCCTTGACTCGAAGAGTCCCTTTGTTAAGCCATTGACCAAGCCCACATTATGGTCCCTATTTAAGACCTCTTAGATTGGTAAGGTCGTACTGCTTGTGAGAATACTTGAATCCTTGTTGGTATGATGATAGTAAGATTGAGTAATTCTCATAAAATAGCCCTCCTGAATGAGAGGGAGTGAAAGTCCTTTCTAATTGAAAGTTTCTCATTTAGTATTTTTAGAAAATCCATGTCATGAAAATTGTCTTGAACGATAATTCTCTCCTGTGGAAATTTGGTTGATGCAAAGGTCATTATGCATAAACCCTGATTGAATTAATAAAAACTTCAATAAATTTTGAAGTGTGCATTCTAGAATAACCTTAATTGCTTATTTCTTTGGTAAATGCATTTTTGCTCTAAATCATGTCTGATAAGTAATGTTTTCTGATAGGACCCAAGAGTTCCTGACATTCAGGTTCCTTTCAGAATGCCTCGTGAAGCCTTCACGAACATTCAAGGTGCATTCTTGATGTTCCAAAAATTTATTTCTATCAGGAGGTGAAAGACCTCCACAGGAATATTTAAATTCTAGAAGACATACCCCCAAGAATCAGAGATATCACCAGGTAAGTATATCTCTACTCTAAATACTCGTCATTGTGCAGGTATTCTCTCTCTCAAGTGCATCGACACTTGACTCAGTCAAGCTGTCTTTTATCGAACTGGTGTGCGTTTGTAGCCCAGAGTCCCTTTTATTGACTCGGTGTACTTTTGTAGCCCGATGTCCCTCATGATTGACCTGGCGTGCTTTTGTAGCTCAGAGTCCTTTACATTGACACTCAATTGAGTTGTCTTCAAAGATTTTTCTCCAAATTCAGTCTAATTAAGGCGATCGAAGAATGGTTCAAGTCCTGGTCAGATGATCTGTGTTGCAACGCTAGGCGACCAAAGAATGATTCGGGTCCTAGTCAAGCAAAATCTCTGTTTAGGCAATCGTAGAATGGTACGGGTCCTAAACAACCTTCATTGCTCTAACAGGCGACCGTAGAATGGTACGGGTCCTGGAAAAGCAATTTCCCCATTCAGGCGACCGTAGAATAGTACGGGTCCTGGAAAAACAATTTTCTTCGTCAAGGTTACTGTAGAATGGTACGAGTCCTCAACAACACATATTCCTTATTTAGGCAACCGTAAAATGGTTCAGGTCCTGGAAAGTGAATCCCCATTTAAGCGACCGTAGAATGGTACGGGTCTTAGAAAGTGAATCCTCATTTAGGCGACCATAGAATGGTACGGGTCTTAGACAACCTTTATTTCCCTATTCAAGCGATCGTAGAATGGTACGGGTCTTAGAAGGCCAATTTCCGTTTAGGCGACCGTAGAATGGTACGGGTACTAAACAACCAAACACTATCATATTGGGCAACCGTAGAAGGGTACGAGTCTTAGGAAAGTAGTCTCGTTACAAAGCCATGTTACTATTCTGGGCGACTGTAGAATGATACGGGTCCTGGACATGTAACACCAACTATCTTGAATTACTCTACTCTCATTGAAGGTAAGATATTCCGGGTAGGTTCCTTTGACATCTCAGTTTGGATCTGGATGTCTTGATTATTTTCATTTAAACATTTCACTTTGGATGTGAAAGTTTTTAATCTTTCTTGTTATACCTTAGTCTGGATTTAGATATTTCGAGCACAAATCTTGACATCTCAGTCTGTATCTAGATGTCTTTAACTATTTTCGTCTAAACATTTCACTCTGGATGTGAATGTTTTTTCAACCTTTCTTATTATATCTTAGTCTGAATCTAGGTATTTCGAGCACAAATCTTGACATCTCAGTCTGGATCTAGTTATCTTAATTCTTTCGGTTAAATATTTCACTTTGGATGAGAATGTTTTTCAAGCTTTCTCGTTATACCTTAGTTTAAATCTATGTATATCAAATTCAAAAATCTTGATATCTTAGTCTGGACCTAGATGTCTTAATTATTTTCGTTAAATATTTCACTTTAGATGTGAATGTTTCTCGACCTTTCTCATTATACCTTAGTCCAAATCTAGGTATATCGAGTTCAAAATCTTGACATTTCAGTCTGGATCTAGATGTCTTAATTCTTTTCGTTAAACATTTTAGTTTGGATGTGAATATTTTCTAGCTTTTTCGTTATCCCTTAGTTTGGATCTAGGTATTTCGAGTTTAAAAAATCTTGACATCTTAGTATGGATCTGGATGTCTCAATTCTTTTCGTTGAACATCTCACTTTGGATGTGAATGTTCTCCTCAGTCTCGATATCTCAATTTAACTCTTCAAGGAACCTGAGTGAAAACTAGGTACTTGTGAAGTAAATGAGGATTTATCATGTACCTTAAGATGCTCTACCGCACTGATTGGTAAGTAACTATAGGTATGTTCCTTTCTTTCGCGTCATGCATTTGCATTAGCATTTCCATGCATCATATAAATTGCATTAAAAAATGGAATTCATTTTCAAACAAAAAATCATTCAATGCATGTGCGTAGTCAAAATTTAGGTCTCAATTTGTCTTTGAATGCAACCTCTTCAAGCTCATCTTCAAAGAGGGGCAGCTGTTGACACCTAAATTTTGACGACCCGTTTAGTCATTTATTGCATTAAAAAATTAGGGGTTAATTTTATCACTGAAAAAATAGTCAATTGCATACATATAGTTTTAGGTGCATTTATTTTAAATTTACATTTACATTAGGCCGATGACGGATATGTTCGAATTGATGCTTCAGAAACTTTAATTTGATGAGTCGGGCTAAGCCTACGAAGAGAGAAAATTGGCCCAAGTCCGTACCATTGGGGAGATTTTACGGATTTATCTTTGTAAGATTTCAATTCAAAAGCAAATATTGCGTTTAGAAAAGAAATTTTTGTGGATATGGTTTTGGAAAATTAAAAACCTTAATTCATGGCCTATAAATAGATTAATGCGCATAGAGTTTTAAGGAGGGTCAAACATATTGAATACATGGCCACATTGAGGGGCCTTCTCTCGAGTTTGAGGAAAAAATTCAACACGAAAGAGGAAGAAATCATCTCCTTAGGGTTTCTTTTTCGAGGTCAAAAATTGAAAAAAAGAAGAAGGGGTTTTTGGTTCTTTGGGGGAAGGGAAAGAGTGAGCAGAAGCTTTTTCTCTTCTGCTGAAAAGTACAACAGGAGGGGGCGTGTGCAGCAGGAAAAGAAATAAAGAAAAGAAAGAAAGAAGGGGATTAAGGCTACGTTTGTTTTTATTTCTTTTTTCTGTTTTTAAACAATTTTTTTTTGTTTTTTTGTTCCTGGGAACATAAAAGGAACAGAAACGCGTTTGTTTGCGTTTTTGTTCCAAAATTATTTTTTTGTTCCCAAAAACACATCTGCAATAGAAATAAGAAACAAAAAAAAAGTTGTTTCTTATTTCTAGAACAAAATTTAGGAACACTTT
This sequence comes from Eucalyptus leucophloia subsp. euroa, assembly GCA_017140325.1. Classification (NCBI taxonomy): domain Eukaryota; kingdom Viridiplantae; phylum Streptophyta; class Magnoliopsida; order Myrtales; family Myrtaceae; genus Eucalyptus; species Eucalyptus leucophloia. The sequence continues at coordinate 30,233,027 of CM029470.1, forward strand.
TCATTTTCTTCTCTCTTATTTCTTCTTCTTTTCTTCTTCTTTTTTCTTTGGCCGGTCGCTAGCCTCGGCCATGGCCGGTGACCTCGCCGGAGCGTCGCCAGCCCCCGGTGAGGCCAAGCGTCGCCGGCCCCTAGCAAGGCCAACCTCGCGTCTGGCTGGACGAGCTCAATCTCGCCTAGATCCGACGAGGCCGAGCTCGCTTAGCGGCCAGCGACGCGGAGCCTCGCCGACTACTGGGCGAGGCCGCCGGTCGCCGGCCATGGCCGAGGTCGGCGACCGGCCAAAAGAAGAAAAAAAGGAAAAAGGAAAAATTAAAAAAAAAAAAAGAAGAAAAGGAAAAATAAATAAGAAAAATAAGAAAGAAAATAGAAAAAATAAAATAAAAATACTAAAAAATTAAAAGAAATAAAAAAATTATACAAATTTACCAAACATGTTTCTATTCTTTTTATATTTTGGAACAGATTTACCAAACGCTTTTTTTTTTTTTTTGGTAAAGGTAAAAGGTATTATAGCTTGGAACAAAATTACAAGGAAGAAGAAACGGCTCCTATGCACTCTCAACAAAAGAAAGAGAGTGGAAGGGAACCGAATCAAGCAAAAGGGAACATAAAGAACAACAACCAAAAGGAAGGACCGAAAGGTCAACAAGAAGCACGAGAGTGGTAGTACAAAAGAAGACCGTCAGCCGCCAAAAGAAAGCCACAGTCGTCAACACCGCACCGGATCGGAGCAAGGGAGATCATAAGCAGGAAGATTAAGCATTTTTCTCACGAACATTGAATATGGCAGGGTTGAAGCCCCAGCTTCTCTGAAGCCTTCTATTCCTCGGGGTGGCAGGAACAATAGAGAAAGTGGTAGCTTTATCTTTGACATTCTTGATGATATGATTCTTCATAGCAGCAAGAACCACTGATTCTCCACGAAAGATAATAGCATTCATTTTCTTCCAAATGATATAACACATAGCTGCAAAGGCGTGGCGAGCTATGCTATGATAAAAGTCTTTGCCCTTGAGGAACGACACAACCCATAAGAGGTTATCTTTCCAAGGCCTAGGACGCCAAGGGAGATTACAACGAGTAGCCCAAAAATAAGCAATTGACGCCGACACGTGGCACTCAAAAAACAAGTGCTCAATGGAGTAAGGGACTTCATTACAAAAGGCACAAGTGGCAAAATCAATTCTACCATAAGAGAGAAGAAATTGCTGGGTAGGCAAACGGTTTGTAGCAAGAAGCCAGAGATTGAACTGGAACCTGGGGGTGATGTCGTTGGCCCAGATGAGCGAAGCCTAGGGTACTCGGCTTCCTTTACTTCTCAATCGGTCCCAAGCTGAGCCCACTGAGAAGCAGCTTGAAGGGTGCCAGCACCAAGAAAAACTGTCCGAACTCTAGTTAAGCACTGGGAGGGAAAGGCCCCAGGTTCCCATTAGGTTGCGCAAGGAGATTGCCATCGGCGAGAGGAGGTCCGCTACCACAGCCGAATGAGGAAGGCCTGAGCTTTGGATGATAGGAGGCGGTAGGATAGCATCAAGAGAGCCTCTCGGGTGCCACCGATCAAACCATAAGGAAACGGAGAGACCATTCGCAAGCTTCCAAATAAAGGAAAGGCGAGAATCCCTTCTTAGTTGTAGTATCTTCTTCCAAGCCCAAGAGCAGGTTTTGGGGGATGAAGCGATCCAAAAGTTCCGTGTCTTTAAAAAATTTGAGTGGATCCAGCGACACCAAAGGGACTCCTTGTCCATGAATAGGATCCATATGTACTTCAACATAGCCGCCATGTTGCAATCTTTCAATTTGCGGATGCCTAGACCACCCTCCATTTTTGGTAGGCAAACGTCATCCCATGATACCTTCGCCCCGCCTTTACCAAGGGCAGCTCCTTTCCATAAAAATTGTCGCAGAATTTGTTCGATACTATTAAGGATCGAAGCCGGTAGTGTGAACACACTCGACCAAAAAGCTTGAATTGAATGCAAAACTGACCTGATCAATTGAAGCCTACCAGCAAAAGAGAGCAAGCGATGAGCCCAAGACTTAGCTCTAGCAGTGATCCGCTCAATTAAGGTGATGCAGTCCGATTTCCCAAGCCTAGAAGAGATAATAGGCACTCCAAGATAGCGTACTGGGAGTGAACCTTCCGTAAACCCAAAGGCTAATGGGATGTAATTTCGAAGAGTTTGAGAACTGCCCGATAGAAATACTTCTTTGAGAACCGCCTGATATAAATACTTCACTCTTATTCTTATTCGGAAGTAATCCGCCATAAGAAGAGAACAAATCCAAGCCCTTCTTTAATAAGGTGATGGATCTCCAATCAGCCTGGCTAAACAAGAATACATCATCGGCAAAAATAAGTGAGAAAGCTCGACTGACTTACACCGCCAATAGTATTTGAATTCCTTGTGGGATGTGTGATCTCTTAGAATTCCAGAAAAAACCTCCATCACTAGGGTGAATAGGTAGGAGGACATAGGGTCGCCTTGGCGAAGACCACAGCCGCCCGAGAAGAACCCATGTAGTTCTCCGTTGACCAAAACGGAGTATTTCGGAGTCCTCACACAAGCCATGATTAACCGAATGAGAAAATCCGGGAATCCAAAGGCCTGTAGCGTTAACTGAAGGAAATCCTAGTCTATAGTATAGTAAGCCTTCTGGAAATCCACTTTGACAGCACATTTTGGGAGATATGGGTCCAAGTGGAAACCAGCAAATAGCTCATGAGCTAACAATATATTATCTCTAATCCTTCTTCCTTTCACAAAGGCATTCTAGGAGGGATCAATGATATCACTCAAGACAGAAGCAATGCGATTAGATATGATCTTCGTGATGATATGTAAATTGTATTGCAGCATGCTATGGGTTTGAAGTCGGTAACTACACTAGCATTAGGTACTTTAGGAACTAGAGTGAGGATAGTGTTGTTTACCTCACACAGGAGCCAACCCGAAGAGAAGAATTCCCTAACCGCCTCCAAGACAGACGGTCCCACAATCTCCCAATTTGTCTTGAGGAACTCCGCCGTGAACCCATCCGGGCCCGGGGCCTTCCCTTTAGGGAGCGAATAGAGCGTATCCCGAAATTCATCATCTAGGACCGGGATAGACAGAGAACTAACCTGGTGCAATGACAGAGGCCTCCGAATATAGTCTTTAACCTCTTGAAGGGAAGGCTTGGAGAGAGATGAGTGAGGAGCAAGCAGGTTAGAGAAAAAGGAGACAAAGACCTGTGGAACCATTTCAGCGTCCGTGATCAGCTCACTCATATTGTTGGTAACTGAGAGGATTCTATTGCGCAATTGTCTCTTCTTGACCGAAAGGTGAAAGAAACGAGAGTTGCGATCACCTTCTTGAAGCCATCGAATTCTAGATTTTTGCCTGTAAAAGGATTCCTTATCCCGGCGCAAATCCACAAAGAGGCGATGCCTCGTCTTCTCAAGATCAGCAAGGTCAGAGTCTAACGGATGGAGCTGAAGATTGATCTGCACAAGGTGGAGGGCTTTTCTAGCTTCCTCCGCCCTAGCTGAAATGTTGGAGAATGCTTCTCTATTTAGTTGCTTTAGTCTACCCTTGAGTACTTTCAACCTAGAGACAAGCCTGTACATAAAGTACCCCTGGATAGGTGAGTCCCACACCTGTCGAACAATGGAGGAGAACTGTGGATGCTTCGACCAGAAATCAAAGTATTTAAAAAACGGTCTTCTTCTGAGAACCGGATTGAGCACTTTGACTACCATGGGTGAGTGATCAGAAATGCCCGAGTTTAAGAAGGAGGCCTCCAAGAAGGAGAAGTCCATATTCCATTTGGAGTTAACCAAGACTCGATCTATTTTCCTCATCTTTCTAGCCAGACCAAAAGAAGTCGACCAAGTGAAACGTAGGCCAATATATCTGAGATCCTCCAATTCAGAATGAGCTAAACATTTTGCAAATTCATCAAAATAAGGAATCCAATTGTTGGAGCCACCGACCCGATCCGAGGGGTCCTTCAAGGCATTGAAATCCCCACCCACTAGCCATGGCAAATCTTGCAAAAGATTTCTCATATGCAGGAGGTCTTCCCACAACGGCCGACGTCTAGTGAACGAATGCTCCCCATAGATAACAGATATATGACAACTCTTAACAGAATGGTGTAGGGTGACCCTACCATGTATGGCTTGATCGATGATGGCAACTATATCATAGTTAATAAAATCCGGGTTCCAAGCAACCCAGATCCTACCCCGGGAAGAGAATTCATAGTTTGCAACCCATTTCCAGTCTTTCATCAAAAATGAGGACAATGAATCAAAGTCATCTTCAGAGACCTTCGTCTCTATAAGCCCAATAAAGCAAAGGTTATGCTTGGTAGCAAACTTCCTAACTTCGGCCCTTCTTAACGGATCGCAAAGGCCTATAATGTTCCATAAGCCTATATACATATGTACAAGGGGGAAGAGGCAGTTACCTCTTTTTTGTAGCTTTTTTCTTGGCCGGCACCAGAGGAGCAGCAAAGGAGGGCGCGGGATCCGAACGAAGCTGAAGAAGCTTATCTTGAAGAGTCACAGCCGAAACATCTACAGGGGATGATGTTGGGGATGGGCATCCAACCGAAAGAAGATCTTCATCCTCGAAGACAGCATGCACTTTAAAGATTTCATCCGAGCGTTCCTCAAGTACGGTAGGCGAGGATGCAGGTTTCTGTCGAACTTGCGCAGAGGGGCCTGCAAGGGGCTTTGACGTAGCTGGGTGACTGCTCCCAGCCTTACGGGGCAACTGAGGGGGATTGGTTTTAGCCTAGCCAGGTCCTTTCATCTTTAAGGAGTGTCCATCTACACTTGTCGGGGCTAGGCTGAAGGATGCATCTTCCTTGGGGCCTTGCGTCTTGGGTTTTACTTGCCTCCAAGTGTCCAAGCTAGAAGAAGGTAGTATAGGGTCCGAAGGCAGGGACGACTCCTGATCAAGCACGGTCGGGGTCAAAGGCACAGCTGGGACCGGCTCGGTAATCACCGGTGGGATCTTTTCCGGAGCTGGAAGCTCCACAGACCGCACAAGCACTTCATTAGGTTTGTTTAGGAAAAGGGGATTGTCATGCGTCCTCTCGTCACCCTGGCCTTGCTGAATCTACGATGTCAGAGAAGTAAAGGGGACTGGAGGCCTGCCCTAAGGGCCAGAGGGGGCAGCCTGCTTGTTGTTGTGGGATGGGCCAGAGGGGGCAGCCTGCTCGTTGTTGTGGGATGGGCCCGATTGAGGAACATCTAGAGTGTTGCATCTATGGCCAAAAATGCCACATCCAACACAAGCCAACGGCTTCCATTCATATTCGACCTCAACGATACACAATTCTCCGTGGAGAACCACCTCAACAAGCTCACAGGTTGGTTGCCTCGCCGTGATCTCGACGCACACTCTGGCAAAGGTGAGCATCTTTAGGTCTTCTGTCCTTAAGTCGACGTAGAGGGGCCTACTGACATAGCTAGCCACTTTGTTGATTGCCTGAGCCAACCACAGAGCAATAGGGAGGTTCTTGAGCTTGACCCAAACCGGAACCGACAGGAGAGATTCCTTATGGAACTCCAAGGATGGGCGCCATTGCTGCAGCACTAGGGATATTTTCGAAAAAGTGAATGGACCCCCCTCGAGGACCTTGCGACGAAATTCCCTATCCGGGAGGTGGAAGAGGTAGAAACCCTTTCCCTAGCCATAACTTTGGCCAAGTTTGGACCCCAGGCCTTCTTGAAAGCTGCTTCAGTCACTTTGAATGGTATTCGTCGGCCAATGTAATAGCCAACCAAGCATTCCTTAAGTAGAGGATCTACAGCTTCGAGGTCTTCTTTAGTCACTTCAAGAAGCGGTTTGCTGTCCACATAAGATGGAGGGCAAAACTCCAAGTTGTACCCCTTGGAGGCCACCTTGGCCACAGCAACATTAGCCCAGGATTGTAAGTTTGCTCTCCCCGACGCCCCACGCCGAGGCTGCAAAGATCGTCTTCCACCACTCCTATCACACGGAGCAACGGGGGTGTGATTTAGGCGAGCAGGTGGGGAAGCACCACTCGGACTGCGGCCTCAAGCCCAGCATGGTTTGATTTGGAACGCCAACGGCTTCAGCCCCTTGATCGACTCTGTCGAGTTGAGGGGTTCTGTTGAGCATGCCGTTTATTCTTTTGGGCAGCAGGGGATAGATGAGCCGGCTTCCTATTTTGCCCAATAGGTTGGGGCGAAGTGGACAAGGCCCTACCTGGCATCTCCGGGGTAGCACCTACACCTGGGGAAGGGCTTGGGCCTCCCCTGGAGGGACCTAAAGTAGGTCGCGCTGCAGGAGCTGAGTCGAAAGCCTAGTTGGGGGCATTTTGACAAACACCTAGACTGCACCGAATCACCACCATAGAAAAACCATTGCGAGGAATACTAGCCCGGTTGGGAGTGTGCCTTCAGGGGGAAGGAAATGCAGGGCCTAAACGAAACCCACCACCAGGGTCGGCTGCTTCCAAAGTACGACGCCCAGAAGAGGCACTGATCGATGGAACACCGAGAACCACCCAAACAAGTCTAGGCCCCTTCAGGAATATCGTCGAACAGCTTATGTGCACGCTCAAACTAAGGCTCTTTAGAAAGAATCCTTCGGAGGGATTGATGATAGGGGGAAGGGGAGGCTTCCTTAGAAATATCAACCCATTCCAACCGAAGCAGATCCAGGAAGATCGCAGAAGACTAAGTGAAGAAAACCAGAACTGACCTGCAGAAATTCGAAGTCTAGGTTGCAGGCTTTCTCAAAAAATAGACCAAACTATCCAAATTTGAACGGTGAAGTTGGAGAAGGTGTTGCATCGATGCTTCACTCCAAAAATCAGCCAAACCAAACGGTTAGATCTCCAGGAATGGCAGAAACAGATGTGTTTGCCGGGAAGTTCATCTTAGCACGAGCTCCATCATCTTCTCCAAATGCATTTTTTTTGTTCAAAAATTGTTCCCTGAAGTAGAAATATTTTTTTCTATTTCTATTCCTAGGAACAATTTTTAAACATAAATGTTACTAAACGCACCCTAAGTCTTCTTCATGCAATGTTGCCTCGATCACCCCTTCGTTGGAGATCCAAGCTACGCCGCCGCACTCGCACATCGTGCCACTGCGATCTACAGCCCAGCCTTGTCGCCGACGTCTATGGGTCCGCTGGCCGCGCCGCCGAGATTCTCGACCCGAATCTCCGTCAAGCCGTGACTTACTTGCTGCTCACGACTCCACCCCCTCGCCACGCCACTACAAGGGTTCCCTCGACCGCGATCTTTAGATCCCGCGGGTACCTCCACTCCGTGCACCACCGTGCCTCCGCCTCTACTCCGACGACCTCGCGTTGCTCTGTTCGCTGTAACAAGTTCGGAACTAGACGCCGGCTGCCCGCACGTAGCTTGAACCCTCTTTTGACCCAGCAACTAGGCGACGCTAGCAAGTTCCAAACCGGACGCCAAGCCTCTGCCTCTGTTTTGTTATCCCCTGCTACCTAAGCCTTTCGCAGACGTTGTGCCAGCAAACCTCCGAGCGACCGCACCATGGCAACCCTCGCTATCCACCTACTGCCACTGATTTTATTTTTCTTTTTCTTTTTAAAAAAGAAAAGAAAAAAGGGAGAAAAAAGCAAATTTAGGTAATTTTTATTTTTTCTTTTCTTTTGTTTATTTATCTTATGTTTTTTTATATTATTGTTGATATTTCATATTATTTGTTTTTTTAGTGTAACTATCCCATTAATGCGAAATTGAAATTGCATGATATGGAATTGCCTTGAAATTAGTGATTGTCAATCCGATTTTCATGCCTGAAATCCGACCCGCAATTATTTAAAAAATCACTAATCCAATCTCCCGCCTAAGATTCGTTTCGTGATTTATATGAAATTGGTCAACCTGATCTCATGCGTGAGATATGGTTCGTCAATTTGGGTATCAATATTGCTTGATTCGCTGTGGTGTTACTTAAATTAGTTTTCTTAAAAAAAAATTTAAAAAATGTAGTTTTAGGGTTTGCACGTTTAATTTAGGTTGCTAGTCTTTTTTAATTTGGATTGCATGTTTAATTATTTGGCAATTATTAATTTCGAAATTAAAAAAGAATAAAAAAAGGAAAAACAACAAAAAAATCATCATGCATATGTCATGTAGAGTTAGGGCATATTTTGCGCATCATTGCATATTAGGGTAAAATTGCACTTAGTTTAATTTTACATAATTTTTTTTCTTAATTTATTATAAGTTTAGGCATTTTCTTAAATAGATTGCATTTTAGGATTATTTTGGTTAAGATAATATTTTAGTTTAAATTAGGATTTGGCTTAACCTAATTCCTAATGCAAATTGGATAGAATCTTAATCTAGTTAGATATTTTTCACATTTTTCCTAATTCCAAATTTCATGAAAAATAGAAAAAATGTCTTAGAATAAATTAGTTCCATTCCTTAGGATAGATTGCTTTTTTAGGAAAAAAAAATCATGTGCCCGTCATAAAGAATTAGGTTCATGAAATGCACGTCATTTAGTGATTGTTGCTAGGCCCATTTAATTAAAAATTGCATGTCATTATAATTAGGTCATTTAGTTATATTGCATTGTATATTGCATTATTTTCATTAAATAAAGTGAAAACAAAAAAACGAAATGCATGTTAATTAGAAATCATATTGAGGGTTGATGATGTGAATTCTGATATAACGTTACAGATGCTTTCGTTGCTATGAAATAAGTCCTGCAATTTATTCATTGCTTTTCTTGGGTGTTAAATTTGGTTTGCGCACCCCCATGATAACCTTACAAGTTAGGGAGATAAATTAAAATTAATCCAAGCTCCTTGCCAAACATTTTTCCAAAATAAAAGAGAAAGGTACTAAGAGGGCATTAGAGAAATCTAGCGTAACCAAGTCCCTGAACTCATAAATCTCTGGTTCGTATAAGTAAAGTAAATCTCTCATTACTTGGGTTTCTAATCGACCCACTAAAAATATATTAGTGGTGACTCCTAGTTAAAATATCAATTGTATGTTAAGAATTTGAACCTAAGTAGCGAATTCGTATGGGCTTGGGAGAGCTCGAGTTAAGTCTAGGCTTAATAATCTATTAACCAAACCGTAGGTGGTTCACACCTGAAAATTTGGTCGTGACAGCCTTGCTTCAGTCAACATTCCCCCTCATAGTTGATGCAAGCATCAACCAAATGGGAAAAATTGGGGCGGCTTGGATGTAGATGGTCTCCCTTCCCCAAGCGTACATGCACGTCCCTCATGCATGTGTCACGGCCAAGAGGTTTCCGGAGCTTTAAGGGCCATGCCTTGCTACTGAGGACCTCTTGCGATCGCTAGGATTCCCGATAAGTCTCCCTTTGGAGTTTTCCAAGGGCGGACGATACAGTAATTGAGCCGCAAAGTTCTAGAAGTCTTTAGCTATTTATGACGGTAGTTGGTAGTTATCATTAGTGTCGGTAGATGAGGTGGTGCGATCTCGTTCACCGGATGAATTCTCAATCAACAGATGTAATCTGAGGGCCTCAAGTATAAAAAGGGGTGCCCTCCCCCTTATTTGTAATCATCCAAACCTTTCAGTAATACAAAACTCCTTTCTTTCCAAAGCCCTTCTCTTTAGAAACTCTCTCTCTTTGCGATCCAGGTGTGTGAGTGAGTGTGTGATATATCGAGCAAGGCTTGGCTTAGGTGATCCAAAAGAGCCTGAGTCACTGCGTGGTCACGATCCCAATCGATCGGCCCATGACACATGGCCGAAATCCCCTCCTTTGGCTTAGTAAAAATGATTATTATGTTAAAGTCCAAATTCCTCTCTTGTTACAAAAATACTTGGGTGGTATAGTTGTGTAGGGCCATCGAAAAAAATGTGCACGGGTAAGCGGGGTCGAAAATATAGTGGTCTAAAGGGTTGAACGGCTAGAGTTAGTATAATAGATATCTTATTGACATATTATTTGGAATGAGCCTTGGTCTCGCTAGAATGTAAGAAAGATTTTCGACAAGACTATAATTTATTCTGCGATCGGACCATGATCAAATGTAACGTCTCAGTCCAACGATGATGACGAAACGGTGTCTGTAAATGGTACCAATGACATAGTTCGATGATACTTCCGTCAACCTGTCACGGACCATCACATATTCGCAACAAAGATCCGAATGTCACAATTCTCTCCTCCTTAGAGAATTTCGTCCTCGTAATTGGACATCGCTCACATATCATTAAAAAGATGAGGGTACCTTTGCGTCATTTCTTTTTCACTTTCCCATGTGGCCTCTTCTATATTGTGATGTCGCCATAATATCTTAACTAGTGGAATTTTCTTTGTCCGAAGGACTTGCTCTCGTCAATCTAGTACCCGGATCGGTTCTTCCAGGTATCTCATTTTCTCATCCACTTTAATGGCTTCATGATCGAGTGTGTGTCTAGGGTTAGGCTGATACTTCCTTAGCAACGACACATGAAATACATTGTGTAAATCTTCTAGCTTAGGAGGTAGTGCTAGCCGATAGGCTATGTCTCCTATCCTTTCAAGGATCTCAAAGGATCCAACAAATCTAGGGCTCAACTTGTCCTTCATTTTGAATCGTGATATTTCTTTCATCGGGGCTAAGAAATACGTGGCCTCCTACATTAAATTCCAAGGGTCTTCTACGCTTATTTGTGTAGCTTTTCTGTCGACTCTAGGCTATCTTAAGTCTTTTCTTGATGATCTCAACAGCCTCTGTAGTAATTTGTATTAGTTTAGGTCCTATCGGTTTTCTTTCACCTACCTCCTTCCAGCAGACAGGGGTCCTACATCTCCTTTAAAGTCAATGACGCAAGCTCTTAACATGTCCTCTAGTGTCTAGATCACTCTTTCCATTTGTCCGTCTGTTTGTGGATGAAAAGCGATACTAAATTGAAGCTTAGTCCCTAAGGTGGTTTGAAGACTTCGCCAAAGGTTAGAAGTAAATCTCAAGTCCCAATCAGACACAATAGTTACAAGGATACCATGTAAGCGTACTATTTGGCCCACATATATCTCAGCATATTTATCCATCGGATAGTCTACACAAACTGCTAGGAAATGGGCAGACTTAGTCAAACAATCTACTATCACCTAGATAGAGTCGTGACCACTTGATGTTCTTGGTAACCCTTGCATGAAATCCATCGTCACGTGATCTCATTTCCACTCTGGTATGTCTAAACGGTCTCAACAATCCTGCGGTTTGCAGTGTTAAATACTGGGAGACGTGCTTAGCTATATCCGCTTTCATGCTATTCCACCAATACTGTTGGCGTAAATTCCTTACATCTTTGTACTGCCCAAATGAATACTATAATTACTCCTATGTGCTTCCGATAGGATTTCCCTTCTTACTTCTTCGTTGGCGGGAACATAGAGTCATCCCTGGCATTTTACTATTCCATCCTTAGAGAATTGAAATTTTTGTATTTTTCCTAAAGACACTTTATTTCGTATTTTCACAATTTCCAAGTTGGACTCATGCGGAATTCTAACTTTCTGGATAATTTCCGGTTTGATCCTCAATGTAGTAAGCATATCGGTGAGAAAATCTATTTCTAATCTAAATTTTGAATTTGCCATCGTTTCCAGCAGATTCCATTATGTTACTCTTATACTGGCCATGTCTATAGTCGACTTACGACTAAGAGCATCTTCCACTTTATTCGCCTTTCCAGGATGGTACCGTATTTCAAAATCATAATCCTTTAACAATTTCACCCGTCTCCTCTATCTCATGTTTAGTTCCTTTTGCGAAAACAAATATTTCAAACTCTTATGATCTGTATAGATTTCAAATTTCTCTCCATACAGATAATGCCTCCATATTTTCAAAGCAAAACTATAGCTGCTAATTCTAGGTCATGAGTTGGGTAGTTCAATTCATGGTGCTTCAACTGTCTCGATGCATAGGCTATGACCTTGCCGTGCTGCATCATAACGCATCCTAGTCCTTTGTGCGACACATCACTATACACCATGAATCCACCAGATCCAGATGGTATAGTTAGGATTGGAGCGAGGTCAATTTTCTTTTAAGTTCCTGAAAGCTCCTTTCACATTCTCCATTCCATTCGAATTTTACGTTCTTTTGAGTAAATTTCATCAAAGGACCTGTAAGTCACGAGAATCCTTTAATAAATCTTCTATAATAGCCTGCCATTCCAAAGAAACTCCGTATCTCTGTCAGCGTTGTGGGTCTCGGCCAATTTACTACCATCTCAACTTTTGCTTGGTCTACTGCAATTCCTTTTACTGACACCACGTGTCCTAAAAATATTATTCGATCTAGCCAAAATTCACACTTACTGAATTTGGCATACAATTGATGGTCTCTAAGGGTTTGCAACACTATCTTTAGGTGTCGCTCATTCTCTTCAAGTCCTCTAGAATATATCAGGATATTGTTAATGAAGACAATCACAAATTAATCCAAATAGGGCTTAAATATCCTATTCATCAGATCCATGAATGCGGCCGGGGCATTCGTTATTTCAAATGGCATAACTAGGAACTCGTAATGTCCATAACGAGCCCCAAATGTGGTCTTAGGAATGTCTTCCTTCTTAATCCTTAACTCATGATATCCGGACCTCAAATCAATCTTAGAAAATACCGAACTTCCTTGCAGTTGGTCGAGTAAGTCATCAATTCTAGGTAATGGGTACTTATTCTTAATGGTCATTTGATTCAGTTGCCTATAGTCAATACATAAATGCATCAACCCATCCTTCTTTTTCACAAACAAGACCGTGCACCTCAAGGAGAAGCACTTGGCCTAATAAATCTTTTATCAAGCAACTCTTGTAGTTGCACCTTTAATTCCTTCAGTTCCATCAAGGCCATCCTATAAAAGGCTTTCGATATTGATCCTATTCCAGGCTTTAGTTTGATCTCGAACTCAATTTCTCGTCCTTGGTACTAACCCAAGCAATTCCTTAGGAAAAACATCCTGAAATTCCCTAACCACTCGAACTTCATTGAGCTTAGCCTTTTCCATCATATAGTCCTTTATCGAAATAAGAGCTATGGAGAGGTTTTTCTGACCTCCGAAAAATTCAAAACTAGACCGGTCAAGTGAAACAAATTGGATCACTTTTCTATAACAATCCATCTTAGCCTGTTGCTTATGGAGCCAATCCATTCCTATGATGACATCAATGTCATACATAGCCATCACAATCAGATCTATTTCCATATCTTGTCCTCCTATGGTTACTTTGCACTTTTCACATATTAATATAGACAATACCATATTCTTTAGCGGTGTAGAAATACAAAGAGGCATCTCAAGAGATGTAGTTTCTATCTTGCTCAACTGTCTATACTTTTTAGACACAAAAGAATGCGTAGCACCCGTATCAAACAACGCACATGCCTTTTTACCATTGATATAAATCGTACCTAAGATAACATTTTTGGAAGCTTCCGCTTCCTCTTATGTGACCTCGTACACCCGTCCTTGTGCTGGTGGCCTCTGTGGATTCCTTGGTGGTGGATGTGGTCCAGCTGCACGTTGCTACACTTGTCGCACCAAGTTGACATTCGGCTGCGACCCATCTTGTGGACAATTTCCCCTAAAGTGTCCTATCTACCTACAACCATAACATCTCAGATGGCTATTACAAAGTCTTGGCCCATGTTGTCCACCACACCTCTGGCAAATATTACCCTAGTAGGAAACTTTCCCTAAAGTCAAGCCACTCTTGGCTTTTCCAAAATTCCCAAAGTTACTATTTTTCTTAGATTCCCAAGGCTGACCTCGATCAAGGTAGGGTTTTTTACCTCATCGAACATCACTAAAGGTTGATTGCCTCCTAGACTTTGATTGCTCTCTTATTAATTCCTGCTCTACCAGCTGTGCCCTTTCATAAATCTCAGTATACTTCGATTGCTCTCTTATATTTAGAGGTTAGTTGTTTCCTGTTATCAATTCATCTCCTTCAGGATTCTCTTAGCCTTTTCCTCTTGATCCTCAATCAACCTGGGAGCATACTTAGACAATTACAAAAATTTTTACTTCATATTGGTCTACCGTCAACTTCCTTTGTTCCAACTGAACAAATTTTGTGATTTTTTTTTTTTATCTCTGGTACAATCAGAGAAATGCTTTATATTGAAAGCTCTAACAAACTCATCCAAGTTTATGTCAGTATCGGGTGGAAAGATTGTGTCTCTTGAAGCTCTCCACTAGAATTTTGCATTTCCCTCCAATTGGTACTCTGCCAAAATTATCTTCTCAGCATCATTACAGTAAACTTAGGTGGTTTCAACTTCAGGAATTGTTCCACCAATCCTTGAGAGTGGTGTTCTGCTCCGGGTTGTTGTTGAGCTTGTCTTTCCATCAAGTTTCCTATATTGGCCAATGCCTGCAGGATATCTTACATCCAGGGTTCAGCCCTTGAAGTAGAGGCTTTAGCCCTTGATGGGCGACCCTAGTTTGTACCATGATTTCCTAACAGTTTTCCAAGCATTTGCCTTAGGAACAATTAGTGACTCAATGTCACTAGTCAAGTGATAAAATAAAAGTGTTTCTAAAGTCACATAAGTAACACTTGTTACTTGCACGCAAAGGTAACTCACAATCGTTATTAGTAGTCTACGAGTGAAAATCAATCACCTGTTGTTCATAGTTAGTCAACTACCCTTGGTTAGTGTCCTATAGTGTGCATCATTATATCCTCCTTTTTCTCTACTAATACCTCTTACAACTCCAAATCAAGCTTTGATAACACTCGGGCTGTGGCACTCATTGATGGCCCTCGATCCATTAGGGTTGCCACACATCACCACCTTTCTCTCAACCTAAAAGTCTATTTCTCTGATACCATAGGATTTTGATAAGTCCATGAGTTCTAGGGTTCTATATCCTTTCCATTGGTCCCCATGCAAAAATATGGTAGAAGCGTTTCCAACAACTCCATTCCTTATATTCAAAAAACGATGCACACCAACTAAACACTTTTATAGATAATAGCTAGACACTTTTATTTACATAAAACTAGATAGACATCGTTAGTCGGTACAGCAAAATGCCGTGGTTTTCTATACTCGGTTATACTTCAAAAGATACCTGACATTTCCAATAGTTACAAAACATGGTCACACCCAGCCACTCGACCCCCCATTGTCGTTTACTGGTGGCGATGGCAGTGGCCCCACCATTCATCATACCGACAGGCGAATACAACAACATACTCTTGGGGTACAGGACCGGTGAGAAGACCAGTAAAGAACATCATAATCACTCTCACCCGTATGAATGTCAGTCCTCACACCTCAAGGTCCTAATATTCTGACTGCTCCCATTGTAAATTGATATGGACTTCATAGAATGTATCAGGAGGTGCGGGTAGCAGAGGCATTGTGCTTAGTCTGAAAGGTTAGTCCCCAAAAGGGATGAGTTAAACCACCCAGGAGCAAAAGATCTATTAAACTATATTATGCCGAGCCATCACCATCTAAATTCATGCAAAAGTCACAAAACACATAACCAAAGGAATAGGCATGCTTCAATACAATAGAACTTTTCAAAGTAATGGCAAGTGTAGTTTCAAAATCAGAGCACATCATTTCTATCACAAGGTTATAAGGCCAAATTATTATGATACGTCACATTCTGTGTCACACAATTTTGCTCCATAATTAGGCACAACTCAATAGAACAATCAATTTTAAAACTCAAAAGATTCTTCTCGCGGAGGACCAGTGTTTGTGTCCTTCCAGGCATTCGCACCTAACCTCGCATCACGAAAGCCTCCTATTCCATATTTCAATCACTGGGCAATCGAAGCGTATCATGTCTCACCTCCAGGCATCTTGCACCTCACCTAGCATCACGAGGAATCTCTAGGGCTCACTATGTTACTAGTGTCCCTTACCCTACGGAATATGTATCGTCATACATCCGGGCATCTAGACACTCCTGGGGAACCTTTGGGGCTCACCAATCCCCAGGCATCCAGAGCGTGTCATGTCTCACCTCTAGGCATCCCAACTCCCGGGGTATCGTTGACCCGAGGGTCCAATGGCAGCGATATCATCTTAGCCCTGGTATACCAATTTAAATCATTTCCATACCGAAGTATTTTCAAATCATCAATATGGAGAATCCCTTGGATTTTCTGTGGAAAATCCATTGTCACAAGTACGTTTGGAAATCGGCAGGTCAATAAATTCAAATTTCAATCCAAACTTGAATAGTTTAAAATACTTTCTATAAAAGGTTCGAAAATTGAAAATACGATACATTCCTTTAAACGTTTGAAAACTATATCATAGTATATATAAATTTTGACACAAATTGAGAGATTTCCAAAATGGTTTTCAAACAAAATTCATAAGCTTGAATCATCATAGAATTTTGCATCCAACATCCAAAACTCAAATTTTTTCAATCTAGCTACAAACAACAACAGTATTACATTACTTCCCTTAAGTTCGACAATGTCAAGGGCAAGAAATCATGAAGCTCACGATCGATGATGCGGGAGCACCCAACGTAGCTCCATCGACCAAACTCAGAACCATCGATACTTATCCAAGCCAATAAAGACGTTGGGCATTATGTGCTTCGATGGATCATTTTGAATTAATAATGTTAATTACTTATCGATACTTTGTGGTATATCGATAACTATCAATGGGAGGTCATTTTAGATGTCTTGTATGACCAATTGATGAAGTTTCAGGATTATAATTTTCTGGTCAAGGGAGGAGCTCGAATTTTGGGAAGGCTAAAAGTTCACAAATGCGGTTCAAGAATATGGAAAGCCAAAAATTCAAGAACACGGAAAGCTAACGGTTCGAGAATGCGGAAAGCCAAATATTAAAGGCATTTAGTTCCAGTGTTAATAAAGGCTTTTTATTAAGTTCCTAGGTGTTTTTAATTTTATGCAGCTCAAGAGTCGAACATTTAAGTTCCTAGGTCATTAAAGTTTGTTTTTAATATTTCCTAAGGTTAAAATCCTCCTATAAATAAGGGAAACCATCCAATGTAGGGGAGATATGAATTTTATGAATGAAAATGGAAAGATTTCCTCTGCTTGAGTGAACATCTTCGAAAAGTGGATAACTCCTTTCAGTTTCTTTATCCTTGGAGCGTAGATCACTTCTTGGGGGTGAGCCAAGAAGCCCTTTATCCTTGGCTGGTGGAATCTTTAGGCCTTGGTGGTGAGCTTCTCTTATCCCGAAGTCCTTTATCCTTGGCTAGTGGAAGCTTTAGGCCTTGGTGGTGAACTTCATAGATCTCGATCCTCTTCTTCGGTTGGTGGCTTGTCCTTTATACCTTGGAAGGAGATCGCTCTATCTTTTCTTATTCCTTTTTGTTTCTTTCCTATATACACTACTCCATACACTTAACCACAAAAATCCCTTTGAAAAAATTTCCGTTCTCGAATCACTCACCCCATCACGCATCGAAAGATTGGTATCAGAGCTCAAGGTTCAACTCATTTGAGAGATTCCTTTCTTTCTTCTATTACAAATTCCTTATGGATGATCCAGTTCCAGGAGGCTTGACTCTGGAGCAAGCGCACAATGAAAGGTGAGATCATGCTATCCAAAATCTTCAATAACAAATGGAGCGAGTCCTCAATCCTCTAGAGAATCCGGCGAGACAAGGACAACCAGCAAGGCGTCCCAACGAATGGCATCGGCGTGACGATTCCGAATCTCGTCAAAATTATGATGGTGATTCCGAGTCCACTGGGGAGAACCGAACGATCCAGTACTCTAGTGATTCTGAATCTCCAATTTGAAGACGAAGATGAAGAGGGATGCATAAGGAGGATGAAAGAGACATTAAAGTGGAGGTCCTTGAGTTTGACGGTAATCTCAATCCTGATGACTTTGTTGATTAGCTACACACAACCGAACCAATTTTTTACTTCAAGTCCTATTTGGATGAGAAGAAATGTAAGGTTGCTGTCCTAAAGCTGACCAAATATGCTACTCTATGGTGGGAGAATCTAAAGCATCAACGAGCAACGGAAGGAAAAGGCCGAATGAAGTCATGGGAAAAACTCAAGAAGTTGATGAAGAAGAGGTTCTTGCCCGACAACTATAAGCAAGATCTCTTCCTCAAACTGAATTCCCTATGACATCTCATTCCGTGCCACGTCACAAGACCAATGATGCATTTCATATTGCTGAATTATATTTCAAAGAGATTATTCGCATCCATGGAGTACCAAAGACCATTGTGTCGGATCGTGATTCCAAGTTTTTAAGCCACTTCTGAAGGACTCTCTGGAGAATGCTTGGTACAAGACTCTTATTCAGCACAGCTTGTCATCCCCTAACTGATGGCCAAACGGAGGTAACAAATCGTACTCTAACCACTTTTCTTGGTGGTATGGTGAGTAAATGGTTAAAAGATTGGGATTTAAAGCTTGTGCATGCTGAATTTGCGTACAATCGATTGCCAAGATATACTACTAGTCAATCACCATTTGAAGTTGTGTATGGAAATAATCCTCTCACACCCATTGATTTGATTCGAATTCCATCTAACTCTCAAGTCAGCTTTGATGGCAAGAAAAGAGCTGAATCAATGAAGAAGCTCCATGAGCAGATTCGATCCAACATTAAAAAGGCCAATGAATCTTATTAGAAGAAAGCTAATCAACATCGCAAGAAGACTCAATTTCAACCGGGCGATCTTGTATGGCTTCACTTGAGGAAGGAGAGATTTCCATTTTGACGAAAGAACAAGCTCATGCCTAGAACTGATGGTCCCTTTAAAGTTATTGAGCGAATTGGTGACAATGCTTACAAGATTGACCTTCCTGGAGAGTTTGGAGTTTCAACAACATTCAACGTGGGAGAGCTTTCTCCTTACTTGGAGGATGAAAACCTTCTAGATTTGAGGGCAAATCTCAAACAACTCGGGGAGGATGATGCAGGAGCATCCAACGTAGCTCCATCGACCAACTCAGAACCATCGATACTTATCCAAGCCAATAAAGATGTTGGGCATTATGTGCTTCGATGGATCATTTTGAATGAATAATGTTAATTATTTATCGATACTTTGTGGTATATTGATAACTATCAATGGGAGGTTATTTTAGATGTCTTGTATGACCAATTGATGAAGTTTCAGGATGATTATTTTCTTGCCAAGGGAGGAGCTCGAATTTTGGGAAGGCTAAAAGTTCACAAATGCATTTCAAGAATATGGAAAGCCAAAGGTTCAAGAACACGGAAAGCTAACGGTTCGAGAATGCGGAAAGCTGAAGATTAAAGGCATTTAGTTCCAGTGTTAAAGGCTTTTTATTAAGTTCCTAGGTGTTTTTAATTTTATGCAGCTCAAGAGTCGAACGTTTAAGTTCCTAGGTCATTAAAGTTTGTTTTTAGTATTTCCTAAGGATAAAATCCTCCTATAAATAAGGGAAACCATCCAATGTAGGGGAGATACGAATTTTATGAATGAAAATGGTAAGATTTCCTCTACTTGAGTGAACATTTTCAGAGAGTGGATAACTCCTTTCGGTTTCTTTATCCTTAGAGTGTAGATCACTCCTTGGTGGTGAGCCAAGAAGCCCTTTATCCTTGGCTGGTGCAATCCTTACGCCTTAGTGGTGAGCTTCTCTTATCCCGAAGTCCTTTATCCTTGGCTGGTGGAAGCTTTAGGCCTTGGTGGTGAACTTCGTAGATCTCGATCCTCTTCTTCGATTGGTGGCGTGTGCTTTATACCTTGGAAGGAGATCGCTCTATCTTTTCTTATTCCTTTTTGTTTCTTCCCTGTATACACTACTCCATACACTTAACCACAAAAATCCCTTTGAAAAAATTTCCGTTCTTGAATCACTCACCCCATCACGCATCAGTCATGGACATGACTAGGCAATAACAAGTGCGGGTGGCGTCAACGGCGTGCGATGAGACGCGGCTAGTACGGTGATGTGGTGCGGAGGGTGTGACTGCTACAGCAAGGGTGAAGCGGCCGCACAGTGTAGTAGTGAATAGTGGTGAAGCGAGAGAGATTGATGCGTGATGGGGTGAGTGATTCAAGAACGGAAATTTTTCAGAGGGGATTTTGTGGTTAAGTGTATGGATTAGTGAGTGCGGGGAAAAAATGAAAAAGGAATAAGAAAAAATAGAACGATCTCCTCCCAAGGTATAAAGGCCACACCACCAACCGAGGATGACGATCGAGATCTACGAAGCTCACCACTATGGCCTAAAGCTTCGACCAGCTAAGGATAAAGTACTTCGAGATAGGATAAGCTCACCACTAAGGCCTAATGATTCCACCAGCCAAGGATAAAGGGCTTCTTGGCTCACCACCAAGGATAAGGAGACTAAAAGGAGTTATCCACTCTCCGAAAGAGTTCACTCAAGCAGAGGAAATCTCACCATTTTCATTCATCAAATTCGTATCTCCCATACATTGGATAGTTTTCCCCTATTTATAGGAGGATTTTAGCCTTAAGAAATATCAAAAACATAGTTTAATGACCTAGGAACTTAAACCTTCGACTCTTGAGCTACATAAAAATAAAAACACCTAGGAACTTAATGCTTTTAATCTTCGGCCTTCCACATTCTCGAACTGTTAGCTTTCGGTATTCTTGAACCTTTGGCTTTCCATATTCTTGAACCGCATTCGTCAACCATTAGCCTTCCCAAAATTCGTGCTCCTCCTTGACTAGAAAATAATCCTCTTGAAACTTTATCAATTGGTCATACAAAATATCTAAAATGGTGTGGCACCCCTAAACAACTAAGGTCGCCATAGGTACCTGTCGCTCCACCTAATGGATACCAGTTACATCACTTAGCGGAAGCACCTTAGTTCATAGGCATTTTTTTTTTTTTTTGAAAATGGTCCCAGCGCAGCTTATTAGCAAAGCATAACAAGTCTCATCATTTCTCCCTTCCATAACCACAATGCAATGCACACCAACTACGCACCATAAGAAAACATAAACCCGAGCCACTTTTATTTATATTTTCATGATGGATTTCTCGGGTCGGTACAACCAAAAAGTAAAGCCAAGACTTTTAACTAAACTTGGCCACAGCTCAAAAGAGATTTCGACCCCCTATATCGATCGTGTGTCATCCTCCATCTATAAGTGTCGACTATCCTCAAAAAATGTTAGCTCGCACTCCTCATGCGGGCCATCACACCCATCCTGGTGCATTGGACGGTGGTGGCGGCAACATCCCCCAAATCACTCCGCCACGACGGACGTGGACCAACAAGAACTCCTGGATGACCGGGCCCCCAGCTAGGCCCACATCATACATCACCAGCACACGAACCCTTATAACCGTTAGACTAGGGATGGTGACACAATCAATCTCCGAACACTCGACCTCCACGTCAGATGGAAGGCCGTAAAAGGTACCCCGCGTGATCGGAGGGAGAGGCATCTTTCTAATTTGAAATGTTAGTCCCCAAAGGGATGAGTACAGCCACTCAGCAGGTAAAAGATCCATTAAACTACCCCATGCATCAAACATAACAATCATGACATCATAGTAAGGTACATATCACTCATGCATCCAAGTATAACTTACCTTGCAGACATGCATATGTCATCATACCATATGTGCATACACAACCATGCATTCATGCATATGCCATCATGCCATAGGTGCATATACAACATGCATTAATCATCAAGCATTCATGCATATCCATGCCTCATGTGCATATACTCCATGCACTCATGCATATCATATCATACAGCCATACATACATGTCACCAAACCATGCATGATTCAATTTCAACTTTTTATCTTTCAATTGGGTCACCACATTTCTCTTTCCCGGGACCAGTGATTGCATCCCACATTTTATCGCTCGCACCCCACCTGGGATTGAGAGGAACCTCCGGCACACACCACCGAGCATCCGGCACCCCCACATCCCGGGCATCTCGCATCCCAACTGACATCACGAGGTATCCCCTCGGCACACACCTCCGAGGCTTTCGGCACCGCCACATCCCGGGTATCTCGAAACTCCCGAGGACATCCGGCACCCCCACATCCCGGGCATCCGGCACTCCCTTTTTCGAGCATCCCGACACTCCCGGGGCATCGTCGACTCACCCCTCCGATGGTATTCACATTTATCATAACTCATATTCACAATTTATGTCTCAATATCAACATGGCACATGATGTGATGGCAACAAAGTCAATTTCAACTTTTCATTATATATATCTAATGCCAAATATCATCACATGTGCAGCAAGATCCAATCACTTACAACAATACAATTTATGGGGCTCATACAAAACAGAATAGTCCATGCATTACAGCCTTTGAAATTCGCACAATCCAGCTCGCACAGTTTTAGAAAACATTTTCATTATATACCCAAATGACCTTTAAAATTTATGAAATTCGAACATGTAATAGCCAAGACATAAAGGCAGATATTTCATGCAGAACACTACACCAAAAGACCTTCATACAATTCGGTATAGATCAAGCATCACAGCATTACTATTCTAACAATTCAACTTGCACAGTTTTTGAAACATTTTTGGTTAAATAGGTAAATGAACTTCAAAAATTACGAAATTTAAATATGTTGTAGGGACGACATAAAGAGATATATTTCATGAAGAACACATTGCCCAAAGAACCTCATACAAAACGATATAGCCCACGCATTGAAACTGACTAAGTCCGAACACATCAGATTACACGGTTTTAGAAACATTTCTGATTAAATACCCTAATGGCCTTAAAAAATTATGAAATTCGACTTTGTGGTATTCAAGACCCTAAGGTAGATTTTTCATGAAGGAATCAAAGTCATATTCGTCCTAGGTAATTTAATATAGGTGGTTAAAACTTCTGCTCCTCATACCGCAATTTCCAGATCTAACTACTTCCGAAAAACCACGATTTCACCTACCTATTCTTGTTGGTTTTCTCTAAATTTTTTATATGTTAAACCTCAGGATGTCCTTTACATCTTTTGTTAAGAAATCGAAGTGAAACTTTCAACAAAAAGTTAGCCTTACAGTCCATGCATTCATCAAAGGTAGTTACCGAAATCTCCAGACCCAGTCTTTCCAAAGAATGAAGATTTCACCTACTTATACTTGTTTTTTTGGTCTCAAATTTAAGTATGTTATACTCCAAGAAGTCCTTAACAACTTCCATTTATAAGTCACGGCCAAAATCCAACTCGAACATCACATGCAAGCTACTAGAACATATAAGGTCGAGCTGTTTTCTCAAAAACAGTTTACTAGCCTCAAACACCACTCTTAAAACTTCAGCTTTTCACACCCTAGACATCCGAAATTTATCACCATATCAATCACACATACTAGGCACAACATGCAAGAGTAGATCAAGGATCCCACTTGCCTCTAAACCGAGCAAGCAGCGAGCACAACGGCGACTGGACACGACGGCGACTGACGACAGATGCACAGCGGACGGTCGAACGGTCCTCCTCCTTCCTCTCTTCCTTTCTCCCTTTCTTCCTTCTCTTTCTCTCCTCTCTCTCTTTCTCGGAAGAACTCTCTCTCTCTCTCTCTCTCTCTCTCTCTCTCTCTCTTTTGCTTAAACCGGCAACATCTTCCCTAATTCCCCCCCCCCAATCATTAGCCATCATTAGCATTTGCATGGAGGACACTTGGAGATTTTCTTGGGACAAATGGGGGAGGGCATGCAACTGGATCCCCCCCCCTCCTTCATGCAATCGACGGCACCTTCATGGGCTTGTGGGCCGGCCATTTTGGGCCATCTTAGGCCCAACACTCTTGGGCCTAAGTCCCAAGCTTAAATAAATCCAAAATTTTACCCCCTTTTAAAACTAATTAAATCCCTATTAAATCAAAGTACCAACTTGCAAATTAAATGGCTGTATACTTGCAAATCACAAATCCATAAGTTCCAATACATATGGCCAAAGATAGAATTTTCCCATTAAATAATTACCCACCAAAAGCTTGGCCAAAATCTCAATGCAAAAACATGAATCAGAGCACCCCTAAAGATTGGCAAGAAATTCTAGGATGCCACAAATGGCCTCCCATTGATAGTTATCGATATACCTCAAAGTGCTGATAAGTAGTTAACATTATTCATTCGAAATGATCCATCGAAGCACATAATGCCCAACTTCTTTATTGGCTTGGATAAGCATCGATGGTTCTGAGTTGGTCGATGGAGCTACATTGGATGCTCCTGCATTAAGGAGAAAATGTTAAGTTGACGAAGGAAGGAAGTGTTCGAAGGATGAGGGCTGGGGTTTCTATGTTGCTTCCACCGACAGTGGACTCTATGAGTCAATAATCCAGGCTTTCGGTGGCAGCTTGGTCAAAGGACAGCTAGGGAAGACGTGCCCTCAGCTTGTAATGCCTTGGACTCCGTGGCAGCCTACTCCGAAGCAACATGGCCGTTGCTGGTCTTGCTTCAGTCAACATTACCCATCATAGTTGACTCAAGCATCGACGAAATGGGGAAAAATTAGGGCGGCTTGGACGTAGATGGTCTCCCATCCCCAAGCATGCACGTCCCTCATGCATGGCCGAAATTCCCTCCTTTGGCTCACTAAAAATGATTATTATGTTAAAGTCCAAATTCCTCTCTTGTTACAAAAATACTTGGGTTGTATAGTTGTGTAGCGCCATCGAAAAAAATGTGCACAGGTCAGCGGGGTCGAAAATATAGTGGTCTAAAGGGTTGAACAGCTAGAGTTAGTATAATAGATATCTTGTTGACATATTATTTGGAATGAGCCTCATTGTCGCTAGAACGTAAGAAAGATTTTGGACGAGACTATAATTTACTCTGTGATCGGACCATGACCAAACGTAACATCTCGGTCCAACGATGATGATGAAACGGCGTTCATAAATGGTACCAATGACATAGTCCGACGATCTTTATGTCGATCTGTCACGGACCGTCACATATTTGAGGGTTGACAAAGATCCAGATGTCACAAATGGCTACGTTTGATTAAGGTACGCTATATTTATTAATTTCATATCATGTTCATGTGATTGAAAGATCTTAATAATCTAATATGTGGTTTCAGAGCATTAGTTTATTCAATGCATGAATATGGTTATAATGTTTATTATGATCTTTCGTCCCCCTTAATGATCGAGTCATAATTGTTCACTAATGATAATTGATTTTGGAATATCTTATGCAAATAAGACATTTTGTTAGGATATATTTTGACTTTTTAAAACAAAACGTCTAAAATTGGTAAATATTGTTGTGTACTTTGGTTATTGTTCTATGAGCTAACCATTGAATGACTTAATTTTGCGTTGTTCCCTTCTCCGTTATTTGGGCATACATGTATTTGAAAGCGAATATTGTTAATGGCGATTGGGTTGTGTTACAATTGTCAAGTATGACTCCATGATGCCAAATGTACCTATTTTTATTCTTTATTGCCGTTCTAAACTATTTGAGTAGTAATAGACCCAACGGAAGATTATTGTTTTAAATAGGTTCAGAATATGATAAAAACCATCTTATGTTTATGCTCATAATTAAATTCATAACTGGCCCAACGAAAAGTTAAGATATTTAATTTTGAGTATAATGATAATCTAATAAGCAAATAAATTGCTAATATGTAAATCAAATTCATTCTGCCCAATGGTGATTTAATTTGATTTATTATTGCCTTATGAAATTTGCTAGTATATTATGTAAGAATCCATTTAAAGTGTTTATAGTCGGCCCAACGGAAGGCCTTATTGAAAGATTGAGATTTAAAGCTTGCGCATGCTGAATTTGCTTACAATCGATCAACAAGTTATACTACTGGTCGATCGCCATTTGAAGTTGTGTATGGAATTAATCCTCTCACACCCATTGATTTGATTCCAATTCCGTCTAACTCTCAAGTGAGCTTTGATGGCAAGAAAAGAGCTTTGAAGCTCCATGAGCAGACTCGATCCAACATTGAAATGGCCAACGAATCTTATAAGAAGAAAGCTAATCAACATCGCAAGAAGACTCAATTTTAACCGGGCAACCTTGTATGGCTTCACTTGAGGAAGGAGAGATTTCCATTTCATCGAAAGAACAAGCTCATGCCCAGAGCTGATGGTCCCTTTAAAGTTATGGAGCGAATTGGTGACAATGCTTACAAGATTGACCTTCCGGGAGAGTTTGGAGTTTCAGCAACATTCAACGTGGGAGACCTTTCTCCTTACTTGGAGGATGAAAACCTTCTAGATTTGAGGACAAATCTCAAACAACCTGGGGAGGATAATGCAAAAGCATCCAACGTAGCTCCATCCACCAACTCGGAACCATCGATGCTTATCCAAGCCAAGAGAGAAATTGGGCATTATGTGCTTTGATGGATCATTTTCAATGAATAATGTCAATTACTTATCGGTACTTTGTGGTATATCGATAACTATCAATGGGAGATCATTCTAAATGTCTTGAATGACCAGTGGATAAAGTTTCAGAAGGATTATTTTCTGGTCAAGGGAGGAGCTCGAATTTGAAGGTTCAAGAATGCGGAAGGCCGAAGACTAAAGGCATTTAATTCTCGTGTTAATAAAGGCTTTTATTAAGTTATTATGTGTCTTTATTGTTATGCAGTCCAAGAGTCGAAGGTTTCAGTTTCTAGGCTATTAAGGTTCATTTTTAATATGTATTAACGCTAAAATCCTCCTATAAAGAGTGTAAACCTTTCCAATGTAGGGGAGATACGAATTTTCATGAATGAGAATGGTGAGATTTCCTCAACTTGAGTGAATTCCTTTGGAGAGTGGATAACTCCTTTCGGTTTCTTTATCCTTGGAGCGTAGATCACTCCTTGGTGGTGAGCCAAGAAGCCCTTTATCCTTGGCTGGTGGAATCTTTAGGCCTTGGTGGTGAGCTTCTCCTATCCCGAAATCCTTTATCCTTGGCTGGTGGAAGCTTTAGGCCTTGGTGGTGAGCTTCATAGATCTCGATCCTCTTCCGGTTGGTCGCGTGGCCTTTATACCTTGGGAGGAGATCGTTTTTATCTGTTCTTACTCCTTTCCATTTCTTCCCAGTATACACCACTCCATACACTTAACCACAAAAGAATCCCCTTTGAAAAATCTGTTCTAGAATCACTCACCCCATCATGCATCATGGATTTGGACTATGCCTTATGGGTTGATGCTCCCACTAAAATCACAACTAAAAGCTAAAATGAGCAGAAAGCTGCTTATGAAAAGTGGGAGCGATCTAACTGCAAATCTCTTATGATTATGTCATGATAAATTAAGCAATAGTCTATGCCTTGAAGTGCCTTCATACTACTCCTTAATTTGAGCAAGGTACTTATTAGCATTAGGAGAGTTAGGTATGGCTCCCCGGATAGCTGTTGATGTTGAATGATATGAAGTCCTTGAATATGGAAATCTTTGAAGGTTTCTTTGTTCACTTTATCATGACATATCTTCCTGCATAGTTTTTTTTTTTTTCTCTTTTATGTCGAGGATCCGGCCTAGCTCACCATATGGGAGCATGGTGCCGACAATTCTTCGGAGGAGACTGGCCCAGCAACCCACCTTCAAGGCCCCTCGCTTAATCTTCCTGCATAGTTTGGTCCTTTTAAGAAAAAGAGAAATGGAAGATGAGTCAGCTAATTTCTATGTGTTGAAACCTAAATTTTGACTATTCGTCTAGTACTTAATTGCATAAATATGGATTAATCTTTAACCCCTAAAGAAAAAATATAAGAATTAAATTACATAGCATATAGTTTAGGAGCATTTATTATTTAGTTTATAGTTGCATCTGCATCGGATCAGTGGAGGTGTTTGAATTAATGGTCATGTGCTTTAACTTAGCAAGTTGGATTAAGCATGCTACGAAAAAGAATTTGGCCAAGCCCATAAACATTCTTAGTGGCCGAAAATATCATATAGATTGGAGCATTGAATTGAGAAAGATGGATTTCTCAAGGAGCAATCAGACTATACTTGATTGAATTTATGGCAATTGGCAGACAAGATGAGGAAGATACGATCAATAACTTTATAGAATTCAGCCATTGGTCTAATCAAATTGGGATTTTGGTTCTCTGGCAATGGGTGAGAAGGAAAGAAAATCGATTTTTGCACATGTGAAATTTTTTTAAAAAGGGGAAAGAACAGCCCAAGTAAGGAAGAGATAAAGATCATAATATATTAAGCATCTACCAGAGGAGCGAAGATCCGCTCTCTTTCCTTTGGAGGTCCTCGGTTGCCCTACATATAAAAAGCAGGACTTGTTACGAGAGAAACAAAAAATCATAATTCTAAAGCACATAAAGAGATACATGTGAGAAGAGAGAGAGAGAGTTCTTAGCAAGCCTTGTCCGAGGTACCCCATGCTAGTGCTCCTTCCATTAATAGACTAGTGGCTGTGCCTCTATCGCCATCGTCAATCCTTATTGCCACCGATGACGAGCTGCTGCCCTACATTTGTGACCAAGCCAGTTGCTTCCTAGCCACAACCTCATTGCCACCATGGCACCAGTGAGCATTGCTTGTGTAATATCCTGATTTCGAATCCATGACAAATGGCTATAATTTCAGTGTGCCAATGATCAAAATTGGTCATGGATCGTTTTGAGGATTGACCATGGATCGATGAACCCAACTAGAAAGGAGACAAAAAATTGGTCATAGATTGATCAAGGGATTGGCCGTGAACCAATCCACTAACTGCACAAGTGGACCCAAGCCATTTAGCCATAGAACGACCGCTTGACCATAATGGTTGGTTACGTACCATCGCAAATCAAAGGACGATCATGGATTGATTCGGAGTGATTATGTTCCGGTCATAGGTGATTCTGCTTGATCATGTACCAACGATGGATGACCATATGTTGATCTGATGTGGCTATGCATTGGTCATGGATCAATCGCTCCCGTGTAACCACATGGCAACCGAGAGCCTACCATAGACCGCATATGGTTGGCCAGAGGATTGCCCGATTGGCCCAAGAGCCGGCCATTTAGCCCATGCCTTGGGCTATAGACCTAGCCAAGATGGCAAATTTTGCCTATAACAACCACACCATGGGTGGCTTTGTCACGAACTTGGATGTGTTAGGATGTCATTAAGGGATGTATGAAAAATGCCCTTGCCTAGTTTTGGTTGCACTTCCAATGCCTTATTTCCCATGTTTGTCATATTCTTTGGAAATGGACAAAAAAGAACATTCTAGAACACCCTAGGTCATTCATGAAGGAAGATGATTCATCACCTTTGATGGATATTTCAAGATTTGACAACCATTACCCAAGATTTGCCTTGAGGATTAAGTAAAGGACTCTTGAACAAATGGACTAATTAAGAGAAGACATAATAAAAAATTCTAGAACACCTCTTTGAATGCAAGGATGAGTCACCCTGTTTAGGTGTCTCCTTGGGGAAGTAGGAGATGACCCAAGGGCGTAAGTGGACCAATTGGAAGAGAACTTGGTAGAATACTCTAGGAGAACATAACTTGGAAAGCAAGTTCTTTAATTTAGGGATGTGCTAAATATCGAAGAACAAGTAGGCCAAGTCATGGAATAAGTGGTCCAATAAGAAAATGACAAGTGTTCTCATAAGACCCTTTGTAAACTAGGCTTCCCACCTCGACTTTATAGCCGTGCTACTCTAAGAAAACTGGTTGGGCCATTTGGATAAGTAAAGATAAGAAAATGAACCTCTCATTCATTTCCATCATTTGAACATCTTGACATTCACGATGTCTTCTTTTCCTGTTTTTTTTTTTCTCTTGGCCTTGCATTGCTGCCTCTCACCAAGCCACTCACCCTTACTTTCTTGAAATTCATCTAGGTAAGTAAGATCACTATTCATCTAGGTAGGCTCTATTGTTGAGTCTAGTTAGGTGCTCACTCGTTCAAGCTGTGGGTAGATGTAAGATCTTTTGTATGGTTTGCTCATGTTTATACTCGAACGTGTGCTTGAGTTGTTCACGCTTGGAATGAGGCTGAGGTTTGCTTGGGTTGACTTCAATGTGAAGCAATCATATCGTATCTTATCTTCAAGGCTCTTGACTTGTAAACTTGTCGAAGATATTGATTGTATTCTTCTCTTGGTCTTAAAGTGATCAACCATTTATGTAAGACCATAACCAAGCCTATGTTACGGTCCCTTCAAAAACCTTTTGATCGATGAATTTGTATTTACCATGAACATTTTCAAAACCCTTAAACATATGTTATGTGAGACCTCTCCAATGAAAATCATATAGTTTTCCCACATCAATGGTTAGGGGTAATAACCTTTTGAGAGCCAGTGTGCAAAACCCTTTTGATTAGGTTATTTCTAGTTTGGCATATTTGATTCAACCCCTAGACAATTAGTCAAATTTTATTTCGTTAAAATTTTCTCCGAAGACCCACCTACGCATGGCTGCATTGGTTGAGGCGTACCCCCTGATTTGGCACCAGGTTAGGGGTTCGACTCTTTGAGTTGTCACGACTCTTAAAGTAGTTTCGCGATTTAAGCGGGGGCTCCGGCAGTGGGATGCTAGGCCAATCTCCCCCGAGGTATAGTCAGTGCTGTATTCATGTAGGTGAGCTAGGCTGGATCCTCAGCATAAAAAAAAAAAAAAAAATCTTGTTTGAAGGAATTTGATAATTAGTATTGTTTACCAAGAGATGTTTGAAATCCTCACAATATTAACCTTTGTGCAACTTGAAATCCTTTTTCAAAATATATGCTCCTCAATGAACTGGTTTTTGGTCATTCTAAACCATACCCTTTGTCTTAGGGATTTGGTCATCTTAAACTATACTCTTTATCATAGGTTTTTGATCATCCTAAACAATACATTTTATCTTAGGTTTTTGGTCACCCTAAATCATACCCTTTGTCATGGGTTTTTAGTTATCCTAATCTACAACCCTCTATCCCTTTAGGTTCATGATAAACCTCAACCCTCGTTCTTGAGATTTCTGGTAAACCTTAACCTCATCCCTTTAGATTCCTAATAAACTTTACACCTTGTCCCCTAGGTTCTGGTAAACCTTAAATCTCGTCAAATAGGTTTTGAGTTATCCTCATAAACCTTGACTTTAAAATCTACGTTACCCTCAGAAACCTTGACTTTAAATTATAGGTTATCCTCATAAATCTTGACTTTATGTTCTATATTATCCGTGAATCTTATCCTTAAGCTAGTGGTCATCCTTCAACCATTCCCTTTCCTTAATAACATTATTTCCATCATTCGATTCCACAAGAGCGATGGAGAGAAAAAAATGATGAGTGATGGGGCGAGTGATTCTAGAATGGAAATTTCTTCTTTTGGGATTTTTCAGGTTAAGTTTATGGGGTAGTGTATACGGGGAAGAAACGAAGGGGAATAAGAAAAGATAGAATGATCTCCTTCCAAGGTATAAAGGCCACGCCACCAGCCAAGGATGAGGATCGAGATCTACGAAGTTCACCACCAAGGCCTAGAGCTTCCACCAACCAAGGATAAAGGACTTTGGGATAGGAAAAGCTCACCAATAAGGCCTAAAGATTCCACCAGGGCTTCTTGGCTCACGACCAAGGAGTGATCTGCGCTCCAACAATAAAGAGATCGAATGGAGTTATCCACTCTTCGAATGAGTTCACTCACATCAGTTCACTCTTCTTGGCTCACGATAAAGAGATCGAATGGAGTTATCCACTCTCTCTCTCTCTCGGTTTCAATCTGTCGAGCAATCCGCCCCTCTCTCTCTCTCTTTTTCTTCCCTTGAACCTCATGATTAGCTAGTAATCATGAGGTTTTGCATGCAAGAGCCACTTGTTTCATCTCCCTCACCACTTGTCACTCTTCATGCAAGATGATGGGCTTCAATGGGCCAGATTTGGGCCTACTTTGGTCGACCAAATGGGGGGGGGGAATGGTGGGGCTGTGGGCTGGTTTTTGGGCTGGTTTGGCCTTAAGAAAATCAGCCCACACCTTCTCCTATTTTTCCATTTAATCCTCACTTATAAAAATACCTAATTGCAAATTTATATGGCCATAAAACAATGTGACATAATTCAATAAAAATTCAACTTATAAAGTACATGGCCAAGAATAAAATTTTCCTTATCAATTTGTCCTTTAGTACAATCCTTGATCACTCATGGACATAGAATATATTTCCAGCCAAATAATTGTCCATTAAAATGCTCGGCCTTAATCATTTGTAATTCATTGGTCTAATGGCTATAATGAAATCCGATGGCGCTTCCATAACTTATTCATGGTTTGTGGTATATCCAGGGGTTGTCATGAAATTCGAGGATGCACAGAGGGTCCAACGGCAACAATTAACATCTTATTTTCCAAAAATGCTTTCAAATGGAATGAGAATGAGTCCTCAATCTTTATTTGTTGTTGAAGACTTTGGATTGCATGATCTCGCCTTTCATTGTGCGCTTGCTCCAAAGTCAAGCCTCTTGGAACTTGATCATCCATAAGGAATTTGTAATAGAAGAAGGAAACGAATCACTCAAGTGAATTGAACCTTGAGCTCTAATACCAATCTTTTGATGCGTGATGGGGCGAGTGATTCCAGAACGAAAATTTTTTCTTTTAGGAATTTTTAGGTTAAGTGTATGGGGTAGTGTATATGGGGAAGAAAGAAAGGAGAATAAGAAAAGATTGAACGATCTGCTTCCAAGGTATAAAGGCCATGCCACCAACTGAGGATGAGGATTGAGATCTACGGAGTTCGCCACTAAGGCCTAAAGCTTCCATCAACCAAGGATAAAGGACTTCGGGATAGGAGTAACTCAACACCAAGGCCTAAAGATTCCACCAGCCAAGGATGAAGGGCTTCTCGGCTCACCACCAAGGAGTGATCTACGCTCCAAGGATAAAGTGACCATATGGAGTTATCAACTCTCCGAAGGAGTTCATTCAAGCAGAGGAAATCTCAACATTTTCATTCATCAAATTCGTATCCCATACATTGAATAGTTTTCCCATGTTTATAGGAGGATTTTACACTTAGGAAATATAAAAAAAAACTTTAATGACCTAGATACTTAAGAAATGCATTTATTAGTACGAGAACTTGCACTCTTGATCCTTTGGCGTTCTGCATTCTTCAACCTTTAGCCTTCTGTTTTCTTGAACTGCTTGAACCTTTAGCCTTCTGTTTTTGTGCTCCTCCCTTCAAATGAGAATAATCCTCCCGAAACTTCATTAATTGGTCATGAAAGACGTCTAAAATGGCCTCCCATTTATAGTTATTAATATACCATAAAGTACCATTGAAGCACAAAATGCCAATTTTCTTTCTTTGCTAGGATAAGCATCGATGATTCTGAGTTGGTTGATGGAGCTACGTTGGATGCTTCCGCATCAAAAAATCACAAGCATAAGTGCAAACATCCGAATGAGCGAAGGTAAAAATCTAGGTATGTCCCTATCCAAACATCATTTTCCTTTGTCATTTTTCTCTCCCCAAAGTAGAGTTGACTAAAAATTGCAAGTATCAATTTTGTCTTTAACTAGAACCTCTTTGAACCCACTCAAAGAGTGGCAGTTATTGACACCTGATTTTTAGTCGACATGTCAAAAATAATAAAAAATCAAGATTCGGGATGATCGCGATGAAGCCCATTTCTTAAACAAACAGGTATCATTTTTCATTTCTTTCTTTTGCATTGTCATTTTTAAACAATTTCCAACTCGTTTTAGAGAAAATATAAGATTCAAACAATTGACTTTCGGGTCAAATTTTTGGTCCACCTTGGGTCAAGAATGAGCTTTTTACTCAAAAAGATACCATTTAGTTTTAATTTAATTGTTCTCAAGTCAATTCTTCAAAAATTCAAATATTTGGCTAAAAAAATCATTCTTTTTGGTAAAGTCAACTAAATCGTACATTTTTGGTCAAATCTTTGACCAAAAAATTAGAAAAAATAAAATCCATAGAACATTTCTTTTAGTGTCAATGTGACTTATATGTCGAAAATTTCACAAAATTCAATTAAAGAACTTTCTTTTCTTACTTTTTTTCGGTTTTAAGTGCTAAATTAGCGACAATTAGGAATAGTTCCTTTAGTGACATTTGGTCTACGTGCTATTTTAAATTTGGTGCATTCAATTCTCCAAATTACTACATCAGAAGGCAAATTGCCATTTTAAGCCTAATTTATTGGGTCAAAATCCTTTCGTCATGACTTGCAATTGAACAATTAGAGCCTGTTCGTTAAAATTTGTTTATGTTCCTTGGAACATTTTTTTTTTTGTTCTTTTGTTCTGGGGAACGAAAAAAGAGTAGAAACTTGTTTAGAAAAATTTTTGTTCACAGAAACAAAAAAAAAAATTATTTTTTTATTCCCAGGAATAGATTTGTAATAGAAACAAAAAGTAAAAAGTAGCTTCTTGTTCCTAGGAACATATTCTAGAATCTGTTTTGTTTTCTCTTCTTCTCTTTTCTTCTTCTTATTCCTCTTCCTTTTGGCTTGTTGCTGGCCTTGGGCATGGCCGACGTTGGCGCCAGATACTATATGAGGGCCAATCACCTTGCCGAAGTGTTGTCGGCCCCCAAAGACACTGAGCCATGGTGAAGTCCAAGCCACCAAGCTAGCGCAAGGCTTTGGCCTCACCAAGCCAGGGCAAGGCCGACCGCACATCACCTAGGTGAGGTCGAGGCTTACTTGTGGCCCGGAATGGCTCGCCGGACCTCACCTAGCCAATCGCTGGCCACCGCCAAAGAGAAACAATAAAAAGGAAAAAGAATAAAGGAAAAAAATATAATAAAAGAATTAAAAATTTTAATGAAATAAAAACAATCTAAGAATCCTACAAAACGTATTTCTATCCCGGGAATAAAAACTTTGGGAAATTACCAAACGCGTTCTTTTATTTAGAAATTGTTCCTGAGAATAGAGTCAGAAAAAAATCATTTCTCATTAAAAATTATTCTTTTGGACATAATAGTTACCAAACGCGCCTTTATTTTCTACTCATTTTCTTAAAATAAGTACAAATTCGTGGTTGATTTTCACTCTTTTGAAAGCAAGAAAATCGAGCCATGGTTGATCTTCAGATGGTATTTTAATGGGGATCGTTAGTCAATTAAAATTACAAAAGGGTCCCTTCAGGGCAAAAACCTGATGGGTGGCCCAAGTCCATGTCGCAGTCCAATGGGTCGAAGCCCACAAATGGGCCAAGGGAGGGCTACGAACCTTCCAAGCCAATCAAGCCATCCATTACAAAATGTTGGTATTTAATGCACCTCATGTGTGTGAATAGACGCAATCTTGGTGAATTGACCAAATTTCCCACAACTCAAGGACAAAAGGGCAAGATGGGAAAAGGGTAAGAGAGGGGTGCCCATGTGCTGAATTTTCCACATTAATGATCTTGGATTATTTCCTTTCATGAAGCTATTTCCTTTGCTAAGTAAATCCTAGGTTGAGTAGATTTTTGTGGGATTGTGTGTATCTTGTATTAATTGGCTAAATTTCCTCATCCTTCAACTCTCTCTCTCTCTCTCTCACCAAAAAATTACCAGCCACCTTTTCTCTCTCTCCCTCACTCTCATCTTCTCACTTTTTGCTCTCAACCTCACTTTCTCTCTCTCTCTTTGAGCCTAGCTAAACGCCCCCTCTCTATTTTCATCTTCTTGGCAAGTTATTATTCTCTTCGTTTTCCTCACATTTCCCTCATTAGTCACCGTCCATCACTCCGCCGCCATTAAACCACCATTCCACACCACCGTTCTTATCGTCAAGCCGAGCCTTGGATCTGAAAGGAAGCCCACCTAGTTCCAAGGACGTCCAATCAGCTCCTCACAACAACTCTCTCCCGCTCTTTATTTGCGGCTTAGACACCGCAAGCCTAGCGGAGACTGTCCGCCACCATGCTGTCACCCAAGCCACCGTCCAGCCCTTCCACATGTGCTGTGGAGCCGTGACCAATAGGCACGGTTGCTATCCAGCCTCACTGCTCCTCCCCCGATACTTGTAAAAGCTTGGATTTGGGCGTCAGTTGCTTTCTAGCCCTTACATAGGGCTATTATTGCACTTAGACTTAGTTTAGGACTAGATTAAGATTAAATGGTGTTTTGATAATGTGTTAAATGGGTTTTAAGCGAGAGGTTATCATAGGATACTAATAGATTATTGGGATAGGTTATTGCGTTTATCAATATGTTATCATGTATTGTCGATAGCTTATCATGGTTTATCGATAGGTCATCGCAATAAGTTATCATGTATTGCCAATAGCTTATCGCAATAGATTATCAAGTTTTGGCAATAGGTCACGATGTTTCAATAAGCTATCGTTGTGGGATAAGTTATTAAGATGTGGTAAATTGATTGTGATATGTTGATGTGATGTGTCTTAATAGAGTACTAAACTATGAAGTGATGATATGTAGCATGTAACATGAGGTTGTGATGGGGTACGTTATTAATATAAGTTGTTGTAATAAATTAAACCCTTATAAGATGACTTAACTTTAAGAAGTGTCTTATATGCTTGATTTCTATTATTGATGCATTATTAGTTGCTAATTTTAATTGATGAATGTTCAAGTGACCATTTGTTTTGCATGAGAAGTTGCATGGTCTTATGAAATGTGAGTACATTTAGGTGATGCATTGGTGGAGTGATATGAGATGCAATTATGACATGTTGGTTGTGACACACGTCATTGCATAATGCATGGACATCACACATTTATTGATAAGAAATATATAAAAGGAGTTGTGTAATGGTATAGGTTGTGTAATCACCTAAAGATCTTAATGTGTTTTACGTGGGGTAGTGAACCCATCTTGATGTGTTTTATGCAGGACAATGCTCCATTAAGTTCATATGCCCCCAAGTTAAAGGAATGACATTCGCAAATGGATTTCGGAAAGAAGCTCTCACAAGAATGCCGTTTTGATGTATTCACGCGAAACGATTAAGGCATTTTTGAGTTGAATAGTTCCCCTAGGCGAGGTTTAGAGAGTTCACTCTTTGAATTTATCTCACTGTTGTTTGTTAAATATTTATAGGCCCTAAGAATAGTTGGGCCTTTCCGCTGGATTTGACTCAAACTCCCCAAAGAGCATAGCCAAGAAGTGACTAATTAGTTGATCATCGGGACAGATGCACGTTGCACTGTTATGTCACGACCATCTAGGTTGATGAGGGACTCCTTATTCTAGTGGCTCGTCATTTTGTGGCTCGGTATTTTTGGATATGGGACGAGAGCCACGGACCCATCTGTAGTTTCGATGGTCCACCAAGTGCCGAAGGATCAGTGGGAGGCATTAGTTAGGATGCCATGGATGTGGATGTTCCGGATGGGGAGGTGTTTAATCCTGAGCTCAACCTTGTTATGATCATCAATCCTGAACCTTGGATTATAGATCCCCTAGCGAGTTAGGAGATTGTGGGGTTAATATAACTTTTTGGAGCCACTCTCTTAGTACTAGAGGTGCTAGGTTTAGTCCAAGGCCCTTTTAGAGTATGCCGTAGTTGTGTTTTTGGACTAATCGGATGTGGCGAAGCTAGTACGGATCAAGTTCTTGTGTTAAGTTGGTATATGGCTTCTATAATACAATGACCAGTTGATGCATATAGGAATATTTATAAGTGTGCTTAAACTATTCCTCTTTTTTTGTTGGTTAGGCGAACTGTTTATGCTTTTGCTTCCGTATATAATCGATAATATGAATGGGTCGGCGACATCTCTTGGGATGTCGCAAGCATATGACCTAAGTGAAAATGACGAGCGTGGGGTGTCACACGTTCGAAGAAAGTCAAGGCATGACAGGAATGGCATCCTGAGGTGTATGCAATTACGGGATAACGCCAAGCTAGATGGGAAAAGACAATGCCTGGATATGCTAGAAAAGTATGATATTTGATTTTATCTAGATTATTAAATAGCATTTGTGCATGATTATAAGACATTGTACGTTCTTATTTCCACCTTGTAAGTATGTGATTTGTTGTAAAAATTGCATATGTGCTCATGTTGTGATGGGCTTGAGGAAATGACATGATTGTTCCTGTTAATAGATAAGGCAAAGTAAGGGTTTTACTATTAATCTGACATCGATAGATAGCTTGCACGTTTGGCCCAATTACGAGGTAAATTACCTCCCTACATGAGGATTAGGGAACTTATTCACTAAGTTTTATCTTATTGTTGTTTATTGAAATACTTTCAGACCCTAAGAATGTCTAAGCCCTATCAGCATGTGTGGTATAGGGTCCCCATTGAGTAGAGCCAAGAGGTTATTGAAC
Source organism: Eucalyptus leucophloia subsp. euroa (assembly GCA_017140325.1). Classification (NCBI taxonomy): domain Eukaryota; kingdom Viridiplantae; phylum Streptophyta; class Magnoliopsida; order Myrtales; family Myrtaceae; genus Eucalyptus; species Eucalyptus leucophloia. The sequence goes on from CM029470.1 coordinate 30,271,233, forward strand.
ATCCAATTGAGGGGACCAACACTCATTGTGAACACTATGTGACCACAATCTAGGTAGATGAGGGGTTTTAGGATTTAGTGCTCCACCTCTCGGCCTGATACTTTTGGGTAGGGGACGACCTGTATGGTCCCATCCAAGATTTTGATGTGCCCGATAGGACAATGTTCGATTTAGGAATCAACCCCAACATGATCGTCGAATCGGAGCCCTAGTACATGTAGCCCTTAAGCATGTTTCCCTCATAATACTAGAGGGTCTAGGCTTACTCTGAGACCCTTTTTGGAAATGGATTTTTGAAGTGGCCTTATAGGTGATGCTAATGTTGTGTTGTTTTTGAAGTGGCCTAACAGGTGATGCTAATAGTGTGTTGCTTAGCTGATCTCAAATTCTTTGTATGGAAGGACGTGGTTATCAATGTGTGTGTGTGTGTGTTTGTGTGTGTTTTAAGTTATCAGTATTTGAATGGTTGGGTGATTGTATTTCTGCTTCCATTTGTGTATAAGTAAATCATAATACGAATGGATCGGTGATACTTCCTGGGACATTGTGTTCAAATGGCCTAAGTAAATAAGGGTTGCTGCATATCCAAGGGATGGGGCATGACAAATAAGGCCAAAACCTGGAAGCTTAAAGGGGGCCCACGAATTTGGAGAGGCCCAATGGGCCACATTTCCTTTAAATTTCAGCTACAAGGGTGCAAATACACATAAATTACGATTTTGCATTTTAAGGCCCATTTTGGGTGATTTTATGAAAATCGTACAAAAAGGGCCTAAGATAAATAGTTACTTGGATGAACAGTAAAGTAGTTTAGTGTAATTACCATCCTGCCCCTTTTAGAGGCTAAGCCTAATAAAACAAAATTTGTGAGCAATTGAGAAAGAGTGGACGCCTATGGGAGAGAGAGAGAGAGAGAGAGATAAAGAGAGAGAAAGTCCAACCTAGCCCTTAACTTGACACATCTAAGGTTGAGAATTATGCTTGCTCTCCAAATTTAAGTCATTCTATGGTTGAGATTCAACCTTGCCCCCCACACTAGGCTGCCATTCAGGGCTTTGGAGACCCATTTCTATCTCATTCCCTCATTTCTCTCACTCTTTCTCAACCTCTTCCCCTTTGGACTACTCTGTCTCTGTCTCTCTCTCTCTCTCTCTCTCTCTCTCTCTCTCTCTCTCTCTCTCTCTCTCTCTCCCCCCCTTTCCCTTTGTAGCTGAACCCTTTTCCCCCATTTTCCCCCTCATCTCATACCTAATTCTCTCTCATTTTCCCTCTTGGATCTTACGTTGTGATGCAGGAGCATCCATCGTAGCTCCATCGACCAAGAACCATCGATGCTTATCCAAGCCAATAAAGAAGTTGGGCATTATGTGCTTCGATGGATCATTTTGAATGAATAATGTTAATTACTTATCGGAACTTTGTGGTATATCGATAACTATCAATGGGAGGCCATTTTAGATGTCTTGTATGACCAATTGATGAAGTTTCAGGAGGATTATTTTCTGGTCAAGGGAGGAGCTCGAATTTTGGGAAGGCTAAAGGTTCATGATTGCGGTTCAAGAATATGGAAAGCCAAAGGTTCAAGAACACGGAAAGCTAACAGTTCGAGAATGCGGAAGGCCGAAGATTAAAGGCATTTAGTTCCCTTGTTAATAAAGGCTTTTTATTAAGTTTCTAGGTGTTTTAATTTTATGTAGCTCAAGAGTCAAACGTTTAAGTTCCTAGGTCATTAAAGTTGTTTTTAATATTTCCTAAGGCTAAAATCCTCCTATAAATAGGGGAAACCATCCAATGTAGAGGACATACAAATTTTATGAATGAAAATGGTGAGATTTCCTCTGCTTGAGTGAATATCTTCAGAGAGTGGATAACTCCTTTCGGTTTCTTTATCTTTGGAGAGTAGATCACTCATTGGTGGTGAGCCAAGAAGCCCTTTATGCTTGGCTAGGGGAATCTTTAGGCCTCGGTGGTGAGCTTCTCCTATCCCAAAGTCCTTTATCCTTGGCTGGTGGAAGCTTTAGGCCTTGGTGGTGAGCTTCGTAGATCTCGATCCTCATCCTTCGTTGGTGGCGTGGCCTTTATAACTTGGGAGGAGATCGTTCTATCTTTTCATAAAAATCTCCTCTAAAAGATTTATCACTCACCCCATCACGCATCAAAAGATTGGTATCAGAGTTCAAGGTTCAACTCATTTGAGTGATTCATTTCTTTCTTCTATTACAAATTCCTTATGGATGATCCAGTTCCAAGAGGCTTGACTCTAGAGCAAGCGCACAATGAAAGGCGAGATCATGCAATCCAAAATCTTCAACAGCAAATGGAGCTAGTCCTCAATCTTCTAGAGAATTCAGCGAGACAAGGATAACGAGCAAGGCGTCCCAACAAACCGCATCGGCGTGACGATTATGAATCTCGTCAAAATTCTAATGGCGATTCCGATTCCACTAGAGACAACCGAACGATTCTGCACTCGAGTGATTCTGAATCTCTAATTCGAAGACGAAGAGGGAGGCATAAGGTGGAGGAAAGAGACATAAAAGTGGAGGTCCCTGAGTTTGACGGTAATCTCAATCCTGACGACTTTGTTGATTGGCTACACACAAGCGAACAAATTTTTGACTTCAAGTCCTATTCGGATGAGAAGAAGTGTAAGGTTGCTGTCCTAAAGCTAACCAAATATGCTTCTCTATGGTGGGAGAATCTAAAGCATCAATGAGCAAGGGAAGGGAAAGGCCGAATCAAGTCTTGGGAAAAGCTCAAGAAGTTAATGAAGAAGAGGTTCTTGCCCGACAACTATAAGCAAATCTCTTCCTCAAATTGAGTTCCCTAAGACAACAGGGGATGAGTGTTGGAGAATACATTCGTGAGTTTGAACAACTCAAAATGAGGAGTGAAGTTCCATAAGTTCCTTAGCAAACCATCGCTCATTTCCTTGGCGGCATGAATTAAGAAATTACCGATATGGTTGAACGTCAACCGTATTGGTCCTTTGAAGACGTATGCAAATTTGCCATAAAAGTCGAAAAACAATTGAAGAGCAAGAGGTTTTCCTTCAGAACCTCAACAAAGGCAACTTCCTATTTTAAGGGTGCTTCCTCAAGAAAGGGTGAGAGTACGTCGACAAAAGAAAAAGGCAAGGGAAAACTTGCAAAGCCTTCCAAAGAAGTTCAAAAGAAGTTTGAAGGTGATGCAAGGAAATGCTTTAAGTGCCATGGTTTTGGGCATTTACAAGCAAATTGTCCAAATCGAAGAGTTATGACTCTTCAAGAAATTGAGAAGATCAATTTCGCGCTTCAAGAGGTTGAGAGCAATCAAGACCAAAATATTGCCAAATCAGATGGGGAAGAAGAAGTTGTGGACAAAGCCGATGATTATGAGCTGTTGATCATCGGAAGAGCATTGCATGTTGAAGTTTCTCCTAATAAAGAGCAAAGGGAGAATATATTTCACACCCGTTGCACTACTAACGTAAAGGTGTGTTCGATGATCATCGATGGTGGGAGCTGCACCAATGTCACTTCGACAACTCTTGTCGACAAGCTGAAGCTTCCAACAACGAAACATCCTCAACCATACAGGCTCCGATGGCTCAATTAGGGAATGAACTCAAGGTAACCAAACGCGTTCTTATATCATTTTTGATTGGGAAAAACTATCGAGATGAGGTTGTATGTGATGTGATTCCTATGGAGGCATGCCACTTGTATAGGGTAGACCATGGCAATTTGATATAAATGCTATGCATGATGGTCGGAAAAACACATACTCTTTTCAGAAGGAACAAAAATGCATTACTCTTTTACCATTGAGTCCTTATTCGATACATAATAATCAACTTGGGGAGGGAAACACTTGTAAGGAAAATCTATTCTTGAGTGAGACACGGGTTGAGAAAAAGAGTGAGATAGAGCGACCCATACATCCAAAAATGCATTGCTTATTGAAAGAATTTGCAGATGTGTTTCCGGAGGATTTGCCACCTGGATTACCTCCCATAAGAGGTATTGAGCATCAAATTAATTTGATCGCCGGTGCTCCACTGCCAAACAAGCCAACTTATCGATGCAATACAGAGGAAACAAAGGAGTTGCAAGGACAAGTCGATGAACTTATCGTCATAGGATACGTCCGGGAAAGCATGAGTCCCTGTTCTATTTTGGCTCTACTTGTGCCTAAAAAGGATCGTACGTATCGAATGTGCTTGATGATATGTGATGAATTAGCCATCGACAGCATCACCATTAAGTATAGGTACCCTATACCTAGACTTGATGATATGCTTGATAAATTATATGGTGCTTCTGTGTTTTCAAAGATAGATTTGCGGAGTGGTTATCATCAAATCAAAATGCGAGAAGGTGATGAATGGAAGACAACTTTCAAGACCAAGGGCGGCCTTTATGAGTAGTTGGTTATGTCATTCGGATTATCTAATGCTCCGAGTACCTTCATGAGACTTATGAATGAGCTTCGTTGTTCCTTTATTGGTCGATTTGTTGTTGTTTATTTCGACGATATTCTTGTTTATAGCAAGAACGAGGAGGAGCATATCTTTCATTTAACACAAGTCTTCAATGTCTTGAGAGGTCAAAACTGTATGCTAAAATGGAGAAATGTGAGTTCTTCTCTCCAAGCATTGTGTTTCTTGGTTATGTGGTTTCCAAAGATGGAATCTCTGTCGATCAAACCAAGGTGGAAGCTACGAAGACTTGGCCAATTCCAAAGTCCATTTCTGATGTAAGATGTTTTCATGGACTTGTTTCTTTCTATCAACATTTTGTTAAAAACTTTAGTGCCATCATGGCTCCTATAACTGAATGCATGAAGAATGGTGTTTTTGAATGGACAAAGGCTGCTCAAAATGCCTTTGAGGTAATCAAGTAGAAACTTTGTGAGTCCCCTATTCTTGCACTCCTTGATTTTGATAAAGTATTTGAAGTTGAGTGTGTTGCAAGCGGAGTTGCTATTTTTACTGTTCTGGTGCGAGCACAAAAACCATTGGCATATTTCAGCGAAAAGTTATCCAATTCCAAGAGGAATTATTCAACTTATGACAAAGAGTTCTAAGCCATTGTCCAAGCTCTTGATCATTGGAGTCATTATTTGAGGCCAAAACAATTTGTCCTTCATTCTGATCATGAGGCGCTTAAGTTTATTAGCGGCCAATGCAAGCTTAATTCTAGACATGCAAAATGGGTAGAATTTCTTCAATCATTTTCTTTTGTCTCAAAATATAAACCTAGGCACACTAATGTTGTTGGAGATGCTTTATCGAGAAGATATTCTATGCTTGCTATTCTAGACTCTAAGATTCTTTGATTTCAATCAATGAAAAAACTTTATCCTGAAGATGCGGAGTTCTCATCCATCATCAACAATTGCAAGCGGGGAGTTCAAGGTACATATTCTTTGCAAGATGGGTTTCTTTTTAAAGGAAATCAATTATGTATCCCGAAGAGTTCTTTTCGTGAATTGCTAATTCGAGAAGTGCATGGTGGAGGATTGGCTGGTCATTTTGGTATTAACAAAACTCTTGAGGTTCTTCAAGAGCATTTCTACTGGCCAAAGATGAGTGGAGATGTGCATGCTATCATCTCAAGGTGTGCAACTTGTCAAAGATCAAAAAGCCATTTCTATCAAGGTTTGTATACTCCACTTCCGGTACCATTACCGCCCTGGGAAGAAGTTAGCATGGATTTCATTAGGGCTCTACCAAGAACTCAAAGAGGGAAAGATGTTATCATGGTGGTCGCCGATCGGTTCTCTAAAATGGCTCATTTCGTGCCATGTCACAAGACCAATGATGTATCTCATATTGCTGAATTATATTTCAAAGAGATTATTCGCATCCATGGAGTGCCAAAGACCATTGTGTCGGATTATGATTCCAAGTTTTTAAGCCACTTCTGGAGGACTCTCTAGAGAATGCTTGGTACAAGACTCTTATTCAGCATAGCTTGTCATCCCCAAATTGATGGCTAAACGAAGGTAACAAATCGTACTCTAACCACTCTTCTTCGTGGTATGGTGAGTAAATCTTTGAAAGATTGGGATTTAAAGCTTGTGCATGCTGAATTTGCTTACAATCGATCAACAAGTTATACTACTAGTCGATCGCCATTTGAAGTTGTGCATGGAATTAATCCTCTCACACCCATTGATTTGATTCCAATTCCATCTAACTCTCAAGTAAGCCTTGATGGCAAGAAAAGAGCTGAATCAATGAAGAAGCTCAACGAGTAGATTTGATCCAAGATTGAAAAGGCGAACGAATCTTACAAGAAGAAAGCGAATCAACATCGCAAGAATACTCAATTTCAACCAGGCGATCTTGTGTGGCTTCACTTGAGGAAGGAGAGATTTCTATTTCGACAAAAGAACAAGCTCATGCCTAGAGCTGATGGTCCCCTTAAAGTTATTAAGCGAATTGGTGACAATTCTTACAAGATTGACCTTCCGGGAAAGTTTGGAGTTTTAGCAACATTCAACGTGGGAGACCTTTCTCCTTACTTGGAGGATGAAAATCTTCTAGATTTGAGGGCAAATCTCAAACAACCCAAGGAGGATGATGCGGGAGCATCCATCGTAGCTCGATCGACCAACTCAAAACCATCGATGCTTATCCAAGCCAATGGATCATTTTGAATGAATAATGTTAATTACTTATCGGAACTTTGTGGTATATCGATAACTATCAATGGAAGGCCATTTTAGATGTTTTGTATGACCAATTGATGAAGTTTCAGGAGGATTATTTTTGGTCAAGGGAGGAGCTCGAATTTTGGGAAGACTAAAGGTTCACGAATGCGGTTCAAGAATATGGAAAGCTAATGGTTCGAGAATGCGGAAGGCTGAAGATTAAAGGCATTTAGTTCCCATGTTAATAAAGCCTTTTTATTAAGTTCCTAGGTGTTTTAATTTTATGTAGCTCAAGAGTCGAACGTTTAAGTTCCTGGGTCATTAAAGTTTGTTTTTAATATTCCCTAAGGCTAAAATCCTCCTATAAATAGGGGAAACCATCCAATGTAGAGGACATACGCATTTTATGAATGAAAATGATGAGATTTCCTCTGCTTTAGTGAATATTTTCGGAGAGTGAATAACTCATTTCGGTTTCTTTATCCTTGGAGAGTAGGGGCCTGCATGTTTTTGTTTCTTATTTCTGTTTCTGAACACTTTTTTTGTTTTTTTGTTCCCGGGAACAAAAAAAGAACAAAAACGCGTTTGGTTGCGTTTATGCTCTTTTTTTTTTTTTTTGTTTCCGGAACACAAAAAGAACAGAATTGAGAAACAAAAAAAAGTTGTTTCTTGTTCCAGAAATGATTTTGAAGAAACACTTCTTCTTCTCTCTCTTCTCTTTTCTTCTTCTTTTTTTCTTCTTTTTTCTTTGGCCGGTCGCCGGCCTCGGCCATGGCCGGCGACCGGCCGTCGAGGGTCGGCGACCTCGCCGGAGCGTTGCCAACCCCTGGCGACGCCGAGCCTCGCCCACGCCGGCGAGGCCGAGCCTCGCCCAACCACGGCGAGGCGAGGCTCGCCGGCCGGGCCGTCGGCCGATCGCCGGAGGCCGGTGAACGGCCGAAAGAAGAAAAAATGAAAAAGAAAGGAAAAAATGAAAAATAAAATAAAAATATTAAAAAATTAAAAGAAACAAAAAAAGAATAAAATTTACTAAACGTGTTTCTATTCATATTTTATTCCCGCAACAAATTTACCAAATGCATCTTTCTGTTCAAAAATTGTTCATCGGAATAGAAACACTTTTTTTTTTATTTCTGTTCCCTTGAACAAAAAAAGAACAGAAACAAAAACATGCAGCCCCTAGATCACTCCTTGGTGGTGAGCCAAGAAGCCCTTTACCCTTGGCTGGTGGAAGCTTTAGGCCTTGGTGGTGAGCTTCTCCTATCCCGAAGTCCTTTATCCTTGGCTGGTGGAAGCTTTAGGCCTTGGTGGTGAGCTTCGTAGATCTCGATCCTCATCCTCGGTTGGTGGCGTGGCCTTTATACCTTGGGAGGAGATCGTTCTATCTTTTCTTATTCCTTTTTGTTTCTTCACCGTATACACTACTCTATACACTTAACCATAAAAATCCCCTCTAAAAGATTTCCGTTCTTGAATCACTCACCCCATCACGCATCACGTTGCCACCCTTGCTATCCACCATCTACCATTCATCCTTCAAGCTTGCCATCGTTGTGGTTTAACCTCCATTCTCACCACCTCAAGCCGTTATCCCTTAGCCATAAGTCGTTGCCGCGGTCATGAGCATTGTCGTTGTTGCCACCGCTCGTCGGAGCGTAGTTTGGAAGTGAGTAACTTCCTAACCCTTGATTAGAGTTGTAATTGCACTTAGGAATAAGTTTATGATTAGATTAAGCACTAAGGATAGTTAGCTTGAGTGATAAGTAATGGTGATAAGCTATCATAACAAGTAATAAGTAGAAGTGATAGTTAGATGCGTTAAGTTATCATTGGATGCTATCGTTGGATGCGATAATTTATCGTGATAAGCTATACATAGATGTGATATGTTATCATGATAGGCTACCAGTAGGTGTAGTAAGCTATCTTGATAAGCTATCGTAGGGATGCGATGAGCTATCATGATAAGTTATTGTCACACCTCGACCCGCTTTGAGCGCGTGGCACCCCTCGCTTACCTATTTCGACCATTCAAATGCAATGTCCTAGAAGGCATTGTCAACTGATTCGTATTGTCGTTTATATACACAAGTGGAAGCAGAAACAAATCTCCCAACCATTCACAACAAAATAGGGATAGTTTCAAGCACACTTATATTTACATATATACATCCATAACATCATTATGACATACCAGCTATTTATATCAAAACTTGAACGTCACTCGTTACACTATTTCATGTTCAATCAAAATGCGCGGCCATTCACACTTCCAAAAGGTCTCTAGGAAGGTCAAACTTGTAAGCATTTTCCCCAATTCGCTCAATAACTTTAAAGGGACCATCAGCTCTAGGCATGAGCTTGTTCTTTCGTCAAAATGGAAATCTCTCCTTCCTCAAGTGAAGCCATACAAGATCGCTTGGTTGACATTAAGTCTTTTTGCGATGTTGATTAGCTTTCTTCTTGTAAGATTCATTGGCCTTTTCAATCTTGGATTGAATTTGCTCATGGAGCTTCTTCATTGATTCAGCTCTTTTCATGCCGTCAAAGCTGTGAGAGTTAGATGGAATTGGTATCAAATCAATGGGTGTGAGAGGATTAATTCCATACACAACTTCAAATGGTGATCAACCGGTAGTATAACTTGGTGATCGATTGTAAGCAAATTTAGCATGCGCAAGCTTTAAATCCCAATCTTTTAATGATTTACTCATCGTACCACGAAGAAGAGTGGTTAGAGTATGATTTGTTACCTCCGTTTAGCCATCCGTTTGAGGATGACAAGCTGTGTTGAATAAGAGTCTTGTACCAAACATTCTCCATAAAGTCCTCCAGATGTAGCTTAAGAACTTAGAATCACTCACCTATCACGCATCAAAAGATTGGTATCAAAGCTCAAGGTTGAACTCATTTGAGTGATTCTATTACAAATTCCTAATGGATGATCAAGTTCCAAGAGGTTTGACTTTGGAGCAAGCGCACAACGAAAGGCGAGATTGTGCAATCTCACCATTTTCATTCATAAAATTTGTATCTCCCATACATTAGATAGTTTCCCCTATTTATAGGAGGATTTTAGCCTTAGGAAATATTAAAAACAAACTTTAATGACCTACAAACTTAAACGTTCGACTCTTGAGCTACATAAAATAAAGACACCTAGGAGCTTAAGAAAAGCCTTTTATTAACATGGGAACTAAATGCCTTTAATCTTCGGCCTTCCACATTCTCGAACCTTTAGCTTTCCGTATTCTTGAACCTTTGGCTTTCCATATTCTTGAACCACATTTGTGAACCTTTAGCCTTCCCAAAATTCATGCTCCTCCCTTGACCAGAAAATAATCCTCCTAAAACTTCATCAATTGGTCATACAAGACATCTAAAATGGCCTCCTATTGATAGTTATCGTATACCACAAAGTATCGATAAGTAATTAACATTATTCATTCAAAATGATCCATCGAAGCACATAATGCCCAACTTCTTTATTGGCTTGGATAAGCATCAATGGTTTTGAGTTGGTCAATGGAGCTACGTTGAATGCTCCCACATCATACTTCTATCTCATGACATATTATCTCATAACAGCGTTTTAAACACTTCATCGTACTATCTTTTCCCATATCCATGTGTACACACTAATTAGTCACATGCTATCATGTCATACTTGTATCTTGTATCATATCACCGAATAAATCACTTGAACACTTCAACGTGCCATCTTTCCACAAACCTCACTTGCTTATTCATTGGCTAGAATAAATGAACACCATAACATTTATTATTTTCCCATTCTATCAAGTACATAAGCATGCACTATATTCAACTTTAGCAACCAACAAGACATCAATCAAATTAAGACTAATAGCATATAGAACTCTCATCAAGGTAAGATAAATCATTACAATTGTGTATAAGTTATTAGAATAATCTATCACATGCCATCACAACCTAGACAATGACTTTTTTCACATTATTATAACATGTCATCATAAACTTAACACTTATCACATATCACAACATAATAACTCATCGCATCTCCACTTATCTTATTGGATGTTAGAAAGGCTTATCATGATAACCTATCGAAAACGCATGATAACCTATTGTGATAATCTGTTAGCAAAGCATGACAACCTATCCTGATAACCTATAGGAAAAGCATGATAACCTATCTCGATAACCTATCACCAAAGCATGATAACCTATCCTAATAACCTATCGGCAAAGCATGATAACCTATCCCGATAATATACAGGCAAAACATGATAACCTATCCTAATAACCTATCGGCAAAGCTTGATAACCTATCCTGATAACCTAGGCAAAGTATGATAACCTATCAGAACCCTATGATCACTTAATCATGCAAAACCCACTTACCACATAAAGAGAACATCATTTAACCTTAATCTAGCCCTAAACTAACTCCAAAATGCAATAACAACCCTATTCAAGGGCTAGAAAGCTACTCACTACCGATTTCAAGCTCGGCAACCGACGACGGTTGGATGACTGCTAAGGTGCTTGACGGTGGCTGGTCAGGGCGTATATAACAACTATTCTATTCCATAAATAGTTTTTGGAACGGAATTAGATTTTTCTATTTCTATTTATAGAAGAGTTTCCAAGCAAAAATAACCGTTTGATAACGACACAAAATTTCTACTCTAAATATTGAAATTCGTTTGATAACAACACAAAATTGCTTCCTTTTGGATGGCGGAGGACCGGCAAATAGCAGGGACGGATGGCGGCGGCCGGTGGCGGCGGCGGCGGCGGTGGGGGCCGACGGCGGTGGGGCGGGCGGCGGCAGCGGTGGGGGCCGGCGGGCAACTAGCGACTGACGAACGGTTGTCAGTGGCAACGAATGAAGGACCGTTGACAAACAATGAGAAAAATTTTTATTTCTCATTTTTGTTCTAGAAATGAAGAAGTAGAAAATTTTTACTTCTGATTTCTATTCCAAACCTATTTCTGGAATAGATTTCTACTCCATAAATAAAAAAACGGAATAAGTTTACCAAACGGATTTCGATTCCAAAAACAGGTCTGGAATAGAAAAATTGTTTCTGCAACGGAAATTCTTGTCTGTCATGCACCCCCTCAGCTTCCAAACAGATCACGGCAAAGCTAGGGCCAGTGGCACGGCTCACAGTGAGGCTCGGACGAGGCTTGACAATGACTGGTTGGTGCTTAGCAACCCTTCACAAGGCCAAACATCCAAGTGATAGCGTAATGAGGTGGTGAGGACATCGGTTCAACCATGGCGACGGTAAGGGCAAGTAGCGTCCGTGTTTTCACAGTGGCTCCAACCAAGAGGAAAAGAGAAGGGATATGGGTGTGAAATAAGGGATAGGGAGATGGTCCAAAGGGCTATAGAGAGAGAGAGAGAGAGAGAGAGAGAGAGAGAGAGAGAGAGAGAGAGAAATGAGAGAATGAGAGAGAAAAGGGGTGGCTGAATGAGCTAGGGGAGAGAGAGAAAGATTGATGCACAAGTTTAGGCCATCCTTACTCCCCAAGACAAGAATGGATGGCCAAGATGCATCCTTACTCCCCAAGACAAGAATGGAGGGCCAAGATTACCTCTTGCTAACCTCCTCCCCAAGTTCCATTAATGTCATTTAATGCACATTAAATGAACTCATTATGCTTAGGCTAGAAAATAGGATAGGTAGACTTAGCTAGGTAGGGCAGGGTAGGCACGCCATCATCTTCTCTCTCCTCTTCTCATTGGGCACCCATTTCTTGTTTTATTAGGCAGAAGGGTAAAATTGTAATTTCATTAGCCCTGGTTACTGTTCACGCACATGGGCATTAATGAGGGACTTGAAAAGACCAAAAAGGGCTTGAGTGGCCCATGGGTTCCTTTGGGCTGCCCATATTGGGCATAAGGCCCATTGGGCTACACACCTTGAGCTTAGGCCCATTGTGTCGTCCTTCATGGGTCCAAGGGCCTATTGGGCTTGGGCCCATGTGGGTCCTCATCCTTGGCCCATTTCCACTTTTGCTAATTTTTACGTCCTGTCGATGAAAATTCGACTTTTTGCCCCAAGGTGGCCTTCTCGATGTTTTCGTGGCATATCGATCCCCATGGCAATCTCACTCTGAAGATTTGCCACTATTGGAATCCAATTCCAAAAATTGGGGTCAGATTGTGGATGTCACAATTATAATTAGATATGATAAGCTACCATTGTAAGTTATCATTAGAAGGGATAATGTATCTTGATTGTGATAAATGCTCGCTATGTTGTGAATTTTAAAGTGATTGGTGCTTGTTGAATGCTAGTTTTAAAGATTGCATATGCTTATGCAATCCCAAATCCGAAAATGATAAGTATTCATGGCATTTAATAGATTATAAGTAATGAGTACTATTGAAAGGTTACTTTGAGAGATAAATCGTTGAATTGTTCAAATGAACTCATGGTGTGATACATTATGTGATGGATGCATAATTGCTTTGACGGATGATTAATTGGAATGTGGTTACGTGGCATGGTTGTATGGTATTCCATGTGGTATGAGCATTAGACACTCTTGCATTGGTTAATAAGGAATACAAGAAATGAGCTCGAATGGTGGTATGCTCCTATGATCACAAGATAGCCTTGATGCGTATGATTATGTGGGACAATGCCCAGTTAAGTTCAGACGACCCCAAGTCAATCGGATGCATTTGCGGATGGATTTAAAAGTGAAACTCCTTAATTGAAATCTCGTCCTGATGTGTATGAGTACGCGAGATGTTGTCATGTCCAATAGGGTGAGATGATGCCTGGTTATGCTATAAGACTATCGACTATTGAGTTGGCTGAGGCCAAGAGCAGTCGTAATAATCTGGACATATATATGTGGAATGTGCATGAAAATGATATTTGATTATGTCTGGATTATTAAATGGCATTTGCACATGCTTATGGGACATTGCACATTTTTGTTATGCCTCCTGAACATGTGGATTATTGTGAAAATATTCTATGTGATTATGTGCTAAGGATTTTGAAAGACTGAATTATCTACTTCTCGTTAACAAATAATGAATATCAAAGGCTTTGATATTGATTAGCCATTTGTCATCAACAGAAAAGTTGCATGTTTAAGGTGACTCTAAGATGAATTACTTCCCTACGCGAGGATTAGGGAGATTACTCATTGAGTTTTATCTCATTTTTATTATTTAAATGTTTTCAATCTCTAAGCATGTCTAAACCCTTTCACCACGTTGTTTCGGGGTTCCTGTGGACCAAAGTTCTGAAGTGACCCAATATTTGGTCGTGGAGACGGATGACTATTACGAGGGCTACGTTGCTACCATTTGGGTAAAGGTGTTAGGCCAACCCCAAACCTTCGTGGAAGTGTGTGGATGGCTAAGTTTTTGGATGTAAATGAAGTTAGCTAATAATGGTTCATGTATGTATATATATATATATATATATGGAATTATGTTTTGTTTTGTTATATATATATGTGTGTTTTATGCTATCCTTGCTAATATGTTTAATTGGGAGATGTTTATTCTACTTTTGCTTGCATATAATCAAAAGATAAAACAAATTTGTTGGCAATGCCACTTGGGACATTGCAATTAAATGACCACAAGTGATTGATGGTTGTCATGTGTCCGAGGTTCAGGGCGTGACACGCGGCCATCCCTTATATTTGTCAAGGATTGTTAGCCCTCGCCCAAAGACATGACATCTAGGTTTTGGGATCTACCTGATTAGTGCGCTAGGAGCATGGAAATTAGTAGTGACAATTATTAGATCAGTTAAATTGACACTATTGAAATTTTGGCAATGGCGGAATTGAAGTACAACGTTTTTTGAACCGTAATTTTTAGGATTCATTAGATAAATTCTTGATTTAATTTACAGTCCCTAAATTCTAGATTTTAGTAAAGAATTAGAAGGACACGGTTTCAGTTTCTCTCATGGACCGTTCACTCTCTCTCGTCTCCCTATCGCCATGTGGCAAATGACGAGCCATTTGGCACTGTCGCCACATGCATCTAATGAAATTGCATGCAATAGTATTTAGCAAGAGAATAAAAACACATTTTTCTCTCTCTCCTTCTCATTTCTCACTCGCTTATCTCTCTCTCTCTCTCTCTCTCTCTCTCTCTCTCTCTCTCTCTCTCGCTCATCTTGTTCTCTCTCGCTGATCACTCTCTCTCCCTCTCGATTGCTCGCTACCTTGATTTTCTTGATTTTTTTTTCTCACAAGATCCAAGGAATCAAGCTACGTAGAGTTGCATCTAGTGAAGGCAGGGGATTGAAGCTTGGCTTTTCAACAAGATTAGGTTCGGTTTGCTCGAGAGGCAAGTGGATTTCCAATTCTATATGCTATGTTGATTTGGTTGTTGTGCGGATCGGCGAATCTTGTCTTTGATGTGCTAGGTTGCTTGTCTTGTGCTGTCTTGACTTGGTTTGTATCAATTTGGTTCGGATTGTGTTATTACCGTGGGTCAATTGAAGTTTAGATTACATGCGATGTGTCACAAGAAATCAAGGGATCAATTGGGACTATAATTTGGTCAATTTGAGCTTGATTTTGGCTTTGCATGTGGTCATGGGTTTGGTGTGAGGCTCGGTGATGGTAGCTCTCGGTGGGCTCGATGTGAGGCTCGGCGATGGTGGGCTCGATGGGTTCAAAGTTAGGTTCATGTTTGTGGCTTTCGGTGGGTTTAACGTGCGGCTCGGTGGCCTCGATTTTTTTTTTTCCCCTCATGATGTTTAGACGGCTTTGATCCACATGACCCTAGCCTAGGAAAAATTTCCACTTCTAACAGGTGGTTGATGTTTTCCCTCGTTCCTAGTTGGAAGAAATTTCTCTCAATAATACCTCCGATTGGTGGATTGCATGTATGAGCATCACCTACTATTAAATTTAGCCAAATTTGCATGTGGTTGAAATTCATATCTTGCAAACTACCAATCAAATGATGGTTGAAAGAAAAAAAAAAATTCAATCTGGAATGGAGAAAAATGGAGCCATTTTTTTAAGTGCCTCATGTTCTTTTAAAACCTCAAAGCTCATGGATGAATGTTGTCACGTATAAATCTGTTGAGGAGTTTTCTTCTTAAGTTCGTTAACTTTACAGAAGGAGCGGTATCATACAAAATTAACACGGTAAATGTGATGAAATAGACAGGGTGCGAAATGAGAAATTGGATATTCTAGTAAGGTTGAATGCCTAGTGGCATATGAGAAGTGTCAAACTGCTTAGACAGTCGAAGTCAGTTGTAGAGAGTGTTCAATAGTTTAAACCATGGATGTTGAGGCGTCGAGGCATCCAAAAGTCAAGAAGATCAAAAGTGTTATAGCTCTGAAGTGCCGAAAATTCAGAAGCGTAGCGCCCCAGAGAGAGAAATCCATTCATCCAAAAGTCAAGAAGATCAAAAGTGTTATAGCTCTGAAGTGCCGAAAATTCAGAAGCGTAGCGCCCCAGAGAGAGAAATCCATTCATCCAAAAATCACTAAGTGAAATATGAATTAATATGACAATTTATAGTGGGAAAGGCTTGAATGGTTAACAAACAGGATAGTGTCGTGCGACGATCCATATTTGGTTTGTGCTTGTCACGACGACAACAAGCAATAATGGTTTATCGCATGTCCTCGGGATAAGGGTTAGCGACGGGCTGCCACGTATAAGGAGGACATGGACCGTCACTAAGCCCACTTGAAAGGGTTAGAATAGGCCAAATTATCGCATGTTCCAAGCCGATCAAGTCAAAACTCTTTAAAAATTCTTTGTTGGACTTGGATATTTCAAAGATCCTAGCGCTAATCATAAGTTATACCGGAAGCCTGTAATCAGGTCTGAAGAAAAGGAAATTTATTAAGAAGCAAAAAAAGTGTGTACTTTGTAAAATAATATGGATGAAGTGGATGACTTCTCAGGAAAAGGAAATTTGTTAAGAAGACAAAAAAACTGGGTAGTTACTAAAAAAAATGGATGAAGTGGATGGTTAATTAATGCAAGTCGAATCTTCTTCTTCTTTTTTCTTTTTTTATTTGTCAAGGTGAGAGCACTTACTAGGTTGGTCAACAATTTAAAACAAATATGAACGTAATTTATAACTGTTCTCCTTCCCTCTATCTCCTAATGTTTTTTAATCTAAAACTGTTTCTGCATAGTGTAATCAAGATCTTTCAATTGCAAGTGTAACCCCAAAATGGTAAAAGTTAATATTGTTCCTTAACTACTTCACTAACTCAGAGTTAATCATATATGTGAGTATAATTGTAAATTTGGGGTGGGTATCAATACTCGAAAATTTGTTTTATATATAAAATAGATGATGCAACAATTTTTATTGGGTGTGCACTATGGTCCAATAGTTTTAATATCCCTTTACGATGGATCTTATTATTTAAGAATTAGTTCTGAATACATTTTTGTCATCCTTGACATCCCTCTTTAAATTTCATCTCTACTCATGTGTTTTAAGTGTACATAGTGCATAGGCTTATTACGAAAAATACCGGATGGTTTAAATAGCTTGTGGGTAAAGTTTCATTCTCCTCTAGAACTCAAGAAAATTGTCCAAAAATTCAAAAACTTGTTACATTTTGGCCAATTTAGTTATAAACCTTTTAATTATGTTAATTGAGTTTTAAATCATTTCACTTTTTGTTAATTGAGTCAATTGACTAATTTTTACAGAAAATTGCTAACATGAATATTAGCCATCATATGTGACACAGCCAGACATAGATAGTTTTTAATAATATTTTAATATTTTTTTCAAATTTTGTATTTATTTATTTATTTTTCTTCTCCTTTATCTTCCTTATTTTTTTCTTCCCTTTGTCCTCCAGTTATTCATCGTGCATCGGTGACTGGCTAGAGGTGAGGACTAGTGAAGTTAACCTCACTAGCCTCTAGTGGGAGTGAGCCTCGCCCGCCCTTGGGGAGGCTCAACCCCTGCTAAATTTGGCTTGGGCAAGCCCTACCTCTAGTCAATTGTCGGCTATCATCAAGATTTGGTGATTGACTAAAGGAAAAAGAAAAAAAGACATAAAGAAAAGAAAAAAATGAAATAAGGAAAAAAAAAGAAAAATAAATGAATTCAAAAAAATGTCAAAATATTTTTAAAACTTGTCCACCTCAAGGTTGCTCCTGCCACAATAGCAAGTATCCACTTTGGTAATTTTTTGGCCAAAATTGGTCGAATGAATTCAATTGGCAAAACGTGAAAAGATTGTTACTTAATTATTATAATTAAAAGATTTATGATTGAATTAATAAAAGTGTGATAGATTTATAACTTTTTAGACAATATTTCCCTCGAACTCTTTCTCTCTCTTTGATGTTAAAGTTTAAACTTTAAATCCTTCAATTTTACCTTTGTCCCCCTTCCTCCACGAGCACTCTCCCTCTCTTACACGTTAACTCGAGCTAACCAGCTCACCCAACATAATACTCGCCCTATCATACGTAAATTCCAATTTACACTATAAATCCTTACATTAAAAATCGTGAAACTCTTTGGATAAAATCATGCAATGAAAGTGAACCAGCTATAACACATTAAATCTATGTTCGATCATTTGATTTTCTTGTGACATCCCAGTCTGCCACCTTACTAATGCAAGTTACATATCTTTTCACTTATAGCACAGGTGGAAGCAAAAGTGTGAAATCAAACAAACATCACCGAGAGGATGAATGCAAAGAGTTAAGCAAACGTCACGTGCTTTACCATTTTAATTTTCTTCTCTTTTATGTACATACATGGGTGATAACAAAGCTATACTGGGAGGTCAAAAGGATATACTACTCTCATAGGCTATCCACTTAGCCATCCTCTACGCCCTCAAACTATTCACAACATGCCACCCATCTACACGGTTCAATCCCAAAAAGTGTCAAGACTGTGCCTCCCAAAAATGAATCCCCACCACCATTACCAACTGCCTTGCCTATGGTTCCCCACTGCTGCCGTCCTTATCATCGCTGCTACTGTCCTTCGAGAATGGCAGAGGACCTACCAGAAGTCCTCCGATCTTGGCATAGATTGCCCCGAAGCGGTAGGCGATATAGCTAGCAAGTGACCCTATATTTACCCGAAGTGTAGATTTGTGATGCACAAAAATCACAGAAGGGGAGTGTGAATTTGTGGACTCATATAGCTGCCCCTCACAATCTACTAGGGTGCCGTAACAAGAGATTGGGGTTTCAGGAGTAGCAGCATAACTACGGATCTGAAAAATATAAATATTAACTAGGGTGAGCTAATGCCCAACAAATAAAATATCCAAAGCCCTATACTAAGCAATCCGCCTATCACATGCACAAGAAAAACATCTGGTTAAGACATGGGATTGGAATAATGAAACTCACAGAGACTATAATGACAAAATAACTAATATAAGTGTCCTATACTCATGACAAAAGAACCTAACGACTCGATAGACGATTCAACCATACATGCACATACGTTTCACACAATTCTCTATTCTCTCTTTTAGTTTCCAGTCCAAGACACATGGCCAGTGCACTCACCGGATCATGTAAGGAGGAATAACTCTCATCCAGTGGAATTCTGATGCGCCCTCCAATTTGCTGCAATGTACACCAGTACCCTCTCTAATCCGCGCGGGCTTCATGGTCCACTGACCATGGCATCCCAATCTCTAAAGCATCTAGGGTACGCTTTACGTTGGCATCTCGAATTTCTCTCCGACTCCATGTGGCATCGTCGGTATGCTCTCTAATGGCATTCATTACAGGGTATCTTAAACATGTAGTCCATGCACAATTATCTTTTTGTTGAACATGCAGATACTTTCCCACAAAGATGACTCTTGACTAGGATCGACAAATCATAAAAACTCAAACCTAATGCACGTCTACATCCTTTTGATGATCCATAATTCATCCAATTAGCACAAAAATTTCTCAGCTAATGAACGGGCCAAGTACCATTATTCCGAAAAATTAAAATTGAAACATCTCCAATTAGTGCCAATTAAAATTACCTAATCATCATTAGTTAGCTCACTAATCGAGTAGGTCAAAAAATCTTGATGTCACATTTTTGGTTAGGATAGGAAATGAAATTCAGAGATTTAGCCATATCCTATCCACTGTTTAGTGAATCACAATAAGAAAGTCGAATATATTCATATTATATTATATATATTGTTTTTTGGATATAAATGACATATCAGTGTAAATGAATCTAAGAGTTCACAAACAAAATCAGTAAACATCTCTCGCGGCCCTCTAAGCTACTTTATTTTTATTTGTTTTTTATTTTATTTTTTTCTCTCTTTTTTTAATTACTTTCTTTGTTATTTCTTTTTCCCCTTCATCATTATGTAATAAAATTTTATCAAATAGTAAACTGTACTAATATATATATAATATGTAATAAATATTTATAGGATAAATTAAATTTGAACATTAAGATTAAATTGAAAAACTAAATGGTTTTTTTTATTATTTTGAATTTCTTACATTAGAATTTAATTAATATTCTTATTGAAATATAATTTTAATTTTGTTAATTTAAGAAGTTTGTTATTCGAGAAAAATAACTTTCCTATTATGGATATTAGAAATCCTATTCACGTTTATTTTACCTCCCCTGTGGGATATTTTGATCTGGCCTATATCATTCTTATATTGGACGTTATTTTTTCTAGAGTAAGTATCAAATGCAGGTCCTATCCTAAATTTCATCCTGATTACCAAACGTAACCTAAATTCTTTTATTACGAACAACAGTAAAGTGAAAAGACGATGAAGATTGATGAAATAATTTGTTAATTTAAGAAGTTTGTTAATCCTTTCGTAAGACTTGAGAAGCACTTGCACTGCATATTTTGGCAGGAAAAAATGGTGAAGATTGATGAAATAATTTGTAAGTTTGGCATAGTAAAGTGTACGGATCAAGTTTAAGGGTCTATGCAAGAGAGAAAATGTTCACAAACTAAGTTGAAAGATATTAGAGTTTGGAGCGTAACGTTTAAGAGTATGATAGAGGTCAAGCGAAAGGATTTCAAGTTCAGAGATTCACGTGTAAGACGATGATTGTTTGGCACGATCAAATGAATGTTTCCTAGCTTTTGCTTAAATGTTTGCATTAAAAGAGCCACGCAACTCATAAAGATGCAGTGTAGGTAAAAGGTGAGTCAATGTATTCAAAACCATTCGACCAAAAGAGAAAAATGTATACAAAACCTAATTACATAATATCATTATCTCTTCTTCTTTTGGGGAATCGACTAGACTAGATTCCAAGGTATTTTTTTAGGGTCAAACGATCTCTGTTTGGGGTGTACGGCCTATCAAATTGAAGGTCACACAATCTATTTTTTAAGCCTAGAAGGACTCAAGATCAAATAAGCTTATCTAGGATCTCATTTCAGGCCAAACAATAGGCATATCACAGACTTACAAAAATTGCAATTCAACATTGATCTCAAGTTCATCTCCAATAAGCTTCAACCTTTAGCAAATCCTCAAATAACTTCATCAATATTAGATCTAAACATATCATTTGGATAATCTTGATCTTGCTTCATCGAATTCGAGTTCGAGATGTTTACCTTTTTGCATTTATCTTCGATTTTGAACGCAATTGGACGAAGAGATCATCATCGGGACACAATCAAGGTTCTAAAAATTGGATCAAGCCATCATAGACTTCCACGGGATTGGCTAAACGGCTAGTTCAGCTCTAGGATAGAATCGGTCTAGCCAAATCGGTCTTCGAGCGCCGATGGAAGATTAGGCCACCAAAGCTAATCTGGTGGCTAATCCGTCGGTTCCCAACCATCATAAAGTCGAGAACAGAGCTAGAGAGAGATCAGCAAGGGCTACTCCACCGATCTAGACCGCCAGACTAGTGATCAAGCTAGTTAACACAAAAACCAGCTGAATCAATGGTTCCTTCAACCGCCGGATGGAGTGCTAGTATGAGATGGTTAGTTGGCCATTAGAGGGAGTACCGACCACCAGCAGACCGAGGAGAGGAAGAGAATCGTTGGGGGGCTAGGCGGCGACCAATGGATTACGAGCATGAGGACGGTGAGCAGTAGTGAAGGCCAAACCGGGGAGAGAGAGAGAGAGAGAGAGAGAGAGAGAGAGAGAGAGAGAGAGAAGAGAAGAGTGGGAAAGGAGAGAGAGGAAGAGAGTTCAATGTTTAGTGAGAGAAAATCTACAGAAAAATGAGTACCCTTGAAAATTGGAGAAAATGACGATGGTTAAAATTTTGATTTATTGGCCAAATTAAATGTTTAAAAGGCCAATCACATTTAAGATGCATCCTAGGACTGATCGGATGAGTCCAATCTGTGAAAATTAGGATTTAAAACTAGAATTGCACTTAAGGGCCTAATTATGGGCTAAATCGCAAATGTACAAAACCTTGAAAATGCAAGAGCATGAGGATAAAATTCACATGGTGAGGATCCCGAAACAAGTAGCTGGAGGTCCAGAATTGGTCGGCGAAGGGCCAAACCAGCCCACCTCACTAATGGTCAGTCGGACCAATTGGACCGGTTCACGTCAGTTTGACCGGTTCTTGAACTGTCCTGACAAGTTCTGGCTGGTTATTGTTGATTCATGTCCATATGGTCCTTGTGGGTTCAAAATTTATGCAATTTGGTCCTTCAAAGACAAAATCGAAAAAAAAAATGGTCCAATTTGAAGAGTAATTGTCCAATTTAAATCAAATTAAGCCAATTAAACCCCATAAATGCAATCTGTGGGTTTTCTAAATTTTGCAATTCTTTGCCCAAAATTTTAAATTAATTGAAATTGAATTCCATCAATATTGCAATAGATCTATTTGGCTAATTACCCATGCTTAGGATAACCAAATATATTTAAGTTGACCTTGTATTAAAGTGACAAGACCTAGGTCAAAAATAAATCGAGGTCTAACATGAAAATTAGACTTTGATTCATGAAATTAAACCATAGTCTTACATGGGTCAGTTTACATTCTTCATTTAGAGCTCGATGGCTCGATTTTCTTACATCCAAGAGAGTGAAATTCCTTAAATTGAGAAGTTCACATATGAATTTCTCAAAATAGATCTTGGATTTGGACTTATCTAAAGAAAATGAATGGAAAACAATCGTCTATTTGTGAATCATGAGTGATCGATTTTGACCCCCTAATTAAAGCTTAAAATGACAATTCACCTTTCAACATGGTAATTTGCAAAATTGAATGAATGAGTGGATTAGAAATAGTCCCTAGCCAAATGTAAAATGAATTACACCTAATTATGATTAAAACAAAAGTAATTTTATTTTTAGTCGATTTAGAGCCAAAAACTGAAAAATTCAAAAAACAAAGTTCTTAATCGAATTTTGTGAAATTTTTGATACAAAAGTCAAAATAACACTAAAATAAAGTATTTTGAAGATTTTTTTATTTTTTCAATTTTTTTAGTTAAAGGTTTAATCAAAAGTCAACTCTTTAGTTAACTTCTCCTAAAATATTGATTTTGAGCCAAATCTTTGGATTTTTGAAAAAAAAAATGACAAAAATGAAATTAAGTTTAATTGATATCTTTTTGGGTAAAAAGCCAATTTTTGACCCAAAGTTGACTTTCGGTTAAAGGGTTGACTAAAAAGTCAACTCACAAGTCAACTGTTTTACTTTTTGTATTTTTGTTGGAAATGAATAGGAAAATGCTTAAAAGTGACAATACAAAAGAAAGAAATGAAAATCAATACTTTTTGGTCGAGAAATGGGCTTCGTTGCAATTGAAAGCCCTAATCTCGAGTTTTACCTTTTTATGATGCGTTGACTAAAAATTAGGTGTCAACACCAACCATCTACTTTCCATCTCAACCACCTAATCAATACAAGCTTTTTCAACAGCGAAGTGAACTCAATAAGGAAAAGCATATGAGTTGTCCTTTAAGTTGGCAGGTTAGCATAGCAAATGGCCCTTTCTAATGCATTCTTCCCTAGAGCTTCCGTGTTGTGTAAGTGAAGTAATCACAAGTTTTCTCATTACAGGGTAGTTTGGAATCCAGCGCCACAGATGAAATTACTAGCAAGAGAGCTAATGTAGTGTCCCAGTGAACCAGCATGTCATTGCATCGCATAGACAGAACAAACTGTGGAAGAGCAATTTTTTTTATTATTAATGACTAAGTAGTAACAAAGTAATCATGGCTAATTACTTGATCCATTCCAAAAATATGAGAAAACTCATTTCTAAACAGAAATCTTTGAACTAAAAGCAACTACTCTATATCTTCTTCCTCTACTTTGCATCGACACAATAGACAAGAGTCGTTCCTCTCGAGTCACTCGACGCTGCACCTATTGTGAAAGAAATGGGAACATCATATTTCCATCACCTTCTCTGCCCCCATCTAGTTCTTCTAAACAAATACAACAATGTCCATCACCCGTCCCAAGTAGAGCTATCCTTCTGCTCGAGCTTTTTAATGATGCTTCTCGGGACATCCCGCGTGACTTGATCGACATCTAACTCATATCCTACATGTCCTCAATGTTTTCCTCTTCGACTTTCTCTTTGAGGACCAATTCCAAGTTTATGCTCATGTGGAACTGTTGATGGCCACAATACGATCCCCAAAACACCACGTAGGATAAATCTTATAATTTTTGGCCAAAAGCCAAGATGAACTCACAAAGCATCCAAGACTCTCTCCATATGCATTTCATAAAGTGATTGCCATTTGAGAATGTAGAGTGACTGCGAGCTTAGACGACGGCGTCGCCTGAGGTCCTGCCCCTAGGCGGCCAAATCTGGCCGTCCGGCAATTGGCCGACGGTTAGCCGGCCGCCGGATTTGATTTTCAAATTTAAAAAGAAAAAAAAAAAAAGAGCAGCTCATTACAAATATGAGTTTTGCCAAACGGTATTTATGCTAAAGTTACATTTTAATACCATTTGAGATTATAATTTATCAAACGGTGTAACATTTCGTAAAACTCATTTGCCTCGAAAGTATTTGCATTCTTTCAAAGGCATTTCCCTAAAGCTGAACCAAACGAGCCCATTGTCCTCTGCATAATTAGCAAGAAGTACACAACGATTTTGATCAGTCTCATGTCCCTCTCCATGAATGGTCTTAGGTTTGTTTTCAATACAATATAGAAGTCTTAAATCTTTCCAAGTTAAAGGATGCATTAGCTCTATGAAAAATATTTTTGGAAAAATATCTTCCTCATTTGTTGATATTTGGTTCACTTGGGAAAATGAGTCCATAAAAAAATGTTTTCTTAATTAATAGAAAAGGTTTTCCTATCAAAACTTAAATTTAATAACATGATTTCTACTTTAAAAAAATCAAAAAACATTTTCCTAATCTGCCAAAGCTTAAATTCAGGTGCTTGGTTAATAAAACGATTGTTCCTATAAAAATGTATTTCTAACAAATTCGAATTTTTATTCTTTTATTTTTTAAAAATCGCACTTTTTATTTAAATTTTTTCTTTTCTTTTCTTTTCTTTTCTTTCTTCCTCTTTCTTTTTGCTTCTTCTTGGCCGTCCCGACCACAGTGATGGCCAGCAAGTTCTGACCTCACCAAATGGGGCGAGCTCGGGGCCTCGAGCGGCGAGGCTCAAGCCTTCGAAGAAGGCGTGCTAGCTGGCGCGAGGGGAAAAAGAGCATAACAAAAAAGATACGCAAAAAGGGAGCGAGGAGTGGGTGAGTGAGCAGGGGTGTCGCGCAAGGCAGAAAAGAAACAGAGAAGAGAGGAGGGAGGAACTTGACGGAAACAAAGAATCAGAGACCGGGAGAGAGGCTCGTCCATTGTTGCTCACAGAAGAATGAGGGATGTCGCCGTTTTTTGGAGGAGGCGGCCACTGAAGAGGCGAGCTGCAGAGAGCTTGGCGTGAGTGTGAGGTGTGCTCGACTGAGAGGAAGAAGAAGAAGGTGCCGAATGGGCTCGACGTTCTGAGATAGAGGACCCGGAAGGAGCACCAGCGAGAGACAAAGCTAAGGAGGCCGTTCACGTTTGCGGAATATAACCAGACGTCCGTATCCACCGCAGTGTCATCCCAGAACAACGTGATGTCCCGAGCGACTTATTTTTCTCTTCTTCGTTGAAGCGTAAAGTGTCGAAATCTGTTGGCAAATTTTTGATCGAAACGAGTGATACCTCAGCTATTGTGACAGATAATGACAATATAGAGCTATGTGTAGCATGTTCAGACCGAGAACCATCTTAAAATTTAGCTTGGATTTCAATTTTCGAACCGCATAACATATGTTAGACAAAATGCGTGAACGATATACCGAAGTTCATATTGTCCAATCAATGTTTAGAAGCTAGTTTAACGCTTGATTCTTCCTATGTGGTTGAACTATGTCTCATATCATGCCTATCTGTGTTTCCGTTGTGTTTTCATGCGATTCGGTGAAAACCCACGTTCGAGTTGGTCGGCCATGGATCCTCCCTCCTTCCGGCCGATGATTTCCTCACAGACGATGCCCGCAGTTTGAGACCGCTTCAGTTAGCTTCCTACGTCCATCTCCTTGCTTTGTGCATATCTATTCACATTTGATCGCTGGCTAGGATTATATTCTACAGATTTTAGTTTCGTCCTGGATTTTCCTTTTTTTTTTTTTTTTTTTCTGGTCGTCGGAGTGAGCGACCGGAAGCAGATGACCTGCGGTTCGAGGGGCCGGCGATGATAGAGGATGGTGTGGGTTCGAGGTTTTAGGGCTTAGGAAAGATGAGTTGCAGACGGAAATTCGGTGAAGAAAGTTGCAGGGAAGGAGACAGCTTCGCCGGGGGGGGGGGGGGGGGGTGAAGATGAATAGAATAAGAGAAAGAGACAATATAGGGAAAAAGACAAAAGAGAAAAAAAAAAAGAATAAAGGTAGAAATTTTTTTAAAAAAAAAAAATCTGATCAGGTCGGATCGGGTTGGGTTTACCCGATCCAAGCCGTTCCCCGAATATAATAATTTAAAATAATTTAAAATTTTAAAAAATTAAAAAATCGAAAATGATAAAAATAATAAAATAATTTAGAAATCAGAAAATAAAAAAAAGCTTAAAAACTTTAGGAAATAAAAAATTAGGAAATTAGAAGATAAAAAAATAGAAATTTTAGAAAATCATTAAAAAGTAAAAATCAGAAAAATTCATTAAAAAATAAATATCTTAATTAAAAATTGGAAAAACCCTTGTTAACTAAAACCTAAAATTGGATATGCCTTTAGGGCTTTACAATAGGGTATCTTGTTTTGCTTTGTTTTGTTTTCATTTTTAGGGATAATTTTAGGACACTTGCATACTTCCCATTATGATTATAATTCATGGCGTTTTTTCAATATTTGGATAGTACTTCCTTATTTTAGATAGGTTAGGACAAACCTTAGATTTCTCTTGATAGGTTGCTATGACGTTAGTTAACACATGATTAGGTTAGGTACTAAAAAAATGTTAGTCTTAAGGCTAACGTAATCAAATCCTTGAGTCTAAAATCTTTAGTTGCATAAAAAATAGGATATCCTCCCATATTTTACTTGGTTTCTAGCCGACCCTTAAAAAAGAGGCTAGTAGTGACTTCTTTGTTAAAATTTGTATAGGCTTAATTGATAAAAAAAAATTTAAACCTCTGATGTCACGCGAGATATGGAATTGAGGAAGCCTCGGTAAATGGAAGGTCGTCAGTCCGAAATTGACAATACCCCTAAACCTAATAGCTCCCTCCCCTGTGGAAGAGTTAGGTCACAACAGTTTGGCGACTCCGCTGTGAACTTGAGGACTTAGGCCTAATAACTTGATTGTGTATTATCTAATGTGTTTTCATGGTAGCGCATTCAAGAAGGTTAGGCCAAAATAATTATCCATTGTGCAAGCCCATGACCAAACCTACTTTACGGTTCCAATACAATACCTCCCAGTTTAGTCAAAGTGTATCATTTTCAAGTGAATGCAATTCCTTGAATACATTGTCTTACAATGCATGAGTGCTTCTAATCTCATATTAATGGATGAGATAAAAGCCTCTTTTTATGAGAATATGTGAGGAAGTCCTTTTTGATGGGACATCTTGTTCAGTACCAATGCCAAACCTCAATACTACTAAATTCATCAAGAAGATAACCTTCTAGGAGGAACATTTAAATCATGTATGATGGCTAGTCATGACAAGTCTAAATCAGTGATGTTTTGTGTAAATGCTTAATCGATGCAAATAATATTTCCCCAAAAATAAAATGTGTTTTGAATCTCCAATAATGATTTTAATCGCTCATTTTAGGTATTGTTTTCCCGATGAAGACATGTAATTCCTCTTTAGTGAATGTGTTGCTTTGATGAATTTGTTAGAAAAAGTTCTTTCAAACCCTGAGTGAAAAATCTTAGATAATCCCAAAGTCTTTAATGAAAAACCTTAGGCACATCACCCTAAGTGAAAAACCCTAGGTTCAAAATCTTGAGTGAAAAGCCTTATGTATTCTAAAATCCTGAGTGAAAAACCTTAAGTAATCCCAAATTCTTGAGTGAAAAAGCTTAGGCGCATCAAGTCTTGATTGAAAAGCCTTAAGCAATCCCAAAATCTTAAGTGAAAAACCTTAGGCACATCACCCTAAGAGAAAAACCTTAGGTAATCCCAAAGTCCTAAGAGAAAAACCTTAGGCGCATCAAGTCCCAAGTGAAAAGCATTAGGTAATCGCAAAGTCCTGAGTGAAAAACACCAGGTAATCACAAAGTCGCGAGTGAAAAACCTTAGGCACATCAAGTCCTAAGTGAAAAACCTAAGGTGCCCTAAGTGAGAAACCTTAGGTATTCTAAAATATTGAGTGAAAAACCTTAGGCACATCAAGTCCACTGCGAAAAAGCTTAGGTAATCCCAAAGTTCTAAGTGAAAACCTTAGGTACATCAAGTACTGAGTCAAAAACCTTTGGTACCCTAAGTGAAAAACTTTAGGTATCTCCAAGTCCTAAGTGAAAAACCTTAGGTATTAGTAAGCCTTAAGTAAAAAAACTCAAGAAATCTAAATCGCCAAAGTCTTGAGTGAAAAACCTTAGGCATTCCAAATCGTTAACTTGGTAAGCTTTCGTAGCCTGGAGTTTCTTTCTTTGCACAATGAGCTTATATAGTTTGGAGCATTCCATCAACTCGGTAAGATTTTGTAGCCCAGAGAGTCTGCTTTATTATCATGCAAACAACATTAGGAATTTTTTTTTTTTTTTACTTTCCTTAGTTTCAATTAAAAAAAATCATTTCACTCAAAAATAAGAATAAGGTTCATGTGTCTATCCTTAAATTGTGCTTTTGCATTAAGTACACTAAAAAAATGAGAATAAGGTTAATAGGTCTATCATTAAATTGTGCTTTTGCATCAAGTACTAAGTAAAAAACCTTAGGTGTAACTGAAACCCGTTTTTACATGAGAGACCTCATTTCTAGTCAAAATCCGTTTTTACATGGTGCGATCTCATTTTTAGTCAAAACCAGTTTTTACATGGTAAGACCTTTCATTCTAGTAAAAATCCATTTTTACATGGTGCGATCCTTAAAAAACTATGAAAATTATAAAAAATATAAAAATAATGAATAATTAAATAAATAAATTTGCATTTTCAATGCCAGTCAGCAAAAATTCAAGGTGTCACTTAATCTTTGAAAGAAACCCTGTTGAGCTTTTTCAAAGAAAAGCAGTTGTTGACACTTGAATTTTCGTAGATCATTCAAGTATCCTTTTTTGGCACCTAGTCTTGTTCTTTATTTATGGGCCCATCTTTTGTGTTCCTTTAGCCCATCTCTTTATTCCCTTTCTAGCCCATTTCTTTTATGCTTTCAAAGCCCACTAGAGATTAAAAAGGAAACAAAAAGCCCAGCCCCTGCTTTTCTTTCTTCCCCTCACGCACGCGACTTCTTCCTTGGTGGGCATATTGACCGTGATAGAACAAGAATGACGGAGAAAAAAGGGAGGTGGCGAGCTGCGTCCGTGGGCGCCTGTGACGCAAAGAAAAGCAACAGCGCGTGATGTGAGAAAACGCGTTCTCGAAGGTGTGCTAGCTGGCACAAGGAGAAAAAGAGCATAACAGAAAAGATTCGAAAAAAGCGAGCGAGGAGTGCGTGAGTGAGCAGGGGTGTCGCGCAAGGCGGAAAAGAAACGGAGAAGAGAGGAGGGAGGAACTTGACAAAAACAAAGAATCAAAGGCAGAGAGAGAGGTTCGCCCATTGTTGCTCACAAAAGAAGGAGGGATGTCGTCGTTTTTTGGAGGAGGCGACCATTGAAGAGGCGAGCTGCATAGAGCTTGCCATGAGTGTGAGGTGTGCTCGACCGAGAGGAAGAAGAAGGTGTTGAACGGGCTTGACATTCTACGATAGAGGACCCGGAAGGAGCACCAGCGA
Organism: Eucalyptus leucophloia subsp. euroa; assembly: GCA_017140325.1. Taxonomy (NCBI): domain Eukaryota; kingdom Viridiplantae; phylum Streptophyta; class Magnoliopsida; order Myrtales; family Myrtaceae; genus Eucalyptus; species Eucalyptus leucophloia. The sequence goes on from CM029470.1 coordinate 30,301,208, forward strand.
GAAACAAAGTTAAGGAGGCTGTTCGCGTTTGCCGGATCCAACCAGACGTCCTCTTCTTCGTTGAAGCGTAAAATGTTGAAATCCGTTGGCAAATTTTTGATCAAAATGAGTGAAACCTCAGATGTTGTGACAGATAATGACAATCTAGAGCCGCGTAAGCGTAAAACCGAGAACCACCTACAAATCTAGTTCGGATTTTAATTCTCAAACTGCATAACATATGTTAGACAAAATGCTTTAACAATATAACGAAGTCCATATTGTTGAACTATGGGTCTCTTCATTTCGCGAAAAATGGGCAATTTCCAGAAAATATTTTCCCAAAGGTTATTTTTCAGGAAAATGAAAATATTTTATGATATTCGGCTAAAACTTGAAAATGTTTTGGAAAATATTTTTTAGTGTTCGATAAGGAAAATATTTTCTAAGACTTTACCACTTAAGCATGCATCACTTACCGACCTATAAATTCGGACGAACTTGCTTCATATCTTTATTCCCTCATTGTCACCAAATGCTCATCTACTATAAAAAAAATATTCGTATGGATTTTAAAAAGAAGTAAAGGAGATAATAAGCAAAGCATGTACAGTCCTAATGAGAATCTTTCATTTAAGTGGCCTGTTCTCCTCCTGCGTCTTTTGTGTTCCAATAAACAAAAGAAAAAAGAAGCAAAATATGTAGAGATATTTGCTTGAGCAATGTATAACTACAAGATAGAGTAAATAAATAAAAAAAAAAAAACGATAAGCAAGAGTGTAGAGCATGAGCTTGAGATTGAGAAGCTCGAGGTTCGCCTTACAATGACCGACGACTAGCTAAGAAAAAAGAAGATGGGAAACAAAGAAAAAAAGAAATATAAAAGAAAAAGGAAATTAAAAATAATTTGAATTAAAAAAGAAAAATAAAATTTAAAAATATTTCGAATAAAAAAAGAAAAGAAGAAGAAGAAAAAAGGGGAGGAGGAAGTGAGGATTTGTAGAGCCGTGAGATAAGAGAGATCAAGAGAGAAAAATGTTTTTCACTTTTCAAAAGTGGAAAACATTTTCACTTAATTTAGAAGACTTTTTTTCTTTCATGGAAAATATTTTCTCAAAGGAATTCATTTTCCGTGAAACAAAAACCGAAAAATCTGGAAAATATTTTTCCGAAAATTATTTTCCGTGAAACGAATAGAGCCTAGGTCTCATATCATGCCTCTATTCGTGTTTCCGTTGTGTTTTCATGCGATTCGGTGAAAACCCCTGTTTGAGTTGGTCGGCCACTGACGGCTTTGGGAGGTTGAAGATGAAGTGGAGTAAGAGACAAAATAGGGAAAAACATAAAAGAGAAAATAAAAAAATAAAAAATAGAGATGAAAAAAATTCTGATTGGGCCGGATCCGAGTTTGGGTCTGGTCAACGAGCTAGATCGGGTCTACGTAATTCAAGCCCATTCTCCGAATATAATAATTTAAAAAGAATTAAAACATTTAAAAAAATCAAAAAAATAAAAAATAAAATAATTTTAAAAAATAAAATAAAAAATCTTTAAAAAATTTAGAAAATTAGAAAATAAAAATAGGAATTTTATAGTAAAACATTAAAAATTAAAAAAATCCAAAAAATTCATTAAAAATAAATAAAACAATTGGAAAACTCTTGTAAATTAAAACCGAAAATTTGATAAATTTTTAGAGCTTAACAATAGGATATCTTGTTTTGCTTTGTTTTGTTTTCATTTCTAAGGAAAATTTTAGAATGCTTGCATACTTTCTATTACGATTATAATTGATTGCCCTTTTTCAAGATTTGGATGTTATTTCCTTGTTTTAGAATGGTTATGACAAACCTTAAATTTTTCTTTATAGGCTGTTATGTCATTAGTTAACATATGATTAGGTTAGGTACCGAAATGGCGTTAGCTTTATGACTAACAGAATCAAGTCCCTAAATCTAAAATCTCTAGTTGTGTAAATAGTAGGACATTCTCCCATATCTTACTTAGTTTTTGGCCGACCCCTAAAAAGGGGCTAGTGGTGATCCTTTATTAAAATTTGCAAAGGCTTAATTAGTAAAAAATTTAAATGCTCGATGTCACGTAAGATATAAGCTTGAGAAAGATCAAGTCAATGGAAAGCTATCGGCCTATAGTTGACAATACCCTTAAATCTAATAGCTCCCTCTCCTGCGTGAGGGTTAGGTTGTAATAGGTACTAAGGCTTGAAGTTTCATTCATAGGGTCCCAACGATGGGCTTTATGGTTCCAAGCCACGAGTCCCAAGTCTCAAGCTTGCCACCAAAGTCTGTGTTTGGCCGCAAGATCTTAAGCTGAGGCACTCAAGTCCCGATGCTAGACGATGTCATTGGTTATGGCACTGGGAGAGGTCATTTTATAATTTTGAAAAATGAATTCTGGTTTTAACAAACATAAAATCGTTCTTTCAGAGTTTTAGTGTAAATCTTGTTCATTATGAAAATTATTTACATTAATCCGACTTCTCAAGCGATGTAAGTACATCATTTCCCATATCTAGTTTTTAGTACAGTAAATCGTTCTTAAAATTTGATTAGTGTAACCGTAAAATTCCTTCTCGAAACCTTTTTTAAGTCAGCGGACCAGTCTACTTTTTTTGTTTTTTTTGGTCGGTGGACCAGTCTACTTCACATGGACATTTATATTAGTCAAATAGTGGCTCCCTGTGGCAGCATTGGTGGTGCATTCCTTTCCCTTGAATCACGCCGACTACCTATATGACCAAAAAGAAGCAAAACCGGAATTTAAGGACAATAATTTGAAAAGTTTATCCGACCGTCCATGGACGAGGCGAACGCGGCTTCTACGCGGCATGGGTTTTCGGGACATATCTCTCTACTTTGTGATGCTACTTCCTATATTACTCTATATATATATGGGAAAAGGAAAAGGGTTAATACCCTGAAAAAATTTAAACTGGTACATTTGTGACAAATTTATCCCAAACTATTTTTTTGACTACCAAAAACTCAAAACTGGTATACCTTTAACAAATTTACCCTAAACTGGTACACTTTTGATAAATTTACCCTTTGTTAGTCTTCGTTAAATTTTATTGTCAAATTATTAAGTTAAATGACATGTGACAATTGACTAGTATACCAATTTGGGATTTTACGCGCTATTTGTCACAGTTTACAATTTCTGTGATTTTTTGTGGTATTAATGTAATTTAACAGAAGGTATATTAGTCACAAATTTACCAATAGTTTGGGGTAAATTTATCATAAATATACTAGTTTATGGTTTTTTATAATCAGTCGGGGTAAATTTGTCGGAGGTGTTTTGGGGTTTTTCAAGATATTAACCCAAAGGAAAATTGTCCGCTTTTTTTTTTTTTTTTTGGTCTAACATCCGCTGTTGATCTGTTGAGTATGATTATTTCACTTTAAATAAAAGTTGATAATGTCCTACATTGATCGGACCACTCAGATGGACAGAAAGAGCAAACAATTGGTGTTCACACTCCCGTGACTAGCGTATTTAGTTGGTGTTCGCAATCCCGTGACTTCTGTTAGATGAGAGATTACTAGTTATGTCACCGAGATGTTAATTCCCCCTTTTGACTTATATGAAAAACTACTAAAAAATAAATATATTTTTTAAAAAGTTTATATACCTTGTAGATGGTGTACATGTAAGAAGGAAATTCTTGTTTTAAAGTAACTATTCTATTTTTTTTTTTCCAATGGAGTGGCTCTCATTAGGGAACCTTATTAATTTGGAAAATTATAATTTTTTTATTCATTAACGTTGATAATTTATAAATAAATAACATTCCCGGGGGGGGGGAGTAGTAATCATACTAACATATAAATAGTGAAAAGAGAACACATATATAGTTTAGATTGTTAAATCTCGTGTCAACAATCATCAGGAGAGGAAAAATATTTTTGAGAAAGTATAATTAAATTGTAAAAGTCTCAAAAGTACAGCCGAACCCTAAAGATTTATTTACTTAAAGAAATCAAATACTTCCCGTTGGTTGGGCGAATGTTGTTTGTTATAGGCAGTTCCTTTTATGGCAAAACGTTTTTCTTATTTTAACTAACAAATATGTCCCGGAGAGCTAAAGTTAAATAAAGTCATTATTGTCTCCAAAAAAAAAAAAATAATGTTATGATTTTGGTCTGAGATGGCAAAATCTCTGGGGACCAATTCAATACGGAACCTGGCACGGTTTGGTCGACTTGGCGAATTCATGGTAATGACGCGGCTCACAAATTGCCCCTTTATTTTTTTCCGCGTGATTGAGGCTCGATTACCATGACACAAGCAATAATTGCATTTCATATGTCCAAGAAACCTCTGAAGGAAGGTGGACACAAGAATGTTCAACGGAAAAGAAATCACTTGCGATGAATCTGATGACAATATCTATCTTCTTTTGTTTAATATCTACGTTCAATAAATTGTTATCTACTGAATTATTTGGAATCATACATGACTGGAGGGTTGGAACCAAGACAATAATGGTATTATTTAATCTCCCATTTATATACTACGCTAGATCCTTAAGAATACGGTACATTTCTTGTGCATGTCACTATACATTTAAAATTTTAAAAAAATAATAATCTGGTGACCACAGTTTTCTGTTTTGTTGGTATAACCTCCGATAAAAATAGTACTTCGCGTGGAACCATGCACAAGCTAAGTCGCAACCTCAAACCATTGGGGCATGAGTGGTGCGGTGTAATTTTGATTTAATTAATCCAGACTTTGCATGACGAGTTAGGACCATTGTGATAATAGCTAGAGGAGGAGTTAGAATTGATCGTCCCTCCTAGCTCTTTTTGGCCAATCATATGTAAGCCCGATGCCCAAGTCATTTGGAATTTCAACCCCACATGATGCATGCGTGGGCAAGTGATTTTAAGATGTGGGACTTTTGTGGTTAAGTGTTTAGGAAATTATATTTATGAGGATGGTTTCGATCGGTAAATATAAGAGAATGATAGAATGGGGTGTATGGGGATGGATATCCAAGGATGAATTATAGAATAAATGATAGATTACGATCCCACCAAGGACTAAAGGATGCGCCGCCAACCGAAGATGAAGATCAGGATAAACGAAATTCACCACCAAGGCTTAAATGACGAATCACCCAACAAGGATAAAGGATTTCGGGATAGGAGAAGCTCACCATCAAGGTTTAAAGGAAAACCCACCAATCAAGGAAGGCTTCTTAGCTCACCACTAATGACACCAATGAGTAATCCACTCTCCAAGGATAAAGAGATCAAAATAGGGGTTCCCTGGGTATAAAAAAAAAAAAAAAAAAAAAAGAGATCGAAATAGGAATTATCTACTCTCCAAAGATATTTGCTCACGTAGAAGAAATCTCAAGTATTTTCATTCAGTAAAATCTAGTCTGGTTGCAATTAAGAGGCTTCCTTTATTAAGATGAATACAACTTTAGAAATGGAAAAGTAATAAATAGACATGAGAACTAGCCTAACATTAAAGATCTAGGAATTTATAACTTTGACTCTTGAAACTTAGATAACATTAAAGACTCCTAAGGAAAATAGAGATACATTTAATGACTTGGGAACCTGCATTCTTGATTCTCTAGCCTTGCAAAATTTGTGCTTTCATCTTGATCAGAAGATAAATACCTCAAGACTTCATCAAATAATGAAGGAAGTTGTTCAGAATGGCCTCCCATTGATATATTGTCGATAAATTTTGATATCAGCAACTAATAAAGTGTATCGAGAAATCAATGACTAATATATCATACTGAGAATTCCGTAACGGACTAATTGTCGGTATCGATAGTGTCAATAACTCATTAATCATTGGTATTTCCGCGCCTCAACTTATATTGATTTAGGTCCTAACACTCAGTTCCCTTAAAAAAAAAAATGGACCATATTTCTTGCTCTTGGCCTTCATATTGCCAAGATAATTTCCTAGTTGATCAGAAAATCTGCATTGTTGGACGTCAAAATATGTCTCTGATCCTAGTCTTTAAGTCCGGGCTATTGGTCTGACAGATTAGTCTAGCTTAGCCTCAAACAAGCAAGATGAGTTTTAAGGTCTTATAAGCGTTGATGAGCTGGGACTATAGCGGACGATATTATGTCGGTGGCGAACCCACGCAGGGCTACCTTTAGTGGTGTTAGATATGTATCCGATCGCTTCTATTATCTCTTACACTAATGGTTAAGTCTAGTGCAATCTCACACTATCAGAATGTATTCTGAAGTCATGCAGACCTGAGCGACACATGATTACAGTGGATAATATCATGCTAGCTAAAGGCCAATATAGTTGTTTACAGTAGTCTTAGAGCTAGCTAGGACGGGGATGTTGGACACTGCATATGCCCCCTCTTATCTCATGTTGCCTAAGTCTAAGTTGTTGCTCGGTAATATGTCTCGTCCAACCTGAAATTAGCATGACGTAATTATGTTGTGTAATAGGATGTGGACGTAAACAAGCAAGAAAATAAATAAAATATCAGGAACAATGAACAAGATGAAATTGAGAGAATACCTATGCTAGACAAACCATTCTTTTCTGAAAGGTTAGACTATTAGAAAAGAGTCAACAATGAATCACTGATGTATTACATAACCATGGCGACGGAGGCCAAGTGAGATTGCCTCCATGGACATCCATTTGTTCTCTTTAGATACATGCACGGTCGGACATTTCAAATCACAAAGTACGAGAGTTTTGCATTTGCTCAATTGAGAAGCATGTGGTGATGCGGGTGCAATCGACTTAACTCCATCAGCGTACTCAGCACCATCATTACTCATTCAAGCCAAGATAGAATTTGGACATAACATGCTTCAATGGATTAAAACTGAAATTTCCAACTAGAGCGGTACCGAATCTTTCTTACCCAAGTTATCGGTGTTGACAATTAATGAGTTACTGAAATTATCAATATTGACAATTAATGAGTTACTTCTCAGTATGATATATTAGTCACTGATTTTTTTATACGCTTTATTAGTTGCTGATTGATAACTCTATAAAAATAGAGTTATTTTACCTATTTTAGGCAGTAATTAATGCATTATCTGTGAGAAAATATTTGGATTTCTTTCTGATTATTTGAATTTTCCTTATTTATGCAGAATAATGAGATATGGAGAGGATAAGGAAAAGAATGTCAACTATCAGGAATTCAAATAAAAGCAGCAGTGGAAGATAGATATCAAATCAGGAAATTCTTGATTTTGTTCCCTAATGTTATCTGCAAGCGTTGGGAGATAGATATCTTGGATATATCCTATAAATAGAGACAGAGAGAGCAGCTAGGGTTTTTTGGAGAGAGAGGAGGGGTTAGATCGTTTTCTATTATTCTGAGAGTTTTTCAAGTATTTTGAAGAGAAGACAAAAGTGGTGACAGAATTCTTGTTCTTTGATTCAAGATGCTGGGTTTGATTTATATTTATATTTTTTCTTCTACTATGTTCTAATTTTCTTTTGTTAGGGCTACGATGTAGCCTAACCATGATGATGTGAATTTCATGATTTTTATGTTTTATAATTGATTTCACTCATGTGAGTTATATATTATTGCGTTTAATGCTTTTGAGTGACTGGCCACCACTTGAATGATCTGATGTGCATGTTTGAGACTGAAAGATGATAATATGCAATTGCTCATTATAATATATAACCATGAATTAAACGTGGATAGAAATATACCACGTTATTTGTGTAGCTTTCGGTGATAAGGTGATCCAAAAGACTCATTGTAAACCAGGAATATTCATAGTTTTTAATGCACTCATGTTTATTTTAATTCACATAGAGATATAGTGGATTAATAAGCTAAGTAGATTTGCTATACCTAGAGATAGGATAGTAAATAGATTAGGAAATTCCGCTATCACATGTTTGATATCGTTCTTGTATTCACAACAATATGAAATTCATATCTAGTGATTATGGTGAAATCGGATGCTCTAACATATTTATTTGATTGATTTACTGCATTTAGTCTCCAAGTTTCGCTTTTAATTTATTCTTAATTATATTTTGATATGTTAGATAAACTTTAGAATTACTCTATTTTAGTATTTAATTGGTTTATTAATCATCGATCTCCGTGGAATGATACTTTATCTCATCATTATATTACTTGTTCGATACGTGCACTTGCGTTTAGAATTTTATGAACACTGATCTTAAAGTTTATCTCCAACATATCCATGGGAGGCCATTCTAAACAACTTCCTTCGTCATTTTACAAAGTTTTGGGATATTTATCTTTTGGTCAAGGTGGGAGCAAGAATTTTGCAAGATTAAAGAATCAAGAATGTAGGTTCCCAAGTCATTAAATACATCTCTATTTTCCTAGGAGTCTTTAATGTTATGTAAGTTTCAAGAGTTAAAGTTCTAAGCTCCTAGGTCTTTAATGTTAAGATAGTTCCTTTGTCTATTTATTACTTTTCTATTTCCTAAGTTGTATTCCTCCTATAAATAGAGGAAACCTCTTAATTGTAATTAGACTAGATTTTGATGAATGAAAATACTTGGGATTTTTCTCTACATGAATGAACATATTTAGAGAGTAGATAACTCTTATTTCGGTTTCTTTATCCTTGAAGAGTGGATTACTCCTCGGTGGTGAGCCAAGAAGCCATTTATCCTTGGTTGATGGATTTTCCTTTAGGCCTTGGCGGTGAGCTTCTCCTATATCCTTGGTGGGTGGTTCGTCCTTTAAGCCTTGTTGGTAAATTTCGTTTATCCCGATCTTCATCTTCGGTTGGTGGCACATCCTTAAGACCTAGTGGGATCATAATCTATCATTTATTCCGCAATTCATCCTTTGATATCCATCTCCATACACTATATTCTATCCCGCTCTTATATTTACCCATCGAAACCATCCTCATAAATACTATTTCTTAAATACTATATCCTGCTCTTAGACTTGAGGCAAGAGAGATTTCCATCTCGTCCAAATAATAAGCTCATACCTAGAGTTGAAGGCCCATTTAAAGTTATTGGGCGAATCGGTGACAATGCATATAAGATTGATCTTCCTAAAGAGTTTGGAGTTTCAGCATATGGGAGACCTTTCTCCTTACTTGGAGGATGAAGATTTCTCAGATTTGAGGACAAATCTCAAATAACCTGAAGAGGATGATATGAGAGCAATTGACTTAGCTCCATCATCGCATTCAGCACCGTCAATACTCATTTAAGCCAAGATAGAATTAGGGTATAATGTGCTTCAATGGGTGGAGATTGAAATTTCCAACTAAAGTGGTATTGAACCATTCTAATTGAAGTTATCATTACCAATGATTAATGAGTTACTGACGCTATTGATACCGACAATTAGTTAGTTACGGAATTCTCAGTATGATATATTAGTCATTGATTTCTCAATACACTTTATTAGTTGCCGATATCAAAATTCTCAGTGTGATTTCACGATGTGGGCTCTCTTTGTTTTGGTATTTATTTATTTTTATAACCCAGGATTTCGATTGTAAGTGGTCGGCTACATGGAGGGGAACTAGTATAACAACTTACCTCAGTAGCCCCCCCATACCGTCTGCAAAATACACTCAAACATCAGAATATTCCTTGAATTTTCCAGCAAACCTGACTTTCCGTGGGATTAATATTAGTAAAAATCCCAAGTCAATACCCTCAACTCAAATGTACACTTCATCAATACTTCATCCTATATCTCGTTAAAATGCATATGTGAACGTGGAGAATAATAAATCTGACGTGAAAAATCCACGTGTTGACACATATATAGTGCAATATAATATTAAATAGAATGCTAATGGAGGATAGATTTGAGTTAAAAGAACCGATTAATGATTTGTAGTGAGATGAAAATTAATTTGTGGAGTCCACTCACGAATGGTTGCGTTGGTTGAGGCATATTCCCTTATTTGGCCACCGGGTCAAGGGTTCGACTTCCTGAATCATTCACAACTCTCAAAGTAGTTCCGTGATTTAAGTGGGGGGCCTTGGCGGTGGGTTGCTAGGCTAGTCTCACCTAAGGTATAGTTGGTGTTGTGTTCCCGTAAGGTGAGCTAGGCTGAAACCTCGGCATAAAAAAAAAAAATTGTGAAAGATCTATTATGATGTATTATTAGTGTATCAATTTGAAGTTTTTAATGGTTTAATTTTTTCTCTAAAAAAAAAAATAGAGCCTAAAAAGATTTGGGTAAAGCTATAAATGAGTACTTAAGATTTTTACAAATTTAAGATATTACGATTTATCCTTTCTATTTGATGAATATTTATCGTTAGATCAAATGGGTACGCGAATGATCATCATTGAATAAATTATTTTACTTTAAGACAAGCGAGGGTTGAGGAAGGAAATTTGCATGGGATGTTATATAGAGGGGGGCGACCACAAACCCAGAAAAATAACCGAAAACTAACAAAGGGTGGCTAAGGGGTAATAAATAATGCATTAGTGGCCGAATCTGTCTCTCTTTGAAGTTTAAGCCGACCTTCCTGACCTTCCTAACGGGGAAGCCACGAATAGCTTTCTCCTTTTGACGCCTTTGCGGGTTCTTTTCATCGCCAAAATAGAAAATGTTAGAGTTGTCCATCTGTAGCAAGTGGACCTCTTTTGTTTAGCGTGCATCGACAACCTTTCATCCACGTGGATCGGACTCTTTCTTTCCCTACTTAATCTATAAGTATGTACGCAAATGTACGATTATTTGAAGGCTCACAAAACACCTTACAATTTCTATAAATTAGTTAAGTCGAAGTGTTTGGTTCACGTAGATGACCCATATCCCCAGCAGTTTGCATCAAAATGATAGAATACGAATAAAAAACTTCTCGTTCTTGAATTGAAAATTTCTTAACATACCCGATTATTAATGAATCCCGAACTCCGTCCTTTATTCATGAACCCTAGGCTAGACCTAGGTCCTAAACAATTAGCATGGGGAGCCAGAGCTTGTGCCTAGGACCACTATGAATGTGCCTTGATTCCTAGAAGTTAAGCTCAGCCACCCAACGATGGACCTAGGTCCCCTAAGACCGGTTCATGTTCTCGAGGACGTAGCTAGCGTGTCGGATGATAGGGCTCGACCTCATGCACCAAAGCCCAATGCCAGACACTCGAACTAGAGACATAGGGTTGTACCAGAGATGTTTTCTTCAATGTGTGTTTGATAATTTTTTTGTAATAGATATAAGAAAATTACTTTCATAGTATTCGCAATATACAACTACACATAGAAAAATTCCTTGAAAATTAATTTAAAAAAAATATTTTCCAGCAAATCTCATGAAACAAATTCAAAAAGATTCGAATAATGCTGCATATGTATGCTAAAGGTTTTTGTAAAAAAATGGTTTATTGACTACCCATAATTTCCGTTCATACACCGGGTGACTGTCTCCTTTATATGCACCTCTACCACCCCCACAAATTCACGCAGCAAGAATAATTTCGTTCCTTTTCCACAATAAGTAAAAGCGATGAGCTGTTGTTGTTTAGGCAAAGAAGTTGTGTCTTTGTAGTGATTCATGGCTCAAACTAGCCTGCCTCTACAGGTCCTTTTGCTTCCTCTTTTCTCGCATTTGCCGCTTCCTGCTCCTCCGAGTCAACAACTCTTTTTGCATCCAAGTTGTCTACTTCGTCTTCCTCTCGTTCCTTGGCTTCTGGGTCCTCAAGGACTTAAGGCCACGGACCAATTCCTTTAGGCCTAGGGATTTGGATCTGTTCTTCACCTCTGTCTCCGCAGCAACTGTCTCGAGCATGTCCACGGTAGAGATGGAGGTCTTCTCCAATTCCCAGCTTGCCGTGATCACCGTCCTAACGTTCGTCGGAGGGGAGGTCTTCACTTCCCTTGTCGGGCTTTACTTTAGGAAATTGAAACTCCGGTGTCTCATCAAAACCCAAGTCGCCTCTGTCAATGCCAATCCCTGCCCTTCGAACCCAACAAACGACATTGTTGACCACATAGAGTTAGGTGTAGCAGCGAATTCAGATTTTCTGAACTCCCAAGGAGAGGCTCAATTGTGCAGACCGCGAGATGAGTCCTTAGATCTTGGCTATTTGAAATATTGTTCGGTTAGATTTTTGTGTATTTTAGTGTTAGGTTACCTTATAGGAGTCCATGTTCTCGGTGTTGCTGCGGTTGCGCTCTTTATGACACATGTTTCTAGCGCGAGAGACGTGCTAAAGAAGAAGGGTCTCAAAATGGTGACCTTTTCCGTCTTCACCATCGTGTCGACCTTTGCTAGTTGCGGGTTTGTCCCAACGAACGAGAACATGATTGTCTTCAGCAAAAACTCTGGCCTCCTCCTAATTCTCATCCCGCAGGTCCTTCTCGGGAACACGCTGTTCGCGTCGACCTTACGGTTCACGCTTTGGCTCATGGAGAGATCCAGCAAGAAAGCAGAAATCAAGTACTTGTTGAGCAGGACAGGTGAAGTTGGTTACAAGCACTTGCTTCCGAGCCTCTACTCGTCGCTATTGGTGGTCACGGTGTTGGGGTTTACTGGTGTTCAGTTCATAATGTTTTGCTCGATCCAGTGGGATTCGGAATTGTTGAATGGACTGAGCTGGTACTAGAAAATCGTGGGCGTGCTCTTTCAGTGCGTGAACACCAGACATACGGGTGAGACGATCGTGGATCTGTCCAAAGTTGCTCCTGCCATCTTGGTGGTATTCGTCGTCATGATGTTAGTCTCTCTCTCTCTCTCTCCCCCTCTCTCTCTCTCTCTCCAGCCCCCACCCCACTCCCTCCCCCTCTGCCATTCACGGATAGGAAATTTGGCTGGCGATTGGGAATAGAATAACACAGCATTAAAACTAACTACTATGTGTATATTAGTGTTGTGAATTAATTTTATTATAACAATTAGGATGGGCATCTAGAGATGTGAAACATTGTTCAATTTAGCTCTCGGCACGTTGTCATGAAATATAAGTAAATGGTTTGGATGTAAATGAAATTGACTGCATCACGATCTCAACATAGATTCGATTTGTTTGTACATTAACAAAATATTCTCTCGAGTTTGCTTAAGTAATTGCATTATTGAAGGATGAATTATTTATAGCATTATTTTGCAGCATTATTGAGGTCCCTTATGTGTATTTGGAGCGTTGTTTGAGAATTCTATGCTCATTCCGTAGTAGGTTTAGTCATTTCTGTCACCTAGTCACTATTCATATTCAAATTCAATAAGGATATGTCGAGGGTTGGCTAAATGGGTCATGATAAGAAAGTGCAGAATATTTATATATTACCCGTCGAAAACTCTCTTATCGTTAAATATTCAGAACATCAAGAAGCTTCAAGTCACAAGTTTTCTCAAAACCATACTTTCTATTTTCATAGTCGACATCCTTTCTAGACAACTTATGAAATGTTAAATTGTGACGGCCCAAGCGACGGTGCGCGGGGAGGATGGTCCACGGATGTGCGCAAGGAAGGGAATGGGGTCCTCTCTAGTCCCACATCGCTTAGGGGGGAGTTCTAGGCTAGTTTATGAGGTTTGAGTCCCTTTAATCTGTGTGACGTGTTTTAAAGTCGTGAGGACTCAGTGTTCAAAGCAGACAATATTACACAGTGGGGCCCGGTTCGTTACAAATTGTACCAAAGCTAACTCTCGACCGCGTGTGGGGTCGTTACATAAATTATGAACTTTCCTATACATAAATTATGAACTTTCCTAGACTGAGATACCTTAGTTTGTAAAATCATCGGGGTCAAGCACGCAATGCTCTTTCAATAAATTGACGGATTTTCCCAATATATGATTTTCAAGAATCGATGAATAGGGACTTATTGAAATATATTAATTTAATAGAAATGCCGTTTTATTTAACATATGGGTCATCTGACCAGTGTTTTCAGAGCTCTAGTCAAAATTTTTTAGTGATCTTACTTTCAAAACATCAATTAAACATCACACAAATCCTTTAACTAGCCAATTGGAGACCTTCGTTTTTAGTCACAGACAAAGGATTGCAATTAGAGGCGAATTGAATGAGCATTTACAAAAAAAGAAGCGTAAATAACCCAAATCCACCTCGTCGTAAACAACTCATAATAATCACCTTCTACCATTCCTCCAACACTCCGGATGTGCGTACCTAACGATGATGATGTGATGTCCATCCACTAAGTATATTTATATGTGTATGATTTTAAGGTACCTTCCACCGTAAACGTCGTTTCTGCCGGCGAAAAGTGGCGAGAGGCTTCAGGGAAACAGCAAAAGAATAGAGCCGAAAAAGAGTTACAAGCAACTATTGGAGAATTTCAAATTCTCACAGCTCTCGTACCAGGCCATCTTTATCGTCATGGTATGCATCACGGAGAGGAAAAAGATGAAGGACGATCCCCTCAATTTCGACGCATTGAACACCGTGGTCGAAGTGATCAGGTAAGCATCTATTTTTCCCCTCCTCTCTTTTTCGTCGTGTCTATTAGTTTAAATAAGGATATTTCTTAAAGAAATAACACGCTGTATGGAATGATTTTTAAATTTCATCACTGTAATATCTCATAAGTTTCAACACTTTTTGGGTATCTAATAAAATGAAAATAGATAATTAATTGAATAAAATAAAAAGGGAATTGGACAACCGAAATTAATTAATAAGTTTTCTTTTCAATAGGATAGAATTGTGAGGCATTGCATTTTACTAGTTGAGTATTCTAGGTGCTTACAAAGGACCCTCCCTGGTTAGCACCTCCTCAAATTCCTCACGCAGACTCCACGAAAGTGGAAGTGGTTCATCGTACTCTTCCATGAAAGTGGTCCCTCGTACTCTTCCGTTGGAAGCCGCCCTAGGCACGTGAATGCACGTTTCCTCACACGTGCATGACCGTCTGCTTGAGTTCAAACGCGTGATAAATACGTTTCCATGAGAAACTCTAACGTACAAACAATGTCGACATTTGGTTGTACGTTAGAGCCTTGCTAGGATGACCAAATCAAGATCTCCCCCAGCTCTACGTGATTTTCTTAGGTGATAATCAAATATTTGATCACTTAGGCCTAGGAAAAAAAGTACTTGCGTGATTTTCATAGGTGATGACCAGATATTGTCAACAATTTCAAGATCTCTATTATTGGATAAACTATGTTGCAGGAATAACATCACCTATGTAGCCTAGGGCAGTGAATAAAACCAAAAATAGAACTTCTCTCTTTTTGTTTGGTCAATAGGCACACCCCCTAAGATGTGAGCTCTTAAAATCATACCAACATATTAATGTAATGTCAATCATAGGTACATAATACATGTAAATTCATAGGTAAATGCATTTGAGTCATAAAACTAATGGGCACGTACACATAACATGAACAAACCTATGTAATGAAATCTTGATTTTTGAAATTGCAGTGCATATGGAAATGTGGGGTTTACAACAGGTTATAGTTGCGAACGACAATTAAGGCCCATTGATGGCTGTGAGGAGAGGTGGTATGGATTCTCTGGGAAATGGAGCGATCAGGGCAAAATCATCCTAATAGTCGTTATGATTTTCGGAAGATTAAAGAAGTTCAACATGAAGGGTGGCCAAGCTTGGATCCTCTTGTGAGAGACACAAAAGACCTCTTCACACCCTATTACAAGCAAGCAGATGGAACATCGCTAGGTTTAGAGACAAAGGCAAAATCATCCTCATTATCTTCATGATTTTGCTCCTCCAATTTTTTTTTACGTTTTTTGTCTTGTCCAACACACAAGGTATTCAAACCACGAAAGTTAATATGCCACAGAGTTGGAGCATCCCTAGTTTAGAGACCACAATGTAGATATCCCGTGCCAACATATTGCATTTAAGATTTGACCATAGTGGAAAATTTTCAAGATTTTTGCTAATACCTTTTTGATTTATTACACTGTGCACTGATGGTGGAATTTCCACCATTGGGGCACTATGTATGGAAATTCCTGGTGGTGTTGATATAAGTACACAAAAATGAGATGCTGCCCATATATGTAAAGTCCAATAGCTTGATACATGGTTACCAAAAATAATAGGATGGAAGAAAACAATAGCATGGAATATATCGATGAGAAAGTGTGACTCATTTTTAGTTAGGTGTAACTTTAAGTGAAAATTAATGTTACTTAAAGATTGATCCATTTAAAGTAAACTCGATCTACTTGAAATATTAAGCATAATTTATTGTGACATCCTGATTTTTAGGTTCTGTTTTCAATTGAATAAGTTGGGCTTTTCATCGACACGCCTATATTTCTTTTCTCTGAGTTGACCACTCATGAGATAACTAGTTTATCAGGTGAAGCCGTTAAGGAATCTAAACGCAATAGGCTCGAGAATTCGACCAGGAATCGACTACTTGACCGTGTTAATCTGCAAGGATCATTACGGCAGCTTCAAAATTGATCAGAGATCGGAAATAGGTTGATTCGACAAAGGTATGTGATTAGAGTGTGGGTGATTCCATCTGATTGCAAAATTTCTATCGAACAGCACTAAACCGATTTTTCTGTCATTTTTGTAGCCTGTGCCCAATTTGAAACCTCGAGATTTTCACGACAACCGAGAGTTGCCAATGAGTCAAAGATGTACAATGTGGCTTGAAAATAATCAACCACAGGTCAAATGCTCTAAAAATTCCTAAAAGCTACCCAGTAGGTTAGGTTACGCTAAAATCGCGTCAAATTGAAATTAATCGCGAATTTGAACCCAATTTCAGAAATTGAAAGTTCTGTCATATCACGATTCATTTTAGGAATGCCGACTCGTCCTCCGAAGATTTTTCTACAAACTGGGATTTTTGGCAAAAATTCAAAGTAAGGTTATTTTGGACCGGGAAAAGTAGATGGCCATTTTTGGTCGTATTTTTGGGATTTAAGTTGGACAAATTGACAACGAAAATTCATGAGATGGACGATGGCACCTTAGCTGAAATTATAGATACCAAATTGAGCTTAATTGGAGAAGTCTTGAAGTGGAAATTGGATGGAATTGGCCCAAAATTTGTAGCTAGAGGTGGTGTGCAACATTTGGACCCTTGGGAAGCACTAAGGAAGCTTGAGGGTTGCATTTTGGCTAAGGAAGACAGCCATGCATGGTAGGGCCAAGAACTCAAGTGTTCTTCATATTTTGTGGCCCCCTCCAAGCTGTAGTAGCCATCTACTTTTCCCTTGCTCTGCCTTTCTCCATTGTTGTTGAAGTTTAAGACCTTAGGAAACCATAGAAGGCCAGCCAACACCCCCTTCACCGTTGACTACTTCTCGAGTCGCCAGAATCGCCGCATGCTAGCCGTGAGTCTGAGCCAGCACCGTTCGCTCGTCCGCTTGTCCTCACCATCCCGTGGTCCATCGCCGTCGTTCGCCTCTTTTCGCAGGTCCCGCGAGTCGCTTGGCCACCGTTCGTAGTCATCCAAGTAGCTGGAGTCGCCATCGTTGCTTGCATGGCCCTGTTGCACCATCGTCGTCCCTCCTTGCCATTTCCAGCCGCTCGAAATTGGATGGGTGCATGAAAGGTTATGAGAACCCGTCCCCAAAATGAGTTTGGTGGACATGCCCCTATATGGGATGCTGGTCGCAGTAGAGGCTGGACCGATGCTCCCTTGTGGAATACCGTCAATGTAGTGATGTTGTCGTGCTTGATGGGGTGAGACGATGCTTGGTTACGCCTATAGATAGCTGAACGTCAAGTAGGCCGTGCTAGTGTGTGGTCGTGATTAACAATTGGAACGCATGTTGAGTTAAATTGACACATCGGATTATGGGACGAAATTGTGTGGCACGGAATGTGACGTGTCATAACGATTTGGCCTTATAATCGGGGACCCTTGTGTTTATTGAGATGAAAGTGATGGCGTTCCAATTGTTTGAGTTTGAGTACTGCATACAGTTGCGTATATAAACTGTGTTGACATGCAGGGAGGATCTGAGATGAGGTAAGTCTCTGTGGTTGTGTGATTGTGTGATTGTGTGGTTAGGATGCCCTTAGGTGTATTTTTTTTCCTAATAAGAGTTTAGGGGGTGAACTTGCTGAGACATTGTTTCACCTCGTCATGGGCTCAATCTTTTCAGGTCCTTAGATGGCAGTTCCTTCGAAACCTTTTGGGCAGCCGCTGGTTATTATTGAGCATAGTATAGACGTCCCTATCCCTAGTAGTCATTGGGTCTATGAGTTGATCGTGACTACTATCTGGATCGATGAGAGCCTACTTGAGAGGGTACCTCATCAATTAAGGGCGTGATTCTGCTATGGGCTTAATGGGTACAGAGTGGGTCCCCTTTAGGGTTTTGAGATCCCCACAGTGGTTGTCGATGCTGCTTTTGGTGAGGGTGCAGCTGACCTTCCTGATGGTGTTGTGGAGCCTTTGGAGTCCGAAGGATCGGTGAACGTGTTAGTAAGTCGAGGACAGTTCCTTTTTGAAAGCGGATCTTTTGTAGACCTTTATGTATAAACTTAGCTTGTTTATAAAGGTGTTTGGTTTGATGCGATTGTCCTGCTTTCCTATCCTATGTTGTTTGCTGTTAGAGGTTTTTAATCCGCTTCCGCATGCGTAATCAAAATGAATGGGTCGGCAATGCATCATGGGACGTCATAATTTCATCGACCACTGAGGGATGTGCGCGCGCTTGAGGATATGAGGCGTGACATCTGTGGCACCCCTCGAACGACCCCTGATCCTTTTGGGTAGCCACAGTTCCCTTACCTTCCACTTTCCCTAATAACACGTCACTCTAATACCATTAACAATTGCAACGGGTCCATACAACCTGGGGGTTTATATCTTTTAAATCGGTCCCTTGCACAGTTCATATAACGTAAGCATATCCAACAACTACCTTCCCTATGTTCAGAAAATGATGCACACCAACTAAACATTTATAGGTGAAAGCCGAACACTTTTATTTACTTAAACCAAGTGGACATCATTCATCGGTACATCAAAATGCCGTAGTCTTCTATACTCGGCTATACTTCAAAAGATGACCGTCATCTTCTCCAACAGTCGTATACTTAAAGTCCATCGATTAGTGTTGGTGTCCAAAAGTTCCTTCCTTTGCTATCCTCCTCCTTGCAATCATATCCAACCACTCAGTCCATCTATCGGTGGCAGTGGCAGTAGATGTATCTTATCTAGTTTGAAATGTTAGTCCCCAAAAGAGGTGAGTACAACTACTCAGCAGTAAAGATCCACCAAACTACTCAATGCGTCAAACAGAACAATCAAGGTATCATGAACAAAGCACATATCATTCATGCATTCAAGCATACCTTACCTACCTTGCAGCCATGCATATATCACCATACAACATGCATATACCACCATGCACTTGTACTCATATCATTAAACAGCCATGCATATATTACCATATAATGTGCATATACCACAATGCACTCATATCATCCATGTTATCAAGCATACATCACCATGCAGTCGTGCATATATTACCATGAAGTCATGCATATCTTGCCATGCCATTGTGCATATATCACCATGATTCGTATCATCCATGCTATTAAGCATATATCACCATGAGATCCATTCAGGCCTTCATGATCGCATTCTCAATGTCAAATAGCATCAATTTATTTTCATAAGCAGATCCTGCATCATGCCATATGCATACACCCATGCACATGATTCAATTTCAATTTTTATCTTTCACAAGGATCTCATCAATTTTTTCTTCCCAGGGACCAATGTTTGCATCCCATAATTTATTGCTCACACCCAACCTAGCATCGCGAGGAACCTCCGGCACACAACTCCGGGCATCCAGCACACACCTCCGAGCATCTCGCATCCTAACTAGCATCACGAGGAATCTCCCCTAGCACACACCTCCAGGGCTTCTGGAATTACGTACTACCATACCACCAGGCATTCCCCCTGGACATTACGTACCGTATACCACTGGGCATTTCGAAACTCCCAAGGACATCCGGGCATGTATCATAATACAACCGGGCATCCAAAGGACATCAACTCATTCGAACCTCTGGGCATCCCGACTCCCGAGGCATCGTCGGCTCACACCTCTGACGGTATCATCATTACCACAATGTATATTCACATATGTATCTCAATTTCAACATGGCATTTGATGCATCAATATTAAGAGTCTCAACCAGTTTTTGATGTCATATAGCATGTCGTATGTCACCACATGTGCAGCAAGATCAATTACTATTATTTTAGAAAACAAAAAGCCTTCTTTTTAATTTACATTTCCTAAAATTTAGTAATTGTCTCTAATTATTTCTAAGAATTTAGTACATCATAGACAAACTCTAAGGGCTTTCATCTCATGAAGAACACATCACCACCAGAATTTCATACAAAACAGGATAGTCCATGCATCACAGCTTTTGAAATTTGCACAATCCAGCTAGCACGGTTTTAGAAAACATTTTCATTAAATACTCAAATGACATTCAAAAATTATGAAATTTGAACATGTGATATTCAAGACATAAAGGCAGATACTTCATGTAGAACACTACACCAAAAGATCCCTATATAGTTCAGTAAAGACCACGCATCACAGCACTACTAATTCTGTCCGTTCCACTTGCACAGTTTTTGAAACATTTTTGGTTAAATAGGCAAATGAACTTCAAAAATTACGAAATTTGAATATGTTGTAGGCAAGACATAAATAAAGGTATTTCACGCAGAACACTTTTCCAAAAGAATCTCATAAAAAATGGTGTAGACCACGTATTGCAACATTACCAAGTCCAAACACATCAGATTGCGCAGTTTTAGAAAAATTTCCGATTAAATACCCCAATGACCTTCAAAAATTGAAATTTGACTATGTGATAGCCAAGACATAAAGGCAGATATTTCATGAAGACATCAAAGTCAGATCCATCCTAGGTAATTAAATATGGATGGTTGAAACCCCTGTTCCTAGTACTGAAATTTCCAGATCTAACCATCTCCAAGGGACCACTATTTCACCTACCTATTCTTGTTTTTTTTTCTCTACATTTTTGATATGTTAAACCTTAGGATGTCCTTTACAACTTTCATTAAGAAATCAAAGTGAAATTTCAACAAGAAGGTTACTTTACAGACCACGAAACCACTGAAGGTCATCACGGCGAATTCCAGATCTAGTCTCTCCAAAGAAAAATCATTTCACTAATCATTTCTTGTTTGTTTTGCCTCAAATTCTAGTATGTTGTTATTCAAGGTGTTCTCTACAACTTTCATGAAGAAATCAAAACAACATTCCAACTAAAAAGTCGCATGCAACACACAAACTCAAAGATGGTCAAACTGGTCTTTCCAGAAACAGCATGCATGACCAACGAATTTCTCCCCATAGCTTCGACCTTTCATCACATCTACCACAACCAAAATACACCATCTTATTCACAAACATCACAACAAGCAAAGGGTAGGTTTTAGGACTCTACTTGCCTCAAATCGAAGGAAAACACAGCAAGAACGACGGCGGGACTAGGCGGGCTCGACAGTGTCTCCTCTTCCTCTCTTCCTCTCTTCGTCTCTTTTGCTCTTCTTTCTTTGGATGGTACTCTCTCTCTCTTCTCTCTCTTCTGGTTGAAATCCCCCTCCCCCTTTTCCTTTTAGTTGAATTAAAACCCTTGCATGCTTTACTTCTTGCATGGAGGGACATTTGGTTAAAAAGGGGCAACACTTGGCAAGCTTTTTTTGCCACTTGGAATTTTTGTCATGCACATGACGGGCCTTCATTTGGCTGGGCTTGGGCCAGCCTTGGTCGATCACTTCATGGGCTCCTTGGGCTGGGCCTCTTGGCCCACTTTAGGCCAACACTCTTGGGCCTCAAGTCCAAACTTAAATGGCCGAAGTTTATTTTTAATTATACATCTTAATCCTCATTTAAATAAATACCTAATTGCATAATAAAATGGCCAAAAGACTTTGTGACATTAATCCATAAAATCAAATCTATAAAGTGCATAGTCAAGAACAAAGTCTTCTTTATCAAATTGTCCTATAGCACCCACCTTGATCATCCATTAACATAAAGTGTATTTCTACCCAAATAATTTTCCATTAAAATTCTCGGCATTAATCTATTAAAATTCTTTGGTCTAAAAGCCATAACATAAATCAATAACACTTCCATCACCTTTTCATAGGTCGTAATGCATCCAGAGGTTGCCATGAAATTTGGGATGCCACAACATCCCCGCCCAGAGTGGTATCGGAGTTGGTTGATAGTTGGAGTGATAAGGTGCGAGAGTTCATGGGATAGTTAGTAGGAATGGCCTTTATTTTATGCTGATGCATTTGAGTGATAGTTGATTGATAGCTTGTTTATGTGATCGCTCAACTTCTAATTCTGTGTGGAATTGGAAAGCAGATTTCTATAAGAATCCTGCATAATGAGTGATTAGGAGCAGAGGACCCCTAGGAAGAGAACCATTGGACCAGTGACTCGAGGTAGGACGCCAACTAGGGTCGGTACTCGAGGTGGTCGTGGTAGAGCATCGGCTCAGGCCAACACTAGTGGAGTAGCACTGCCTCCAGTGGCTGTTGGGGTCCCTGGCAATCTTAGGATAGATGGGATCATATAGGCGCTAGAGGCACTTGGGAATGTGGTAGGGCAGCAAGCCCATAATTAAGTTGTTGCCGCTATCGCTACAGCTACCCCGTAGCCGCCATTACTACCGCCACAGATGCCGCTACTGTTGTTGCACCTACCAAGTTCCACCTGGGAACGTGGTTGTTGAGAGAGATAGGCCTATGCATAAGCTCGTCGAGCAGTTTTTGAAGTTGAACCCATCAGGGTTCACTAGTGCAGGAGACCCCGAAGCTACAGCCCTCTGGATGTAGGACTTGGAAAAGGCATTTGCACTACTATGGTGCACATAGGAGAAGAAGGTTATCCTTGCAATGTACCAGTCGCAAGGTAACACAAGTACTTGATGGAGGGCCACCAAAAGAGTAGTGTTCCTAAAAGGTGTGATTTAGAGTGGAACACTTTCGTTGAAGTGTTCAATAGCAAGTACTTTTTTGACAGTGCCAAGGAACTGAAGATGGCGGAATTCCAGCGCATTCGCCAAGGTATAATAATAGTAGATCAGTACAAAGTGAAGTTCGCTGAACTATCGCAGTATGCCCCCAGACTGATCAAGGATCCAGTAGACTGTGCTAGGAGGTTTAGAGATAGGCTCAGACCGGAAGAGTCCATTGGTACCATTTAATTAAAAGGACTACAATGACCTGTATGAACGGGCCCAGTTAATAGAGAGAGACCAGAATGAACAAGCCGCCGCATCTAGATCAAGGTTCGGGTTAAGCATGGATGGAAATAGGTTTAGGAAGAAACCTATGACTGGAGGAAGGTGTCCCGTTCCACCCAATAGGGATGGTGGGATAAGAAAGTTAGTACCAAGATAGAATGGCGTGTGTCGCTTCTGCGGAAGACGACATGGATCAGCCCCATGCCATTCTAGGCCAGATGTTTGATATGAGTGTGGCTAGCCGGGTCACATAGTTATGAATTATCCTAGAAGACCGATGGGACCACAATAGTTGCCGTCACCACCGTCGGTGGGACAGAATAGAGGGTACGCACCCCCAAATGCACAACAGGTTGGACTGAACAAGCCTCTAGCTCAAGGAAGGACGTACAATATCACTAGAGGATAGGATGAGGACTCGCCTGATGTGATTACAGGTACTGTTTCCCTGAATGACCACATTGCTTATGCTTCATTTGACCTTGGTGCAACTCATTCGTTTATAGTTGAGCAATTTGTTAAGCTAGTAGGATTGATTCCTGAGTTGTTGGAGTCAATGGTTAGCATATCTACATCAGTAAAGGATAAGGTGTTAGCTACAGTTGGTTGTCTTGATTGCAAGTTAGTGATTGGTGAGCAAGAGGAGAGGATAGATTTGATAGTCCTAGCCATGTATGATTTTGACATAATAATTGGTACGGACTCGCTCACCAAGCAATGAGCTAAGATGGACTGCTATCGTAAAGCGATTCAGTTTAACTCGTTAGCAAGTGAAAGTTTTGAGTTTATTGAGAGTCGATGAGGACCTTCGATTACCTTAATCTCGTCACTTGAGGCAACCCGTTTGTTAGACGAGGGTTGTCAAGGTTACTTAGCAACTGTCGTGGATACGACAGTTGAGGAGCTGAAGATTGAAGATATCGCAGTGGTATAAGAATTTCCAAATATGTTCTCAAAAGAATTGCCAAGTTTGCCGCCAGAAAGGGAGATAGAATTTGTAATTAAGCTAGCCCTTGAGATAGAGCCAATTTCTAAGGCTCCTTACTAGTTGGCATTGTCAGAGTTGAAAGAACTAAAAGTGCAAATGTAAGAGTTGTTGGATAAGGGATTCATACGTCCCAGTATATCACCTTGGGGAGTACCAGTTCTGTTCGTGAAGAAGAAAGATGGTTCATTGTGCTTGTGCATCGATTATCGTCAACTCAACCAAGTGACAATCAAGAATAAGTATCCACTGCCGAGGATCGACGACTTGTTTGACCAGTTACAAGGAGCGTCGATATTTTCTAAGATCGACCTGAGGATAAGATACCATCAACTAAGGATTAGAAAGGAGGACATACCGAAGTCAGCGTTTCGTACTTGATACTACCATTGTGAGTTTACTATAATATCGTTTGGTTTGATGTACGCCCCAGCTGCTTTCATGGATCTGATGAACTGAGTTTTAAGGAATACCTGGATTAGTTTGTGATCATGTTCATCAACGATATCCTAGTGTACTCGAGAAGTCAAGAGGAGCACGAAAGGCATTTGAGATTGGTGCTTCAAACATTGAGGAATCATGGACTGTATGATAAGTTTAGCAAGTGCGAGTTTTGGTTGACTCGTGTTGCTTTTCTAGGTCATGTGATTTCAGGCAAAAGAATCTCCGTGGACCCGACCAAGATCGAAGCAGTTATCAACTTGCCAAGACCATCGATAGTGATAAAGATCATAAGCTTTTTTGGGTTTGGCAAGTTATTACAGAATGTTTATGGAAGGGTTTTTAGTTTTAGCTTCACCATTGACTCGACTGCTAAAGAAGGAAGAGAAGTTCGTGTGGACAGATAAGTGCGAGCATAATTTCCAAAAGCTTAAGCAAAAGCTGACTACCACACCAGTGTTAACAATTACATCTGGTCCTAGAGGGTACAAGATCAATAGTGATGCATCGTATAAAGGATTGGGTTGTGTGTTAATGCAGCATGGCAAAGTCATTGCATACGCGTCCCGTTGGTTGAGACCTCATGAGTTGAATTATCCGATGCATGACTTAGAATTTGTAGCAATTATTTTCACTCTGAAGATTTTGAAACATTATTTGTGTGGAGAAAGATTCCTAATCTTTACAGACCATCAAAGTCTTAAGTACATATTCTCTCAGAATGAGTTAAATATGAGACAGCATCGCTGGATGGAACTCTTGAAGGATTATGATTGCGACATCTTGTATCACCCCAAAAAGGCTAACAAGGTCGCAGGCGCTTGAGTCGGAAGTCTTCAATTGTACAGATGATGGTTAAGGAATGGATTTTACTCAAAAGAGCTCGAGATTCGGTTTTCAAATTTGAGGTAGGCCACCTTTTGAATCTTATGGCCACCCTCAAAATTGAACTGGAAGTGCAAATCAGAATCAAAACGCTTCAATTAACAAACCTAGATATTCAGAAGATCTTGCAAGAGGATACCAATAAGAAAAAGGCTAACTTTCAAGTTTTTGATGATGGAACACTAAAGTTCCGAGGATGATTATGTGTACTTGACGATGCAAAGCTTAGAGTTGAGATCTTGTCAAAAGCTCATCCGTAGTAGTTACAGCGTTCATCTAGGCAGTACGAAAATGTATCAGAATCTATGTTAACATTATTGGTGGACTAGTATGAAGGCGAATATCGCCAAGCATGTCACCAAGTGTCTGACGTGTCAGCAAGTGAAGGCATAAAATTGTAAGCCGGGAGGACTTCTGTAACCTCACGACATTCCCAAGTGGAAATGAGAACACATCACAATGGATTTTGCGACAGGCTTACCAAGGAGTCAAAGGGGTAATGATTCCATTTGGGTTGTGGTCGACAGACTAACGAAGTCGACTCACTTCACCTCCGTACGAAAGGACCTTGATTTGGATAGGCATGCAAAGTTGTATGTGCGTTAGATTGTTTGTCTGCACGGAGTGTCGATGACGATTACATTAGACTAAGACCCTAGGTTTACAATTGCCTTTTAGAAAAGTTTGCAGACCGCCTTAGGAATGAAGCTGTAGTACAATACGACTTATCATCCTCAGACAGATGACCAGTCTGAGAGGACAATTCAAACCCTCGAAGACATGCTATGAGTTTACGTGTTGGATTTCAAGGGAAGCTGGGAGGAACAACTTCATCTTTTCGAGTTTGCCTACAACAATAGCTACCAACAAAGCATTCAGATGGAACCTTTTGAAGCGTTGTATGGCAGAGCATACAGAATGCCAGTTTGTTAGGATGAGGTTGGAAAACGGAAAATCACAGGCCTAGAGTTAGTCCAATAGTCAGTGGATGCAATTGCCATTATCAGAGACAGATTAAAGACCACTTAGAGCCGCTAGAAAAGCTACGCAGATAAGCATCAAAGACCTTTGAAATTCCAAGTTGGTGAGCACGTCTTTCTAAAGGTGTCACCAATGAGGGGTACGCCGCGCTTCGGCAAGAAAAGGAAGCTGAGTCTAAGGTACATAGGTCCCTTTGAGATTTTGAAAAGGATAGGGACTCTAATGTATCATCTTGCATTGCCACCGAGGTTGGCATAAGTGCGTGACATCTTTCACATGTCGATGTTGAAAAAGTATGAGCCTGACCCAACCCACGTGCTGAATTTTTGAAGAGTTAGACGTGGATGACAAGGTGTCGTACGTGGAAAGACCAGTTCAGATAGTAGATCACAAGGAACAGATTCTACGCACCAAGATGTTTTCGTTGGTTAAAGTAGTCTGGCAACACCATGACACAGAGGGAGCAACCTGGGAAAGTGAAGATTCAATGAGACGACTGTACCCCCACCTTTTTGTTTAAGACTTGTAATAGGTTTAAATTTTGAAGACGAAATTTTTATAAGAAGGGAAGAGTTGTGACATCTCGATTTTCAGGTTCTATTTTCAATTAAATAAGTTGTGCTTTTTATCGATGTACCTATAGTTCTTTTATCTAAATTAGCCACTCACGAGATAACTAGCCTATCAGGTGAAGCCGTTAAGGAATCTAAACGCAATAGGCTCGAGAATTCAACTAGGAATCGACTGCTCAATCGTGCTAATCTGCAAGGGTCATTATGGCACCTTCAAAATTGATCAGAGACCAAAAATAGGTCGATTTGATAGAGGTATGTGATTAGAGTGGGTGATTCTATCTGATTGCAAAATTTCTGTCGAACGGTGCTATACCGATTTTTCTGTCATTTATGTACCCTATGCTCGTATTTGAAACCTTTAGATTTTCATGATAATTGAGAGTCGCCAATGAGTCGAAGATGTACAAATGTGGCTCGAAAATAATTGACAACAGGTCAAATGTGCTAAAAATTCCTAAAAGCTACCCAGTAGGTTAGGTCACGCTAAAATTACGTTAGATGGAAATTAACTGCGAATTTGAACTCAATTAAGTTTTATCATCTCACGATTCATTTTAGGAATGCTAACTCATCCTCTAAAGTTTTTCTGCAAACCGGGATTTTTGGCGAAAATTCAAAGTAAGGTTATTTTGGACCGAAAAATTAGAGGGCCATTTTTTGTCTCGTTTTTGGGATTCAAGTTGGACAAATTGACAAGGAAAATTCATGAGATGGATGATGGCACCTTGGCTGAAATTATAGACACCAAATTGAGCTCAAATAAAGAAGTCTTAAAGTGGAAATTAGATGGAATTTGAGGGAATTGGTCCAAAATTTGTAGCTAGGGGTGGTGTGCAACATTTGGACCCTTGGGAAGCTTGCTAAGGAAGCTTAAGGGCTACATTTTGGCTGAGGAAGACAGCCAAGAACTCAATTGTTCTTGATATTTTATGGGCCCCTCCAAGCTACAGCAGCCATCTACTTCTCCCTTGCTCTGCCTTTCTCCATTGTTGTTGAAGTTTAAGAGCTTAGGAAACCAGAGAAGGCCAGCCAACACTCCCCCTCCACTGTTGATCGCCTCTCGAGTCGCCAGAACTGCTGCACGCCAACCGCGAGCCCGAGCTAGTGCCGTCCGCCCGTTCGCCCGTCCTCGCCATCCTGCGGTCCAGCACCGTCATTCGCCTCTGCTCGCAAGTCCCGCAAGTTGCTTGGCCGCCGTTCACAGCTGTCCAAGCCACCGAAGCCACTGCTGTCGCTCGCATGGCCCCGCTGCACCATTGATATCCCTCCTTACCGTTTCCGGCTGCTCGAGCAACCCCTTTGGCCCAAGGACAGAGGTCGAAGCCAACAAGGGCCCTTGGACTTCGAGGCCCGTTTAGGTCTCTTCCGGGCCTTGGTTGGTGTCGATGTGGGCTTGGTTATTGCCTATCTTCGCATTGTTGTCGCCGTGAACTCATCGAATCACTAAACCAATGAGTTTAGTTGCTAAAGTCCTCTTAGGGAGTTAATGATGCTTAAGGGATGATTAATTTAGGCTAATCATAGATTAGGTGATTAGTTTGTGTAGATTAGAGATTTAATTATTCAATTGTGCATATTAGGTGATTAGATTAGACTAATTAGGGACTAGATAGATTGTATTATTTATCTAGATAGGTTTGGAAATTTTCTAGGCTCGTTTAGGTGGTTAGATTAGCATTTCCAGCCTAAGTTAGTATTTATGTTATTTAATTTTCATTATTTAATTAGTTTTGGTATTTATTTAATTATTTATTATTTTTCGGAAATTATACCAAGATAGGCGGTGACCAGAATTTCATGTTGATTACAATTGTGTGCTTATTTTATGCAATTGCGTGTTGAATTGTGCGAATTGAGTGGTGATTGTAATTTTGAGTATTTAATTCAAAATTTGAAAATTTTGGTAATTATTTAGAAATTACTGAGTGTCGGGTTTTGACACCGAAAATGATTTTAAATAATATACCAAATAGTGAGATTTTAAAAGGAATGATATCAGTTTTTCTGGTTCAAATTGATTGTGTACCCACACACGATTATTTTTACCATGTGTTTTTAATACAAAAAAAAAAATGTGCCAAGTACGTTATTTTAATCGGAACATTTGAGTGCCAAGCACGATGTCTTGCCCGAAAATTGGATGGGCGCATGAAAGGTTATGAGAACTTATCCCTAAAATGAGCTGGGTGGACGTGCCTCTATATGTGATGCCGGTCGCAGTAGAGGCTGGACCAATACTCTTTTATGGAATGCCGTCAACGTAGTGTCATTGCTGTGCTCGATGGGGTGAGATGATGTCTGGTTACGCCAGAAGACCGCCGAACGTCGAGTAGGCCGTGCCCATGGGTGGCCGTGATTAACAATTGGAACACATGCTGAGTGAAATTGACACGCTAGATTATGGAACAAAATTGTGTGGCACGGAATGTAACGTGTCATAATGATTTGGCCTTATAATCGGGACCCTTGTGTTTATTGAGATGAAAGTGATGGCATTCCAATTATTTGAGTTTGAGTACCGCATACGGTTGCGTATATGAACTTTGTTGACAGGCAGGGAGGATCTAAGACGTGGTAGGTTTATGTGGTTGTGTGATTGTGTGATTGTGTGGTTAGGATGCCCCTAGGTGCATTTTCTTCGGGGGTGAACTTGCTGAGACATTGTCTCACCCCGTCGTGGGCTCAATCTTTTCAAGTCCTTAGATGGCAGTTCTTGTGGAACCTTTTGGGCAGCCGCGGGCTATTATTTAATAGAGTATAGACGTCCCTGTCCCTAGTAGTCATTGGGTCTATGAGTTGATCGTGACTACTATTTAGGTCGATGAGGGCCTACCTGAGAGGGTACCTCATCGATTCAAGAAGTAGTTCCGCCACGGACTCAATGGGTATAGAGTGGGTCCCCTCCAGGGTTTTGAGATCCCCGCGGTGGTTGTCGACGCTGCTTTTGGTGAGGGTGTAGCTAACTCTCCTAATGGTGTTGTGGAGAACCCGATGCCCCCGGAGCCTATGAAGTCTGAAGGATCGGTGAACATGTCCGACTAGTAGGTCGTAGGACAGTTCCTTTTTAAAAGCCAATCTTTTGTAGACCTTTGTGTATAAGCTTAGCTTGTTTATAAAGGTGTTTGATTTGATGTGATTGTCTTGTTTTCCTATCCCATGCTATTTGCTATCAAAATAAATGGGTCGGCAATGCGTCCTAAGACGTCGCAATTTCATCGACCATCGAGGGATGTGCACGTGCTTGAGGATTCGAGGCGTGACAGTTATTCCTTTTTCTAATCCATTTAAATAAACTAATAAAGAAATTAATATAGTGAGAAGTAAAAAAAAGCATATTTAACATATGTAACTAACTACTTTAGTTGCCACTCTTCCTATGTTGAAAGGAAGAGCTAGAGAATTCAATTCCTCACCTTCTCAGGGGAGCTATGAGTGGAGACGTTTAATTTTAAACATAGGATTTGACTCCAACGCACTGCATTTTCATATATTATATATTATGCTCGAGTTGCATCAACCAATGGAGTAGAGTGGCCTTATTATATTGGGCGAGCATTTACAATTCACGTAAGTCCCAAGGGAATGGTGGGGATGGTTGAAGAATGCAAAGAAGTGAGATACAAGCGTGCTATGGAAATTGGGTGGGGGAGAGTCACGGTCGAATTTCTCCCATACCCATGTGGGTTAAAGTGGGGCTTTTGTAATATTGGGGTGAATAGTGAGTGATTCTAAAGGGTTGACATAATTGGTCTATGAGAATGGCATTAGAGTTTTTTTGCCTTCTAAAGCAATTTGTATGCTTCGCTCGAGGAACTGGATGCCTAAGAATGGCATTACAGTTTTTGTGCTTGCTAAAGCAATATGTATGCTTCGCTCGAGGAATTGAATGCCTAAATTGAAGTGGATATGATGTGATTCGTCATACTTTCCTTGGAAACAATCTATTTAAGGAATGCTGGCCTAGTATTCTTAACTCATCATGTGCCACACAAGCTCATTCTTGGCTAAGAAACTTTCCTCTTGTGATAAAATGTTCTAACAAGACCTAATAAACTAGACCAACAACATCTGTTGATTGCAAGAATATAATGACCAAATAGAAGAAAATTAAAATTTAATGAAAAAATTGAACATTGACAAAGAGTGCAAAGACTACCTGGACATTGTCCCATATCATCATCATCATCATCATTTCAATGATCATGCATGTTTTAGTTGTAGCTATTAGTTCCTCTCTTGTTTCACTTGTTTAAATAGGTTGTCCAAATATGAATTGAACTATATGTCAGCTCAAGATTGGAATCCACCAAAAGTTAGGGTCTTTATGCAACTCCAAGTTACCCTTGTGGAAGAATGCGCAACCAAAACACTTCGTTATCACAAGCTGAAAGTTTCAATTGTTGTTCAATTTTCCCATTCCTTTCCTTTGCTACTATTGATTTTTATCCTCTTTTCTATCACCGTCAATGTTTTTTTTTCTTTTTATTTAGAGAAATCCAAATAATCACCATTCAAGTGCAACAGTTGCCGTTTTTCCATTCCTTTCCTTTTCTACTCTTGCATGATTTCTATCATTGAAGCCTCTGCCCCTCTGTCCGTCTCTCCAGGCTTTAACAATTAACTTGAGGTCATAGCCTCACGAGTCACAATTAGATTGAATCAATGGTGCACCAAGCTCACCGCTGAGGCAAAAGATCTTTACACATTCCCTTCCATGTTAAAAATTATTTTTTTTATATAAAAATGATTTATTCACAATGAGCCTAGGTAAGTTAAGGGTCTATTTGGTAATCCAAATAGACCCTTAACTTATATAAAAATGATTTATTCTATTTCCGGGAACAATTTTTGCTTAGAATTTTTATTCGTTTTATTTCCTGAACGAGTTTTTAAGCGATCAAATGTGTTTGGTAACTATAAAAAAAAAAAATTATATTTCTGAAATAGAAAAAGAACAAAATTGTATTTGGTATGACCCTCAATTTTTTTTTGTGCCTTAGATTTTTTTTAATTTTTTAAAATAATTTTATGAGAATTTTCTTTTTCTTTTTTTTCCTTTTTCCCATTTTTCTTCTTCCTTGTCTAGTCGGTCGTTGGCCTCATCGGAGCCCCACGGTGGCTGGGCAAGGTCAAGCCTCCCCCAACTAAGGCAAGGCTGAGGTTGCCAACTAGCTAGATGAGGAAGAAGAAAAGAAAAGAGAAGAAAAAGAAATTAGCTTGATTCTAGAATTGTTCTTAAGAATAAAGTTTCTACTTCTCGATTTCGTTTCAAATCTATTCCTCGGAACAAGAGTAGAAAAATTAGCTGACATTACCAAACGCATTTCTACTCTCTTTTTTTCTTTTCTAATTTTGAAGAACAAAATAATAGAAATAGTCAATAATTGGCCAATTATCAAATAGGCCCTAAAACACAGAGGCGGAATTCAAGAATGAAGTTTCTTACCCAGAGCCACCCATTTTGACCTTGGACCAACTCGGGTTGGCCCTTGGGGGCCTCTCACTAGCCAATGCATTCCACTTGCAATTAAACCTCTTAAGATTTAGAGGTTTTGACCTCCAACACCTTGATATCTAAGATTGCCAATTAGCCAGGCAATCTCAGATTCGCTTTAAGGTGGTCGTTGACAGATGCAAGGGTGTCGGCAAAAGTACACCCCAAATGCCAAAACTTAGTATAATAGGATACTTAAGTGCTACTTTTTAAAAAAAAATGAGACATTTAAGTGCCATCTACAGCAAACCCCGCCAAAAATCCTACGTGGCAATTTTTTTTATTAATTTTGCTCACCTACGTGACTCGCCGGAGAGCTAACTTAGCAAAGAAATGCAAAAACGACGTTGTTTTGGCGTGAATTTGAATTAAATTAAATTAAATTATAAGAGAGAGAGAGAGAGAGAGAGAGAGAGAGAGAGAGAGAGAGAGAGAGAGCACGAGAATGAGGACTCAACCCTCACCGCCACTGCCTCCCTGCCATCACCTGGAAAGGCTGGCGATGGTTGGGGGAGGCCGGGGTCGCCGAGCCCTTGCCAGGGGCCAATGACCTTGGTCGACCGATGACAAGGGCCCACCATTGCTTAGCGACCCTAGCTGACCGCAGGCAAAGGCCCGCGAGACCTCACCTAGTTCTAAGGCGAGGGTCGTGGTCCTCCCCTAGACTTGACAATCATTGTCAGCCCTTGCCTGGCCCAGCCAAGGGCCACCGCTAGTTGGGGTGCGAACCCTCGCCGGATCTAGAGGAGGGCTATGACCCCAAATTTGGGTGAGGCCTTGCGGGTTCTTGCCTTTGATCAGCCGGGGTCGTTGGCCCCTGGCCAAGGTTCAATGACCCCGACCGACTTTCCTCCCACCGTCACTAGCCCTTCTCGACCACGGCGAGGAGGTAGCGGCGGTGAGAGCTGAGCCCTCAGAATGGCATTAGAGTTTTTGTGCTTGCTAAAGTAATCTGTATGCTTCGCTCGAGGAATTGAATGCCTAAATTGAAGTGGATATGGTGTGATTCGTCATACTTTCCTTGGAAACATTCTATTTAAGGAATGCTAGCCTAGTATTCTCAACTCATCACGCGCCACACAAGCTCGTTCTTGACTAAGACGCTTTCATCTTGTAATAAAATGTTCTAACAAGACCTAATAAACTAGATCAACATATGTTGATTACAAGAATATAATGACCAAATAGAAGAAAATTAAAATTTAATGACAAATTTGAACATTGACAAAGAGTGCAAAGACTACCTGGACATTGTCCCATATCATCATCATCATCATTTCGGTGATCATGCGTGTTTTAGTTGTAGCTGTCAGTTCCTCTCTTGTTTCACTTGTTTAAATAGATTATCCAAAGATGAATTGAACTATATGTTAGCTGAGGATCGTAATCTACCAAAAATTAGGGTCTCTATGCAACTCCAAGTTACCCTCATGGAAGAATGCCCAACCAAAACACTTTGCTATCACAAGCTGAAAGTTTAAATTGTTATTCAATTTTCCCATTCCTTCCCTCTTCTCTCATTGATTTTTATCCTCTTTTCTATCACTGTTGTTTTTTTTCCCTTTCTTTTTATTAAGAGAAATCCAAATAATCACCATTCAAGCACGACAGTCGCCATTTTGCCATTCCTTTCCTTTTCTACTCTTGCATGATTTCTATCATTGAAGCCTCCACCCCTCTGTCCCTCTCTCCAGGCTTTAACTATTAACTTAAGGTCACAACCTCACGAGTCACAACTAGATCGAATCAATGGTGCATCGAGCTCACCACCGAGGCAAGAGATCTTTACACATTCCCTTCCATGTTAAAAATTAATTTTTTTATGTGAAAATGATTGATTCACAATGAGTCTAGGTAAAGTAAGAGTCTATTTGGTGGTCATTTTGTTTCTAGAAATAATTTTTGCTTAGAAATTTCTTCTTATTTTATTTCTTGATGCAATCGAATGTGTTTGGTAACTATACAAAATTTATATTTTTTAAAATAAAAAAGAACAAAAATGTATTTGGTCAATTTTTTTTTGTCTTAGAATTTCTTTTAATTTTTTAATAATTTTATGAGATTTTTCTTCTTCTTCTTCTTCTTTTTATTTTCCTTTTCCCCCTTTTCTTCTTCCTCATCTAGCCGATTGCTAGCCTCATCGGAGCCCCGTAGTGGCTGGGCAAGGTTGAGCCTCACCTTGCCAAGGCAAGGCTGAGGTCGCCAACTGGCTAGATGAAGAAGAAGAGAAGAAAAGAGAAAAAAAAAAAAAGAAATTAGCCTGATTATAGAATTGTTCCTAAGAATAAAAAAGAAACTTTTTTCTATTTCTCGATTTTGTTTCAAATCTATTCCCCAGAACTAGAGTAGAAAAATTAGTTGACATTAACTAACGGATTTTTATTTTGTTTTTCTTCTGTTTAATTTTGAAGAACAAAATAATAGAAATAGTCAATAATTGGCCAATTATCAAATAGGGCCTAAAATGTAGAGGCGGAATTCAAGAATGAAGTTTCTTACCCAGAGCCACCCATTTTGACCTTGGACCAACTCGGGTTGGGCCTTGGGGGCCTCTCACTAGCCAATGCATTCCACTTGCAATTAAACCTCTTAAGATTTAGAGGTTTTGACCTCCGGCACCTTGATATCTAAGATTGCCAATTAGCCAAGCAACCTCAACTTGGCCTTGAGGTGGTCGCCGATAGATGTAAGGGCATCAGCAAAAGTACATCCCAACGCTAAAATTTGGCATAATGGGACACTTAAGTGCTCAAAGTTAAAAAAGTAACACTTAAATGCCACTCTTTTTAAAAAATAGACACTTAAGTGTCATCTCCGGTGAACCCCACTAGAAATCTTATGTAGCAATTTTTTATTAATTTTCCTTACCTACATGGCTTGTTGGAGAGCCGACTCAACATGTAAACACAAAAACGATGTTGTTTTGGCACGGATTTGAATTTTAATATAAAATTAAATTAAATTAAATTAAATTAAATTAAATTAGAGAGAGAGAGAGAGAGAGAGAGAGAGAGAGAGAGAGAGAGAGGAAGCACATAGCTAAGGGCTTAGCCCTCACCATCGCTGCCTCCCTGCTGTCGTCGGGAAGGGCTGACGACGGTGGGGAGAAGATTGGCCTAGGTTGCCAGGCCCTAGCCAAGGGCCGGCGACCTTGACTAATCGGAGGTGAGGGCCCACGAAGCCTTGCCCAGATCTAGGGCAAGGGTCGCGACCCTTCCCTGATCCTGCAAGGGTCAGTGGCCCTCATTGGCCCGACCAAAGGCTGTTGCTAGTGGGGGCGTCAACCCTTGCTAGATCTGGGGGCAGGCCGTGAACCTCGCCCTAAATTTGGGCGAGACCTCGCGGGCCCTTGCCTCCGATTGGCTGGTCGATCCTCCTCCCACCATCGCTAGCCCTTCCTGGCCAAGGCGGGGAATTAATTATTTCCTCACATCAATGGTAAAATGACGCCGTTTTGCACTTGTCTCGACAAAAAGTCACCACATCAGCATTTTGACCAGATTTTCTCATAGTTGGCATTTAAGTGATCCATTTTGCTCTGATTTTGGCACTTAACTATCTCTTTCCTAAATTTTGGCACTTAAGTGTCTTTTCGTACTAAGTTTTGGCACTCTTGAGTGTCCGGCACTCCGAGGGCATCAAAGCACCTTGATGCGGTGCTGACTGATTAAGTGGCATGGCGATGCTATTGAAATGATTTAAGGAAAGAGATATCAAGTAATATGGCACAAGAGGAATAATTGGTCCTTTTTGGCTTCACCCATTTATATAATTAAAGCATATGTCAAGCACATCCTTGATGCATCGGCAGTGGAGATGAGATTGTTAATGAGCTAAGAAGCCCACACATGAAATTTTGGGCCTAATCCTCTAAAAGAGCTCTCAACTTTTGGCTCAATCACAATTTTGCATTGAACAATTTTTTTCTTAAAAAAAAAAAAATCCTCAACTTTCACTCTAATCCAAATTTGTCTATATGTCCACAAAGCGCCACTAGTTTCTTCAAAATAATTAACATCATGTCCAATTAGAGCATTATTATCGAGATCTGTGTCTTTATCACATCCCTATCTTTGTATGACATAACAGCAGCATCTCGATGTTGATAATATTAAAGAAACCAATGACAATTTTTTAATGCATGGGTGAATTTGGAATTAGAGTGAAAGTTGGGTTTTTTTAAATAAAAAAAATGTTTGGGGTCTTTTTACCAAAAAAAAAAAGTTTCGGGTGGAATTAGGATTAAAGCAAAAGTTGGGGTTTTTAAGGAATTTGCCAAATTTTGATGGGATGGAACCCACTTCCATTAGGTTGGGTCAAACTAAACATAAATATGATCTGTAAAGCAATGGTGAGCGATTTTAGGGTGAATTTAGGTGCCACCTGAAACATACCTTGTCGGAACCGGTTCTTCAATTTTTAAAATCTAGAACTTATTTTGCATACTCTGAAACTTAGAACTACCATATCTATCGATTATAGGATCCACTCGAGAACTGGTCAATTTCTTTTTTTTGTTACCTTCTCGGGCACTGTCAAGCTATCGGAAAAGAGCTACTGAAATTTCAAGACTCACATGAAGTTGTGTTGAAACCCTTTATTAGTGTGAAACCATGAAGTTACTGCTTTTCAGAGAGAGGAGAATTTTGTTAGCTTCTCTTTATGTGGTGTCATATCTGTAGATTGTCCTCTAATCTATATATATCTGCCCAATAAAGTTCAAATCTTTTGCATCATGTTCAAAGCGGCATGCTCAAACCATCGTTTAGATTCCGAATTCTTGATTTATTTTGTTTCTATATCAATTTGCACAAGTTCAATAGGAACAATGCTATTCTTCTTGTTCCACCTCTGCCTTTTCTAGCTATAGATGCTACTAATGGGTCGGTGATGTTGAGAAAACTCCTACCAAGTTTTGAAATTGACAAAAGTTTCTAGTTCTTATTCTTATAGTATACTTTTGGAGTTACATCGCAAACTCTTGCCAAAGTCTATTTGTTCCACTCTAACGCAATCCAGACTGAAACCGTGTCCATAACGAAGATAAAATTAGACTTAGATTTATTGATCTTGTGACAAGGATTCAGAATGTATGAAATAGGATTTTATCCTTTAATAGCTAGCTCTCTGGCGAAGAATCTCACTTACCTTTTATAAATACATTAATAGAATCAATCACAAATTGATCAAATCATTATTGAAGACAAGTTCCTTTTTGGGAAGCATCTACTTATGGAAACCTAGACTCTGATTGTATGGGCAACCAGAATCAACAGATTGTCATCTTAATCTTCAAACGGCTATAAGATTTCCTTAATCAATTATATCCAACGGATTGATTGGAAGAATTCCTTTGGAAAATGCCAACGGCTAGTTAGGCGTGAAGGTGCATTTAAGGAGGTCATTCAATTTATTTGAGATAGTATGTGAAAATTGAAATTCCAAAGTCCGAAACCTTTCCAACCATTTGTTCTTCATTGATAGTTCTTACAAATTGTTTTCAAGAGAGAAAATCATAAAAAGAGTGACTCAGTGAGAGAAAAGGAATCTATCACTGAGTGTTTGCACTAAAAAAATTGTACTTCTCTGTTGATGCTATAGTGAATTCCAGCCAGAAGGCTGTTAGTGTGAAAAAAGTGGACATAGATTTAAT
Source organism: Eucalyptus leucophloia subsp. euroa (assembly GCA_017140325.1). Classification (NCBI taxonomy): domain Eukaryota; kingdom Viridiplantae; phylum Streptophyta; class Magnoliopsida; order Myrtales; family Myrtaceae; genus Eucalyptus; species Eucalyptus leucophloia. Next base: position 30,339,423 of record CM029470.1, read on the forward strand.
CTAAGTCGAACTGCTATAAATCTTGTGTGTAATTTTTTCTTCCCTTAACTCTTTTCATTTAAATCCGTTGCATCTTTTTAAGTATCACAAAAATTTATTCCATCTCTTATCTGATTCTGAATATTTATTAGAAGTCTGGTGACTTGTTTATCAGATTCTATTTAGTTCTCATACTTTGTCCAAAAATTTATTTTACTTTTCAAAAATTCTCTTAAACATCTATTCACCCCCTTTAGGTGTTAATACTAGCTTTATCAATTGATATCAGAGCCCCATGCTCATCTATTGAAGTGTCTATACTTTTGAGTTAAAGATCTTCTATACATAGTTGTTTAGAACCAGGACTCGTGGAGGGGTAGAGCAATATCAGGCCACCTTATTTTGATGAAAAAGAATACAATGTGTGGAAGAATAAAATGAAAGCATTTTTGAGATCCATAGATCCTTTGGAATTGGATGTTGTAGAAAGAGGAATCAATAGGCAGTTTCAACATTTGACAAGGGAAAAGAAGTCTTAGACAAGGATGTTGAGGAAACCAACCAAGCAGAAATTACCAAGTGACATGCTCTTGACGCAAAGGCCATCTATTCTTTATACTGTGCTTTGTCCCCTGTTGAATATAAAAGAAGTTCTTCACATGAAATAGCTAAAAAAGTCTGGGATAGACTTCATGTCACCTATGAAGGAACAGATCATGTAAAGGAGATAAAAATAAATATCTTACTTGGCCAATATGAATCCTTCATAATGAAGCCTAAAGAGTCTTTTGGAGATATGTTCAGTCGATTTAGAAAAATTGTAAATGGGTTGGCATATCAAGGTCAACAAATTTCTGCTCCAATGAAGGTCGACAAACTTCTAAGAGGACTTTCAAATGACTGGAACCATGTGAAATCATCAATCCGAAAGACACAAAGAATCATGCCTCTCTCTGTTAATGAACTGATAGGCACTCTTCAATCGTACGAAGTAGAACAAATCAATGACAAAGAGGATCCAAAAGGTAAGAAGTCAATTTCACTTAAGTCTAATACTGATTTTGATGACACAGACATAGACGATGACATGGACGATAAAGAGCTGGCTCTCATGATAAAGAAATTCAAGAAACTAAATAGGAAAGGAAGAAGATTGAACTGGAAAAAGCAAAGCAAGCAAAATTTATAAAAAAAATCAATGGAAGATGTTGAATCTAGCAAGGATGTGATATGTTTTGAGTGCAAGAAGATGAAACACATCAAGCATAACTGTCCCTTCCTAAAGAAGAAGAAAGGCAGGTATGAAAAATACAAGAAAGCTCTAAAAGCAGAAACCTGAAGTGACACAAAATGTGAGGAAAGTGAAGAGGAGTTTGTGAATATCTATCTAATGGCTCACTCATAATCAGAGTCTGACTCAGACACAGACTTAGAGTCTAATAAGGAAATTGAGGTAAGTCATTCAGAAATTCCTATTAAAGTTTGTAAGTATATAGATTAACTTTGTTTGAACTTCAAATCCTTTCTTAAAAGGATTTCTGAATTAAAGAAGGAAAGTTTGAAACTCAGACACCAAGATAATTCTTGAAGAGAAAAGTTTGAGAGTCTGAAAAATAATTTTGATGATTTGAAAGAAAATATTAATTCTCTTTCAAAAGAAAATGAATGTTTGAAAAAAATGAGATTTTAGATGTTTCTACAAAGTTCTCCAAATGATAAAAAAATTTAGAGCAAATTCTTTCAGCTCAAATATCCTATTATAAAAAATTCGGTTTGGGTCTAAATAAAGAAAGTGCTCTTTTGACCGATTTTCCTAAAATCAATGAGAGACTTAGGCAAAGACCTCCAAAATCTGTTTACAAAATTCATTTTCAAAAAGCTTTTGTAAAACCTATTGGTCAGAGTGCTCTTAAATGTTCGAAGTATGATAGCTCACAATATTTTAAGAATGAATGTCCTAAAGTTTGGAGACCTATTAAGAAGGATTGTGCAAAAGTTGTTTTTAAAACTAACTCCTCAGGAACCAAGAAAATTTGGGTATCAAATAAAGTTATTTCTTTTTTATTGCAGATTACTGTTAAAATGAAAAGCAAATGGTACTTGGATAGTGGCTGTTCTAGACATATGACTGGAGATTCAAGCAGTTTCATAAAATTAGAAAAACAAAGAGGAGGAAATGTTTCATTTGGTGGGAACAGTAAAGGAAAAATTATTGGACATGGAACAGTGATGATTGGAAGTTTGATCATTAACAACATTTCCCTGGTGAAAGGCTTGAACTATAATCTTCTGAGCATAAGTCAACTATGTGACATAGGATTTAGAATTAATTTCCAAGAAGATGTTTGTTTTGGAGTTAGTCGAGACTTCTCTCAAACCTTCATTAGACAAAGACATGGCAATATTTATCTTCTGGACATAAATCCAGAGAGCTCTCAATATCTTATCTCAATCCAAGAAGAAGCAAATCTCTGGCACTGTAAACTAGGACATGTTAGTATGAAACAAATTGCTAAACTATCATCTAAGAAGTTGGTCCATGGTCTTCCCAGAATGATGTACTAGAAGTCTGAGTTGTGTACTCCATGCATCTTGGGAAAATAGGTCAAAACTCATTTAAATCTATAAATCAAGTCTCCACTAATTTCTTCTTGCAGCTTCTTCACATGGTTCTTTTCGGACCAACTAGAACTCAAAGCATTGGTGGTAAGAAGTACTGTTTGGCAATTGTGGACGATTATTGAAGATTTACGTGTGTTTTCTCCTTGGCAATTAAAACATAAACCTTCTCATATTTTTCAGAGTTTGCTAAGAAGATTCAGAATGAGAAAGGTTATACCATTTCAAGTATTAAGACTGATCATAGGGGAGAATTTGAAAATTAAGATTTTGCAATTTTTTTTATGAGAATGGTCTTCAACATGTTTTCTCATCTCCTTACACTCCAGAACAAAATGAAGTTGTGGAAAGGAAAAACAATCTTTACAGGAGATGGTCATAACTCCACTAATTGAAAGTAGAGTCTCTTCTTGTTTTTGGGCAAAAGCAATATCCACTACTTGTTATATAATTAACAGAGTATTTTTAAGGCCCGTCCTAAAGAAAACTCCCTATGAAGTTTTCAAAGGAAAATTGTTAGTGTCTCTTCATGTGTCTGGTTGCTAGTGTTTTCTTTTGAAGAATGGAAATGATCGACCCGAGAAATTTGAAGAAAGATCGGATGAAGGAATATTTCTTGGTTATTCTACTTCAAGCAAAGCTTATAGGGTCTTCAACAAGAATACATAGACTGTCAAAGAACCAATGAATGTGAAATTTCAAGAAACTGTCAAGAACCAACAAGACCAAACTCAACTTGAAGAGTCTGAGCTAATTTCAGACTTAATGAAGTATGATTACCCTGAGGAACCTCAACCTTTTGGTGATCAAAGTCAAGCAGAAGAAAAATTATAAGAGTCAAGGGAAACAAAGGTTCAACAAACCTTTGCAAACAATGACAAATTCAGCAATAACTAGAAGCACAAATCAAACCATCTTAAAGATCTCATTATTGGCAATATAGAAGAAAGAATTCGTATCAGATCCAAAGTAAAAGGAGACTTAAGTGCTCTAGCTCTTATTTTTGAGATAGAACCAAAGGGAGTAGAAGAAGTTTTATCTGATGAAATCTAGATAGAAGTAATGCAGGAAGAACTCAGACAATTCAGAATTAATGATGTTTGGGAGTTAGTTCCAAAACCAAATGGAAAATCTATGATTGGAACTAAGTGAGTGTTCAGAAACAAGATGGATGAAAAGGGTAAAGTAACCAGAAACAAGGCAGGGTTTGTTACAAAATGTTATATGCAAGAGGAAGGAATAGACTATGATGAGACATATGGACATATAGCCAGGTTAGAAGTTATAAGATTTTTACTTGCATTTGCGTATTTCCATAATTTCAAGTTATTCCACATGGATGTCAAGAATGCATTTCTAAATGGTTTCATATGAGAAAAAGTCTATGTGGAACAACCACCATGATTTAAAGATCCCAGAAAACCAAACTTTGTCTACAAACTGAAAAAGGTTTTGTATGGTCTGAAACGAGCACCTCGAGCCTAATATGAGAGACTGAGTAAGTTTCTGGTAGGCAATGGTTTCAAGAAAAGAATGGTTGACACAACTTTGTTTATCAAAAGGGAAGAAAAAAACGTTTTACTTGTTCAAATATAAGATGATATAATCTTTGGGTCTTCTAATGAAAGTCTGTGCAATAAGTTTTTAAAGTCTATGTAGGAAGAATTCGAAATGAGCATGTTATGTAAGTTAACATTTTTTTCGAGTCTACAAGTCAAACAATCTAAGAAAGGAACCTTTATTTATCAAGAGAAATATGTTAGAGATGTTATTAAGAAGTTTAGGATGGAAAACTACAAGAAGACTGAGACTCCCATGTCAAGTTCTTCCAAACTCGACAAGGATGAAGATGAAAAGAAAGTAGACCATAAGACATACAGAAGATTTGTTCTCTTCTCTACCTTACTGCTCAACCTGATATTTTATTTAGTGTGTATATGTGTACTAGATTCCAAGCTGATCCCAGAGAATCTCATCTCAGTGTTGTCAAACGAATTACTAAATATATTGCAACAAATCCAAAGTTAAGTCTGTGGTATCCAAAGGAAGAGACTTTACATTACTTGGATACTCAGATGTTGATCTAGTTGGTTGTAAAGTTGACAAGAAAAGTACTTCGGGCACGTGCCAACTCTTGAGACAAATTTCATTGTCCTAGTTCTCTAAGAAGCAGAACATTGTGGCACTCTCAAAGGCAGAAGCAGAATATGTTGCTCTTGGAAGTTTGTTCACAAATTCTTTGGATAAGGCAACAACTAAAGGACTTTGGAATAGAATAACCTTGCACTGAAATCAAATGTGATAACATAAGTGTGATTAACCTCACCCAAAATCCTATTCTTCATTCAAGAGTGAAGCATATTGAAATCCGTCATCATTTCATAAGAGACAATGTACAAATGGCGAAATCAATGTTCAATTCATTGATTTGAAGAATCAACTAGCAGATATTTTCACTAGCCACTGGAGAAAGGATCATTTGAGTTCATTTGTAAAAAACTGAATATTACTTTTGCATCTGGTTAAAGTCTATGTAGAAGCAGACTCATCGATTCAACCTTCTAAGAGAGACATTCTTCTGAAAGCCATTACAGACTTAGGCAGTTGTATTTCAAATTTTGGCGCGTAAGTTTCTTTCTTTCTTGAACGGATATGATTATTTTCAAATTATTATTTGCCTTTTATATTTTTGAAAATTGTTAGATCATTGCTAATTTTTCAGAATTAATATTTCATAAATATTTGATAGTTACTTTTTTAAAATTTTTCAAAACGGAAGTTTTTCTTTTGTGCCTGTTCGGTTGCCTTGGTTCGTATTCTTTAAATAAGTCTTCAGTCTCTTTTTTCCTTGATATCCAGAATCCTCACAAGTCCTAACCTCTCTCAAACCTTTGCCTCTCTTGATTCGTCCTCACATTCTCTGCAAAATCTCTCACTTGATCACTCCGAGCATGTCGTCAAAATCCTCCAAGTCCATTTGATGTCTTCTTAGAGGAAATCCTCTCGCATTGCTAGTCACAGGTGTCGGTTTGTGCCTGATGCTCTAATGCACTTTGATCTCACTGGAGATGAATCATCACGAAGCACGAATCGACCATTGGTGGAAGAAGAAGTTACTCAAGATGTGACTCCTCTCTCAATACAAAAGCCCGAGATACTTCTTAAACATTATGAGTTTCTAAAAAAAGGAGGAATTCATATGGATTTTATGAGTTTGTTCTTGAAAGAAAATGGTTATGGGAACGAAACTTTGTTCTTGAAAGCCATGGAAAACCTAGGGCTGGTAGAGGCTGGAAGAGTAGAAAAGGAATTTACCAACTTTCCTGCTGATCCTCGTTTCAATACAGATGGTCAGACTGAGAGTAAAAAGGAAGATGATGATGAGAAGGTGTTCAAGAATTTTCAACCCAAAATGGATATTGCTACAAAAATCGCTGGAACAAAAGGAAAACTGTTTTGGTCAAAAGAACATAAGAAGGTCTATGCGTAGATGCTGAACAGAGGGGTCATCAACCCTTGAACGGTAGACTTTGATTTTCTAGATTCCATCAAGGTAAATTTGCGAGAGAAATTTGCCAAGCTTGATATGGAAAGATTATGTGTAGAATCATCTGATGCTTATCTTGAGTTGACTGCTTATTTCTATTCCAACCTATCAGTTCTCAATCCCACTCGTATTCAATTCACTATAAGTGAAAAAGTTTTTGATGTTGATGTTGATTTGTTGGCTGATATTCTAGGAGTAAAGAGAAGTGGATTTTTGCCTATAAATGTCTCCAATGAAGAGGTCACCAAGTTTCTGGTGAAGGACATGATTCCTAGAGGAAACATTACTTACTCTAGGATGTCTGCCTTTAATATTTCAATCCACAAGATTGTCATCAATTGCATCAAACCCAAAGCTGCTTCCAAGACTGATGTCTCAAGATTCGAGGAAAAAATGATATGGTTAAGAGTTGCTTTCTCACTTCTTCATACAATTATACTACATATGTACAGAACCGTCATGAAAGATAAAGGACAACTTCCTAATACAACTTTGGTGACTAGACTTTTCCAACACTTTCAAATTCAATCGCCCTCCAAGTTTTGCTCTAGAACCATCCTTCCCATGCAGATTAGACTCAAAATAATCTCAAAAATGAGATTAAAGGATCTTTCTGGAGCCTTGAAACTTTTGAAGAAAGAATCTGCTAGCAAAACTAAGATAGGATCTGCGGCTAAGAAGAAGCACAAAGGGAAGAGCATTGTCTCGCGAACTCCAGAAAGGAAAAGACATGTTCTTTTTTTACAACATGAGAGATCCTGTTGGAGGCATAGCTAATTTTAACAAAGAAGAGGATGAGAGCAAGAAAGACCCTAAAGAGGAAAGTGTAGGAGAGGAAACTAGAGTGAAAGAGAGTGAGGAGGATGACTCAGATGAAGAAGAGGGTGATACGAATCTGACCAAGGAACAAGAGCATTCTTACCGGGATGGAGAAGATACAAGGGGAATTAGTGCAAAAGATGCTGGAGAGAAAACCAAGGGAACTAGTCAACAAACTAATGGTGCCAAAAAGGGGGTGTAGGAAGGAGAAAGAACTCTTCCTCAAACCGAAGGCATTGAGCCAGGGGGAGTAGGTGAGAAAACTCCTCTTCATGACCAGACGGCAGAATCAACTACAAGTGATGGTATTAGTCAATCTCCTCCAGATGTTGAGGATATTTATGCATCTCACTTTCCTGAAGAATCTCCTAGGGGTCAGGATAAATAGGTTAATATTTAGGAGGAGCAACAAATCTCACATGTTCAGGTCAATATTCCTTCACCTCTGGATACTCTACCAATACATTTTGTTGAAGCTAGCGCCCAAACCAAACCAAATTCAAATTATCATTGAATGGTGAAACTCCTTTTAGAGATTAAGGCACAGTAATATGGGATGGAGGTTGAAATCCAAAAGTTGCATGCTGCTTTCGGTACTACATCAAAATCTCTCATTGGAAAGGTATAGTCTCTTAATGAAAAGGTTCAGAATATGAATCAGAAGGCCACTTAGAATTTGGTAAAGGTTGAGACTGTCTTCCATCAGTGCCTGACTAAGCTTGAGGAGACCGTGCAGACTTTAAAGGATTTCCGACTTGTTCATGTTCCAAGGCAACCCTGATCATTTTCGAAACCAACTCTTTTTCTTATTTTCTTTGTGCTTGTTTGTTTTTCTCCTTTTTTCTGTTGACAAAAAGGGGAAGAATTTTGCAAATTTGAAACTTTGACTTATTGGTTGTGTTTGAGTTTTTTATACTAATGCTAGTGTGGTTGGTGTGTTTTTATGAGTGCAGACTATGTGTGTTATGCAGATTTTATTGTGCAGACTAGACTTGAGCAATTATTTATTGTCTGTTATCTCTGTCTATTATCTTGTGCTGCTAAGGGCTTGTTTGTTTATTTTTGTTTCTATTTCCCGGAACACAAATTTTTGTTCTTTTGTTCCAGGGAACAAAAAAAGAACAGAAACGCGTTCGTTTACACTTTTGTTCCAGCGAGCAAAAAAATCTTGTTCCCAGGAACAAATTCGAACGTAAACAACAAACAAGAAAAACTTGTTGAAGAAACAAAAGAACAAAAACACAAAACTTGTTTCTTTTTTTTTTCTCCTTTTTCTTCTTCTTTCTTCTTCTTTTTTCTTTGGCCGATCGCTGGCCTTGGCCATGGCCGGCAACCAGCCGTCAAGGGCCGGTGATCTCACCGAAGTGTCGCCAGCCCCCGATGAGGCCGAGCGTCGCCAACCCCTAGCGAGGCTCGGCCTCGCCAAGCCACCACCAGGTCAGCGTCGCCTAGTGGTGGCTAGGCGAGCTCGGCCTCACCGGATCTGGGCGAGCTTGAGCTCACCTAGCCAAGGCGAGGCCGACCTCCCACCAGCCAGTGAGGCTCAGCCTTACCTAGATCTGGCGAGGTCGGCCTCGCCTAGCCCAGTCAAGGCTAAGCCTCGCGCGGCCACAAAGAGGCCGAGCCTCATGCGGCCATAGCGAGGCTTGGCCTCCCCAACCGACACGAGGCCGAGCCTCACCAAGCCAAGGCGAATATTGATTATGATTCGATAAATAATTATTTCACCTAAATAAGTACATATAAATTCGGCCTTAATTTTTTTTTTTTTTTTGTCAGTCCTAGATTGCTTCTACTCTAACTCCTACTATTTGATTTTCATCATGCTTTCTTGCAAGGCATTGAAGTCAGAATCCATACTTAAAACTAAATCGTTTTCACCCCAGCCTCTCTAAAAAGGTAAGGATTTGAAACCCCCATCTCCCATTCCCATATGGGAAGGATGGCCACTAGAGCAAATCCTAATGATCAATTTGGCCTTGAGTTCAGTCGAATGATAAAATAAGAAACAAGAATCGATTGATTCTACTAAGTATGGTTAGCTGATTGTGACGATGAGGAATGGTCTTGAAAAATGTTAATTGGAGTGTGCAATTCCTTTTACATTGAGAACGTATCGATATTTCATCCAGAAACACGTACGATTTTTTTCAGCTTTTGTCTTGTTTTAACCACTAGAATTCTTGCTCGCACCAAGTTGTTCAAACAAATAAAAAGAACAAACTGTTAGAAAATGAATTTTTGGAATGCAACTAATTGTGAGTAGTGTGGGGATCACTATGAAAATGGAAAAGTGGAACCAAGTTGTGAATCCCTATTGTTGTGATGTGGGAGCATGCTTATGAGAATAGATCTAGCATGTTACAATTAAGAATGCGCCAGATTAAAGTTATAACACCCAATTTTAATTTATTGCTAATACATTTTTTTTTTATGTGTCGGATCTTTAACTGTGGCACCCCTGACACGGCCCCTGATCCACTAGGGTCGCCGCAATTCGCTTACCTTTCCTTGTCCTAATAACATGTCACTCCGATACCATTGAATGATAGTGGGTCCATAAATCCTGGGGGTTCGTGTTTATATATATATATATATATATATATATATATATATATATATATATATATATATATTTTTAAATCGGTCTCAGCGCAATTCATATAACAAAAGCATATTCCAATCTCCCTATCCCTTACTCCAACAAAATAATGCAGTGCATACCAACTACACATCATATATAAGTTGGAGCCAAACCACTTTTATTTACATAACTAAGATGGACATCATGAGCTGGTACAACAAAAGGCCAAGGCTTTAACTAAGCTCGGCTATAACCCAAAAGAACCCGACTCTATATCAGACATGTACACCAATCCATCATCCAGTGTCGGCTATCCAAAAAGTGTCAACCTCTACCAGTCACACGCTCTAATCACACCCAGCCCAGTGCATTGGCCGGTGGCGGCGGCGGCATCCCCATCATCCTCCCGTTGCGACGAACATGGACGGACAGGAACTCCTGGATTACGGGGCCATTAGGTAGACCCACATCATACATCACCAAAACACGGACATGGATAAACACCAAACCATGAACACCAACGTAGGAGTGCTTCGAGCACTCGACCTCAACATCAGACGGTAGGGCATAAAATGTACCACGTGTGATAGGTGATAAAGGCATCTTTCAATTTGAAATGTTAGTCCCCAAAATGGGTGAGTACAACCACTCAGCAGTAAAGATCCATCAAACTACATAATGCAACAGGCAAGACAACCACAATTTCGTGTGAAATGCACATATCATCCGTATAATCATGCTTGTATACCCGCAAGTTTCATTCATTAAGGCAATTTATGTTCCATACCATATGCACATACATGCACATGATCCATATCACCCATACAATCATATATATATTCTCATGACATCCATTCATTGCCTTCATGATCGCATTCTCAATGCCATACTGTATCAATTCAATTTCATAGGCAATCATATCCCATGCCATATGCACACACACATGTGCATGATTCAATTCCCAATTTTAGTTTTCAAAAGGATCTCATCTTTCTTCCAAGGACCAATGTTTGCATCCCCCATATATCGCTTGCACCCAACCTGGCATCGCGAGAAACCTCCAGCACACACCTCTAAGCATACGGCACACACACTCCGGGCATCTCGCACCCCAACTGGTGTCACGAGGCCATCTGGCACACACCTCCAGGCATCCGACACCTACACTCCGAGCATCTTGAAACTCCTGAGGACATCCGGCACACACCTCCGGGCATCCCGACACTCTCAGGGCATCGTCGGCTCACACCTCCGATGGTATCATCAACATCATAATGTATATTCACATATATGCCTTACTTTCAACATAGCATTTGATGCCATAATGTCAAAGGTCTAAACCAGCTTTTTGATGTTACATGACATACTAAATGTCACCACATATGCAGTACACGTAACCACCCAAGATATCACGCTCCCTAGAGCAATTCATTTGTTTTTGAAATAAAACAATTTTCGAACAAAATAGAATGCACTCCTTTAATTAAAATTCTGGAAGAATTAGTAAACAATCTCGATAAATTCTGAAAATTTAAAATGTTATAAAAAAAGATCTAGAGAAAAAGGTTTCATGAAGAACACCATGTCAAAAGAGTTTTGTACGAGTCGTTCCAGTCCATGCATTACAGCCTTAAAATCTCAAACATCACCATTGCACAATTTTATTCATAAGTTCGCTATAAACCCTAAATCAACTCAGAAAATTCTTAAATTTTGATATGTCATAGTCAAGACCTAGAGGTGAAATTTTTGTGAAGAACTCGAAGTCAGATTCGTTATATATCATGAGCTACATTCACCAAAACTCCCCCTAACCCTTGGTAGCAATTTCCAGATTTAACACTTCAAAGAAAAATCATTTCACTAACCAATACTTGTCCGTTTCTTCTCAAATTTTATTATATTACTCCTCAAGATGTTATCTACAACTTTCATCAAAAACACAAGATCAAATTCTGACTGGATAATTTTATAAAATTCACGAAATCGCAAGTGTCGCGACCCGACCTCGCCACCCTCGAATCCCTTATCATTGCGAGGAGAGAAAAGGGGAAAAGGTCGGATTTAGGGATACTTGATCACGAAAGTTCCCTCACGGCTTGCGTTCCAAAAGACATCATCACCTCACCTTTTGGATCAAGCCTCTCATGAGTTCCCTCCACGAGATCGCGAGCTCTCCCAAGCTCGTACCCCGCGTGACAGCGGAATGTCGCGATCCATACCCACATAAGCGACACACCTAAAAAAAGGAGTCGAATGTGGATATCGAATTTAAGGGTACTTTTACCATGGTAACCCTCTCGATAGTACGCTTCACCCATTAGGATGTCATCACTTCATCCTTTGGGCTACTTCCACATCAAGTATGCTAAACCATAGTGAGTTTCATCGAAACTCATACCCCGCATGACAACGGATTTATTTATACGATCTACTTATTTATGATAACCTAAAAATAGACGGGAGTCGCCACTAGCCTTAACTTTGGGGGTCAGCTAGAAACCCAATCTAGGGTCGGGAGTGTTCCCTCGATTCCTACACAACCAGATATCTAGGTTCGAGGACTTGGGTTACGCTAATATTGCTATTAGCGCCCTTTCGATACCTAAACAGTATGTTGTATTTTTTCTAATATGTCCATGCGTTTCTTTTTACATTTTCGGGATCATCAATTCTTAGGCTAAGTGATCATGCGTGGTTGATCATTTTCATGCTATTCTATTTCTAAAAAAATAGAAAAGAAAGCAACCAATGAAATTGAAATTGCAAAACATTAAGTAAGCAACCAAGGAAAAACAGTAAATCTATCAGGCAGTCTTTAAAGAATATAAAAGAGAAAACAGTTGGGAAAGAAAGAAGACCCGCAACTCGTCGGGTTTTATACAACATGGAACCCGAGACATATGTCGGGAAAACGAATACTACATGACACTGGTCGGAATGGACATCGACCTTCACCATCTTCATGCCTTACGCCTTCTCTATCTTCAAGGTCCTAATCTAAACCTTATCTAAGAAATTTACGACTAGGTGCATACAAGTGAAAGAAACAATCATCACAACTAAGATCAAAACAATTGGGGTAGAAGCCATGTATGATTGGCTCTGAGAAAAAAAGCACATAAATCAAGCACTTTATAAAGGGCAACTTTCATGAATGGAATTTCCTGAGGCGTATCAAGTTCAAGTAAAATCAAATTCATGGCCGAAAAGCAACAATCGCTAAAGCATGCAGATCAATCACAAGCAAACCAGAAAATGATGCATGATAACAGACTTAGCAAATCATCTAATCAATGCAATGAAAATCATGAAATTTGAACCTGACCTAAGGTTAAATGTGAAGAAAAAGTTTGATTTAGACATTCAACCCTAAATCTATGTACAAAAGGTCACACAAATCTATTAACATTGATATGTGACTTGTCATTAGAAGCAAAATGCACGACAATTTCAGTTATGGTATATCGACTTGATGCATGGTTTTTACATGGTCAATGATCTTCAAATGAGGCATGCCATACATCATTGCGAAGCTAATGATATGCTCTAAGTATGTCTAGAAAGCATCAAGCATCAAGTATGCTCTTAAGGAGCTTGATTGAGAACGCAATCAATTAAAATCACAGCAGGGTTTGTACAAAACATGGAAATGAAGGCATAAAGAAAATCTATGAAAGTCCAAATATATAGAAGGAAATGTCCTGATCATCTATCATGAGACATCGAAGTCCTACTTTGCTCAGAAAAATCTATATGAAAAAACAGAAATGAAACAGGGCAAAAATCCAACATTACAGATTGCAGCAACTCAAACGTGACTTTATGGAAGCCATTGACCTTGCTCACGATGATCACTTGATTCAAGCTATACCTTGTCAAAAAGTTTATGAAATTTCCAATGACTCTCATGAAAGATTCAACTCCAGCAAAGCATGTTCACTAACTCAAATTTGAGCACACGCATCAGATCTCAAACATGACAGATTCTGGACTGAAATTTGGACATGTGAAAACCATATCAAATGAGATTCAATCAGGGCATTCTACAGCTCATTGGAAAGATATTCGAACCGTCTTCGACTTTCATGAAGACTTCGAACACAGAAAAACACAATAACCAGCTCGTATCAAGTTATTTGCACAGAAGGTCAGATCAGCGACAGAAACAGAATATCATAGCAGAATCAACAGAATTTGTAGGTGGTTTTTCAGTGACCAAATGACATCTATTATGGGCATGTGACATATCAAATCGAAGCTTGAGAAGTCTATTTTTTATGTCTAGAAGGGCTCGAGGCCAAAAAACCTCATCTAGCACCTCCTTTCAGCCGAAACAGTGAGTCACTCATCCGAAATCGAAAATCACAGAATCTCAGCATCCAATTGCAATCAATTCCAGATCATACAAACATCGATTTTAATTAGATTTACAATGCATCCTGGCCCGAACCTTCGTTGTCGATCATGAATCACGACACGAGAAGCTCTCGCCTCATCGGATGATATTAAATGGAGTTTCATCGCACCCACCTCAGTCCGTAATGAATCGGCCAAGAACTGACCTTCAGAGATGTCCACCATTCAGTGACAATGAAGTGGCTATTTAACAAAAAAAAACATGTACTGAAATCAGTGGAGGATCTGAATCTAATAACACTCCTTACCGAAATAGAAAAGAGGAAACCAAACACTTAGCTTCGATTTTGTTATTGGAACTCCTGGAAAATGAAGAACGCTGGCCTTTGATTCTGTGATCCTCGACCTCATCGAATGCATGCCTCGGCTGCCGATTTGAAGATGGTGTACGCTTCTTTTGAGTTGCAATCTAGAAGTTTTTCTCAGCTTCTTCTTCAACAAAATCAGTGAAATTAAATGTCAACAGAATCTGCTAAAATCAGAATCTTTTCGCAACAAATGTACAAGTAAAGATTGAGAAGACTCAGCTTAATCTTTATTCTGCGATTTTCTGGAAATCAGCACATCAACTACTCCGAAGCATCTTCAGAGATTTTGATGATCAAGTAACAACGAAGAACTTCTTCGATCTTCATCTGTTCCGTCTTCAATCAAGAGAGAGACCAACCGAGAGACAAATCCAGAGAGCGAGAGACAGATCCTGAGCGCGAGATCCAGCCAGAGAGGAATCGACGGAATCTCTCCTGCGCACGAGACTATCGGCAAAGCAGAACAATAAAACGATTGGAAGCCTTCGCCGCCGCTGCCGTCGCTACCGGCATCGCCGATCGGCTTCGGAGCTCGAGAAGATGCAGATGAGGAAGTCCAAATCCCCAAGCCAAAGAGAGAGACCGACTTCGACCTTGAATCGATTCGGCCGTCAAACCCTAGATTGCTCTCCGAGATCCAGAGAGAGTGGGAGACAGAATGCCCGAGGTTTCAAGAGAGAGTTCGTGAGGGAAAATCCGCGCGCAAACGGTTTTTTTTCAGAGAGAGACCTCCCCCGAGAGAGAATCCACGCACCAAAATTTTAGAGAGAGAGAGAATCTTCAAAAATGGCCTCCGCCCTTTGATTCACGAGTGTCCCTTTTATATTTTTTTTCTTCTCTTCTTTTTTTTTTTCTTTTTTTCTCTCTTATTTGTTCGTTTTCTTCTTTTCTTTTTTTTTTTTTTGTCTTTTCATTTCATCTTTTTGTTTTCTTTTTTTTTTTCTTGTTTTCATTCTTTTTCTTTCTTCTTCATTTTTTTTGGCTCTTTATTTTTTATATTTTTCTTGTAAAATGAATGATTAAAATGTCGATAAAAAATTTCAGGTGTCAACAGCAAGGAGTCGGACTATTCCTACATGCAACAGCTTACTTGGAAAACTACCACCATTCACTCGAGTTTCTAGCATTCAACATCACAACCCAAGCATTTCCAACACCCATTACACTTCACACACAACCACAGCAAGCAAAGTGTAGGTTAATGAACTCTACTTGCATTAAATCCAACGAAATCAAGCAAGCAACGGCGACTCGGGGCTTTGGCGGGCTCGATCTATGGCGGTACTAAGTGGCGTCAACGGTGGCTGCTGGTGCATCCACGGCAGGGCCGGTCCTCTTCTCCCTTCGCCAAAGCACCCACATGAACAACTCTCTCTCTCTCTCTCTCTCTCTCTCTCTCTCTCGGCTTTCTCTCTTTCTCTCTTTCTCTCTTTCTCTCCCTCGCGCGACATCCCCCTTGCTCACTCCAACCCTTCTTTCCCTTTCATGATTAGCAATCATTAGCTTTGCATGGCATTAGACACTTTGATAATCCCCTTCGCCACTTGTCATTTTTTTCATGCAAGTTGATGGGCCTCCTTTGGCCAGGCTTGGGCCATCCTTTTGGTCGACCAAATGGGGAAACGGTGGGGCTGTCTTGGGCTGGTTTTTGGGCTAGTTCGGCCTTAAGAAAATCAGCCCACTCCTTCTCCAATTTTTCTATTAATCCCCACTTATATAAATATTTAATTACAATTTATATGGCCATAAAACTTTGTAACATAAATCAATAAAAATCCAACTTATAAAGCGCGCGGCCAAGGATAAAATTTCCTTATTAATTCATTCTCCAATACAATCCTTAATCACACATGGACATAGGGTACATTTCAAACAAAATAATTGTCCATTAAATGCTCGGATTTGATTAAATTGTAATCTATTAGCCAATGACCATAACATAGTCCGATGGCGCTTCCATCACCTATTCATGGTTCATGGTATATCCAAGGGTTGTCATGAAATTTTAGGATACCACATTAACGCGAATCTCTATTATTGTGATGTGAGAGCAATGCTCATACTCATAAGGATATAATAGAATCTCTATTTCATATTGTACATTGGTATGGTTGTTCGCGTTAGTCTTTATGTTGTAAGGAAAAGTCTGAAGTAACTTTTTTAATTAATTTTTTCCATCCACATATTAAGCCAATGAAATTTACTAAAACCCAAGACGGTCATCCACGTGGTTGTTGATTAATTTGTGACATGGTGGCTATTTGGCGAGAAAATATTTAGTGGTTTTCTCTCAGCAAATCATCAAGGCTCGTGGCCATAGAAATTTGGAGCTCGCACCCTTTGTCCATGGACGATATTTGGAGCTCGCTGTCAAGGCTTGTGGCCATGAACGATCCACGATCACAGATCCGTGAATAAGGCACCTCGAATCCATAAGCCGTCGCTTGCGGTCGGCCCGAGCTCTGTCTTTCTTTTTTTCTCTTATGTCCAAATCTGGCACCGCGTCCTTCATCCATGGCTGTCGTCACCTTCGTTGGCGATGCTCTCCAAATCTCCAGATCTGGCCATCCACAGCGGAACGCGTTCAGGCTTCGAGGAAGATGAACAGTGGAAGACAAAGTTGAAGACAAACAAACGCACAAAGGAAGGCAAACCCAAAGACGAACAGAGGAAGACGAAGCTGAAGACCAGATCTGAGCCATGGTGACAACAGCAAGACAAAGTGACTAGATCTGGCCAATGGCCGAAGGTGAATCCCAAGACGAACTGAGGAAGACGACGGAGAGAGTGACTCGGTCTGGACGTGCAGTTGGCCTAGACATGGTGCCCACGCTGGTGACGGGGGGAATGGTGTGGAGGTTAAGTTCAAGAGGTGGTGTGGACGGAGGAGGAATGGAGGAGGAACAGAGAGAAAGTGGTGGGAACGAGTAAATTTCCATTTTTTTCATGTAATTCCACATCGACAAATATGGGTCAAGCTGTAATTGGATGGAAGCAGAAAAATGCTCGCCACGTCAGCTAATGGCGTGACGAGAGTAAACTACTGAATATTTTCTCTTTGTTTGGCACTAGATCAATGTCACTTGTACAAAAAATAAAAGGAAGATAAATGTATGTGACAGTTTTTCTTGAGTGAAAAACTAATGAAGCTAACGGAAGGACTAACGTGGAGACTGATGATGAATTTTACTGCTTAGATGCATGAATTGAGAGTTTTAGTTTAGGAATCAAGTGCCGGACTAACACAAGGTTTTAGGAATCTTGCTGCCATAGAAATACTGGACATATGGGACTGAGACGAAGGCAAATTTTCCCTGGTGGAGTGGAAATCTATCAATCGAACGCAAGAGCCTAAGGACTAAAGTTGGCATTTAGATCCGAGACACTCGGGGATTAGTCCGAACTCCTAGCGCCTGGATCCAAATACTTTCATCGGTGTGTTGCCTACAATGCAAAAACGTCTCAGGTTAGCGTGCCAGATTTTTGAATCTTGGGTCACGGATTGGAGTTCGAGCATTTGGGTGCTGAGTCTAGTCCCGTTGTCCTGGCTTCGAGCGCTGAGGCCCGAAGTTCCATCCCTGAGTTCCTAGCCACAAGCGCTACGGTTCCGTCTCTTGGGTCAGGGCCCATCGTCTGGTGGGTCCAAGGTCTTGAGCCTGCCACCAAAGTCGTTAGCAACGCCAAGATCGTGGGTTGGGGCGCTAGACTCCCGAGGCCAGACAACGTGGACGGTTATGGCAGTGGGCGAGGTCGTAATAGATTTTTGAAAAATGAGTTCTGATATTTAAGAAGCATAAAATTAGTTCGGAATTTGAGGGTAGATTTTGGTTCATTATTAAAATATGAGAAATGCTTACATAATTTTACAAAGTGCAATGGCCATACCTCAATCATACAATAAGTGTTACGAATAGTAAAGAAAACATATAAGACATGGGAGAACTCATCTCTGATATTGTGGTTAGCATTTCATCGTGACATTGTTATACGGCCGTACTAGCAGTAGTCTTAAAATACCTTCCATTCATTCGATCTCAATAGCAATGTCCAATTGTACAACATAAGTAAAATGTTGTCAAGAATTTTTTTTTTTGAAACAATTCCAATCTAAAATTTAATAAATATAACCGTTAAATTCCATTTATGAATATAAAAAAAAAAATTCGACTCACGGTATCAGTCTACTTTTCTTGTTTTTGTTTGAAAGATCAGTCTACTTCACATGGACGTTTATAGAGTAATGGAGACTACCTAAACTGAATAATGGACATGAAATGTGGTACCATGTGGCAGCCAGCATTGGACGTGCCCTCCTCTCAATTGAATAATGGAGACTACCTAAATGAACAAAATAATGCAAAACCGGAACTCGAAGTCAATTATTAAAAAGTTGATCCTCCTTCTCCATGGACGAGAGGAACACGGATTCTACTCTGTAAGGATTTTTCGGACATTATACTCTCTACTTGTGATGGCAGTTCCTTCAATATTCTAACTAGGAACTATGCATATACATATATATAGTTAGAATATTATAGGAACTATACATTCATATATGTCTATATAAATACATATATATTATATATAGACATATCTAATTGTGATGGCATTTCCTATAATATTCTGACTTATATATACCGATCTATCAATTGAGAAAGATCATTATAAGTCTTTGACTTTGAATAAAAATTGATAATTGATTTACGAGGATACTTTGGACCATTTAAATTTTTGGTAGGTGAAAATAGCACAAGCCCTATTTTGATGTTTCGATTTTTTTTATTTTTATTGGAGAGGCTCTAATTAATGAAATTTATTGATTTTTAAAATTATATACATATCATACACAACGAGTCAAAATCAATAGATATAAAAACATAGAGCAGATGGATGATATAAAGAACACACATATGGATTAGATAGTAGAATCTCACTAAATGGCAACAATTATTACATGACCTATTTCTTTTTTTCCTTTTTTGTGGTACATTTTATTATTGGGATAAGAATACCAAATAAGCTAAAAATTTGTTGTGAAAGTGTAATCAAGTCTTAAACTGTAAAAAGTACAATCAAGTTTTAAAATTTATCCTGTTAGTGGAACAAGTCACATTTGTTAACTCTGTTTAATTTTGGTGATATGGCACCGATGTGGTACCCAATAGACGTTGTGTAAGAAAAATAACGCAAAAAAAAAAAAATGAAAAGTTAATGATAGTGGTTTTGTTGGATTCATAGACCCTGATTGCATTGGATTTAAGGATCGATTTAGATACGTTGAAGTTCCTTATATATTTGACCCTCCCCTAGAAAAACCGTAACTCTTATAGGACGGGATAATATTGTTTGCTATAGGCTGTTCCTTTTAGGACAAAACGTTATTTCTTATTTTAAGAGAACTAAAGTTAAATAATGTTATTATTATTTGCCAAAAATATATTGTATATATACATAGTATATTATATAGTGTCATTATCAAATCTGAGATAGCAAATTGTCCTAACAAGTGCAGTTGGGACTTATTCTATGCGCAACCTGTCACAATTTGGTTGACTTGGCATATTCAAGGTACTGACCAGTGACGCCAATCGCAAAATGCTCCTTTATTTTATTTATTTATTTTGTCCATCATTGAGGTTGTGTTTATGGAGTCACATTTGTGAAAGCCTCAAATCACGAACAATAATTGCATTTCATATATCCCCAAACTGCTTAAGGAAGGTGCACACCTAAAAGTTCAACGGAATAGAGATCACTTGTGAGTATCCGATTATGATATCTTTTCATTTCTATCAATTTGAGGGCAATAAATCGTTATTTAATGAATTATTGGGATCATACATGGCTGATGAGTTGGAGCCAAGACAATCATGTCTTTATATAATCTTCCAATTGCAACGCTAGATCCGTCACTATAAAGTACATTTCCCTCAGTAGGTTTTACCAGTTGATATAACTTCTTGCAAAAGAAAAAAATTCTGGTGACCTCACTTGTCTGTCTCATTTATAAAACTTTCAGCAGAAACTTTACTTGGCATGCAGTCCAAATGCAGTCTAGACCACCATAACTCTGGATCATTGGATCGCCAGTGATATAGAGTAATTTTGGCTTAATTAGTCCAAACTTTCAATAGCGGGTCCAAGACACTTATGATAACAGCCAGAGGAGGCGTCGGTGTTAATCGTCACTCCCTGCTCTTTTTTGCCAATCAAATCTCACACTTTATAATTGAAATGTCCTATTGCATATGTATATAAAGAGGACGAAAGAATGTGCAAGTAGGCAATCTCAGTTTGCCCTGTTGCAAATTTAAGTAATAAATAATTCAATTCATCGTTATTTCATTTTCTAACGATTTAAATTCCTAGAAAAGAACATGGTTTGTCTAACATGTAAGTGTCCATTTAAAATCCTAGCACTCACTGTCAACTTTATATTGCTCGTTTTCCCGCATATTGCGTTTGCTTTCTGCTTGATCATGTCCGCATCCTATTACACAATATAAAATGTGTCCTGCTAATTTCAGTTTGAATGGGACATACCTATCAAGCAACAACTCAAACTTAGGTGACGTGGAATAAGAGGAGACATATTTGATTTCCAGCATCCC
The DNA here is from genome assembly GCA_017140325.1 of Eucalyptus leucophloia subsp. euroa. Taxonomy (NCBI): domain Eukaryota; kingdom Viridiplantae; phylum Streptophyta; class Magnoliopsida; order Myrtales; family Myrtaceae; genus Eucalyptus; species Eucalyptus leucophloia. Next base: position 30,360,309 of record CM029470.1, read on the forward strand.
CATCCTAGCTAGCTCTAGTACCACTTTAAACAACTGTGTTGGTCCCTGACCAGTCGTCTCTGGTCATGACTCGCTCATGTTGCACAACTTTAAAATCCACCGTGATAGTTTGCGATTGCACACGACTTAACTAATAGTATAACAACTAATAGAAGTAATCAGAGACAAATATGACATCCAACATCCAGCCCAAGCTTCGATACAACTAAAAGCAGCCTCATTTGGGTTTTTTTCCAGCACGATATTGTCCACTTTAGTTGCAGCTCATTCAATGCTTACACATCCATATAAACCATATTTTGCTAGTTTGAGGCTATGCTAGACTAATCGATCAGACCAATAGCCCAAACTTAGAACAAGTGGGATCAGAGACATATTTGACTTCCAACGATGCAGATTTTGTGACCAACTAGAAGCTCATCCACTAGAAGAACCGAAGATTTTATCTATTTCGGGCAGTTGCGGTAAGACGCATTGTTAAGTTCCCTATACTTTAACATATTAATACTTATGGCTGTAAATAACTCAAGAAAATATATGTAGTTTGAACTGTTTTTTGAGTTCTAACATCACTAAAGTTTTCAGATGACAAAATGAACCCTACCTAAAATGCTGCAAGTTAAAGTACACAAAAAAACACGCTCATTAAGGATCTATTCGAGAACACACCAAATAGTGTATGATTCTATTAATTTATTCCCTCAAATGAAAAAAGAACAAAAATCCATATAGTAACTTTTTTTATTCTCGGAACAAATTTGTTTAGAATCAAGAAGTGGAAGAAAAGTTGATTCTTTGTTCCCAGAAACAACTTCAAAATCAAGTCAAATCATGTTCTTTCTCTTTTCTCTTTTTTTTTTTTTTTCTACTTTTCCTTTTCTTTTCCTTTTCTTCTTGTTCTAGTAGGTCGCAAAAATATAATAAAAATTACTAAAAAATTAAAAGAAATATTTTAAAATATAATAAATTATAACATAAAATTATATTAGAAATATAATAAAATTACATAATAAAATTATATTAAAAATATGATCAAATATATAATAAAATTTAAAATATATAAAAATAATTAAAATAATATTAAATCATTAAAAAATTATAATAAATTATAAAAACATTACAATAAAATTATAAAATAAAATTATATTGAAAATATAATAAAATTACATAATAAAATTTTATTAAAAATATGATAAAATAAATTATATAATAAGTTTATTAAAAAATAAAATAGAAAAATATAATAAAAGTTATTAAAAAATTAAAAGAAATTCAGAGTCACAAAAAATTTAAGGGTTGTACCAAGCATATTTTTATTTTGAAGGTAGAAATTTTGAACAATTACAAAATGCCTTCAAATACTCAAAAACTCGTTCATGAATGAATAAAATAATCATTTATGAGCAAAATTCTTCCCAAGAATAAAATAATTACCAAACACAACTTAAATGCTTTGAATAGAAACTAAAATTACTAAAAAATGAGACTTTTGTGTTAGAATAATTAAATATTAAATCATGTTCTTAAAATAGTTAGTAGTGATTCCATAAAATCTCATATGATATTAAAGTAGGAGATCTTGAATTGTGTATTTCCATGCTTAGGCCAAATGGAGTGTTAGAATGGTTAAATATTAAACAACGCTTTCATCTAACATTTTAACTTGTAAGAATAATTAGTAGTGGTTCCACATACCTCGCCTAGTCTGTAATATACAATTCTTGTGACAAAAATTTGGTGACAAAATGATATTCTTCACCATTGTGAGTTACCCATACTTTTTGTGGCAATATCACATTTCGATAGATACACTCTTTGTGACAAAATGGACTTTGTCTCAAAAGATTTATAATGTCTCATTTTTTTTTCTTGCAGTGACTTTATCTTTCGTCTGATTATACTTTATAACTTTCATTAGATATTGCTATTCTCGTGCGGTTTATGTTAATGCAAGATTTGTGACCTAAAGTTTTGTGTGATTATAGTTTGTAACACTGATTTTCATGTTATCTGAGCTAAAATCTTCCAATTATGTTCGAGGATATTGTTGGGCTCATTTGGAACGACTTGTTTTATTAAAAAAAAAAAAAAAAGAAGAAGTTATATATACACATGCGATCTGAATAATACAAGATAACGAGCGCGAGTAAATTTGTCTCGTGCACATAAGATTCCATTTTATAGGCGTTAGAGTGCCACAGATTTTTTCATTTAACAATGAGTAAATTGTTCGCCCCAAAGTACGGAGACCACAAACCGAGAGGATCCAAGCAAAATAATGTTTGCGACCGAGAATGAAGCATACGACGAACGCAAAGCAATAGAAAAGCATTATAAAGCAACAATTTTGCCAATGACAGATCAGAAATCCTCTTTCGAAGTTTGGTTGATCCATGACCTGTCTAAACGTTGGAGATGCCATAAGAAAAGAAACTCGGTTCTTTCAGTTTCATTTAAGAGATAACTCTTTAAAGCAAGTATTGATGCCAAACTGGGGATGGAAGATTAAGGAAAAGAAATGAGCAGGAATCTTAATCTCTTTAACCAAAAAAAAAAAAAAATTAAAAAGATGATTTCAATCACAAATATAAAAATAAAGTACTAAGTCTCTAAAACTTTAAATCACGATTACTTCAACTTATGGGGCGGGGAAGTGGTGTGATTGTGGTGTCGACAATATCTTATAATTTGGTCTCTCTCACGACGTGTGCTCTTTATTCTTCTTTTTTGGTAGTATCAATCTAATACTATAACCCTGGAGCTTGACCGTGATTACCCAACTATATAAGGGGAACTAGCATAACAACTTACCGTTATGACCTCCACATTTACATTCGAGTTCTCTACCGCAGGAACCAAACCCACAACCATTGACAACGTAAGCCAGAAGTATGGGGACGTCACTGCCACTAGGTCAATCCCGGGTTAAGTAAAAACTTAAGCTGAAGGGAGGGAAGTGATTTACATTCAACTTTAAGGGGTGTGTTTGTTTTGCAAAAAATATATTGTTGGATAAACATTTTCTCATTTTCCAGCATTTGAAACATTTTGGAAGTGAATCAATAGAAAATATTGTCATGGTGAAGGGATAACATACGCATAAATATAGCAAAATGACTTTCTCTATACATCATTTTTCAAAATACAACTAGTCTCAAGTGCTCAGATGTGGACTCTAACACCCGTAGCCAAGATCCCAGTAGTCAAACCCACACTATGGAGGAAAGGGCTAAGGCAAGGAAAGGAAAATTTCACTTTGGGAAGAGGTGACCAAAATCTTTCTCATCTTCCATTGTGGCATTTACGGGAAAATTATTCAAAAAGTCATAAACTTATCATACGGCGATCAACTCAGTCATAAACCTTTCAGTTGTGCCAATTTAGTGATAAATCTTTTAACAACTTGTCAATTTAATCCTAAACTTTTCAATTGTGTTAATTTAGTTATAAACCTTTTGATAATTTGCTAATTTAATCCTAAATCATTTGACAACTTGTTAATTTTGTCTTTCTAGCTAATTTTTATTGAAAATTGCTAACATAGATACCAACCAATTGCCAACCATCTTATATGACATGACCAGCATTGATGTGGACAAATTTGGCCTCTTTCTTTCCTTTTCTTTCCCTTTGGTATGTGACCAATACTTGGTCATAGCTAGCAACTGACCACGAACGAGTGCCAAGCCCTTGCTCGATCCAATAAGGGCAATCTTTGCGTAGGTTGCAAGGTTCGAGCCCTCACCAAATTTGACAAGGATGGCCCTTACCTATGGCTACTCATTAGCCATGGTAGATTACTAGCCATAGGCCAAAAGGAAAGAAAACGAAAAAAGAAGAAGAAAAAAATGCAAAAAATTATCACATTAGCGATTGGTCACACCATATAAGATGGCCAACAACCAGCCAGCATCCACGTCAACAATTTTTAGTTAAAATTGTTTAGAGGATCTAAATTGGCAAGTAATAAAAAATTTAAGACTAAATTAGTAAATCATCAAAATGTTTAAGATAAATTAGCATAATATGACTAAATTAACAAGTTGTTAAAAGTTTTAGAGCTAAATTAATACAATTGAAAGGTTTAAAACTAAGTTGGCCATTGTAAAGTAAATTTAAGACTTTTTGAACAATTATCATTGACATTTGCTCTGTTACAGTTGTTTAGGGTGTTTTTATTTTTATTTTTCAAAACTTTCTTAAAAGGAAGAACATACTTTTTTTTTTTTGCCACAGATTGCGCAAAGGGAAGAAAATTTTATTCCGTTTTGTGGAGTTTATGGTGAAAAAAATCCGTTGCATTAATTCAATTTTTAGACTAAAAGGAGACATAATTTTTCGAGCTTGTATACGAATAATTTTATTTTCGTCGCCTTAGCCATGGTTCGCTGCCTTTCAATTGTTCGCTTGTTGTTTTCTCTAAGAAATATATATCGTTAAACAAAAATTGAATTTAAGGGAATCATAATTGAATCATTTTTTTACTAAAAAAGCCAGCGTAGGTCGAGGAGGGAAATATGCGAGGGAGAGTTATGGAGGGAAGCAAACATGAACCGGAAAAATAACTGAAAACTGACAAGGGCGGTTGAGGGTGGCGGCAATCGTGTCGGTCTTTGACCGGACTTACTGTCCAGGTGTCAAAATGTCATTGGGCACACTAAATTACGCCTCGCCCTGCCTTTGGTTTGAGGTTTGAACCGACTTTCCACATGAAGAACCCACTCATAACTTTCTCCTTTTGACGTGGATTCTTGCATCGCCAAAATAGAAAATATAAGAGGTGGACAAGTAGACATCTGTACCCCGTGGACCTCTTCTCCCTCGTCTGTGCAGCGTGCTTTGACAATTTTATACGAACGCACTTGGCGACTCTTTTTCTTTTCTTTTTTCTTAATGGACGTTCAAATATTCGGATATTTAGAAACTCATGAAACATTTAACAATTCTTAGAAAATAGTTAAATTTGGATGTTTAATCTATACAGAATGTCATTATTTATAACTTTTTAAATGAATTTGTTAGAATTTGAATAAATAACTTTTGATTCTTAAGTTGAAAATTTCTTGACGTTCCGACCAACTGTGTAACCCCACACTTACTTTTTTCTTTATATACACCTCCACCACAACCCCAAATCCTTGCAACAAGAGGCAGAACAATTTCGTTCTTGTACGATAATAAGTAAAAATGACGAGTCTTTCTTGTTTAGGCAAAGAAGTTGTGTTTCTTTGTAGTGCTTCATGGCTCAAACTAGCCTGCATCTGCAGGTCCTTTTGCTTCCTCTTTTCTTGCTATCTCCGCTTCCTGCTCCTCCGAGTCAACTCTTTCTGCATCAAAGTTTTTTATTTCGTCTTCCTCTCGTTCCTCGGCTTCTGGGTCCTCAAGGCCTTGAGGCCACGGACAAATTCCTATAGGCCTAGGGACTTGGATCTGTTCTTCACCTCCGTCTCTGCGACAACTGTCTCGAGCATGTCCACAGTGGAGATGGAGGTCTTCTCCAACTCCCAGCTTGTCGTGATGACCGTACTGATGTTCATCGGGGGTGAGGTCTTCGTCTCCCTAGTTGGTCTTCATCTTAGGAAATCAAAGCTCCGGTGGCACATCAGAACCGAAGAACAGGTCACCCACGTCAATAGCGATCTCTGCCCTTCCAACCCTACAAACGACAATGTTGAACACGTAGAAATAGGTGTAGTAGAGAAATTAGATTGCCTGAACTCACAAGTAGAGCCTCAATTGTACAGTCAGCAAGGCGAGTCCTTAGATCTTGACTATTTGCAATATTGTTCGGTTAGGTTTTTGTGTTTTGTAGTGTTAGGTTATCTTCTGGGAGTCCAAGTTCTCGGCGTTGCCACGGTTTCACTCTATATGGCACTTATTTCTAGCGCCAGAGATGTGCTAAAGAAGAAGGGTCTCAAAATGGTGACCTTTTCCGTCTTCACCATTGTGTCAACCTTCGCTAGTTGTGGGTTTGTCCCGACGAACGAAAACATGATTGTCTTCAGCAAAAACTCCGGCCTCCTGCTACTTCTCATCCCTCAGGTTCTTCTCGGGAACACGCTGTTCCCATCGACCTTACGATTCATGCTTTGGCTCATGGGGAGATTCACCAAGAAAGCGGAAATCAAATACTTGTTGAGTAGGACAAGTGAAGTTGGTTACAAGCACTTGCTTCCGAGCCTCCAGTCATCACTATTGGTGGTCACGGTGTTGGTGTTCGTTGGTGTCCAGTTTATAATGTTTTGCTTGATGCAGTGGCATTCGGAATCGTTGAATGGATTGAGCTCGTATGAAAAGATCGTGGGCGTGATCTTTCTGTGCGTGAACACCAGACATACGGGCGAGACGATCGTGGATCTGTCCACAGTTGCTCCTGCCATCTTGGTGGTATTCGTCGTCATGATGTTAGTCTCTCTCTCTCTCTCTCAATTGTTAATTAATATTCTGCAATCATAGGACTTACTTAGCCATTGACGAATAGAAAATTTGGCTGACAGTTTGGTAAAAGAATAATAATAATGGAATGTATATAATTTTAGTATATTAAGTTAGGGTCTATTATAAAATAATTTAACGAATGACCGGTGAATATTTATCCGTATTGACAATAATAGTGGTCACTATAGCAATACTACTTTTCGGAAAAAGAAAAGGTATGTAGACACTAATTTTATAAATTAATATTATCGTGTAGAAAATGCTTGCTTTTGCGTTGAAGTTTTATTTTCTTGATAAGAAATCGATTTTTAAAATATTACAAAAATTTCCACTTTCCCTCTTAAATTGTTGATGTTAGTACTTTTATAAAATTATCATAATTGATGGAAAATGGAATTCATGTCTTAAATTATCATCAATTGAATAATCAACTTTACGCCATCTTTTACTTTTCTATATCTCATACCTGAATAATGCAATAATTAAATTGTATTTCTTTAGTTCAAAAATCAAAGTCATGTTTCATGATATTGTCGAATATGTTAAGCATCTTAGATAAGATGTATCACTCATGTAAATATATATATATATATATATATATATATATATATATATACATTTGTAAAATGAGTTACTAAATGGGAAAAATACCAAAAACTCCTAAACATTTTCATATTGGTACAAATTTAGTCCATCGAACCAATTTAGGTTGGAAATTATTGGCGTAGACATTTTTAAATAATTTTTTGATAATTTTTTTCTTGTTTTCTTTCTTTTCTTTTTTTTTTTTTCCTTTGGACTATGGCTAGTACTAGCCATGTCGGTGAGTGGCTACAGGCGAGGATGACCCAGGGCTAAAACCTCACTGCTTAGGTGAGGGCAGTCCTTGCCGGATTTGGCAAGGACCACCCTTGCTAGAAGTTACGACAATGTCCCTCACCCAGGCCGCAAGGGTCTTACATAGGGTGTGGGGTTGTGCCCTCGCCAAATTCAGTGAGGGCCAAGATGCCCTCGCCGGCCAAGGCCAGTACTAGCTAGAGTCCAAATAAAAAGAAAAGGGAAAAAAAGAAGAAAGAAAAAGAAATAAAAAAAATGTCTATGTCAGTAATTTCCGACCTAATTGGCTAGATGGATTGAATTAGTACTAATATAAAAAGATTTAGGGCTAAATTGGTCCAATGAATAGGTGAAACAATACTAATGCAATAGATTTAGGACTTTTATGGTACTTTTCCTATTACTATATGGAAACTCTCATTTAATAATGAATTGAATTCATTTACCAAGATAAAATAATATATACGTGTCCGTGTATAAACTTTACTTGCGTGTGACTCTTTTATACACTACTGGTGTATCATTTAGAAGTGGTACGTTAAAGTAGTTTCTCACATTAGATATCGGCCGGTAGGCTGCCCTAACTCTCCGTGTCTTCTGACGTCACATGGGTGTGTAGCCATGTGAACCATCTCGTTGGCTTAAAAACAAGGAAATGTGGGTACATGAACGACCCCGTATGACTTTGACCCGAAATGCAACCTCATTCAATGAACGATCGGAATAACTCTGTCCGAACCACTTATTTTGTTTACGAAGGATCAAAATCCTTTCAAGTGGCTTGATTCCACTTGGCACCGCACCATGGCTTCGGTGTATTTGAAAATAACCGGATCACGATCTCACAGAGGTCTTCCCTCCTTTGTGAGGATTTCCGTCTTGACCTTAACATAGATTTGATTTGTTCGTAAATTACTAAAATAATTGCATTATTGAAGGATGAATAATTTAGGACATTATTCTGTGTGCATTATTGAAGCATTTTCTAAGGTTTTAATGCTCATTCCGTGACAGATCGAGTCATTTATGTCACCTAGTCAATATTTATATTCAAATTAAAATTTGGTGAGGTCAAAGGTTAGCTAGATGCGGTGCGACAGAAAAGTGCAAATTTATCACGTACTACAGGTTGAAAAACTCTCTTGAGGTTGAGTATCCGAAAAAGCAAGAATCTCCAAGTCATGAGCTTTCTCGCCAAATTAGTGTTTCCCATAGATTTGTATGTTAGCTCGTCTGTCTGAATCTCCTATGAGCTGTGCTCTCTGTTTTCATCGCAGAAGTCCTTTGTAGACAACATACTAAAATTTTGAATAATGAATTCTCTTAGACTGAGACTCCCCAATATATAAAAATACCCAAGTCAACTGTGCAATGCACTTTAATAAATTGGCGTGTTTTATGACCCATGAATTTCCACAAACTACGAACAAATGACTTCACTGAAATAATTAAGATTAATGTAATAGAAAGACCTTCTTATTCATTAAATGGGTCAACTGACGCGTGTTTCTAGGACACTTTTCAAATTGTATAGTGATTTAACTTTCGAAACATCAATTAAACCTGGCAACAATTAGTATTTGACTGGTGATTTATAAATCCTTAACACAACTTGACGAGAACTCTGTGACCGGCTATTTAGAGATCTTCCATTCAATTGCGGTCGAAGGACGGCAATTTGAGGCCAACTGAATATCAATTACCCGTGTCCTGAGATAGAAATAAGAGAAATTATGTAGTTTCATTCAATTGATTTCCATATGTAAATAGTGCACTATTCATGAGCATTTACAGAAAGAAGCATAAATAACTCATGTCTACATTGTCCATATTCTTTATCAAACCTACCACAAGGCCTGATAATAATCAGAATCCACCAATTTCCAACTAACAAGTTTAATTCTCTAACATGCCGGACGTGCACAAGTAACAACGATTATATGATCTCCGTCCACTAAATATACTTTCATGTGTATGATCTTTAGGTACCTTCCACCGTACACATCGTTTCTACCGGTGAAAGGTGGGGAGAGGCTCCCGGAAAACGGCGATCGAAGAAAGCCAAAGAGGAGTTATAAACTACTGTTGAAGAATCTCAAATTGTCACAGCTCTCCTACCTGGCCATTTTTACCGTCATGATTTGCGTAACAGAGAGGAAAAAGATGAAGGAAGATCCCCTCAATTTCAACGTGTTGAACATTGTGGTTGAAGTGATAAGGTAAGCATCTTCGTTGAGTATATTTTACAAGGCACCATCCCTCCTTACCACCTTCTCAAATTCCTCGCACAAACTCTAAGAAAGTCGTCCATCGTGTGCCAATTCCGTGTCCGCCGCCACCAAGACGTGGCACTCTTCCGTTCTTAGCCACTGTAGGCACGCGAATGCAAGTTACTTCATGCGCACGTTAGAGCCTTGCTAGGGTGACCAATGATGATCTCCCAGCTCTACGGGATTTTCATAGTTGATGACCCAATATTGTCAACATTTTCTAGACCTAAATTATTAGATAACTATGTCGCAGGAATAACATCACCTATGTAACCCTAGGGCGGTGAATGAAAAAAAAAAAAAAATTATCTTCCTTTTATTTGGTCAATAGGCACGCCCCCTACCATGAGAACTCTTAAATCATACCAACATACTAGTGTAGTGTCAATTTTGTGTACAAAGTACGACTAACTTCATAGGTACAAAAGCATTTGAGTCACAAAAGTGATGGGCATGTACACATAACATGAACAAACCCGTGTAACGACTTTTGAAATTGCAGCGCATACGGAAATGTAGGGTTCACGATGGGTTATAGTTGCCAACGACAACTAAAGCCCGTTGAAGGCTGCGAGGACAAGTGGTATGGATTCTCTGGAAAATGGAGCGATCAAGGCAAAATCATCCTCATCGTCGTCATGATTTTTGGAAGATTAAAAAAGTTCAACATGAAGGGTGGTCAAGCTTGGGTACTCTTCTGAGAAAGACAAAAGAACTCTTCTCGCCCTAAGAGCAAGCAATCAGAACATCACTAGGTTTAAATACCGGGGCAAATCATCCTCCAACTGGTCAAGTCTTATGACTTTGCTTCCCCAGCTTTTTTTTTTTTTTTTTTTTGCCTTGTCCAGTACACAAGGTGTTCTAACTGTAAATATTAACATGCCTGAGTTGGAGCTTACTATATTTAGAGACCATACTGTAGATATTCCATGCAAAAATATTGCACGTGAGACTTGACCATAATGGAAAATTCTCGAGCTTTATTTGCCATCTTTTCGAGTTATTACGCTGTCTGAATTCCACGGGGGCACTATATACGGAACCAAAAATATGAGACAAAACCCTTATTGCCCATATTTGCAAAATCCAACAGCTTGATATATTGTTTCCAAAAATATTAGGATGAAAGAAAACTCACAGAATATACCCGAGCGAGCATTAGTGTAACTTAGGTGTAATTTTGTGTAACTTCCTGCTACATTAAGATTGATCCGTTTACAATAAAATCGATACGTTTAAAATGATAAATAATATTAAACAAAATGTAGTCCTATTTCTGATACATCTAAAAATAAACTCGAAATGAAATTAAAAATAGTGAAAAAAAAATAGCACATTTAAAAGAAAGGACTACAGTTTCATATATTATATGTTCTGCTCTTAAGTTATATTTAATTTTATTATGTACTCTATATTATACATGTAAATCTACTTAGATAGGAAAAAAGTAAGATGCGTCATTTTGATAGATAAATTGAACTACAACTTTTAGATGAGCATTAATCAATGAGAAGTTCAACTTTTATCTAATTTTATAGAATCAGTTAAGTTTTTTTTTTTAATAAATAACCAATCCATACGTATATTGACAATAGATGTTTTGTCTTAATTTTTTGATGAATATATCAATATTACTAAAGATTCCATATATTGGCCTGTTTGATGATGTTCATATTCTTTTGTTTTTATGTTCTTTTGCTTTCCGAAATAGAAAAGAACAAAAATCCATTTGATAACGTCAATTAAATTTTCTATCTTTGGGAATAAAAAAAGTGGTTGAGGAATAAATTTGGACCAAAAAAAAAGTAAAAAAAAAAAGTAACTTTTTATTCCTAAGAATAATTTCTAGAAATAGTTATTTTTTCTTTTCTTCCTCCTTGGCCCCTACCGCCCCCTATAGCTGCACCCTACTGTCTAGTTTCTGTGGGCCGCCAATAGTAAGGAAGAATAAGAAAAGAAAACAAATATTTTAAAATTATTAAAAATTAAAAGAAATTCTATATTACAAAAAAAAATTGTGGATTGTACCAAACAAAATCCTTTTGTTTTTCCATTCCGAAAATAGAATAGTTTTGGTCAGTTACTGAACCGATAAATCGTCCTTCTTTTTAATATTACAATTTACACATTCTCACTCATTTTCCACTGTCTTCTTGATCTTTCCAAAAAGAAAACTCGAACCGAACCCAACCGTTGATACTCCTAACTAACCACAGTAGTGAAAGGACATTAAGTGTATGCTATTATAGAATGGCTAACTAGTACTAGTTTAAGATTAAAAGCATTAAAGTTGGTACTAAATTGGGTTAAAAGCCTTGACATTCTTAGCAGCAAATTTGTCCACCTACGTCTACCAAGGAATACATATGTTCTACAACAAGTTCTCTACGTACACAATATCTTGTCTCCTCGTATGTCTCCTTTAGTCAGCTATTAATAGAACATATGTGTTGTCAGAAGAACATGATCCATCTTCATTTGTTGAAGTAGAACGCGATTCCCGATGGGAATGTACAATGGAATTAGAACTTACTGCCCTCATGGAGAGCCACACCTGGGATATTGTTCCATTACCTCTACATCGGAAACTAATTAGTTGTAAATGGGTATACAAAATCAAGTTTAAGGCAAATGGCTCTATTGAATGCTACAAGGCTTGGTTGGTTGCTAAAGGGCTCACGCAAAGAGAAAGTTTTGATTATCGTGAAACGTTTTCTCCTATTGTCAAAGAAGTCATAGTATGTTCTTTCTTATTTGTTGTAGCCATTTGCAATTGGCCACTACACCAAAGTGATGTCTACATGGTGATCTAGATGAAGAAATTTATATAAAACTTCCTCTAGGTTTACACATATGGGGGGAGTCACGAGTAAGCCATCTATGTAACTCCTTATATGCACTGAAACTTAGTATTTAGGCAATGGTATGCCAAGTTCACTACTATACTAACCAATCAGGTTTTTAGCATTCTAAGCAAGATTATACTTTACTTACATGGATTGTAAGAAATTCATCAATTTATCCGTTGATATATGTTGATGATATATTTGTCATGGGAAATAATGACTATCATATTGCGAAGTTTAAAGAATATTTGCACTCTACCTTTCATATTAAGGATTTGGGACCTCCCAAATATTTCCTTGTCATTGAAATTGCTTAGCCTCATAAATGAATCAATCTTAGTTACAGGAAATTCGTCTTGGAAATTGTTTCCAAAGCAAGGTTATTAGGTTGTAAACCATCTGTCATCCCAATTGAATAGAATATCAAGCTGACAATTCATGAGTATTATATGGATCTTTCTTCACTTCTTCATCTATGAAGGATCCATCTGAATATCAATGACTTGTCAGGAAGTTAATATATCTTATCATGACAAGACTTGACATATATTATGTAGTGTAAATAATTAGCCAGTTTATGCATAGTCCAAAATAATCTCATATGAATGCAGCCTTAAAAGCTTATCTCGTGACTACAACATGAAGATGATGGCGTATTATGATACAAATTATGCTACTTACCCGATGACTAGGAGATCCATAATTATTTTTTGCATCAAATTGGAAAAAATCATTAATCTCATGGAAAATGAAGAAATAGTCGACTGTATCACTATCATTAGTCAAATCAAAGGATCAAGACTATCTATGAAATAGTTTGGATACAAGAACTACTCTCGGACCTTGGGGCATAGGTTAGTGGACTAGGTGAATTATTTTGTGACAATGATATTGTACTTAAACCAACGCCAAACCCAGTTTATCATGAAAGGACAAAACACATAAAAGTTTATTGTCATTTCATTTGGGACAAAATCAAAGGAGTCCTTATAACAAAGGGAATTGGAACTGTGGAACAACATGCAGACATCTTCACTAAGCCACATTGTCAAAGACAAAACACACACTTAATAGCAAGCTAGGTGTTCTTGACATTTATAAGGCACCGGCTTGAGGGGGTGTTGGAGATATGATTGAAGTTCCTGATTGTGGTGCCGATCTTGATTGCGGATTAATTGATTTAGTCAATTTGTGATTAGTTTAGTAAATAGGAAAGTTGTAATTCTAGTATATTATTTCCTTTTTTTTCCTCATCATTTTTACACTATAAATGGTCTAATGCACTTGTATTGCATAATATATAAACAAAGTATTTTTCCTCCATTTCTCCTTTCAATTTATGTCAATTATCTTCACTTCATCATAAAGAACATCTGCATTTATCAAGTACATACTAACATAAAAATAACTTTATAGTAATCAAAATGCAACAGGGAGGTTTTCCCAACAATTTTATTGAAAGAAAAGAAATTGAGATGACAATAGTCATATCCAATGCCAAAGTAATGTCTAATAATGACATTAAATGCCAAAGTAACCTCTAATGGCCACATTGGAGATTGAAAATTTAGATTAATGTCATGTATCTCTTCGTTATTCAAAATGGACGAAACCAACAAAAATAGTTATTGCACTTTTGGATATGTTTCTTGAGTTTATTGCATTATTTGAAAATATTCGGATTTGATTGTACTTTTGCTACATATTTTAAGACGTCTAGTATATTTATCTCTTAAGGAAAAGGTTTGGAAGTCTGTGCATACATAATTTACTCAAGATACTTGGATAAGCACATCTAATGGGTCAATCTAGAAATTTCAAATCTTCTTTGGCCTAAGCACGTTGTTTGATTCCCGAGTCCTCATTGAATATCTGCAGAACCCCACAATCGAATGTAAAGTGGCACGGATGCGTCCATAGTTCAGCATTCATTCCCCTGATGGGCCTCAGGTGAACGAAAAAGGACACACCGCCAGTCCGAAAAGTGGCACTTTGGAACGGAACGCTTTTATCTTCCATGGCCGTCCACCGAACCCCAGGCGGGCACTTGAAGACGCAACCTCCATGATGCTCCTGTTTAAAAGCCCGAAACCACCCATAAATCACCTAACTCCAACGAACAGCAAAACCCACCAGCCACTCACCTGTAAAATCCACGTAGATAGCGCTTGGTGTTGCTTCACGAAGGAGGGCTCGGTAGCGGGGATCTTCCGGAACAGCACCGGTCTTCTCACCGATGGATTTGCGAAGTCGATTTGTGCGACCTCAGCTCTTACAGCCGAAACCCTAGCTATCAGGGAGGCGTTACTTTGCTTGAACACTCCGAACAGAACTCAACACGCACGAACGGGAGAAGACTTTGAAAGTGAACAGCAGCTCCAGATCAGTTCAGATTGCCTTGAAGCCGTGCACAGCATTCTGGGCTAGATTGAAAGCCCATGGGAGGCCCGCTCCATCGTGGAAGACTGCAGGTTACTCCTTAAACAAATCCCTCCCGTCAATTTGGCGCACGAACCCAGAGAAAACAACCGAGCAGCTGGCTGGGTCGCAAAGGCGCACAAAGCCGCGGATCTCCCTCCTGACTGGATTACCCATCCCCCGCACTCTCTCATGTTAATCTTATGTTCTGATGTTGAGACTCTATTTTCAGACGTTATATAAGAAATGCCAGCTATATTTTCGACCAAAAAAAAAAAAGTGTTCGACGACTTTTGGGTTCGCAACAGTAATGCGCTGTGTCTTTCGAAAAACAAGAAGAACATGACCGTGCGCCAACCTCGCATGAAAGCAACCTTTGAGTACCGTGAGACTAGAGGTGTCAAAATAGGTCATTGACCCATTTTTGGATTCATATTTTATTTATATGGGTCGTATATGGGCCAGAGGCTTTTAAAAATCCAATTAAAAATAAATCAAAAAAGTGAGTCTAATTTAAATGAGTTAAAACTTATGACCCATTTTCGACTCATTTAAAAATTTTAAGTGGTTTAGAACCTTAGAACCCATTTCTGAATTTCCAACTCAAGCCCCACACAATCTTTCCATGTTTACCTTTATAAAAATGTTTTTTTAATTGAAAATATAATTATTTTTCATATTTCAATTTTATTTTCTTTTTTCTTTCTTTTTCGTCCTTCCTTGCCGGTGGCCGGCAATAGGCCGAGCAAGGCTCAAGCCTCGCCAGATCTAGCGAGACTTGAGCTTGCCGGCGTCGGGTAATGCCTTGGCCTCGCTAAGTCAACGAGATTGAGCCTCACTCGAAATCTAGCGAGGCCGGATCTCGCCGTCCGGCGAGGCCAAGGCCTTGCTTGATGCTAGCAAGATCGAGCCTCGCTTGATGCCGGTTGGGCCTCGACCTCGCCAACGACTGGCGAGACACAAGCTCGTCGGCGTCAAGTGAGCCCGAGTCTCGCCAGATCTGGTGAGGCCGAGCTTGCACGATGATTGGCGAGGCTCGATATCGCCGATCGGGCGAGGCTGAGGCCCTGCCGGCATCAAGTGAGGCTTGAGCGGCGAGCTCAAGCTCGCCGGCGTTAGGCGAGCTCGAGCTCACCTATGGCCGGTTGTCGGTCGTCATCATGGCCGGTGGCCAGCCGAAGAAGAAGAAAAAGAAAAGAGAAAAAGAAAAATAATTATTAAAAATTATATTTTAAAATGTAAAAAAATAATTAAAAACTCGATTTTAAAAAAAATTTAAAAAGAATTATAAAATTTTCCTTTAAATTTTTATTGCATAAAAGTGTTTTAGCGATTTTTTTTTATAAAAAAATCATAAAAATGAACTTTCTTAAGTTTAGTTAAAGATTTTTCATGTTAAAGTTTTCAGTTACTCAATAATATGTTCATTTCAAATAGGAGAAGTAAATGCATGGTCTAATTCTTTATAAATATTTCAATATATAGGTTTTTTTTTTAATTTTTAATTTTATTTACAATTTTTAATTTGATTTGAAGTTTTAATCCAATTAGCATATAGTAGGTGTGGGTTTTCCTAGAATATTAATAAGTTCTAGCAATACGGGTCGGGTCGATTATAAGTCAATAGATTTACACTACATGAATATGGATTAAAAAGAGTTAATAAGTCAAATATGGATCGACCCATTTTGAATCCGAAGCAAACCCGATCTGACTCACCCATTTGATGGGTCTACATGAGACCAATGTTTTGTTAGACCTATCCCAATTTAAAATTCTTTCAAATAAATACAATCCCGAGTTGTTCGAATATCTCTCAGCACGAGTACGTCATGTCTTCAGGCTGGCACGCATTAACTCCATTAACCCCGAGGATAGCCAATTAGCCATAAACCAGCGATACATGCGGCTTCTTGGAAAGTACTAAAACAATTATTATCATGTATATATTTTTTGGTTTGTATGTATATTATTTAAAAGACCATCTTCTAAATTTGGTTTCTATCCGTTAAATGGCTATAATACCTTTATTCTTAACGGGAAAAGTAACGAACAAATAAGATATAATTTGAATCATTTTTTAAATTCGTTTCTCTATTCCTAGCATGCTTGGAATTTGCTTGAAGGATCCAGTTCTTCACATTAGTGTAGTACGTACGTCACTTTTTCAAATTCTTCTTGCCATGGTAGACTAACAATGTATGCATAGTATATTTTCTCACATCATCCATGGCCAGCACAATTAGTTGAGATATCTTCTCCAGTGAAAGAGGTCAAGGGTTCGAAACCCTGCGTTGTTAATGATTAAAGCAGGAGCCCCGGTGGTGGGTTGTTAGCCTAATTTCCCCCAAGGTATAGTCGTTGTTGGGCCTTTACTGCAGAGGCCCGTGAAACCTCAAATCGGCGTAAGCCGACAAGGGCAGGCTCCGATGGATCCCCGGTCAAAAAAAAAAAATGTATGTATAGTATATTTCTTGACATGCCAAAATTATCTTTCATGTATACAATAGTTTAAACGCACTCTTTTTATGGTAAAAATGTTCGTATCCATCAAGGCATACGCAATTTGTGAGACATGGGACCTTTTTTTTTTCATATCCAACTTTTGAGAGGAAACAGGTCAACAAAGCAGGTTTTTCTATGTACCTAGAAAATAAATCAAGACATATCAACCTTAAATGTGATTGAGGACGAGTCGGCTAATACAGTTGTATGACTTGTGATATCGTAGTTGTAACTAGACGAGTCGACAGCAGTATTTGTTCTAGATAATGGGCCTCTGATCTTATCACACCAAAGTAGCGAGCTAGATCAGAACACATTTCATTCCATATATTGAAAAAAGTTACGAAAAAAATTGTCTTCAAAATTTTCAGTCAACAATGATTTACACCCTCTAATTTTAGAAATCTTATTAATTTCTTAGGCTCTTACCTTCTATTACGTATGGGGACGACCTTGTTGAGTTTCGAGCAAAAACTTACAAGATTTTCATAGTTTTTCAATGTTAAGACGCTATGCTTACACCCTAGCACCCTAAGTTTACGAAAGAAGTTGAATTTTACACCTTGAATTGTATAATATCATCAAGAAAATGTCAATTATAAAAACTAATACTTGGCCATAGAGAAGGTGCAAAAATAGAGAAGAAGATCTAAACGATGAAATCTTCTGAGAACTACTGTAAGAACATGATTATCGGGCACTTTATTTGCCTTGGTCAGGTGGTTGGTCGGCATGTAACTTCCTTTCTCTAACCCCAGCAAAATATATAAATAAATAACATTTTTTTTCTAGAATATGAATATGATAAACAAATCCGAAAAACAAACGACCTTTTCCTAGAAGCTGAAGCCGGAGGGTAGTGAAAGCAATTGACGTCAAACTAACCATGAAAGGGCTAAGACTAAGACAGCTGTGAATTGTTAAGACGGAATTGAAACCACTCGAAGCCCTTTGTTCTAAATTTTCCTACCTTCCTCTCACCTTACTCACGCCCGTTGTCACTGTTGGAACCAATTTTATTTCAACAGTCGCGATAACTCCCGCATGTCATCTCTCTTCTTAGCTGTCCCTGGTCCCTCTCGGCTCTCACCAAATCCAGGTCAACCAATTCTCTACCCTGTGACGCATACACTTTTTCTCTCCAACCACTTCCACTTCGCAACATGCATTACCCTTCGCATGGCCTCGCCCGTATCCCACTTAATGACTGGGTATTGTTCATGTACAACTCATTGTCAAAATTTTGGAAGTCGCTTGATGGCCTCAAAATAGCCGAAGGAGCATAAATTTTAAAAGTTAGAAATTGAAGTAGATGTTGAAGTGGTTGTGCATCGCTTAAATAAAGTAACTAGTCGTTATTCCGTCACTATATTGAACAACTTTATGATTGCAGGTCAATTGTGGAGGACATTTGGAGTTGCGAATCCGCATACTTATCTCAAGGATCCATTGCGCCGATGGATTGCCAGGAACAACTTGGCCATGAGTCTTTCCCTCCATTTACTCCGTCAACCTTTCACTACATTAATTTTTGACAGTTTGAGTGTCCCTCCGCGTGCATAATTCCATCCAGGTGCAATAGGGTCAAGCATAGTACAAGATTAAAGCACTCTTATAAGTTTTGATACTGATATAGGAAAAGACTGTCAATTAGTTTGATCAATTCACTCACCTGGAAGCAATCAAGTGTTAGATTTCTGAAGGAGTTCACCGTTAAATTTGATTCAACGTAATAGGCTCGAATTCCAATCTCAATAACTCCAAATATGTTAACTTTAAGGACAATGTCTTCCCCCTCGAATCCATTTAAAGATATAGACAAGAAAGAAAAGAAAAAGCATGGTCCTTGGATTATCGATAACTTTAACTGACTTCCTATGTTGGGCCGTGATATTTGTTGGATACTTCATAATTTGAATTTTTCTTGTTTAAAGTAAATTCCTTTTTGATAAAATGGTACTGGGTTTTACTTACTGAAATATCTGCGTAAATCATTACGTGGACGATGGTTTTGAAATAATCTCTAAGATATGTTTTGTGGTTTCTACTGTACACAGACACGCCGGCAATGAGTGGTTCTCAAAGCCGTTTTCCTTCCTACGGACACACAAAAAATAAAACTCCGACGATAATACATTGGAGTTGGAGCCCATGATCTTTTCGAGTCTCTCTCCCTCCTCCCGACTCCACTATAAATACCTCTCCCGCCCCATCGTTTCCATGCAGTCCAGCATCACACACTTGACCGGTTCTCTTCTCACATTCATAGATAGATGACCTTTCCAAGCGTCCTCTCAAATAAGATGGCCTTGGCAGTGGTTTTCCTCGGCTTATTGGCGATGGCGGCGGCTGCTGCGGGCAATTTCAACAAAGACTTCGACATCACATGGGGCGACGGCCGCGCGAAGATTCTCAACAGCGGCCAGCTCCTGACGTTGTCCATGGACAAGACATCAGGGTCAGGCTTCCGATCCAAGAAGCAATACTTGTTTGGCAAGATCGACATGCAGCTAAAACTCGTGCCAGGGAACTCCGCTGGGACTGTTACCGCTTATTATGTGAGTCCATGAATCTCATGCCTCCGGTTTTACAAACCTGTCTTTGCAAATAAAAAATTTGATATCTCTAATCGACTAATCTCCGTGAACGATATATGGAAGTTGTCGTGCATCAAATAAGGCTTCGTTCAGAGTGTGGCGGGTGTGATCTTTAGGTTAGTTTGAATGGGAAACATTAAAAATTGTCTTTCTATCCAAT
Source organism: Eucalyptus leucophloia subsp. euroa (assembly GCA_017140325.1). Lineage (NCBI taxonomy): Eukaryota > Viridiplantae > Streptophyta > Magnoliopsida > Myrtales > Myrtaceae > Eucalyptus > Eucalyptus leucophloia. Next base: position 30,380,380 of record CM029470.1, read on the forward strand.
AACTTTTTTTTTTTTTTTGTAGCTTTCTTCTTTGGGTTCTGCTCACGACGAAATCGACTTCGAGTTTCTTGGTAATCTGAGTGGCGACCCTTACGTCCTCCAGACAAACGTATTCACGCAAGGGAAGGGAAACAGAGAGCAACAGTTCTATCTCTGGTTCGACCCCACCAAGGACTTCCACACCTACTCCATCTTGTGGAATCCTCAAAGCATCGTGTAATGTTACACAACTCTAACTCTACCTTTTTTTTTTTTTAACTCTAACTCTACCTTAAACGCTAAATAACTCTTATTCTTATTACCAAATGGACTTAATCATCGATTAGTTAATCATCGATTAGTTTTAGTTCCTAATACGTTTAATATTCTCACACAGCTTTTCCGTGGATGGAACTCCCATAAGAGAGTTCAAGAACCTCGAGCCAAAGGGCGTCGCGTTCCCGAAGAGCCAGGCCATGTGGATATACTCGAGCCTGTGGAATGCGGACGATTGGGCCACAAGGGGCGGGCTTGTGAAGACCGACTGGACGCAAGCCCCGTTCACAGCTTCCTACGGAGGCTTCAACGACGCACAGGCCTGCATCTGGTCATCGGGATCCTCATCGTGTTCCTCATCCTCCTCGTCCTCGGGAAACAACTCTTGGCTATCGCAATCTTTGGATGCGACGGGCGAGCAAAGAATCAAGTGGGTGCAGAAGAATTACATGATATACAACTACTGCGTCAAGACCAAGCGCTTCCCACAAGGACCACCTCCTGAATGCTCTCCTTCTTAGAAGAAGAAAGGAGAAAACAGCACATGCATATGATCACCGGCCTCATTCATTTTTCTTTTGTAATTTATTCCTATTTTCATTTATGTTGAAATAATTCCTCTTCGACTAGGCTTGAATCATTATTCTTCTCATTTTCTTTGCAAGGAAGTGCACTATCAGTGAGCTTTATACCTTGTAGCTTCTTCAGTAATAACGAAATGTATGGATTTCATGCACATTTCTCATATTTTAGTGAAATTCAATGGTTCTTTATACTTTTCATAGTCTTCTCTCCACTGTTGTGCGTAGATTCGCTATAACGAGCGGGTCGAATCCGCCGTCTCCAGAAAGGACACAAGGAGGTTGACCACCCCCTAAGAAGTGATCAATCCTTCACCTTTAATGGTAAGAGGAATTATTGAAAAATTAGAATTTCCATCGAATTCTCTTGGAGCTTTTCCCACTAAAGTTACGATATTTCAAACGCCATGGGCTTCTTTCTTGTTTATTCGATATGAACCATTCGCAAGAGAAAAGGGTAGAGAGAGGGGGCGTTGCTTTTTCGGTAAATGGAAGGTGAAGGTAGGAAGAAAGGAAATGATTATCTTGCGTTCATTTATTTAATACCAGTAGCAGTAGTAGTAGTACATTAACGCGTTTAGTATATCTAGAAGGATCTTATGCAATTTCAAGCAACGTCATAATTCTTCCATTACATTTGCTTGATGAAGTGGTTGGAAACTGGAGAGTCCAGTGGTCCCCTCCGAACTTCTTATGCAATTTCAAGCAACGTCATAATTCTTCCATTACATTTGCTTGATGAAGTGGTTGGAAACTGGAGAGTCCAGTGGTCACCTCCGAACTTGATGCGTGTATGGGTTCAAGAATAGGCTTTGAATGATAATGGGATTTACAATCACCACCAAAGTATAAAGGATGTGACACCGTTAAAGGGTTTAGACACTACCAACCAAGGATAAAGGGTTTCTTTGTTCACCATCAAGAGAGAATCCACCTTCCAAAAATAAAGTTTTGATATAGAAATTCGCCCATATAGAAGAAATTTCAATATTTTCATCAATATTCAAGTCTTTTTTGCCTTACAAACGAGATTGTACCTCTATTTATAGAGTGATTCTACTAAACAAAAGAAAATGCTCTTACACTCCTATAAACCAAAATGACTTTTGGAGTATTCACATAATGAAGACTTTTCAAAACAACACCAGACTAAAGACTCTTAAAAACTAGGAATCAAGACGCTTAATAATGAAGACTAATGCATTGAACTAGGATTAGATGCATTGCAAAAAGAGAAGACTCTTAAATCTATGTATTAGGACACTTAATAACTAGGATTATTCATTTAACTAAGATTAGATGCATTGAAACTTGACTTGATCCTCCAAATTTGTCCATTGGTCTTGGAAGCCAAATAGCCATCATAGAAGATCATCAAATAGTGATGGAAATTAACCTAAACAGCCTCCACCAGTCATTACGTAGTTGATTAGTAGCATCAAATAACAAATTTGTATATCTATGAGTGCATTTGATTCAGCTTTGAAAATGAACTTTGGATGTAATGTAGATGCTGAAAGTCAAAGCTATTCGGGGAAATATAATTGTGTTTGGTAAAACCTCTTTGCAAATGTATTTTGAGTTGAATGTGTGTTTGACAAAAACATTTGCAATGGGTTTTGGGTATATTATATATATTGAAAAATGAACTAAACCCTTTGCCAAACCAACGAAGGGCTACAACCACTAGTGAGCTAGATCTAGCGTTGGCGATCGTCGATCGAGCGACCTTCAATGAAGGTCACGTGACCCAATCGAGGGCCACCCAAGGTGGCACGATCTCAAGCAACCCTCGGCAAGGTTGGCTTGACCTTGGTGACACGCAACCTAGGCAATCACCGCTTGAGTCAAATGGGTCTTGCCAAGGGTCATTCAAGGTCGTGTGACCTCCAATGACCCTCGGCTGGGTTGTGTGACCCTCATTGTAGGTCGCTTGACCTCGGGCAATCTCAACCGACGGCCACCGATGCTGAATTTGACTCGTTGGCAACTATAGCCCTTCCCCAATTCAGTGAAGGGTTATCTCTTTTTTTTTTTTTTTAATATGAAAAATTTAACTAGGGACAAAATTGAAAATTTAAAGAATTGGTGAGAGTAGTTTTGGAAAGAAAAAATTCATTTCAACATTTGGCTAAACGCTAAAAGTCCAATGCTAGTCTCTATTAGCAATGGACTTTTAACTTTCCCAAGGTCCGCATTTGGCCGAAAACTCATTCAAAATGGTTGCCAAATGGCTCAGCATTTCCGCGAGGAGCTTTGGAAGTTGAAAGCCTCTTGGGAATATTGAACCAAACGCACCCTATATCTTCTTGGTGATTGATTGACAGCAAAGAAATTGATAACTAGGTCCTTAAATCAATAACTGGTAGAATCGACATCTTCAAACTTGAACCCACTAAATCATGATGTAGTCAAAATTGGTCTTTACATGCAAGATTAAGCATTGAGCTGGATTAATCAGGGACTTTAAAGTCAAGCTCAAAAGCTGATCAATAGAGCCCAATGCTCTCGCATCAAACTCCCCAAGTTATTTGAGATTTGTCCTCAAATGTGATATGCTTTCATCTCCGAGATTGAAAGTAGCTAATTTACCACAACCATCTATACCAAAGGAACTTGATTTCGATAAATGTCTTGGATGATCTTTCTAATGAACTAGATAATATATCAGTTTCATCCAAATAAAAATCTTCAAAAACATGTAAAAAATTTAGAAAGACATTAAACATACTTCGGCAATTGATGAACAATTCCACTGAGATAGCATTGGGATATTTAAGCTTAAATTTTCAAACTTGGTTTGCTTGACAAAAGCATTGCAACCAAAATAGGTTGTATAGCTTTTCTTCTTCAATTTGCTTGGAGATAATTGCTATCTCCTTAGATGTACCAATAAAAACCATCTTGTCAACTCATTGACAAAATGTGCTAGAGGCCTTTTGGCTTGGATAAGAAGAGCCGTGATGCCAACTCCACTTACATCACATTCAACCTCAAATGCTTTATTAAAAATCAAGAAATGCAAGGTAGGAGACTCACAAAACTCTGGCAAACAATCAAGCTCACAAAAACATGACAAGCATTTCAATTCAACATAATTTCTCGATTCAAGCTTGACTCGGCAAAAATGAGAAACATAGCAAATGATCTTCAAATAATGTAAACCAGACATCAAAGGCTTAAGATGTCTCCTAGGAATCTCTAGAAGGTGACAATTTTAATTAAAGTCGTTTTTCCAACTCAAATGAAGATATCTAGCAAATAGGACAAATTTGATACAAAGACATGAATTATATGATTTTAATCTGACTAAGCACTTTGCAGACTATAAATTTTTTACATGATTTAGAGCTAAAGGTCAGGATCAAACTTCATGAAGACACTCAGTACAAAATTGAAGTGCAAAAAATCTTACAAAAATAACAAACTGACCAGGTCAATCAGCCTCAACAAAAATAGTAAAACATGTAAGATTCATATTCCATCATTGACTTCCAAATAGGTTTTGACATAGTAAACGACATCAAAACCATGTATACCATATATCATTGAAAAGCTCGTGAAGTCATCTACAAATCTTTTGAAGGACTCGAATCCTAGAAACAACATTATCTAGCTCAAACTAAACTGTATAAGATCAGTTCAATCGGCATATGATTTATGCAAACCTAGTAATCAAGCTCAATCAAGTCACCAAATCATCGTCAATCAGCACAACCTCATCACAGCAGCCCCTATAGCATCTAAACCTCACCCTAGATTTAAGCATGAGAATTCATCTTAGGTTTGAGCTTTAGCCCCCATTGTGCAAGGCAATCTCACTTCATCGAGCTCAAATTCAAAAGTTACCATACCTTAGTTCCTTGAATTTCGAGCTTGATTGTTGAGGTATTTGACAATCGATAGCCATAAAGAACTCATGAACTCTTCAAGAAACACCTTAGTATCGATCAAACGGCAAGGATACGATCACCAACCGCTAGAAGAGCCACAAAAACTGCTGGAAAAGGATTAAGCGTTGGATAAGGATTGGACGCGGAGGAAGGAATCACTGGCTTATGGAGCTCCTGTGATAATTTGAAGGAAACAAGACAACAGTGAGCTTGATGACACACCCAGGAAACACCGCAACAATGATCAAGCAACCAAAGACGATCATTAAACAGCCGAAACCAGCTAGAATGGCCACAACAAGCCTCACCGATTTAGAAACAAGTGATCAACACCATGAGGAAAAAGCTACCGAATGGAGCAATCCGGTGGTGATCTGGACAATTGATGGCCACGACCGGATAGAGGGATGTCCAATGTGTTGGAAATTTTCTATAATATGGGCTTACATTAATTAATTAATTTTCTATTTAAATAATTGGATTAATGGATATTTCAATATTTATTGAACCCTAAAGTGATCTGATGGAATTGGCTATTGGCATATATTGATAACGGACCTGGTTGAATAGCAAAGTGTAGGCAATTGTGTTTGACTAAAGCCCGTAATGGGAATGACCCAGTTGACACGCTGTTGATTAAGGTTTGCTAAGTCCTTCTCTAGCCTATAAAAGGGTAGGTTATACCTATCAGTTGCTTTAATCTCATTGAAAGTTGCTATATTGAAATAGGTCATAGAGAGAAAGATCTGGCATTCTGATAGATCACTGATTATCAGATTTATCTATTTTTCTTCAAGTGAAGCAATGGCTCAAACAGGTACGCTTTAATTCCGCTGTATTTATTGATCTCGGTGTTTTACAATCATCTATGATTCCATTTTTCTTGATTGATTAGTTGTTTATGTAAATTAATTTAATACATGTGGTATTAGAGCCGACCATATATGATTGTAGAACCCAATTTTTTTTATGGAAAAATTCAAATTTTTCCTCTTTGAGCTGATTATGGGCATTATTTTTTCATGTAGATTTTTTGGTTGATTGATCCTAAAATCATAAGGATTTTGTTCTACATGTCAAGATCTTTTCAACCATATATAACTTGCATAATTTCATTGAGAAGTGAGAGAGAATTTTAGATTTGAAATTCTAGGGTTTATACACGAAAAAGTTCTAGAATTTTCAAATTACTTGCAATTGATTCATGTCCGTTGTAAATCGTTGCATGGTTATTGTTATATATATGTTTTAGCATCTTTTGTTGTATTAAATTAATTTTTTAGGGCTTAAATTTAAGAAATTCGAAATTCAGCCATGGGAGGTTAAGATCTGAAACTTTGAATCTTGTACGTGGTAGATTTACTCGATTTTTCTTCGTTTAATTCATTATAGTTAATTATATTGATGTTATATGCAAGCCCCATGGAGAAATTTCATCAAAAAAAAAAAAATCAAGCTAAGATGTGGTTTTGGAGTTTCAGGTTGAAACCAAGTCGTGTGACTCGATTTTCTGCAACTTCGGGACCCGGCTAGAGGTTGAAGAAGACCCCAGCTGGGCCGGATCAATGGATGGGCTTACGTCCTTTCATTAAAGAAAATAAAGGTTCTTCGCTCACACCTAGAACCTCTCTCTTTTGGTTTTGGGCGTAAGCCCAAAGCCCAAAATTAATGGGCTTAGTCGAATTTTTATTTATTTATAGGTTTTGAATTTGTGGACCAATTTTATTCGCGGCCCGCCTATTTTAAGTGGCTTGCATGCAGGCCAAGCGCAGGTAAGGGCCCGCGAGTTGGGTCCGTATTATTAAATTAATAATAAAATAATATGAAAATATTAAAAATAATAATAATTTAAAAAATTTGTGGCAAAAATTGTTGTTTGAAAAAAAAATGCAATATGATTTTTGGAGCACATGTTGTAAAGTGTTTCATATTGTTTGATGAATTTTGGGCATGAATTTTGGAGTTTCCTATTGATAAAAATTAGTATATACAATTATTTGCCCAAATGGAGTTATTGTGTATATTAATTTGGAAAATAGCATAAAGTTTAATTCCCATATTTAAAAAATGGGTATGTATAATTAAAAAATATTTATCTGCCCAAAGGGGATAAATGTTTTGAAAATTATATGTAATTCCCATCTATATTAATATTATGAAAATGTATTATTTAAAGGATTTGTCTGCCCAAAGAGGATGAATCCTTGACAATTATATGTAATTCTCCTTGTTGTTGCTTTATAAATTTCATGCTAGGAAAAATAATGATGCATTATACACTCTGCCCAAAGGGGAGTTTATAATGTACTAATTATTTTTATTGAATTACTTATTGTCCATAATTGATCTTATTGCATTATGTGTGATAAACAGTTACATTTGCTATAAATAACAATAATGCAACAGTTGAAATATTAACTTGATCAAATATTATACAATTAAGGACTTGGTCAAAAATGGAGATATTGTGACCGAGAATGTCATAATTGAGTTAATGTTGGTTGATCCTCTAACAAAAGGCTTATGGCCCATTTTGTTTAAAGAACATGTAAAGAATATTGATGTTTTTGATTCTTTTGATTTCTTTTGTTGGTGGGAGTCATATAATTTGTATTTCTGGATATTATAGTTATATGCAGACTGATAATGCTTTTATGATGTTTATTAAAGTATTTATTTTGATAATTTTTGTTGTTGATTCTATTGTTATCATTTCTCCTGTTGACTGAGAAATTGAAGTATAAAACAGTATCTTTAAACAAATTTTAGTTTGAAAATGACTGGATGTCACTGATTATGAGATCTCATGTTGGATTGTGACATAGTCATGCAATTTCATGTTGTTTAGAAATTGCGTTAATGCAATTTCATGTCTTTGAAAAATTGCATTGAGAACCGATAAAAAATAGTGTATATTTTGATCACATGTTGACATTATTTCTTACTACACTACTAGGCCCATGATCCATGAAAATATAATACTTATTGTATGTGATTATGGAATGTCTTGTGTCATAGCATTTTCTTAATACATTGATCTCCATAGTCCTATATTGAGGTTATATAGGATTGGATTGGTTTTGAGATGCCATTATTGGAATATTATTTTTTAAAGTTGTGGCCACATAAAACAAAATTTTTAGTTATTAACCCGATAGTGTCGTTTTCAATATAAAATCTTTTTCAAAATAAAATATGTTAATTAATGTAGCCAAAGTGGGAGAATGTTGGGCTTACATTAATTAATTAATTAATTAAGTTTCTATTTAAATAATCAGGTTAATGGATATTTCAATATTTGTTAAACCCTAAAGTGATCTGATTGAATTGTGTATTGGCATCTATTAATAATGGGCCTGGTTGAGCAGCAAAGTGTAGGCAATTGTGTTTGACTAAAGCCCATAATAGAAATGGCCAAATTAACACTATGTTGATTAGGGTTTGCTAGATCCTCTCTCTAGCCTATAAAATGGTAGATTATACCTATCGGTTGCTTTAATCTCATTGAAAGTTGATATAATGAAATAGGTCATAGAGAGGAAGATCTAGCATTTCGATGGATCACTGATTATTAGATTGATCTATTTTTCTTAAAGTGATATAATGGCTCAAACAGGTACGCTTTAATTCCATTGTATTTATTGATCTCGGTGTTTTATAATCATATATGGATCCATTTTTCTTGATTGATTAGTTTTTTTTATGTGAATAAATTTAATACACAGTGATCATTGGAGGGGCCGGCGTCTGCCACGGGGATAGTCAAAGTGAGGCAGTGGATGGCAACGAAATGAATCTGTCGAGAGAGAGAGAGAGAGAGAGAGAGAGAGAGAGAGAGAGAGAGAGAGCCATTGAGAGAAAGTGAATGTGAAATTTTTTTTAGAGCCCCCACAATTTTGGAGGGAAAATGGGTTGTATAACCCTTTGCAAGATCACATCCTACCCCTTGGATTGATCCAATTCTTAGAATTTAATCTTTTTAGCCTAACTAACTTACTTAGCCATTAAGCTAACTTATGATTGGTTAATAATATGCACATGTCCATTTGAATGGCTAAAATGAATTCTTAATTGATGGTCACGATTAATTGTGGAATTAAGGGTTAATTGGGGGCATTTTGTAATTTCATAAATTTGAGGGCAATTTTGTAATTTCACTGAGGGCAAACTTGTAATTTCATACAACAGGGTGAGGGAAGGTTGACCAAGGCTTGGCCTTGCTGATGGTGGCTCAACCATTTTCCGGCAAAGGTTAGTCAGACTGGTCCAAACTAGTTTGGGTCGGTTCCTTACCTTTTTTTATTTGGTACAATTTAGTCCTCTAGGGACTTTATTGTAAAAAACCTTTGTTCAATTAGGAGGCGAAATGGGCTAATTTGAAAAAGAAATTATCCGATTTTGATGAAATTAGACCAATTAAACCTTGTAAAAACATCTCCATTGGTTCTAATTGGTTTAATCACCTTAATAACGTTGAAATCATGAATATACTCAATGAGTGTTCAATTAGCACAATTTGTGTAATTTTCCATCTCGAAACGCAATTTGATTGAAATTGAATTAAGTTAATATCACACGATATCAATTGGTTCAATTACCTACATTCATGATGGCTTGTTTCACCCAAATTGACACTAAAATGAAGGTACGACCTTTATGCTAAAATTAAATTGAAGGCCAATTTCAAAATTGAACCTCAATTGATCAAATTAAACTCTAGTCTAGAATAGGTGGACTTGAATTGCACTAGTTGAAGCTCATTAGCTAGGATTTCTTAAGTTCAAGTAAGCTAAATCCATCAAATTTAGGGCTGAGCATTAGTCCAGGATCAACCCTGGACCAACCCTGGACTGGCCCAACTCTATCGGTCTCGGTCTAGTTCCCAAGGAGACTGGGTCAGTTCTCAGTCCTAGAATTCCTACACCAACACTGTGCGGGTTGGTCATCGATACTGAGAGCTCTAGGTTGGTCCAACTCGGACCAACCCTGACTCTCTATATATAATATTATTTATAATTTTTTATATAGAGAAAATCTTAAAATAAATAGCATCAATAACATAAGGAATTCAAGTAATTTTACATTGTTATGTAATAACTTAGGTTTTTAATGTCTTTTACGACATCAATAGTCATAATTTATGGAAGAAAATGTTTTTGTGAGGAGTCCTCATGGAGTCCAAAAAGGCACTTTATGGCATCCTTCTCTAATATTAGTTCTCTTTTGTCTTATTTGTCCTCTTAGTCTTCAATTTACCAAAATCGAAAAATCGCCACTCGACACTCGCCTCGCTTGCTTTAGGTTACATGAGTGATTTAATCTTGATCAAATGTTGTAAAAGAAACTAAGCCAAAATATGAATATAATGAAAGTAATTTTATTTTTGGTCGATTTTAAATCTAAAACCGAAAAATTCGGAAGATAAGGTTCTTAATCAATTTTCACAAAAAAAAAAAATATTATGCTAAAGTCAAATTAAAGCTAAAACAAGACGATTTGTGAGTTCTTATATTTTTCCCTTTTTTGGTCAAAAGGTTGACGACTGTTAACTTTTCACTAAACGATTGATTTTATGATTAAAACTTTGAATTTTCCCAAAATTTTTGTGTTCATAGTATTATCAAGACTAATTTGGATCTTTTTGTGCAAAAAGCCAAATTTTGACTGAGGATTGACTTTTTGTCAATAGTTGACCAAAAAATTAACTCAAAATTCAATTTTTTGACATTTTGGTTTTTGTTAAAAATGATAGGAAATTACTTAGAAATGATAGGCTAAAGAAAACGAAACTAAAAATGACACATTTGACTCAAGAAACGGGTTTCGTCGTGATCAGAAACCTTAAGTTCAAGTTTTTACCTTTAATGACGCGTTGGCTAAAAATCAGGTGTCGACAAAGTCTTGGGAGCCCCATAGACATATTAGAAGATCATCAAATAGTGATGGAAATTTATCAAAACAGCCTCCAATCATTAGGTAGTCAATTAGTAGCTTCAAATTCAATAACAAATTTGTATATTATAAGCCTTGGTAGTCGATTAGCAAACATGAAATCGCTACCTAGTCCATTAAATCGACATCTTCAAACTTGAACCCACTAAATTATGTTGTGGCCAAAATTGGTCTTTACATGTAGGAATAAGAATTGAGACGGATCAGTTGACGAGTTCAGAGTTGAGTTCAAGAATTGATCAATAGAGCCTGATATTCTCACATCGAAAGTATAGCACAATTCGTCAATATTTATCTCGCAAGTACATGAACTAACGGGTCGAATATGGCCAAAAATGGCCGAAAATGATGACCCTTTCAAGGTTTTTACAAGATGATTAAATCCACTTTCGCTTAATGACTAACGCTTGAGGACGTGTGTTTGATTTTTCGTAAGAGATAATTTACAACCTGGAGGAAATGTGAATCATTTTCTAAGCACTAAAACGATTAAGATTAGAAAAATATTCCTCGAATTGCTCTTTTCGGCGAAACAAATGAAATGTAAAAGCACGTACAAGAATCGCAAACAGTTGATTTCTTGGGCTTGTTGTATCTCTAATTCAGATTCAGATATATTTCCGCCATTGCTTAAGTTCAACCCCAATCGAGGAAAAAAGAATGTCATCCTTCCCTTCTAGCGAGCTAGATTCGTGTCCATAGTCGGGAAAGTTCAACAGTTCAATGCAACCTTTGCTTATTTGCATGCGCCAGTGGCACATTCCTACACTGCGCCAGTGGCACATTCCTACGTGCACGTGCACGGAAGAGACAAGCGGGAAATTTTTTGTCGATTGAGGCTCAAAGTTAATTCCGATTGATTTGAAATTCGATATTGTCGCGACCTCCCCGAAGCGGGTTTGGACCACCTAAGGGTTCGGCTAATGGATTGCTAAGCCTAGACTTAGCTCGAGCTCTCCCAAGCCCATACCATTCGCGACTTAGGGTCAAATTCTTTAACATGCAATTGATTTTCATCATGGAGTCGCCACTAATCTATTTTTGGTGGGTCGATTAGAAACCCAAGTAAAGTAACGGGAGAATTACTTCACTCCTACGAACAAGAGATTGTGAGTTCGGGGACTTGGTTACGCTAAATTTCTCTAGCGCCCTTTCGGTACCTTTTTCTTTTAAAAAAACATGTTTTGCAGGCAGCTTGGATTGATTTTAATTTATCCTCCTAACATATGAGGTGATCATGCGGGTGCGCAAACCACCAATTTAACACCCAAGAAAGCGATGGATAAATTGCAGGACCTACCTCGTAGCAACGAAAGCATCTGCATTGTTAAATCAGAATCCACATCAACAGACCTAGATGTGATTTCTAATTAACAGGCAATTTCCTTTTTTTTTTTGGTTTTCACTTATCAATATGCAATGCATGCTACTAATCTAACATGAAATGGCATGACAATGCGTTCTAAACTACATGACATGAGTAAAATTTTTTGTTTTCTTAATGAACATGCAATAATCAAATATGCAAATCAAAATGACCTAATTATAATGACGTGCAATTTTTAATGAAACTAATTCTACATGACGTACATTTTATGAACATAATCCCACATGACGTGCACATGATATTTCTATTCCTAAAAATGCAATTTATCCTAAAAATTGAAACTAGTTTATCTAAAGACAATTTTTTTTGTATTTTTTATGATATTCGAAGTTAAGACAAATGCAAAAATTACCTAGCTAAATTAAAATTCCATCCAATTTAAACTTAGGATTAAGTCATGCTAAATCTTAATTTAAACTAAGATGTTATTTTAATCTAGCAATTTCCAACCTAAGATGCAAATTGATCTAATCTTAAAATGAGACATGTAATTCTATTCTAAAATGCATGATTTTTTTTCGTTTTTTTTTAATACAAAATTCGAAGTTTTAAAAATTTGCACACAATTAAACATGCAACCTAAGAAAACTAGCAACCTAAATTAATTAATTTTTTTTTGAATTTTTTTTTTGGAGTGAAAGTCTAATTATAGATTGACACGTGCAATTCTTAAAAAAAACTAATATCATGAATGCATTCTTTTTTTTTTATTTTTTTTGACAAACGAAATAACTAAATACGCTAGCCCTAACCCTAATCTAACTTGCATTTTTTTTTGAAATTTTTTCTTTATGCAAAAACAAAAGTTAATTCAAATAACCCAATATCCAATCCAATCAATATAAGATTAATACCCAAAATTGACGAATCATATCTCGCGCATGAGATCGGATTGGTCAATTTTAAATTAAATCGCGAATCAAATCTCGGGCATGAGATTGGATTGTCGGTCTTTGTAAGAGATCACGAGTCGAATTTCGGGCGCGAAAATCGGACTCCTAATCCTTAATTTGAGGGGTTATTTCACATTGGAATTTCAATCATGCATTAATGAATAAGCACACTAAGAAACTATATAAAAACGAACTATAAACTATAAAAAATAAAGATAAGATAATAATAATAGTAAAAAAAAACTACCTAATCCCCTTTTGTCTTTTTCTTCTTCTCTTTTTTTTGGTTTTCTTTTTCCCACGCACTGGTTTGTTCGTGGGTCTCCAAGGGGAAGCCGGTCGTCAGTCCGGAGGGGCAGATCCGGCGTTCGGGACTCCGGCGAGGACCGGTGGCAGGTGGACCGGTGAGGGGGGTCCGGCAAGGGCGGCGGGCGGCGGAGCACCAGCAGCAGGTCGCGGGTGGTGATCTTCAGCTCTGGGCAGCGTCGGCGTGGGCTAGGCGCTGAACTCGGGCACCGTGGGCGGATCGCGGACAGGGCAAGGGAAGCAGCGTCGCCGCGGATCGGTACGGCGGTAGCTTCGCGGACGGAGCGGTGGCGTCAGCAGCAAGGGCGGAGAGCAGCGGTCGTCGAGGAAGCAGAGGGCTGCGTCGCGTGGGCTCGAGGAGGCTGGTGCTCGGGCGGTTGGCTCAAATGGTGGGCCGCGACGAGAGAGATGGAATCGCGAACAGGCGAGTCGCGGGCTGGCGCCGCGGTGGCTGGCGATCGGACGCGGGCGGCGCAGGGGTGGCGGTGCTCTCGCGGGATGCGGTGGCGTCGCGGCTACGGCAGCAGGGGGGCTCGGCGAGGAACTCGGAACTTCGGCGGGTGCTGCGGCTTCCGGCGTCCGATCGCAGCAGCGGTGATGCTCGGAGATGGCGAGCGGGGCAGAAACAGGATCTCGGCTGCAGATCTCGTGAGTGAGCAGGGGCAGCGGCAGCGTCGCAAGGTTGGAGCTGAGGGCGTCGGGCGCTGAGTTGCAGGCGCGGCAAGCGCGAGGGGGAGGTGGAGACGGTGGTGCGACGGTGCGAACGAGGCGCGGACGGGTCGGGCAACAGGGGTCGGCTTCGGAGCTACGGCGGGGAGGTTCGGAGGAGCGGCGTCGGGCGCTTCTGGCACTGCAGATCGGTGATGGCAGAGGCGGTGGGCGACGTGGGCTTGTGGATGGGCGTTGTAGGGACAAGCGGAATTGCGGGTTGCAGGCGTGGCGAGCAGGATGGAGCTCGGGCTGAGGGGAAGAAGAAGATCCACAGTGTTTTCTTCCTTTCCCTTTTTTGATTCTGCCGCACACACCCTTTTCTGACTTTTCTTTTCTTTTCTCTCTGCAGGTTCTCTCTCCCCCCCGAAGCGCACGTCTCCTCCCTTTTAAGAAGACTACCTTCTCTTTTTTTATTGTTTTCCTTTCACCCTCTTTTCTCTTTCTTTTGCTTTTTCCCCCTTTTCCCCCCCGCACGACTTCACCCTTGCTGCACGAAGGAGAAGCCCTCCACCATTTTTTTTTCTCTTTTCTTTTAATAACTCCCACAAACTACTCCCTTGCGTGAACGAAAGGGGAACTCCTTTCCCCTCACAATGGACTTTTTATTCTTTCTTCGCTTCTTTCTTGATTTGCTCTCCGGGAAGGATAGAATTCTCATTATAAAATGGTGAGCCCATGCTTTTGCAGACTTTCTCCCGGATCCTCGCGTGCTCAGTGGATTTTTCTTTGCTTTCTTCACGCATGCGGCTAGAATTTTTTTTTACGTCCACCAAATTTTGTCCACGCATGGTGCATGCATTAATGAGGAAGAGACAATGGACGTGAAGAACTCTTCTTTCTTCTTTTTCATTGGGTACTTTCAAATCAGCAAGAGAGGCCACCTTTTGTGCACGTAATTGACCGCGAGCTGCCGTGTTTGGTTGCGTTTTGGTACCGATGCAAATGCGACTACATGAGATGTAATTTTAATATTTTTTCTTAGGGGTTAAAGATTAATCCCTAAATTTTTATGCAATTAATTACTAAATGATTGGTCAAAATTTGGGTGTCAACAGCTGCCCCTCTTTGAAGGTGAGCTCGCAGAGGTTGCATTCAAAGACAATATGATACCTAAATTTTGACCATGCACATGCAATGGATGATATTTTAGCAGGTCATGGATTTTTTTTTTGTTTTTGGAAATGCAATTTATATGATGCATGGAAATGCTAATGCCAGTGATAAAAGGAACTTACCTGGAATAACTTACCTTCGGGGAGGGTAGAGTAACTCGAGATAATTGGTGCTACATGTCCAAGACCCGTACCATTCTACGGTCGCCCAATATAGCATTGCTTGGTTGTGTCTAGGACCCGTACCATTCTACAGTCACCTAAACGGGAAAAATTTTGAGACATCTAGATCCAGCCTGAGGTGTCAAAAATTTGGGAACTTAACCAATAAACACTCAATGTTAGGTGAGATGAATATTGGATTAAGGAGATTCGAAATACCTAGATCCAGACTAAGGTATAACGAAAAAGATATCAAGAATTTGGGAATACCCAGGACAAACCTAGGATATTCGTGAGGGTCACTTACCTCTTGGTAAACAAAAATTTTGGAACATCGAAGATGTGCTTCAAATATTCATGGAGGTTTCTCACCTCGAGGCTTCTGGAAGGCAACATAAATGTCAGGAGCTCTCGGGTCTTCAAGGAAACATTACCTGTCAGACATGATTAGAGCCAAAAATACATGCATTTGCCAAAGAAGTAAGCAATTCAGCACACTCGAAAGTCCACTGAAGTTTTTATCCATTCAATCAAGATTTATGCATGATGGTTTTACCAAATTTGCACCACCGAATTTCCACTGGGGAGAATCATCGTTTATGACAATTTTCACTTATGACATGGATTTTCAAGAACACCAAATGAGAGACTTTCAGTTAGAAAGGACTTTCACTCACTCTCATTAAGAAGGCCATTTTGTCCCGACCATTAATGTGGGATCACAGGAATCACTCCATCTTACTTTCATCATGTCAATAAGGGTTCGAGTATTCTCGCAAGCGGTACGACCTTGTCAATCTGAGAGGTCTTTATCAGGACTGTAATGTAGGCTCGGTCAATGGCTCAACAAAGAGGGACTCTTCGAGTCAAGGCTAATGAAAGAACAATACTTCGCAATCATATTTGGGTTTACAAGCCAAGGGACCTGCGAAATGAGATAGAAATGGTCTTGCTTGTACTTCTTCGAGCAATGCTTTTAAGCATATGAACTCCTACGTTAATTTCAGTGCCCTAATCTGAAGAGACTTTGTAAGGGACGTAGCGTAGGTTAAGTTCATGGACTGGGAAGTGAACGGATCATTAGGCTCAAAATGTGTATAGGGGGATGAGAATTGGTGGTCATCTTGGCATTGTCACTGGTCTTCAACTTGGCATTTGAGTTCTTTAAGTACCACTCCATTGGGAACACACCCTTTTACAATTGATAGTCATTTATCTTAACTCTTTCTTTCATTTTCTATGGGCATTGGCCTCGCTTTTACCAGGCACACTGCTTTTTCATGCCCCTTTGTCTTTTTTTCTTTTTTCTTCTTTTTTTTTGAATAACCCCGTAATGCTTTAACATTTGGGTTCTCGAGGAGTTTTCATTTTTTGTCAGCACTCAGGATTTTGCTGCTTGAATATTTGCCTTTTGCCTTGCCCCGGTGTGGGGGATGATCACCAATTGGGTTTAAATGAAACGAATTTACAGGCTCAAGGGGCTGCGCAATGGATAAAGTGTGTAGGATAGAGAAAGAACTGCTCTTCATCATCCTAAGGCACTTGAATTATCGTATGAATTCAATGTAATAGCAATACCCGAAGATTGATGCAAGTGAGAGCAAGAATATTCCTATCAAATTCCTCACCTCATGATGTCGTCTTACCTCCAACTTGCCCCAATGTGGGGTGGTTCTTGACAGGGGTAATTTAAAAATTATTCACATGTGTGGGCTCAAAAGGGTTTAAACAATGGATGATTACGTAGTGTTTGAGATAGAGAATGAACCGCCTCTCATCACTTTGATCATTGTACCTTTCGCGAGAAAACTCTTTTCCTTAGAAACATGGAACTTCTACACTCATCTCACCAGTATAAGGGACTGTGTATAGGATAAGGCTTGCCTTTCTTTTCCTGACATGTCTCCTTTAGCATGTTCAATTCATTCCACATCATTCATTAACTTGATCGATGGTGATGATCCTTAGTGAAATTGGTAATTAAACAGGTAAAACTATCATGCAAAATTCTCCTTTGAAAGGTCACAATTATTTCATGAACTCATCAGCTTTGAACACAAAGAGTTTGTAGCTCAAAAAGAAAGAAAAGGATTTGGTAAAAAAAATGTTTTTTTTTTTTTTTGCGGCAAACTTGTTGCCATTTCCAGGGATCGAACCCTGGTCGCTTTCGGACCTTTTCATTCCCCTTGCCACCAGGTCGAGGCGCTGGTGGTGTCCTCAGGGCGTTTCCTTTTTTATTTAATTGAACTGACACTGAGTCAACACGTCTGACATACCAAATCAAATGAATTCAATATGTGTATGGAACAGGGCCTACTTCTCATCTCATTCAATCCATTCCCACACAATTCAACGAAGAAATGAGTTCCTTCAATTCACAACAAATTTTTTTTCAAGGGTAATATTTCTTCACAAAGCATCGAGTTAACGGGAGGATTAGAAAACTCACGACCATCCATTTCGTAAGGATCAAGGCACCCCCGGGGAGTACCCTCTTCACCATATACGGGCCGCTATAATTTGGAGCAAATTTGCCTCCAGGATCAGGAAAAATCGGCAACACCTTTCTTAGAACTAGATCATTCACTTCAAAGTGTCTCGGCCGTACCTTCCGATTAAAAGACCTGGCTACTCTCTGTTGATACGTTTGACCATGGCAAAGAGCTTTTAATCTTTTCTCATCAATCAGGTTCAACTGCTCGAACCTTTGTTGTGTCCATTCTGCTTCGGACAATTCCACTTGGGATAAGACTCTCAAAGAGGGGATTTCTACTTCCACGAGCAAGACCGCCTCCATGCCATAAACTAAGGAGAAAGGGGTTGCCTCGGTAGATGTTCGGATCGATGTCCGATACGCCATTAGAGCAAAGGGTAACCTGTCATGCCAATCTCGATAATTCTCGGCTGTCTTAGCCAGGATCTTCTTGATGTTCTTATTAGCTGCCTCAACAGCTCCATTCATTTGTGGGCGGTAAGGTGATGAATTCAAATGCTTGATTTTGAACTCATTGAACAACTCATCCACGAACTTGTTATTCAGATTTGTCCATTGTCGGTGACAATTGCTTCGGGGACACCATAACGGGCGATTATGTCACGCCTAATAAATTTCACCACGTTTCGAGCTGTGACATTAACATATGATGCGGCTTCAATCCATTTTGAAAAATAATCTATTGCCACCAATATGAATCGGTGCCCATTTGAAGCTTTGGGATTTATTGGGCCAATCACATCGATCCCCCACATTGAGAAAGGCCATGGCTCAGATAGCTGGTGCAACTCCGTTGGAGGAACATTTATTTTATCTCCATGAATTTGGCAACGGTGGCAACTTCTAACATGCTGTATGCAGTCACTTTCAAGCGCAAGCCAATAGTAACCCAGTCTCATAATCTTTTTGGCCAACATGTGCCCATTCATGTGTGGGCCACAAACTCCTTCATGCACTTCATGCATGATTTGGGTAGCTTCGCTTCATCTACGCATCTCAATAAAACTGAATCATAAGATCTCTTGTATAAATTCTTACCACCGACAAAGAACTTTGAGGCCATCTTCATTATGTATTTTCTATCTATTTGGAGTGCTCCCTTCGGAAATTCCTGCTTTTGAATATAGTTCATGATGTCATAATACCATGGCTTCTCATCAAGCTCTTCATTCACGGCCATGCAATAAGAAGGTTTGGCTAGAACCTCAATTTTCAAAGGCTCAACTTCTAAACCATCAGTAACTTGCAACATAGATGACAACGTTGCCAAGGCATCGGCGAACTGATTATGGGATCTAGCCAGGTAGTCAAATGAAATTTCATCGAACTCCTTCACCAACTCTTCGAGGTACTTATGATATGGCAGTAATTTGGCATCCCTGGTCTTCCATTCACCTATGGTTTGGAGTATGATCGGTGCGCAGAATCTCCATATACTTTCAATTTGGCCACTCCCATTTCAATTGCGGCCTGAAGTCCGAGAATACAAGCTTCGTATTCAGCAATATTGTTAGTGCATGGAAATATTAATTTCGCGGCATCGGGTGGTGTTGTCCATCGGGGATATCAAGATCGCCCAAGCACAGAACCGGACAAGTTCACGGCTCCATCGAAGAACATGGACCATGCTTCTTCATTTATGGCCAAAATACGATCATCCGGAGGACAATCATCATCATTGAAGGTTCTAGGATTCTCAGCCAATAAATCAGCAATCACTCGGCCTTTAACGATTTTTGTGGCATGACCGCACGTCGAATTCCGAAATCAAGACCCGCCATTTGGCTAGCTTACCCACCAAAGCTGGTTGATTAAATAAATACTTGATGGGATCGTTCTCGATCACGAAACGCCGGTAATGCAAGGTGTCTTGTCGCAGTCTATGCAATACCCATACTAACGCAAAGCACAAGTTTTTTCAGCATCGAATATTTTAGTTCGAGACAAGTGAACTTTTTGCGAGGTAATAAATGGCCCGTTCCTTCGATCCACGGGACTCTTCCGAGCTAACATCGCGCCGAGTGACTCACTATGGATTGTGAGGTACAAAATCAAAGGATGCCCCGATATTGGTGGGACAAGAACCGGTGGATTCATCAAATATTGCTTCAGCTTATCGAACGCCTCTTGACATTCATCATTCCACTCAACTCGTACGTTTTTCCTCAAGAGTTTGAAGAATGGCTTAGCGGTCTCCGAGAGTTGGGAAATGAATCGTGCAATGTAATTCGGTCTCCCTAGGAGACTCGGACCTCCTTCACCGTCGACGGAGGTTGCAGCTCACATATTGCCTTGGCTTTAGATGGGTCAACTTCGATCCCTTTGCTACTCATCATAAACCCAAGTAATTTTCCCGATGCTGCCCCGAACACGCACTTGTCGGGTTTAAACGAAGTTTGAATTCACGGAGCCGATCAAATAACTTCTTGAGGGTTTCAACATGACTTTTCCCAGGCCGGGTTTTTGCAATCATATCGTCAACATAGACCTCGATTTCTTCATGCATCATGTCATGGAACAACGTAACCATGGCTCGTTGGTAGGTTGCCCCTGCATTTTTGAGTCCGAAGGGCATGACCTTATAATGAAATGTTCCCCACGGGGTGATAAATGCCGTCTTCTCTTTGTCTTCATCCTTCATTCTTATCTGGTTATAGCCAGAAAAACCATCCATGAAAGAGAATAATTCAAATCCGGCAGTACTATCCACGAGAACATCGATATGTGGCAATGGGAAGTCGTCCTTTGGGCTGGCCTTGTTTAAATCACGGTAATCAACACACACTCGGACTCGACCGTCTTTCTTCATGACCGGTACTATGTTGGCCACCCATTCAGGATATTGCGAAACTTCAATGAACCCCACTTTGAGAAGTTTCATTACTTCCTCTTCTATCTTCTTCGAGAGCTGGTTTAGTCCTCCGGAGCTTCGCTTCTTAGGATGTACGTCGGATTAGTGGGCAAACAATGTTCCACAATTGACGGATCTAAACCTGGCATATCAGCGTATGTCCAAGCAAAGATATCCTGATATTCTTTTAGCAATTGAGTCAGGTGCTCGGCCTTATCTTTGGGAAGATTTGCCCCAATTTTTATTTCTTTAGGATCCTCGTCATCACTCAAATTGATGGTGATGGTTTGCTCAGAGGTGAGAACTTTGGGTTTTTCATGTTGCTCCCAACTTTGTTGTACTCCAATGGAGTCACCATTTGGATCATCAGGGTCATCACCGTCATCGCTCATGACATTGGATTGGACCATTTTCACCTCTTTGCCTATCATAAGGCTGCTCCTGAAACATAAAATGGATAGTTTAAAAAGACAAAACAGGGCTAAAAGGTATGAATTTCTTTTCTATTTTTTGAATTTTTTGATTGATTTTTTTTTTTCAAATTTTTATTTTATTTAAAGAATTTTGGAAAAATATTTTGGAAAAACTTTTTGGCACGAGGAAGCATGATGAAGCCCAGGCCTCAGAATTCTCCTTGGATTTTTCTTTTCTTTCATCGGTTGGATATCATCAACGGGCTGGTTTGGTATGCCCCATCATGCCCTCAAAATAAAACTTGTAATCATAATTGATATTCATCAACCAAATTACATTTATTGGATTGAAAAGTACGGCAATCAAAGTGAAACGAAACCCTAACAGTCAAACCCTAGCAGACATCAACTCCTGACAAACGACATGCAAAATACGATAAACAAACCCTAGAAAACAACACATCCTAAAAGCGATAAGATTCCCACGCAGGGGAATGCAGAAAAGTAAACGTGTTACTCTTGTGGGCTAGAACCCATTTCCTCCGATGGCTCTTCATCAATGGCACCTATGAGGAGATCATCGAATAGAGTCGTGATCCCTTCCATCCCATCATCCGGATCCTCGTCTTTGCGGTTGTCGGGTCATCCATGCCACTCCATCCATCGAGCACCATACCTCCGGTGTTGATCATTCCTCCCTCATCATGCATCATTCTAGCGGGCCCGGGAATGTCTCGCGGATATCGAGGAGTAATGAGTTTCTCCTCTCTTGTTCATGTCCTCCACCTCTTCCATGGTACCCTAATCCGGCGGAACGAAACCTTCGAGGGGCTTCAATAGGATTCCGAATGCCCTGTTCTTGTCTACCAAGTCCACGGCCAGGAATAAAGCCATTTCCAACCATCACTCTTGCTACCATAACTGCTGCATTTGACACATCAGGGATGGGTGCTCTCGATCCTCGAGATGCATGGATAGTGGATACGAGCTCAAATGATTGGTAGCTCGACTCCTCCCTACGTTCCGGCTCGACATAGGGGATAGCCGTCTCATGATAGATTCGATGATCCTCCTCGCCATGAACAATGACTAGTTTTCCTTTGACAACAAATTTCACACTTTGGTGGAGACTTGATGGCACAGCTCCAGCAGTATGAATCCAAGGACGCCTTAGTAGAAAATTGAATGCGGTAGGAATGTCCATCACCGGAAAAGGATGTTAAACATCACCGGCCCTATTTGCAGATCAAGGTGGGTCTCCCCTATCACCTCTTTTCTCGTACCATCAAAAGCTCGGACAGAAGTCTTTGCAGCACTTATTTTTGAAGGGTCTATTTTCAGGCGGTGAAGAGTTGCCAATGGACAGATATTCAAGGCAGACCCATTATCAATGAGTACTCGAGCCACATGGGAAGCCTTGCACTTGACGGATATATATAATGCCTTGGTATGTCCCCTCCCTTCAAGAGGGAATTCTTCATCGAGAAAAGGCTATTAAATCCTTAAGAAGAATCGATCCTACGAATTCCTCCAACCTGTCTTCCTCGATCGTCTACGGTACACGAACTTCGCTTAGAACCTTCATTAGAGACTTTTGATGTGTAGGAGATGTTTGCAAGAGTTCAAGTAAAGAGATTGAGCGGGCAATTTCCGCAATTGGTCGACCACGTTATACTCACTTGCTTTGATTATAGCCAGAAATTCCTTGGCCTCTTCATCGTAATTGGCTTTGCGCAAGGTTGGGCATTAGCTTGAGCATAGGTCCGACTAGACCTTGTAATCGGGTCAACATCTAGCTCGTATGACCAAGGGACCGCTTTGTTATCCTTGTACTCATACACTGGGGCATCTCAATAATTATTTCTTCATCAGTTGAAGGTACTTCCACTATCAATCCTTCATGGTCGGAGGCGTCCTCAAGTGGGGGCATGTCCTCGATCAATGAATCTGGTTCACTCTTTTCAACACTTAGCTTAGCAAATTCCTTCTCCCAATCAATGACGACTTCGGAGATAGTTGACACTATTCCAGCTTGGTCAGCATATATGATCATGCCAGCCTTAACCATTTCTTGAACCCTTTCTTTCATGGTAGGTAAGGGAGGATTCTCATCTGTCGGATAATAACCAACTCTAACTAATCCGCTATAGATATCTTTGTAAACCTTCAAGTTTATCTTTTTGTTAGCATTGAACTCGAAGATTGCATTCACGTTTCCACGATGTTCCCGCAACGGATTCTTCTTGACATTCGGTTGGGTGGTACGGAAAGAGAATGCCTTAGTATCCAACAAATTTTGGATCTTGTGTTTCAAAGTCAGACATTCATCAGTTGAATGGCCGACCTCTCCCATATGATACTCACATTCTTTGGAGGGGTCATAGTTGGAGAATTTTTCAGCATTGGGCCGCTTTGGTTCGTGGGAAATCAATCCCTTGTTTCGGAGTATCGGTAAGACCGAGATAGAGGGCCGGGAAGAGGAGAGAACTGCCTTTTGGTGAATTGCCGCTGTGCGGGCACTCGGCCTCCATCTTGCCGATTCCAGGGGACACGAACCATCGGAGGCTTACTAGGGGCTGGTTGCACATATGCAACATTGACTTCGGTGGTTGGTTCTTTATCTTTCTTCATGGTGAACCTTTTGCCCCGAAGAGTTGGTTCATTGAACCATCCATCCCTTAGGCCCATCTCGATCTGTTCACCCACTGGGATAAGCTGGTTGAAGTTCTCAACGTATGTGCTAGCCATCCGGTTACGGAACTCATATGGAAGAGTCTTGACGAACAACTTCATCAACTCCTTGTTTGTAGGCTCAGGAGTGATTTGAGCCGCCAAGTTTCGCCACCTTATAGCGTACTCCTTAAATGACTCACTTTTCTTCTTCTCCATCCGCTCAAGATCCTCTCGGGGAAGGTGCAATGTCCATGTTGAACTTATACGCTTTAGGAAAGCGTCGGCCACTTCATTCCAGTGTCGAGAAGGTTTATATTTTTCATTATGTACCGGTTGAGTGCGGGCCCAGTCAAGCTTGCATGAAACGATTGGATCATGAGAGGCTCATTCTTGACGTATTGGGCCATGCGCACGTGGTACATCGCAAATGTGCTTTTGGGCGGGAAGTACCATCGTATTTCTCGAACTCCGGCATCTTAAACTTCTTCGGCATTTTGACTTTCTCATAACCGACAAGTCGAACGGGAGTGAATTCTGTGATTCTTGCAATTGTTTCAGTTTCTCTTCAAGTTTGGCAAAGCGTTCATCTTGCTCCGCCTTAGGGACATTGTCGGGCTTAGCCTTTTCAGCTGTGACGAACAGTGGGTCATCCTCCGGTTCCGGCATGTCATCATCACCTATTTGGGCCTTGTTCGTCTGCTTTGGGACTACTATCTCGGGGAGAACGGGTGCAAGGGTCTCGATGCACTTGGAGGGATTGCATTTGATCCGTCATAAGCTGCATAGAGGTGAGCAAGCGCTGGAGTTGATTTTCCACAGCGGTCATACGATCACGCATTTCGATTTGGTCGGCCATTTTTGCTCTTGATCGTGTAATGATGGGCGAACGTGGAGGATCCGTTATCACCTAATTTGAAGAAACGGACAAAAATAAGTATCTCATATGAAATACACCGGTCCATGGCAATGGTCTAAAACTTTTATTCATTAACGGAGTTTTTGACAATCCTAACAACATAGAAGCAAGATTGATTCAAGCACTTCATTAATGAAATAGAAGCTCAAAAAGCCCTAGACAAACAAACTAGGAAAGTAGATGATTCAACTTCCTAAACATTAATCTAGAAATGAAACAACAAGATTGACTCAAACACTTCATCTAGCTTGATCAATATACACTCGGGACACCACTCGGCGCAATCGCTTATTCTCCTCTTGAGCTTTTTCAGCAACCCTTTTGAGGCGTTTATTCTCAGCACGGTTGGTGATCTTCAGCGGCACCTCAGGTATCTTTGGAAGTAACTCCTCTGGAATCTTGTGTTGTTGAATGTACTTAATTGAGGCATAGTACTTCATTTCTTTGCCCTTGAGCTCCTCCTCGGGCCACTTGAGTTTTCGTGGCTGGCACATATCCCACATTGATTTGATTGTGAGAATGGAATCTTCATGGCCTCGGTTTCCATCAATGAAGCTGACTCGGAGTGGATCTGCTTGCAATGCCGAGGGAAGCTCTTGCACAACTTGATACTGACGGGTTACTCTAGTTGGATAGTACTCCGTTGCTCCAGTGAATCCCAGTAGAGGGATTGGGCCAACACCTCCACATGAAAGTCTCGCCACACGAACTTGGAACCACTTAGCATGCCATAGGAAACCCTTGGAAGTTGGTTTTTTCATGAAAGCTAGCCACCTAGAATAATGGTAATCCGGTGCATGTTTTTGGTTGTTCTCAAATCTCATAATAGGGTGATTAGAGTTATTAACATCAAGTATAGTCATTGAACCACCAAACCCTTTTATATGAGAAAGGAACCAAATTTGTAAAAGCTCAGGAGAGGAATGGAAGGTCTTATCCCCGCTTCCTTTAAATCGAGTGAGGGAAAGAAAGGTTTCAGCCAAAATAGCGTTTATGAAATTTTTTCCTCCCAACACTTGTTCAACTAGTGAGCCATCAAAGGATTAATAGCATTCTTGCAATGAGGAAAAAGTATGAACCCAAAGAAGGCTAAAAGGAAAACCCTTCTCATTTGAAATGAATTGCCATTTTCAAAACATTCTTTTAGAAAAGATAAATGACATGTATTGCGATGAGCTTTTAAAACCTTTCTTACATTGTCCTCCTTAATTCTCAGAAAATCGGATAAGGCCACAACGGGGTCTATTCCGATAGGTGGGCTAATTAATTCAGCTTTCAAAGGTTTCCCTATGGCAATACTATACTCTTCCAAGGTGGGCGTGAGTTCATGCTTACCGCCGAAGATGAAAGTAGAAGTCTCGGGGCACCAACAATGAGCAAGTGCTTGGATGAGGCCGCCATGGATGTTGATACGCAGCAATGGAAGTAGTCGACTAATGTGTGACTCTACAAATTGACGGCCAACTTGGTCTAACTTGTCCCACCATGCGCTAAGCTCTTCCTTTGGAGGGAGAATAATTCGAATGTCCGGTATTCCCATTGTATATTGATCAAGACTCGGGACAATCCTAATGCCATGGACCGACAAAATGATATAATAAAGTAAGTAGATTGCAAGAGTGCGAATTTAGAAGACTTACTTTACCAATAAACAAAGGGCAATCACATAGACACGCGCATGGTAAGTGGCTCGATTTCTAGTCTATAAGGCTTAACAAAGTGAAGCCACAAGGATGATCAGACTAGCCACGGGCGTGCGGACTAAGTCGGGTCCTCATGACTTCGGCTTGGTCAAAGAGCCGACCTAGGTTGCGGGCATGCGAACCGAGGCGGGTACTCTTGACACCAGAAAAGAAACTTCGGGATTGAGATGGGCGACTCGTACCGCGGGCATGCGGTCGAAGTGGTATCCATCTCAATACCATCCTAGATGATCCTATGCGGCCCAGGTCCGGCAGCAGGTTGTGTGTGCAATAGTGTAGTGCTAGATGCAAGGCATGCACGGCAATTTATATCAAGCAACGCTTCATAAGTGAAAGTAAACCATACATTCCTACACCTCCCTGCAAAACAAATGTCAGCAAACACTTCCCCTTATACCTCCCATTCTGCAAGAACATTTAACACCTTAAATATTAGGGACGTGCACGGGATCCTCGCTGCCAAAAAAATATTTTTCAAAAAGAAAATTGGCCTAAGTCCACTAAGAGTTTCAACTCGATATCCCCAGTGGAGTCGCCAAGCTGTCGCGACCTCCCCGAAGCGGGTTTGGACCACCTAAGGGTTCGGCTAATGGATTGCTAAGCCTAGACTTAGCTCGAGCTCTCCCAAGCCCATACCAATTCGCGACTTAGGGTCAAATTCTTTAACATGCAATTGATTTTCATCATGGAGTCGCCACTAATCTATTTTTGGTGGGTCGATTAGAAACCCAAGTAAAGTAACGGGAGAATTACTTCACTCCTACGAACAAGAGATTGTGAGTTCGGGGACTTGGTTACGCTAAATTTCTCTAGCGCCCTTTCGGTACCTTTTTCTTTTAAAAAAACATGTTTTGCAGGCAGCTTGGATTGATTTTAATTTATCCTCCTAACATATGAGGTGATCATGCGGGTGCGCAAACCACCAATTTAACACCCAAGAAAGCGATGGATAAATTGCAGGACCTACCTCGTAGCAACGAAAGCATCTGCATTGTTAATCGAATCCACATCAACAACCTAGATGTGATTTCTAATTAACAGGCAATTTCCTTTATCTTTTTTTTTTTTTGGTTTTCACTTATCAATATGCAATGCATGCTACTAATCTAACATGAAATGGCATGACAATGCGTTCTAAACTACATGACATGAGTAAAATTTTTTGTTTTCTTAATGAACATGCAATAATCAAATATGCAAATCAAAATGACCTAATTATAATGACGTGCAATTTTTAATGAAACTAATTCTACATGACGTACATTTTATGAACATAATCCCACATGACGTGCACATGATATTTCTATTCCTAAAAATGCAATTTATCCTAAAAATTGAAACTAGTTTATCTAAAGACAATTTTTTTTTTGTATTTTTTATGATATTCGAAAGTTAAGACAAATGCAAAAATTACCTAGCTAAATTAAAATTCCATCCAATTTAAACTTAGGATTAAGTCATGCTAAATCTTAATTTAAACTAAGATGTTATTTTAATCTAGCAATTTCCAACCTAAGATGCAAATTGATCTAATCTTAAAATGAGACATGTAATTCTATTCTAAAATGCATGATTTTTTTTTCGTTTTTTTTTTTAATACAAAATTCGAAGTTTTAAAAATTTGCACACAATTAAACATGCAACCTAAGAAAACTAGCAACCTAAATTAATTAATTTTTTTTTTGAATTTTTTTATTTGAAGTGAAAGTCTAATTATAGATTGACACGTGCAATTCTTAAAAAAAACTAATATCATGAATGCATTCTTTTTTTTTTTGATTTTTTTTGAAAAACGAAATAACTAAGTGCGCTAACCCTAGCCCTAATCTAACTTGCATTTTTTTTGAATTTTTTTCTTTATGCAAAAACAAAAGCTAATTCAAATAACCCAATATCCAATCCAATCAATATAAGATTAATACCCAAAATTGACGAATCATATCTCGCGCATGAGATCGGATTGGTCAATTTTAAATTAAATCGCGAATCAAATCTCGGGCATGAGATTGGATTGTTGGTCTTTATAAGAGATCACGAGTCGAATTTCGGGCGCGAAAATCGGACTCCTAATCCTTAATTTGAGGGGTTATTTCACATTGGAATTTCAATCATGCATTAATGAATAAGCACACTAAGAAACTATATAAAAACGAACTATAAACTATAAAAAATAAAGATAAGATAATAATAATAGTAAAAAAAAAAACTACCTAATCCCCTTTTGTCTTTTTCTTCTTCTCTTTTTTTTTTGGTTTTCTTTTTCCCACGCGCTGGTTTGTTCGTGGGTCTCCAAGGGGAAGCCGGTCGTCAGTCCGGAGGGGCAGATCCGGCGTTCGGGACTCCGGCGAGGACCGGTGGCAGGTGGACCGGTGAGGGGGTCCGGCAAGGGCGGCGGGCGGCGGAGCACCAGCAGCAGGTCGCGGGTGGTGATCTTCAGCTCTGGGCAGCGTCGGCGTGGGCTAGGCGCTGAACTCGGGCACCGTGGGCGGATCGCGGACAGGGCAAGGGAAGCAGCGTCGCCGCGGATCGGTACGGCGGTAGCTTCGCGGACGGAGCGGTGGCGTCAGCAGCAAGGGCGGAGAGCAGCGGTCGTCGAGGAAGCAGAGGGCTGCGTCGCGTGGGCTCGAGGAGGCTGGTGCTCGGGCGGTTGGCTCAAATGGTGGGCCGCGACGAGAGAGATGGAATCGCGAACAGGCGAGTCGCGGGCTGGCGCCGCGGTGGCTGGCGATCGGACGCGGGCGGCGCAGGGGTGGCGGTGCTCTCGCGGGATGCGGTGGCGTCGCGGCTACGGCAGCAGGGGGCTCGGCGAGGAACTCGGAACTTCGGCGGGTGCTGCGGCTTCCGGCGTCCGATCGCAGCAGCGGTGATGCTCGGAGATGGCGAGCGGGGCAGAAACAGGATCTCGGCTGCAGATCTCGTGAGTGAGCAGGGGCAGCGGCAGCGTCGCAAGGTTGGAGCTGAGGGCGTCGGGCGCTGAGTTGCAGGCGCGGCAAGCGCGAGGGGGAGGTGGAGACGGTGGTGCGACGGTGCGAACGAGGCGCGGACGGGTCGGGCAACAGGGGTCGGCTTCGGAGCTACGGCGGGGAGGTTCGGAGGAGCGGCGTCGGGCGCTTCTGGCACTGCAGATCGGTGATGGCAGAGGCGGTGGGCGACGTGGGCTTGTGGATGGGCGTTGTAGGGACAAGCGGAATTGCGGGTTGCAGGCGTGGCGAGCAGGATGGAGCTCGGGCTGAGGGGAAGAAGAAGATCCACAGTGTTTTCTTCCTTTCCCTTTTTTGATTCTGCCGCACACACCCTTTTCTGACTTTTCTTTTCTTTTCTCTCTGCAGGTTCTCTCTCTCCGCCCCCCCGAAAAATTTTTCTCTTTTTGCGCACGTCTCCTCCCTTTTAAGAAGACTACCTTCTCTTTTTTTATTGTTTTCCTTTCACCCTCTTTTCTCTTTCTTTTGCTTTTTCCCCCTTTTCCCCCTGCTGCACGACTTCACCCTCTGCTCTGCTTTTTTTTCTCTTTTCTTTTAATAACTCCCACAAACTACTCCCCTTGCGTGAACGAAAGGGGAAGCCCCCCTCACAATGGACTTTTTTATTCTTTCTTCGCTTCTTTCTTGATTTGCTCTCCAGGAAGGATAGAATTCTCATTATAAAATGGTGAGCCCATGCCTTTGCAGACTTTCTCCCGGATCCTCGCGTGCTCAGTGGATTTTTCTTTGCTTTCTTCACGCATGCGGCTAGAATTTTTTTTACGTCCACCAAATTTTGTCCACGCATGGTGCATGCATTAATGAGGAAGAGACAATGGACGTGAAGAACTCTTCTTTCTTCTTTTTCATTGGGTACTTTCAAATCAGCAAGAGAGAGGCCACCTTTTGTGCACGTAATTGACCGCGAGCTGCCGTGTTTGGTTGCGTTTTGGTACCGATGCAAATGCGACTACATGAGATGTAATTTTAATATTTTTTCTTAGGGGTTAAAGATTAATCCCTAAATTTTTTATGCAATTAATTACTAAATGATTGGTCAAAATTTGGGTGTCAACAGATATATAATTAAATTGCAAGAAAACATGGGCCAAAATGAGAAAGTCCAAATGATACTCTTGCCATCATAACTATGGGGGAAAATTGTCCAAAAGGTCCCGAACCTATTACACTTTTATCAACCCAGTCATAAATTTGTTAATTTTGTCAATTCAATTATAAATCTTTTCACTTCTTATCAATTGAGTCCATCTATCCAATTTTAATCGAAAAATGCTAATGTGAATGCGGTGGTGCCAGTTACCACGAATAATTTTAACAATATTTTAATATTTTATTGAATTTTTATTATCTTATCTTATCTTTTCTTTCTTTCCTTTTTGGCTTTATTCTTTTCCTTTTCTAGTGGCGGGACAATTGGCCTCGCCAGCCACAAGTGAGGCCCAACCAGGTGAGGGCGAGCCCTAACAAGGGAGCCCTTGCCGAGGTGTGGCCCAGCAAGGGTCAACCTCGCCTATGCCAAATCAAGCAAGACCAACCCTCACCCAAGCCAAGGTGGCCTTGCTGGGCGTCAGTCAGGCAACTGCAACTCCAAGTGAGGCCAGCCTAGCTTGGGCGAGGGCCGGTCTCACTAGATCTAGCGAGCGGAGTCCTTGCCAAGGCTCGCCCAAGCAAGTGTTGCCCTCACTCAGGCCAAGGCAACCTCACTTACATCACCTTTGCCCAACTGATGCCTGGCGAGGCAACCTTGACTTGGGTGAGGGTCGGCCCTACTTAGGCGAGGGCTTCCCTCGCTTGGTTGAGCCACACTTGTGGCTAGCAAAGCCAACTGACTGTCACTTGTGGTCGGCTAGCCACTGGAAAATGAAAAGAAGTAAGTCAAAAAGAAAAGAAAGAAAAATTCAAAAAAAATAAAAAAGTATTAAAATATTATTAAAAATGGTTCACGTTAATACCGGTAATTCTACGTGGCACCATCAGCGTCCACGTCAATATTTTACAATCAAAATTGACCGGATGGACTCAATTGACAAGAAGTGAACTTTAAAAAAGTGAACTTTAGAATTAAATTGGCAAAAATTAAAAAAGTTTAGAATTGAATTGATAAAAGTGAAATAGGTTTAGGACTTTTTGGATAATTTTCCCTAACTGTGGGTGATGCAAAAGAGGAAATTAATTTTGCTAAGGACTTCTCAAGCCCCTTCTGACCACAATTATTAAATGAGACCACAGCCATCACAAACTTATTCTAGTCCGATTAGGCATATGTAAAGTGTGAAAGCCCGCTTTACTTCTACAATTTAAAGTTGTCGGGTTTAGGGATTTGATGTGCATCAATGTATTGAAATATCTGGCCAGGCTAAATGGAGCAAGCGTGCTTTCTCTTGTGCCTGGACATTGCAGGTTTGAGTCTTGCTCGAATTAAAACTTCTAGATAAATTTAAATAATACATTTACATTAAATATAGCCCTCAACGAGGCAGCCCATTTGGTAGAGAGGTGGACACTATACGATGTTGTCATGGACTCAATCCACGAGCCACCCGTTTGATAATCAAATGGCATAAACTGACCGATTATCAGTTGAACTGATCGAACAAACAGTCTAATTCAGTTTAAACTTTCTTCAAAGTGAGTGGACAGATGCATTCAATTGGTTCAATCCACGAGGGCCACCCATATGATAATCAAATAAGATGTGTGACGTCCCAAATCCTGAATGAGGGCTTATAATTTTCCAGAAGAATCACCCCTTAAAGCATTGCTAGGGTATGAGTCAACATTGATGACCACATTAGTGGTTTAATTGAGGGAGTTTATGACGCCCTATGTTTACAACGTGGATGAGCTCAACCCATGTGATGTTATTTATAAGTAAGATCGATGCCAAATGGTCATTATTAAGGGCTCAACCCATATGATTTGGTCAGATTGTCACATCATTATAACTCAAATCAAATAGTAGTTAATTGATTTTCCATCAAATTGGTCAAACTCACAGCGTAGTTTGATTTTCCAAACATTGCTCGGTGAGCTCAATAGCCTTTCTGTCATCTATAAATCATCTTCATGAGAAACCCGTTAGAAGCACAAATTTTAATTTATCCAATTATTTCGACCGTTTGTACAAGAAAACAAGCGATTGAGGTAAATTCCACAGAAGTACTTAAATAAGTGAGACAACTGAGTAAGTGCTACTATACATCTCTTGCATAAACCAAAACCCTAAACAACCTTGCATGACACGGTTCGGTAATCTTCTGCGTTCTTATCTTCTTTACTACTTGTGCTCTTTATTGGTCTGTGGTGTTTGTCTCAAGTTCCCGTTCCGAAATTTGCGATGCGTGCTCGCCCGAGGGACTGGGTCGTTTTGTTCGCTAATGGAAGAACGAGGGTTCATAGCCACATCGAATTCACTGTCATGCAATATTAAACTCAAAAAGAACATTAAAAAATTTACATTGTTACAGCAAGGCGCTAATAAAATACTCTGAACAAAAATATTGCCGCTTTGCAGATGAGGACATTTGTCTGTTTCTCCTCATTTCATTGTTAGATTTGATTGATCGGTTCTATGACATAATTTTGACTTGTCCGATGATCGATTATCCCAAAGACTCTCTCTCTCTCCCCACCCCAAAATATACGTTGTGCCAGAAAGCGGAGGATGGAAACATGGAATCAAAAACATTAGTGTTGTCTCCCAAGCTACAACCCCTTCCTTGCCCGAAATAAAAGAAGAATTCTACTGGAAGTGGCCTATATCGTCTGCGAATGCGCCTTCGCGCATTACAAGGTACTCGTTCGGGTTAACCTGGACCTTTATCTGAATTGAATTTGAGTCCATTTTACGTCAAAAATTTCTTCTCTGCTCCTCTTCCTCTAGATCATACAGATGTCCATTGTCTTCCATTTTAATATGAATGTAAATTGGAGACTAGTTTAGATGACAAAGGCAGACCATTCCTATTGCGGTGCTTCAGTTATGATTGAGCTGGGCATACGCTAGTTTGTTCTTCGTTCTAACCCTCTCTATTGCAGAAACAAGCATCTTTATTATAAAACTACGTTCTCTTTGTGCTTTCCTCCTCAGCTTTTGCAACTTCTACTTCACCATAAACTCCGGCCAAACTAGAATTGGTAATGACCTTAAAAAAGAGAGGACGGCTGCCCATTAGTTTCGCACTGATCATGACATAGATACTGTATAACACGTGACGCAGTATTCCCATCGTTTTCTTGATTTCCAACACAATTGACAATCTGACCTTTTACCGAATTCTCCCCTGAAATGCCTGAAATTATGGTCCAAAATCCGTTCTGTTAGATCAAACTGACCACAAACTAGTGAGACGCACTGGGTCGACAACAAAGAATACCCAATTTAACATTTTTTCTCTGGACTGTGATTGATTATACCAATGTCTTGGTAAAAAAAGTCCTTGCAAGCTTCGACTGCACATCATAAGGAAAAGGCCACTTGTAGGGTTAGATCGTAGCATTTCATATTTAAGTCTATTTATGGTTATATTAAAGCTAATAATTCCTTTTCCTTGGTCCCTCATTTTAGAATGTTTCTGCGTTGCTCGTAGTGATCTCTCCAACACCTTATGTGCTACCAATGAGCTCCTCCTCTTCAGCTCTTCTGTTTTTCCTCGGGGGAGTGATCGTGTTTCTTTTCTTGGTGATTGTCCTGCTGATCTTATGGAAAAATAAGATCCCCAAGGAACTGGGGAACTTGGTTGTACGAAGCAGGGGACGAAAAGGTACTTTCAACCACAAAACATTATGCAGTTGTGCGGCATATATTCTTCGAGAGGACCTTAAAATTGTTAGTGTATCTTTTCATCTAGCCTCGAAAGACTTCCTCAGCGGAAATCTTCGAACCATCAGCTATTTTGACTTCCACACCCTAAAGAAGGCAACTAAAAACTTCCATTCTGCAAACCTACTCGGAGTGGGCGGATTTGGTCCAGTCTACCGGGTAATGATGCTCACATTTTTCTTCTCGTTTTGTTTTTATTTTGTTAGCCTTAGCACATGAACTCCTTTGTACCAAATTCACGTGTGAAAGTTCCGCTGAAGTCGCAAATTTTTCTAGAGCAAAGTTTGTCCAATGGATGTTTGTGTTATTTGTTCCTCGAAAAAATTTTCTTAATTTGTACGATAGCCAAATAAGAAAGGGGAAAGACAGAAATTGAAGTCAAGACTTCTTTCGACTGGGTAATATTAATTGTCACTAGGACCATGCCTTCTTATTCCTGCAATCATCCTCGACATTGACTACAAAAGTAATAAGTCTCTGGCAAATTTAAAAATCTACCAGAGAAAGAGCCCTTTAAATTTCGCGAGCTTTGGTCACTAAAATCATATATTTCATGCAATACGTCAACAGGGAAAGTTACAAGACGGGACATTTGTTGCTGTGAAGAAACTGTCACTTGAGAAATCCCAGCAAGGAGAATCAGAATTTCTTGCCGAGGTTAGGATGATAACAAGCATCCAACACAAGAATCTAGTCCGCCTCCTCGGTTGTTGCTCATATGGGCCACAACGACTCCTAGTGTACGAGTACATGAAGAACAAGAGCTTGGATCTTATTGTATATGGTACCTCTCTCTCTCTCTCTCTCTCTCTCTCTCTCTCTCTCTCTCTCTCTCTCTCTCTCTCTCTCTCTCTCTCTCTGTGTTGGCCTCTCTGATGATCCCTTTCCATGTTCTTCCAGCAGCTACCCATTATTTACTCAAGATCCAACATTATAAGAGAACACTTGTGTCTCAGTGTGTCTCAATCTTGGTTAGATTCCGTTTGCCAAAATAACTAAACCAGAAAACGTGAGTACGGAGAGGAATAACTCGCATTCTCTATAGACAGCATTTCTTGCCTGTAAATGGAAAAAGTGGCATCGTTCGAATAAATTTATCATCAGAATGGAGATGCTGTTTTGGTATGACTACCATTTTTCACTGGTGGTCCTTCATAAGCCTTATATTGAATAAACTGAAAAGATGCCCAAAACATCCAGCTTTGGGACCAATGGAGTTAGGCCACGGTTAAACAAATAAAATTTTTAGATTGGAAGAAACACTTTTGTTTTTCGCTACAACTTGAAATACAAGCCTTATAATTAACTGTGGTGGTAAAAACTAAAAAGTCAATTGGTTGTTATAATTTCAAGGAATTAGTGTGACTGTGAGCAAATTATATCAGGTGACTAATAGCTATAAATTCTGAAATAGCTCATCTGGTCAACAGGGAAAAGTGAGCAATACCTTAACTGGAATACCAGGTTTCAGATTATTGTTGGAATTGCACGAGGATTGCAGTACTTGCATGAAGATTCACCCCTGAGAATTGTTCATAGAGATATCAAAGCAAGCAACATTCTTCTTGATGAGAAATTCCAACCTCGGATTGGCGATTTCGGGCTGGCAAGGTTCTTTCCTGAAGATCAAGCATACCTTAGCACTACGTTTGCTGGAACATTGTGAGTACTACTATATAATAATTACTGTGACAAATTTGCGCACATATTGCACTTAAATTGGAAGGAGAAAACTTAGGAATGAGTTGCTTGTTCGGTTGTTTGTAAATGCTAGAAATCATGTTGAAGGGATAGAAGGAGCACCTTTCTCGTGGTAATAGCCAGATTCTTTCATTCACTCCTCTGTTTGTCCAATTCTCATCTTAGATAATTAAGCTAATGATAACACGATTCGAAGGAATGAGAACAACTTAACTTTTGATTGGTTGAAGTAACCAGTTAAGGTTGTTCATCATGATGATGTCGATCCTAACTGAGGTTTATTTTCTCATTGTCTTCAAGAGGATATACTGCACCTGAATATGCTATAAGAGGGGAGTTATCTGAAAAGGCCGACATTTACAGTTTCGGGGTTCTCGTGCTTGAGATCACCAGTTGCAGGAAAAATACCGATCTGACTTTACCATCAGAAATGCAGTACCTCCCCGAATATGTAGGCCCTTTTTTTGTATCGTTACTCTCAGGTTAATCTGATTTTCTTTTCGATTAGATAGCTGACTTTGTTACTTCCTGACTCTGTACATGGATCAATTGTAATGACAGGCGTGGAAACTATATGAGAGATCGAGGATAATCGAGCTGGTAGACCCAAGAATGCGAGAAGACGGATTCATAGAGAAGGATGTCTTGCAAGCCATTGACATCGCCTTCTTGTGCCTTCAACCTAATGCTAATTTAAGGCCTCCAATGTCGGAGATAGTGGCCATGTTAACATGCAAGGTCGAGATGGTCGAAAGACCCATGAGACCTGCTTTCTTGGATCGTCGGCCTAAGAAGGACAACCTTTCCTGGGATACCATCTCCGAGGCTTTCCCGTCTCAACTCCAGAGTGATTCCATTTCTTTAAGTAGGCCAACTAAGTAAAGCTTTGTTCTTCTTCATTGTAGAGGGGAGACAGAGGAGTTTTCACACAAGCAACTAAGTTAAACTAAAGCGATTTGAGGAAGAGTTGTGGCTAATTCGTTAGATTTTAGCCACATACATAGGTTGACCTCCTACTACGGCTTGCAAAAGCCCTTTTTTCTCCCTGAAGACGGAGAAAAATACAAATTCTTTGCTTTGTTAGCGGGTACACAAGTTCGTTGGAGGATATTGCAGATGTTCCCTTGCATTTGGTTAAAACAACGAGCTTCAATTTCATCATTCAAGTAATGCCAATTGATCGCCCGTATTAGAATAAAAAATGGCCCAAATCACCGCCGGTGGATACAAAAGCCCAAATAGAGGGTAAGACGCCTTGGCGTTGTGCCTTAGAGATCCAGTTTGCGGCCCGGTTCGTTTCCCTTGGAGACGATACATGTCTCAAACGCGTAAAACGGGACTTCAGCTCTCCCTGGCAATTTGTCAGGAAATATTTGACTAACCACGGTGGTTCCTGCTTCAATTAATCACTTGACTAGGGTTAGATAGTCGGAGTGTACTTCGAGAGGGCATGCTCTTCTCAGAGATAAGAAAGGAAGAGTGTTGTAGAAGGCTTAGAGTACTTTTGGTAATATTTTTTATTCTCAAGATTTTTCTTTTTTTCAGAAATAGTTCTTTTCTATTTTGATTCTCTAAAACATTTCAAAGTAAAAGAACACATTTAGTAACTACACAAAATTTTTATTCTCAAAATAGAAAAAAAAAATGTGTTTGATAAGATTCATGAGTTTTTTTTTTTTTTTTTTTTTTTTTTTTGGAAATAGAATTTCTTTTGATTTTTTAATATTTTTTTAGATTTTTTCTTCTTATTTTTTTCCTCTCTTCTTCTCCTCCTCTAGCTGATCATTGAGCAGTGATTGGCAAACACCGGTGGTGGTGGATAGCAATAGGCAGCAATGAGCAGTGGCAAACGGCAGCAAATGATGGTGGCAACGAAGCTCCACACCAGTTAGAAGAGGAAGAAGAAGAAAGAAAGAAAAAAATGACTTATTTCCATAAAATTGTTTATGGTAACAAGAAGTTAGTTTTTTCCTATTTTTTATTTCTTTTTCAAATCTATTCCTTAGTTATTTTTCTATTTTAGGGAATAGAAAAATTAACTTACATTATTAAACAAATTTCTATTCTTTTTTTTATTCTAGGGAAAAAAAAAAATAGAAAATTTGGAAAGTTACCAAATTGAGCCTTGGTGTCACCAATGAGCTCATTTGTTTGAATTGCGAGCAGGCTAGGCGCTCACAAGGACAAAGGTTCCATCCTTGACGCATCATTGCCACTTGACACAAACAAGTGCCCTGCCTTCTTGATGAGTTGGGAGCCAACTTACCCTTTGAAGCCTTGAAGGACATTCCCAAGCCTTCTAGAAGTTTCCAAAATCTTTCAAATAAATTTGTTTTAATGTAGGTAGAAGGTAAATGCAATAAGTCTTGGTAGGTGAGAGTAATTAATATCAATTGGTTGGAAGAGGGCCTTAGTGATATATGAAGGGTTTCACCCCTCATCTTTAATACAAGAGATATATAATTTAGAGATTTCTTTACAATTTCTCTCTACACAAGTCGGTGAGTAAAGGCTAACTTGAGATTATAATTTCTAAGGTTGCATTGAGTACGGAATGCTAGAAAAGTAAGCCCAAGACATGTGATATCGAAGTAGATTTCCCAAACTATATGGGTGGATGATGAAAAGAGATTTGTTGCCGCATTTCCAACAAGAAGAAAAGCCTCCCTTGGTTTGCTAAATCAAGAGAACTAGTAGGCGAAAGAAAGTGTTTGCTAAGGGAGCACAATGATTAGCTATCCCTAAACAAATTTGATCAGGCCAGCCAATTGATGGGATGGAGTAACTTGTGCTATTAGTCAAGCATTTGTTATTTAAGTCCTAAGAGAGTGTCAGCAATGGTTGAAGAATGCAAGAATGTGACAGGATATCCCACAATGAGGGTGATGCAAAATTTGAATTGGAGAGAGTGTCATGGTTCGAGTTTTCCTATATTTGTGTGGATTGAAAAGTGAGAGATATACATGACATGACTAATTTGTGAAAATAGCATCAAGGTGTTTGTCCTAGAAATTTAGGGATGGTTTGATTATCACCTCAAAAGAATCTCTAAAAGTAGCATTTGCTTCTTGTGAACAAACTGATCACTAATTGCTATCATTTTCCTAATGATGGCCATAGGCCAAAATCAATTATTGCACTAATCAGTATGCTATGGTGTAGGGATTAGATGCTTGGGCTAAGTTGGACATTTTACGATCAATTATGAGGATGCATGAACAACTAAATTTTTTATCTAAAGGTTTCTCTTGCACTTCACAGATTTTAGGGATTGAATCCGCAATTAATGATAGAATTCGACCCTTAAACAGAAATATGAATATTGCATGATCTCGCATTCTCCATGAGAGAGAGCTTGGCAACCATTAAAATATACAGAGACAGGGGAGCAAGAAAGCAGAAAAAGGTGAGAAAGGGTGAGTTAAAAAACAAAGGGAGAGCTCGACTGAACCGAGAAGACCTTCTGCCAAAAAGAAAAGGAAGGGTCACTGTCCTCGACAGTTGCAAGGTAAAAATAAAAACTGAAATTATCGCTTCCATCTTTTAATTAGTTCAGTTTAATGGGCCTACAGACCGTTTGTTGTGATTTGATCAAAGTATTTGTTTCCTAAATGAGTTTGTGATTTCAAACTGAGAACATGGTATGATTCATCGTTTAAGTGCGTTCTAATTTGAGTTAGAATCCTCCGTAATTGATTTCAATTTGTAGTTTCCTAGTGAAAATTGTGTTATTATAATTTCTCTATTCTCATGAAATTGATCATGATCGCTTTATTAATGAGTTGTATCGATGCAAATGTTTGATAGATGTAGCTCGTTAATGAATTTTGTTTCAAGTTTAGTTAATTTGTATTGTGTCAATTCGTGTTTACATGCTTAACTTTGTTAACATTAGTGTAGGGTCATTCTCGGGTGGCCGAGGTGCGTCCGCGAGATGTTTTGAAGCTGGGAAATGGGTTGACTGGCCACCGTTCAGATGTTGTGAAGCTCGGAAATGGGTTGACTGGCCACTGTTCAGACAGTCCTTGGTCTGAACAGTGGCCGTCCAGCCCACTTTCGGTCCGTTTGAGACCCTCCAGGCCGACCCTCGGTGATCCCTTTGATCCTTGGTCGCTCACGGACGGTCGAGGCCTATTTCCGGGACCATTATTTATGTTCTCCTTCATGAGCGTCCAACCCACTTTCCTTCCGTTCGAGACCCCTCCAAGCCGGCCCTCGGTTGTCCCTTTGGTCCTTGGTCACTCTAGGATGGTCGAGGCCCATTTTGGGGGCCATTTCCAATGTCGGGAACGAACTGATTGTCCAGTGTCCCCACCATCCCCGATCTGAACAATGAGCGTCCAGCCCATTCACGGTCGATTTTCATTTCACCGAACCAGTCCTCAGTGATCTCCTTTGTTTCTTTACCCGTTTTAGCATCGCATGACGTGTATTATAAGGGTCCGTTTTAATGAAATTCTAAATTATTGCATCAACTTATCTTCCCCCCACATTCAAGCTTCAAGTGTGAGTTTTTAGACTCCGTTCATTTCACAGGAAATAACTTTCAAGAAAATATTTTACAGATTTTCCAACATTCATTTTATAGAAAATGACTAGTTGGAAATAACATATTTTCCATTAACAGAAAAATGCCTTCTAAAATAGAGGAATATGTTTTCACTTTCAAAATAAGGAAAAAAATTTTCTTACTTTGTCTTATCCCATACCCTACTAACCCATCTTCTTTCTTTTTTTTTTTTTTTTTAAATTTGAATTTTTAATTATTTATCTTTATCTTTTATCTTCTTTTTTTTTTTCATTTTATTTTTTCCATCATCTTTTTAGCGACCGACCACAAGCGAGTCTCAAGCTCACCAGCCACAATGAAGCTTGTTGATGCTGGCTTGAACCTTGCCAAATTAGTGAGCCAATAGCAATCGTGAGCTTTAGGCTCACCAATCTGAAGAGGCCTGAGGCCTGCGAGTTCAAGGCCAATGAGCCTTTCAAAGCTAGCAAGCTCAAGGCTCACCTTTGGTTAGTTGCTGGTTAGCGACCAACCAAAGAAGAAGAAGGTGGGAAAAATAAATAGAAAAAAAATTATAAAAAAATAAAAAAACTAATTCAAAATCCAAAAATTTAAAAATATAGGAATAAAAGATATTAAAAGAAGTGCATGGAGGAAAATCATATTGAATTTTTCATACCAAACGGCATAAAATATTTTTAAATTTATTTTCAAATCTTAGTTGAACACCGGAAGATATTGTTATTTTCCTAAATAATGGCTTTTTGGACATATCACATTTTCCACGAAACGAACAGAATCTTAATGTTAGATTTGTTTGCCTTTAATTCAGATATCCTTCTGCATCAACCTATCTCAAGTTCAATCCCTAACATCCAACTTCATTCTTTTGACCAAATCATGAAGTCTGTCATTGGGCCTACCTTATTACACTACAATGCTCACCTATGTAGAAAATATATTAGTCACCAAATTCTTTCCTAGAAATACTATCTAAACATTGATACACATTGAAAATGGGCCGCTAATCAACAACCAGCTCTGATACTAGATGTTGAAAGCGCTTGGTAGAAGTTTGATACATTCATTGGGAAAGATTATCAAGAGGGAGCCCATGTCCGAGCTTGTCGGCATACTTCACTTAAAAATAAAAAAAACTTAAGCTAATGAATTATTGACCAACTATATATATATAACATATCAATTCTCCGATATGAGACTTCTCTAATGCAACTCAAATGTGCATCCTAATACTTTTTCAAAGAAACATGGAAGGAGAGATCGAATAGTTATGATACCATTTTTGTGCTCAGAGTTTAGATGTTCTCTTTTCATTAAATTTTTGGTATTCTAGCATTTAGGTTTAGTTTATTTGTTTACATATGTTTGGATAATCTCACTGCACAAGTCAAAGTTTCAAAAAATCATTTAGATGTTTATAGACGTTTCTCGCATTATCTAACCGGATTAGTTTAGTTTTTATTGTTGCCAATTCCTTCATATTTCGTCCAGGAGATTTTCTTTCTTAGACTAGTGCACGGTTATTTTACAATCAAAGTTCAGAGGGATCTTGTCCCAAACCTTTAACAAGGCATTGTATTAGTTTTGCCTAATATAGCTCTGGTTATTTTTCCTTTTCATGTTTTGCCCTCTTCTTTATTTATCACTATAATTGATCGTTTAATTTTATTATTTGAGCACTTATGCATGATAAAAAGATTTACATTTTTTAGAATGAAAAATCGGAAAAGATTGCATGAAACAATGCTTTATTAAAGAAGGTGTAGTAATGAGCATTAATAAAACTAGCGCAACCAAACACACATTCTCTAGTTCCAAGAAGTAAGGCAGGCTCTCGCAACTTACTTGGCTCCTAACAGACTTAGAATAGGTTAGTGAAGACTCTTTTTAACTTCAATAAAAAAACACTAAGAAATAAAGTTGTGATCAATAGGGTTTCAAAGAGGCTGCATCTCGCAAGAAGATTATACATGCCGACCTAGAATCCATTAAGCTCCCTCAGGTTTCATCTTGAGAGGGTACCAACAATTTGGCGACTCCACTAGAGACTGGTTTAAAACCTACAGAGGACTAAGGCCTGATTTTCTCTTCTAATGAAAATTTTGTGATTGATATTTTGATCATCACGTGGAACTTGAGATACATTACTAACAACAGTGTTAAATGGTCTTCCTGACAGAAGTACTAAAAGGAGACGTGCTTACTAACCTTTACTTTGCGATTTGAAGCAATGTATGCATGATATAATCTAACGTGCATGTTTTCTCGCTTTAGCACTATAATTCTTTTTCGAGCAGGTCCTGCGATCCAAAGCTCTGGGGCTGCATTTAGGAAACCAAAGATAGGAACGAGGAGAGAAGGTCGAGGTTGTCTACAAGTCGCGCGAAACATGGAGACTGCTCAACTCCGATCATATTAAGGGAAGCAATTAACCCGTATATTGGGAGCCTTAAGCCAAGATAAGATCCATTAGGCCGGTGTTGAACCTCATAAAGTTCACACGCATGCCCGTGCTTTCATCAATGACTTGTGTTCTGCCCTTTGTTTGTTTTTGTTTTTTTTTTTATTAATATAAAATATATTTAGTCGCTTCTTAAACTTTTGCAAGTGATCCGCGTTTAATCAATCAAATGCCTATACAATCCAAGGCACCCAATAGGAAGGTCTTGTTGGATGCAAAACATGCAATCCCAAGATCTCCATACTCAGAACAATAGCACAAATGATTGAGTAGAAAGATTAACGTGCCTGTTTTAGAATTTATCGTTTTTGATGCGGAAGCAGAAAAGCGATGATCCATACACAAATCTTTCTCCTCTATTACCCTCTGTATTACTAGCTCAATAAGACGACCCCCTCACCCTTAAGCTTTAGGTTAATGCTCATTTTGTGAGGATATATATGAGAATTAAAGTTAGAGAAGAGACTTGAACATTATTTATAGAGTTTCCAACCAAGCCTTCTCATTATGGGCCAAGTTCAACTTGGTCCACACTAGCCAGCCCCATATTAGACTAAATAAAAAGAACCTTATATTTTACCTTAGACCAACCAACCCTGTAAAACGGTAAATTACAATATCAATTAATATAACCCACGTTTAGAAAACTTTTACATGTCTGACATCAAAATCATCCCCACTCATTACATCATACTTTCAAAATGAGAGGGTAAAGTAGATCAGACTATATGTGATTACATTGAAAGCAAAATCGGAAAGCTCATGTCCCATTACATGTCGAAGTCGATGTTGGAATAATCAAAGTAGTGGCTCATTTCTTAAGGGATAATCACCATATTAGCCGTAAATTTATTTTATGAATGTCAATTCAGTCTTAAACTTTTTAATTTTTCCAATATAATTTAATTTGTGCACAAAATTTCAATATAATTTTCTTAATCGGAAAGCTCGTCTCCCATTACATGTCGAAGTCGATGTTGGAATAATCAAAGTAGTGGCTCACTTCTTAAGGGATAATCACCATATTAGCCCTAAACTTATTTTATGAATGTCAATTCAGTCTTAAACTTTTTAATTTTGCCAATATAATCCTAGATTTGTGCACAAAATTTCAATATAACTTTCTTAATCGGAAAGCTTGTCTCCCATTACATGCCGAAGTCGATGTTGGAATAATCAAAGTAGTGGCTCATTTCTTAAGGGATAATCACCATATTAGCCCTAA
Source organism: Eucalyptus leucophloia subsp. euroa (assembly GCA_017140325.1). Classification (NCBI taxonomy): domain Eukaryota; kingdom Viridiplantae; phylum Streptophyta; class Magnoliopsida; order Myrtales; family Myrtaceae; genus Eucalyptus; species Eucalyptus leucophloia. The sequence continues at coordinate 30,424,400 of CM029470.1, forward strand.
ACTTATTTTATGAATGTTGATTCAGTCTTAAAATTTTTAATTTTGCCAATATAATCCTAAATTTGTGCACAAAATTTCAATATAATTTTCTTTTAAATAATTGTCATTGGAAATCGCCAATATAGCAACCCACAAATTATTCACGTTAGAGTGCCATGCAAGACAACAACGATGAATGGACAATACGTCAGTAATTCCTAGAGACATTAGGTTGAAAGGACCATATTGTAATTTCGCGTAAAAAATTATATATATATATTGATAAAATTTAAAAGTTAAAGATTGAATTGACATTTGTACGATAAACCATGGATAGTTTTCTACATTGTTGGAACTAATCACATCCATGTCCTCTTTCAATAAAAATGAATTTGGCTCGCCATAGAGAGAAACAATGGAATGTCGCCATTAGAGTTTATTCCTTCACTAAGGTCGTTAGACCCCATGTTGGATCAGAAGCTACCGTGGTCTTGGCCGGTTTCTATAAAATTAAAACTGCTGAAAAGGAGAAAATTTGAAAGCTCCCACCAATAGTTGCCCATTCACGTTTCCAGTTGAAAGATATGCATATCCAACACAGCAACGCATGCGGGAGTCTGGCAGAGTATTTTTCTCAGCATTCTTCGGTTTTGTAATTTTTCCGCATCACAAGCATCTCATGAACCCGTTCATTGCCCATGGAGTCATGTGTTGGAGGATGAACTTTACCGACATAATTTAGGGTCCGCTTATTTAAAATAAAACTATTTTCTATAAATTATTTTTCAATTTTTTGAGATTTGAATGACAGAAAATTAATTGATGTGCAGAAAACGTTTTCCATGAATAGAAAACAAAAAGCTTAGCCCGTGTTTGTTAGAGGAAAGTGCTTTCCCGGAATTAGTTTTTTGAACTTTCACTTATTTGGTTTGCTGAATATTATTAATCAACTAAAAACATTTTTTGGTTAAGGAAAATATTCATGTGTAAAATTAAAAAAGTGGATTCTTAAATCTAAAATGATGAAAACACTCTTTTGAGAATGGCTCATCTTAATTTTTTAATATTTTATCTTTTATTTAAAAACCAAATATTAAAATCTTTATTTTTCTTTTGTATTTATTTTTTTTTCTTTTCTTTTTTTTTTTCTTTTGCTTTTTTTGGGTCAATTTTTTTTTTTTCTTTTTTCCTTGTTGGCTAGTGTTGGGAGGAAGAAGGAAGAGACATAAAAGAAAAGAAAAAAATAAAAATGATTTTAAAAAAGAGTTTTTTTACATGAAATTGAAATCATTTTCAATATGAGATTCAAACACCGTAAAAAATTTTCAATTACATATCACCAAACAATGGAAAATTAACTATTTTCCTATAAAAAAATTCCCAAAAATGATTTTTCTTTCTCATAAAATTGACTCCCAAACAAACACACCCTTAGATTTTTGAGACCAAACACACCCTTAGATTTAAAAGGCGACTTCCCATTCTTGCAAAAATGAAACCACCGTCTATAAACTACCAAATCAATGAAAACTAATTTTTTTCTTTGAAAAATATTTTCCTTTATCATGAGATTTTGAATGAAACAAATGCCCCTTAGCGGAAATAGTTTTATCCCTCTCACGTTTTGATAACTTAGCAGAAATAGTGTTATCCCACTCATGTTTTGATAACAGACAAACAAGGAGTTTACATGCCCCTGCAATAATTACACATGGGGTTTCTCTCTCACACTAAGAATTGGAGTAACACGATGATACTCGAGTTTAGTGACCATATTCACCCAATCGAGAAACTATTACTAAAAAACACGTTTCATTCCAAAAATGTCTCCTCCCAAATTGGATCATTTAAACAAGATTACTCCCGAGAACTCCTACGACGTATTAGGTGGACCCAATTCCACTTTGCTCGCCTTACTTCCGAGTCGGATTATCGAGTTCCTCCTATCAGACTTACAAGGTGTACATCCTATTACCCTTCAGGGTAAACCGACAATTTGGCGCGCTTCAGGAGGTGTTACCCCTCCTGAGGTCGGACTTCCTCCAACTAGATCTCACCCAGATGAGCTGTGAGAATCGATCCAATTTCTACCGGAAGGTTGAGTGCGCCCAGTACAACTGTCACCTGCAGGAGATCACATGAGCTGAACATTTAGAAGGAGATATAAAAGAAACAACATGCCTCATTGGAGCATATCAGCCGGTAGGTAGATCTCGAATGGTTACCTCTCTCCCACACATTGCGGTTTGATCTACTCATCACGACCTCCAGAAGCAAATGGAGCAGCTCCAGCGGGGGAGCGATGAGGAAAAAGCAGATGCTTTGAATTTGGCCCCGTAAAACAAAAAATTGTATAGGACTTTCCGATTGTATTAAAATATCCAGAACGCAATTTTGTCTTCAAAGTAGGAAGCACGAACTTTTCGAATCAATTAATTGGCTTTTTGTTAATCATGATGCGCATTTTCATCGATTGTCGCAAGTTGATCTTTCAATGATCAAGTCGCAATCTCTAGCAATCCGATCCTCTGATTTGCACAAATTAGATGTCGTGAGAGAACTCGTGCAGAGTATGACCTCAATGTACCCCCTCGATTGAGATTTTAACGAGGTTGACATCCAATCAAATTTTGGTCTAAATGCCGACCAAAACTTATGTGTCTACATTTCTATTATGGGCTGCCACAATGGTTGGCCCAACTCAAGTCGAACCACCCTATAGTATATATATATATATATATATATATATATATATATACTGGTCGAAAATACGAATGATATTCATTACTTAATGAATTCACTGAAAATACATCAAGAGTGTCAGAACATAACATATCAAATAAAGCGGACGGGATTGGCGACCCAATTTCTAAGTAAATTATTTGACCTTTGGGCTTTGGCTAGCCAATCCACGATTATATTTGAATATCAGCTACAATGGGCTATGGTGAGGCCTGAAAATTTGCTCTTCAGCTCCTTGTCCCGGTCCCCCAAGGTTGTACTTCCCAGTTCAACAGTTCAGAAGAGTTCACGCTTTGAACAAGTACACAGCAGTCAGACTCTATTTGCAAACTTTCGGTAGATCTAGGCAGGTCTAGGCAGGAGGAAAGATGGGTTTCAACCAACGTAGAAGCTTCTGCTTGCTCAGGCGATCTCACTTCAACCACTATGGAGAATCCGTACAATAGCCTACCAGACACATCTCAGACTATGCAAGCAATGGCCGCACAATTTCCTCCTTTGTTCGCCCTCTGCTCGTCGTGGGTCTAGATGGATCTTCAGAAGCACCGACCAACGAGGCATCCACGTTGATCTTCAAGACACCAGAGTTTGGTTTTTGCCACTCTCGGGTATGATTTGCGTTTGTTTTTTCTCCCTTTTTGTTCCCATTCCAAGTCTTGAAGCTATCATGATAGGCTGTTGCTCTGGCTTTAGTTTGCTTCGGTTTCGGGGGCATTTTTCTGAAGATTGCATTGTTTCGGTCCTTCCATATATACCATAGGGTCGTCGCAACTAGGTCAAACTGATGTAAGGTTCGTGGGTCCTCTCTCAATTTAGTTAACCCGTTGCTTTGATACAAATTTGCAGGGGATACTCGCACCATTGGGATGTCCAAGGACAAAGCAGCAAGGTATGTTCGACCATTTCCGGTTCTTGATTGCATAGTGGGCATATTGATGTAGGTGCGATATTTCTTCTATATAGGTTGTCTTGGGTACACAGGGTGTTATGACATGCATTCCATAGGAAGATTTTAACTTTGGGAGTTGTTCCTGCTTTCCATATGTATTTCGACAATTATGATTGGGCTTGGTAGGAAGATGATGCTTTTGTTGTGAGAGCAGTATTTGTTGAACTCCTGTTACTGAAATATCCACTTTTAATTGTGTCTATCCCTGATTTGTTGTCAACCTAGACTAATTTATCCTCTGTAGTTGGTAACCCAATAGGAAAGGTAGGGATTTCTGTTACCGTTTGTTCGTTGAACATAGTCTTAAGTAAGGCTTCATTCCATTTGCCGCTTCAATGCCCATCAAATCAGCCACTTTGAGTGGCTCATTTCTTGTCGTCAGGCCACTAAGTGGTCCTTCCTTTAGCCGTTTGTTGTTTCTAATAGAGATTTATTTCCATTCCCAACCACCCACATGACTTGAGGAGATATAGCATATCTTCCCATTATGAGATTGCCAACCCCACGAAGGACGAGACCCTCTTCTAGCATTCCAAAGATCCCCTTGTGGGAAATATAATCCCTTCATAACTTGACTCCAAAGAGTTTTCGGTTGCTAAGAAATTCGCCATGATTGTTTCCCTATAATGGCTTTGTTAAATGCCCTTAGATCATTGAAGCCAAGGCCCCATTCATCCTTCCTAAACTTCAAACTTTCCCACTTCTTATGGTGCAAACTAGTTGTTTTGTTGCTAGTTCTCCACCAAAAATTAGCTATTTTTTTTCGCAATAGCTTTACAAATCGAAACTAGAATTTTAAAGATGGACATAGCGCTTTGAGGAAGTGCATGTGCCATAGCTTTTATCAATATTTCCTTCGTGGCTTTAGACAATAAATTATATTTCCAACTCTCCAATTTCATATTGACTCTAGCAAGGATCCAAGCAAAAATCTCTTTCTTCGATACCCTTCAATCCAAAGGAATACCTAGATATTTCTCGATTTTGTCAATTATCGGAACTCTTAACTCAGAAGCCATATTCCTCTTCAAACTTTTTGGGCAACCTTTACTAAAATATATCTCAGATTTGTTTAGGTTAATAGCATGACTAGAAGCAAAACAATATTGATGTAGGATAGTCGCCATATTTTGACATTCCGTTATAGTTATGTCTAGGAAAAAAATAGAGTCATCCACGAATAAAAGATGCGAGAGAGTAAGGCAACTATGACTCAATTTAATTCCTCGAATGGTACCTGCTGAAACTGCTTGCTTTATCAAGTAAGAGAGTACGTTGGCCACTAGGATAAAAAGATAGGGAGAAAGTGGGTCTCCTTGGAGAATTCCTCGAGTGGGTTTAAAAAAAGACATAGGCTCCCCATTAAATTTTATGCTGAACAATACCGTGCAAACACATTGCATTGCCCAGTTCACCCACTTTCCATAAAAACCCATCTTGACTAGGCACTCCTAGAGAAAATTCAATTCTATTTGGTCAAAGGCTTTTTGCATATCTAACTTTAAAACCGTTTGGAACTTTTTTTTTTCCTCTCTCGTGTTTTAGTCTATTTAAAACCTCCTGCACTATCAAGATATTGTCTTGAATCTATCACATTCCCACAAATGCACTTTGTTGTGCTGCAATTAGATTGGAGAGTAAAGGTTTCGGCCTATATGTCAGTATCTTAAATATGATCTTGTAGATAACGTTGTATAGGCTTATAGGGCGAAATTGTTCTAAGTTCTCTAGATTTGGGGTTTTGGGAATGAGGGTTATTGATGTTCTGTTTAGCTCAAGGTTCTAGTATCCCGTGTCAAAAAAACTGCTACACCTCTCTAAAGATATCTTGATTTGATTCCTTCCAATGATGTTGGAAGAATAATTCATTTAAACCATCAAGCTTGGGAGCCTTGGAAGCTTCTAATTGATTTGTTGCAGCTATGATTTCCTCCAAGGTTACAGGTTGTATCGGTTTTTGATTCATCTCCGCATCAACCGAGCATGGAAACTGATCAAATATCGGCTGAAAATTTCTATTCCCCTCTGACTTGTATAGATCTTTGAAGTACTCCCTTGTCATTTCCTTAAGAACCTCCTCGTCTCTCATCCACTCTCCTTTTGAATTTTTTAACATGGTGATTTTGTTTTGAGTTCTTTAGATAGTAGTAGCATGGAAAAATTTAGTGTTTCTATAACCCCATTTAAGCCGGCTAATTCTTGATCTCATCCCCCAATATAATTCCTCTTGTTGCCATAGACTCTTGATTTCTTGGTTTATCTTTTGGACTTTCGCGCAATCATTTGACCCCTTAGATTATTCATTAGCACTTGGAGCTCATTTCTTAGCCACGAAATTCTCTTGTGTGCATTAGAGAACTTGTTTTTACTTCATTCAGCCAACTTTTGAGTCACTATATTCAACTTATCTACGATACTAATCCTTTGGGGATTTGTTGAAGCCCAAGCACTCTTCACTATTTGCGCGCATTCCTCATCCTTCGCCCACAAAGCTTCATATCTAGATGTTCTTCTTCTATGATTAGTCCTTGGGAAAAGTGATAAATTCAGTGGGCTGTGATCAGAACCAAGAGCTGGTAAGGCTAGGCATTCTACATTAGGGTATGATATTCTCCACTCCATCGTACATACTGCTATATCTAGCTTTTCCTTAATAAAGGCATCACCTTCTCTATTATTTGTTCAGGTAAACGCACAACCCTTACTTTCCAAATCCATTAGAGAATAAGCATGCAAAAAATCCCTAAATGTTGTCATTCGGTAATGCTTAGCCATCCTTCTACCCTCTTTCTCCTAATGGTACAATACTTCATTAATATTGCCCAAACATAGCCAAGGAGGCTAGTTTGTAATGCCGCCTTTATGAATCGTCTACCATAATAACACTCTTTCTCTAAACTCGTTGGGGGCATGCAGAAAGGTGATTCTCATGAGTTGTCTCATTTCTAAAATTTGACAATGAACATCTATAAAGTCCCCGAATACTTCTCAATTGTTATATTTACCTGGTCATCCTAGAAGTTGGCCAATCCTCTCGCTATACCCTATTGATTCACCAAGAAACAATTTTGAAATTTGAGCCGCCTTCTGACATGCTGCACCATTTGCTCTTGATTTTTTGTTTCCATTAAAAACACCATACTAAGCCTTTCCTGAGTCATTAGGACTCTCAATGCTTGAATTGTCAAGGGTGTGCTCAACCCTTGACAATTCCAATTTAGAAACTTCATGGATGATTCAGTGGCTCATTAGGCTAGCTACCAAAACCCATTGAGTTGACTTCTCCTCTACCTTAATAGGAGTCTCAACAAGCTGTGTTTTGTCTAATATTGATGTTTTTGAGGATTGAGCTCCATAAGGATTAAACCTTTTTCCCTTTTTTAGCTAAGGAAAGCTTAGTACCTCTAGATTTAGTCCTTGTAATGCCCTTTTTAGCCTCTAATTTTTCCAACACGTTAATTTCAATTTCCTTCAACTATTCTTTATAACTCACCAACGTTGATTCATCATCCAGGCAGCTGCTTCCTCTCTTTTGTGTTCCTTTATCATCTATAATCATTAAGGCTAAAGAAGAGGTAGATAGATTACCTTTCGGTTGTGCTTCATTCTCCTCAGGCTACTGTTCACAAATAGGCAGGATTGTCTTCTTAGAAACCTCAAGTTTAGGGGATGAAGGGGTCTCTGGCACCATATCCTCTTCCTCCTCAATGAAATCTTGTTTGCCATAGAAGATTTTTCCATACGAACTGAGTTCCCTCACCTCCACTCTCAACCATTGCCCAAACTTTCCAGGCAAATTTTCCTCAAAGCCTGATTCTTTATATGGTATCTCTTTGCAATAGGTGGAATTAGTGCCAAATTCTTCCACAAGAGTAACAATAGAGCGAGAGCTTTTCGTATTTGAATTCTATCAAAAGCTTTTTGCTTCCTAAGTTAATAATAACCCCAGTCTTTAAAGGGGTAGCCAAGTTCAGGTTTACTCTTGCTTTGCCAACCTTGTAATTGCTAATTCCTTTGGCTTCTAATTTCACCTCCACAACTTTTCCAATTTTCGATGCTACTTCCTTTACTAATTCGTGAGTAACTCGACCAAATGAGAGACCATAAAAGTGCACCCAAAAAGCACAATGGGTAAACTCACAGCACAATTCTAGAATATTGCTGCAAGACTAAAAGATTGCTTGCAAAAGACCACGGCCCTAAGTCTAAATTGCTTGAAAAAGACCATGGCCTTGAGTCTAAAACTCTCTATTTTTCAGCTTCCGAGGTAAAAAAAAAAAAAAAAAAACTTGGCTTTAATAACAGTCAAAAATATTTTGACAGCCAAAGAAATCACCCGATTGTTAGGATTTTTTTTTTTTTTTTTTTTTTTTGGCTCAAAAAGTGTTGGGAGTCAGATGGCAATGTATAACATGAAAAATGCTCGGTTAAAATGTGGGAATGAGATCTTTTTTCACATCGGTGTTTCACCTATCCAAGCCGTTCGTCGATACGAGCAAGGGATTGCGATACTCCCATCCTACTTCAGCTTTTGTTAACTAATATAAATGATAGCTAACTCAATATGACCATTAAAAGTCTTTTATAACGGATTGCATTATCACCATGGCTGAAGTAAATTTCGCCACCTTAGTTAAGTGCCATTCAAAGTCTTTAATGTAGAGAAATTTTTTTGATAGACGATATGTTCCGAAACAACTACTTATCATGATAAATTATGTCGAGAGTTATCAAGAACCTCGTATATGAAAATAAAATACAAAGTAGCATGGTTATGTAGAATCTTTTTCAATGCATTGTCTAGTTATAATTAATATATCCAATAAGTTGACAAAAGGGTGGTGTCAAGAAAAATTGAGAATCAAACTAAAGTTCATTGTCGACAAAATTTAATAAGTAAATTTCACGCAGGCTTTACGCATGAATTTTTTTTTTTTTAATAGAGGTTACTATATCATTGCATTTGATAAATTTAAAAATCAAAACCGGTAGTATGAGTCATAACTGCTATGGAATAGATACAATTAAAGGTGAAGAACTGATAATGTCAGGATTCAAAGCTCCTTCAATTATTATTTTTTTTCTTTGGTGGAAACCCCTTTAAATATTTTCATGCTGGTATTGTTTTCCTAATCAAGATATGAGAGACTAGAGATGAAGAAAGTAGCTACATGACAGCTCTTTTTTTCTATTTTATCTATCTTATTCTAACACTCCTCTCTCTTTTCACGATTTTATTCTGCTACTTTACAAAGTGTAAGAGTGAACCCATTCTTGAAACCAAAGATCCTCACTCCATCCAATTCCTTTACTATTAGATCGCGCCCCTGCTATATGATAGCTCTTGTTCATGAGACTTCACTACGTAGAGTTCTTGTTTTCTTTACTAGTCCCCGCGCATAGTGGGGTACGAGATTTTTGAATCGCTATGATTGATTATTTGCTTCATTAATAGATGGTTTTCTAGTTTAAGATTGAGGCATGGGAGCAATCGGTACTCTCCATCTCCTACCTTTTTTCAACTGCAATTGTCCCAAAACTACAATTGTCATAAGATTATAAAATTGTAAATGTATGTTGCAAAAGTAAGTGTTACTCCCCCAACAAGTTCGCTAAGTTAGACTTAACAAATAGACCTATTAAATGGGTGGGTTAGGGTCAAGTTGGCGTTGGGTCGAAAGTGATCCAATCCAAATTTTAACTCATTTTAAAATATTTTCATACAATAAAAATTTTGTAACCTATACCGGACTGATCCATACTTAATCCGACTCACATCAAACCAGATTCATATTGCTAAAATATTTTTATATTTAATTTAAGAAAACTCATACCCAAACTAAATGTGAAAGCACAAAGTGAGCAAGCTTGAAATAGAGTGGGGCAAAAGAGTGAAAAGAGAGTCATATAAGTGGATTGTATTTAAGTAAGTTATCAACCTATTTAACAGTTATATTAATTCTATTTATGATCCATAGACTTATGTTTGAATATATTTATGACCAATTTATCGAATATAACTAATTCATAAAAATAGGTTTATCACCAATTTTGATAGATCTATTAAAAATATAAGGGAGTAGGGCATGATTGTAATTTTTTAGAAGGTCAACGTCGGAATTTGCAATTAGATTGTACATAAAGTATAAATATTTTTTTTTTCTCGAGAGGCTTGATTTTCGTTGAGTTGGACCTAATATTAGATGGGAGGAGGGCATGATAGTAATTCAGAAGGCCAACACCAGAGTTTGAAATTAGATTATATATAAAATATAAATATATGTTTTATTACGGTAGATTGGATCGTAGAACAAAAGACGAGGTCTGACTATCTGCCATCCAATAACTCAAGACGTTATTAGCGGATTTCATTGCCCAAAAGCTGAAAAAAGGGGAACCGGAAGAGTAAAAGAAACGAAAATATTTATGGGAAGGGAAGATAAAAAAAAAAAAAAATCAAAGCAGAAGAATTAAAGAACTGAAGAAGAGGAAGAGGCGGACCATGAAAACTTCATGTAAATGTAAACACACAGGAATTCCGAGAACCGGAGCCCGACATCGAGGGACCTTATCTCGTGCAAAATGTTGATGTGTCACGCGTTCGGTTCCGGAATTCCAGAATCTCAAAACTTATTAACGCATTATTTTTATCTTAAAATAAGTATCCGAGAGATGAGGTATCCGAGCCAAGGAGACCCGTCGCTTTCCGAGGAGGTCCCCCCCGTGCGCTGTCGCATCAGCCGTTGTCTAGAAACCCTCCCCGTATATCACAATGACATGATAAGGGGCTTTTGAACCTTCTCTTCATGAGGCTCTCTCTCTCTCTCTCTCTCTCTCTCTCTCTGGAGGAAAGGGAGTTGCTTCTCATGTTGATTGGCCTGGCCGCTACATTCCCGATTCACCTCCACCCCCACCAACCCGCCCCCCCTCTCTCTCTTTGTCTTCAAGCGATTGATTGATTTGTGTCGAGGGATGCTGTCCTGTTTCATGTTCTTTTGTCATCATTTTGCAGTTCGATCCCATTCGAAATGATCGAATCAGAGATCAAGATGCGCCTTTTCTTGTCTTGTCACGCTTGGATCTTTGCTTTTCACCCAACACCCACGGGGAGAGAAAGGAAGGATCTTCTTGCGAAACGTGCCTCACCCACGCGGTCACCCCTTTCTCGGTCCTGATTCGCGAGGGTAGAAATCGCTCCCCCACACACCACGCGCAGAGAAAGCGCGCGAGAGTCATGGACTCGCTCGCCGTTGCTAAGCCCATCCCTTTTAGCGTCTTGTTCTTCTCCTTGTTCGTCCTCGCCTCGTCGTTGAATGTTGACGACGGCGACGACGTTTCCATCGTCTCTCGTTTCCGTAATTCAGCGGCGGCGGCTCCAATCCCCCCGCCTCCGCGTCTGCCGCCTCCGCCTCCGCCAGGGAATTTCTCTCCGTTCAAGCCGAGCGTCGCCGTGGCAGTGGGCGTCCTGACGACCATGTTCTCCATCATCTTCCTCCTCCTCCTCTACGCCAAGCACTGCACGCGCCGCGGGGGCGGCGGCGGAGGGTACCCCCGGAGCAACGACGCCGCCGTGGCTTCGTCGTTCGCCGCGGCGGGGAGGAAGAACTCCGGCATCGACAGGTCGGTGATCGAGTCCCTGCCCGTCTTCAGATTTGGGTCCTTACGGGGACAGAAGGACGGGCTCGAGTGCGCCGTCTGCCTGACCCGGTTCGACCCCGCGGAGGTGCTGAGGCTGCTACCCAAGTGCAAGCACGCCTTCCACGTTGAGTGCGTCGACACGTGGCTCGATGCCCACTCCACCTGCCCCCTCTGCCGCTACCGGGTCGACCCGGAGGATGTCCTCCTTGTGGGGGACCCCAACGCCTCTCTCGATTCGCCGGCGAATCAGCGGGACGCAGCGGAGGACGACGAGGAGAAGCACAGCGTCGTCGTGGACGTCGGCGAGGAGGCGGCCGACGGCAACCCGCTGGAAACCCGGCGACTCTCCGGTAGGCACTCTGACGGGGAGAGGAGCGGCAGGCAGAAGAGGCAGAGCGGCGATGCGGCGGCAGCGACGTTGAGGAGGTCCATGGACAGTGCTCGCGGCTCGAGGAAGAAGAGCGAAGCCGTGGCCGTCGGATGCTTCGACCGAGGGCTGAGGAAAGACTCGCTGCTGTTGACCGAAGATGAGAACGGGACCGCGGCGGTCGGCCAGAGGACGAGCGCGGAGGAGCGGAGGAGATTAGAGCACCGGATCATCGTCTCGGGCAAGCAAAAACATCAGAGGTGGAGCGACGTGCAGCCGTCGGATCTGCTGTATCTGCGGTCGGAGATGATAATCAGCGACAGCCGTAGATTCCCGGGTGCGGCCCGCGGGTCGTCAGGGAAGCAGGAGGAGGGGGAAGGGGAGGGTGGCAGGAGCGTAATTAATGGGAGAAGCGTGTCGGAAATCACGGGCATGAGCAGGTTCAGTAATAATGGGATTCACATTAACCACGAACGACGAAGAAGACAACAGATGGAGACCGACACGGCCACGGGGCTCGTGTCGAGGTGGTTGGCTTGGATTTCTCAGTCTCCAGCTGTGCGGTCGGGAGCCTAAGAAAATCTCCTCTTTGGTTTTTAACTCCGTGTTTCACGGCACCATCCAAATTAAAGAGGGACCATTCGGTCTTGGGATTTCGGCTCAGGGTCGGAGGACGAAGATCACGGCTTGGCGGCATGGGAAAATTGGCCCATACATTTTTGTTACAACGAACAGTAAGCAAAATTGCTGATTGGAATGAAATTACCGCGACAGAGCGAGACGGTTTAAAACATATAGATCGTTGCAGCATCTATAAATCTCACGTGGGAATGAGCACAAGTGGACAATGCGTCAATTTCGACACCTCATCCAGAAAAAAAGAACCGATTCAACGTGGAAGATGCTTTCTCCATCGCCTGGCCACAGGACGGATTCTTTCTTCGGCGGCATTTCGTTTTTTCTGTCTTGATTTGTCTTGAACTCTCGCTCTTTCTGGAATGGAAGATAGTGTCATCGAGGATCAGAAATTTTGCATGCAGCATACAGATTGGCCTGGCATAGGATGAGTGCCCAAACTCAAGGCACTCGGACGGAGAACCTTATCTTTAATTTTTCTAATGAACTTTGTCGGCGATACCCAATTTATCAATTTAAAACACCGTCTTTCACTTACATGTAATTTATGCATTGAAAAATTAGAAAATTTCTGTAATTAGGCATGATCGATAAGTGTCTAGATGGCGCTCATTAATAAGACTTCAATTTTTATTTTATTTTATTACTAAGCTATTCAAATTATGAAAAAGAAGTATTCCGTTACGAATTAGCTGGCATATTCCTAATCGCATTTCTAACCTTTAATAGTTGCTTATGGGTCCATCTCGCTCCGTCACTTTGTCTCATTGTAAGGGGGATCGACTAAGTAAAAAAATTCCGCAAATTTTAATGTGCAAAATCCTTAGCAGGTTTATCTGAACTTCCTGTATGAGTAGTTGTCCTTCTTCTTACTACTAATTCACTCATATTACTAAATAACGTCGACAAATACGTTGCATTGGATAAGATATTATATTATGAGAAATAAAATATTTTACATGAATGACATCACATACAAAACCGGATATGTCCACAACAGTAATTACGTGTATTTGCCAATATCCCTCACCATACAACTCCTAATCAAAATGTTGGGGCAGACACTGCGTTGGAGGCTACTATCTGGCAAACTTGTGTTAGATGGGTCTCCAGTTTAGGCCTAAGTTAGGGCCACGCTCGGGCACCCCAAATAAAAGGATAAAAAGTTCAGCCCATAAAATCTAAAGGTAATCAATTTTAAAGTGGGTTGGTTTCCATCTTAAAACCAACACCAGAAGGGTTGGATCCTAGCTTGTGGAATCGCAAACCAACCCACTTGATCATAGAACCGTCAACGATATATATATTTTTCTTTTTTCTTATTCCCTACACAATTGTTAGTGTTGTTACATAATCAAAACTCTTATTTTTTTTTTAGTGCTTTGAAACATTGATCAACGAAAATCTCAATAGAAAGACGCTAAAGGTGTGATCAAATGTGATCGAGTATCGTTAAATTGCTATTAATAAAAGGTAGTGGTGAGGTCTCGATAATCAGAAATCGGACCGACAATCACTAGTTCCAAAGTTTAGTAACCAAAAGTCGCCCAGAACCAGCTGATTCGATCCAATTCAGTTCGGTTATAGTGCTCACGCTTAATAGAACCAACAACAAACAACAAATTAAAACATCTCGACATAACATTTATGTGCAAGAAGTCATAATTTACCACTTGATCAATTGCTTAACTATGAACATTTGGTTGCAATTTCATGTCTATTTATTTGATTTATCCTTTAGTTTTACCATGCCTTGAAATTTGCCGATTTGCATTAATTATACCATTTGTGTAAGAATTGTAATTGAATTGAGTCGAGTTATCATTTACATTAGAGTTGTAATCAAATTGAGCCAAGTCGATAACGTTTAATGCTTAAAGTTGACCTCACTCAAACATAAGGCCCGATATCTTGATTCAACCTTAATCGATCTTGACTTCTTGATGCGTGATGGGTTGAGTGATTCGAGAACAGAGATTTTTTATAAGGGGAATTTTGTGGTTTAGTGTAGGGAGTAGTGTATATGGGGAAGAAATGGAAAGGAATAAGAACAGATAAAAACAATCTCCTTCCAAGGTATAAAGGCAGCGCCACCAACCAAGGATGAGGATCGAGATCTACGAAGTTCACCACCACGGCCTAAAGCTTCCACCAGCCAAGGATAAAGGACTTCGGGATAGGAGAAGCTCACCACCAAGGCCTAAAGATTCCACCAGCCAAGGATAAAGGGTTTCTTGGTTCACCACCAAGGAGTGATCTACGCTCCAAGGATAAAGAAACCGAAAGGAGTTATCCGCTCTCCAAAGGAATTCACTCAAGTTGAGGAAATCTCACAATTCTCATTCATAAAATTCGTATCCCTTACATTGTATAGTTTTCCCCTCTTTATAGGAGGGTTTTAGTGTTAATGCATATTAAAAACGGACCTTAATAGCCTAGAAACCGACACCTTAATGCATATTAAAAACAGACCTTAATAGCCTAGAACCGACATCTTAATACATATTAAAACAGACCTTAATAGCCTAGAAACTGAAACTGTCGACTCTTGGACTGCATGACAAGTAAAGACACATAATAACTTAGTAAAAGCCTTTATTAACACGGGAATTAAATTCCTTTAATCTTGGCCTTCGCATTCTTGAATCTTCAAATTCGAGCTCCTCCCTTGACCAGAAAATAATCATTCTGAAACTTCATCAACTGGTCATTCAAGACATTTCGAATGGTCTCCCATTGATAGTTATTCATTGAAAATGATCCATCGAAGCACATAATGCCCAATTTCTCTCTTGGCTTGGATAAACATCGATGGTTCCGAGTTGGTGGATGGAGCTACGTTGGATGCTCCCGCATCATCCTCCCGGGTTGTTTGAGATTTGTCCTCAAATCTAGAAGGTTGTCATCCTCCAAGTAAGGAGAAAGGTCTCCCACGTTGAATGTTGCTGAAACTCCAAACTCTCCCGGAAGGTCAATCTTGTAAGCATTGTCACCAATTCGCTCCAAAACTTTAAAGGGGCCATCAGCTCTTGGCATGAGCTTGTTCTTTCGACGAAATGGAAATCTCTCCTTCCTCAAGTGAAGCCATACAAGGTCGCCCGGTTGAAATTGAGCCTTCTTGCGATGTTGATTAGCTTTTTTCTTGTAAGATTCGTTGGCCTTTTCAATGTTGGATCGAATCTGCTCATGGAGCTTCTTCATTGACTCAGCTCTTTTCTTGCCATCAAAGCTCACTTGAGAGTTAGACGGAATTGGAATCAAATCAATGGGTGTGAGAGGATTAATTCCATACACAACTTCAAATGGCGATCGACCGGTAGTATAACTTGGCGATCGATTGTAAGCAAATTCAGCATGCGCAAGCTTCAAATCCCAATCTTTCAATGATTTACTCACCATACCACGAAGAAGAGTGGTTAGAGTACGATTTGTTACCTCCGTTTGGCCATCGGTTTGGGGATGACAAGCCGTGCTAAATAAGAGTCTTGTACCAAGCATTCTCCATAGAGTCCTCCAAAAGTGGCTTAAGAACTTGGAATCACGATCCGACACAATGGTCTTTGGTACTCCATGAATGCGGATAATCTCTTTGAAATATAATTCAGCAATATGAGATGCATCATTGGTCTTGTGACATGGCACAAAATGAGCCATTTTAGAGAACCGATCAACGACCACCATGATAGCATCTTTTCCTCTTTGAGTTCTTGGTAGAGCCACAATGAAATCCATGCTAACATCTTCCCAAGGCTGCAATGGTACCGGAAGTGGAGTATACAAACCTTGATGGAAATGACTTTTTGATCTATGACAAGTTGCACACCTTGATATGATAGCATGCACATCTCCACTCATCTTTGGCCAATAGAAATGCTCTTGAAGAACCTCAAGAGTTTTGTTAATCCCAAAATGACCAGCCAATCCTCCACCATGCGCTTCTCGAATCAGCAATTCGCGAAAAGAACTCTTCGGCACACATAATTGATTTCCTTTAAAAGAAACCCATCTTGCAAAGAATATATACCTTGAACTCCTCGCTTGCAATTGTTGATGATGGATGAGAACTCCGCATCTTCAGAATAAAGTGCTTTCATTGATTGAAATCCGAGAATCCTAGAGTCAGAACCGCAAGCATAGAATATCTTCTTGATAAAGCATCTGCTACAACATTAGTGTGCCCGGGTTTATATTTCGAGACAAAAGAAAAGGATTGAAGAAATTCTACCCATTTTGCATGTCTCGAATTAAGCTTGCGTTGGCCACTAATAAACTTAAGCGCCTCATGATCGAATGAAGGACAAATTGCTTTGGCCTCAAATAATGACTCCAATGATCAAGAGCTCGGACAATGGCATAGAACTCTTTGTCATAAGTTGAATAATTCCTCTTGGAATCAGATAACTTCTCGCTAAAATATGCCAATGGTTTTTGTGCTTGCACCGAACAGCACCAATACCAACTCCGCTTGCATCACACTCAACTTCAAATACTTTATCAAAATCAGGAAGTGCAAGAATAGGAGACTCACAAAGTTTCTGCTTGATTACCTCAAAGGCGTTTTGAGCAGTCTTTGTCCATTCAAAAACACCATTCTTCATGCATTCAGTTATAGGAGCCATGACGGTACTAAAATTTTTGACAAACCGTCGATAGAAAGAAACAAGTCCATGAAAACTTCTTACATCGAAATAGACTTCGGAACCGGCCAAGTCTTCATAGCTTCTACCTTGGCTTGATCAACGAGATTCTATCTTTGGAAACCACATAACCAAGAAACACAATGCTTGGAGAGAAGAACTCACATTTCTCCATTTTAGCATATAGTTTTCGTTCTCTCAAGACATTAAAGACTGTGTTAGATGAGAGATATGCTCCTCCTCATTCCTACTATAAACAAGAATATCGCCGAAATAAACAACGACAAATTGACCAATAAAGGAACGAAGAACCTCGTTCATAAGTCTCATGAAGGTACTCGGAGCATTAGATAATCCGAATGGCATAACCAACCACTCATAAAGGCCTCCCTTGGTCTTGAAAGCTGTTTTCCATTCATCACCTTCTCGCATTCTGATTTGATGATAACCACTCCGCAAATCTATCTTTGAAAACACAGAAGAACCATATAATTCATCTAACATATCATCAAGTCTAGGTATAGGGTACCTATACTTTATGGTGATATTGTTGATGGCCCGGCTATCAACACACATCCGATATGTACCATCCTTCTTAGGCACAAGTAGAGCGGAACAGAGCAGGGACTCATGCTTTCTCGAACGTATCCTTTGAGAATAAGTTCATTGACTTGTCTTTGCAACTCCTTTGTATCCTCCGGATTGCATCGATAAGCTGGCTTGTTTGGTAGCGGAGCACCGGGGATCAAATCAATTTGATGCTCAATACCTCTTATGGGAGGTAATCCAAGTGCCAAATCCTCCGGAAACACATCTGCAAATTCTTTCAACAAGCAATGCATTTTTTGGATGTATGGGTCGCTCTATCTCACTCTTTTCTCGACCACAAGCAAAGCAAAAACATTCTTTTGTTTGCTAATGGCTCTCTCAACCCGTGTCTCACTCAAGAACAGATTTTCCTTACAAGTGTTTCCCTCCCCTGGTTGATTGTTATGTATCGAATAAGGGCTCAATGGTAAAAGAGTAATGCATTTTTGTTCCTTCGAAAAGAGTATGTGTTTTTTCGACCATCATGCATAGCATTTATATCAAATTGCCACGGTCTACCCAATAACAAGTGGCATGCCTCCATTGGAATCACATCACATACAACCTCATCTCGATAGTTCTTCCCAATCGAAAATGATATAAGAACACGTTTGGTTACCTTGAGTTCATTCCCTTGATTGAGCCATTGGAGCTTGTATGGTTGAGGACGTTTCGTTGTTGGAAGCTTCAATTTGTCGACAAGAGTTGTCGAAGCAACATTGGTGCAGCTCCCACCATCGATGATCACCGAACACACCTTTCCATTAATAGTGCAACGCGTGTGAAATATATTCTCCCTTTGCTCATTATTAGGAGAAACTTCAACATGCAATGCTCTTCGGATGATCAACAGCTCACCATCATCAGCTTTCTCCACAACTTCTTCTTCCCGATCAGATTCGAAAATATTTTGTTCTTCATTGTCATTAGCCTCTTGAAGCGCCGAATTGATCTCCTCAATTTCTTGAAGAGTCATAACTCTCCGATTTGGACAATTTGCTTGTAAATGCCCAAAGCCATGGCACTTAAAGCATTTCCTTGCATCACCTTCAAACTTCTTTTGGACTTCTTTGGAAGGCTCGCATTCTTTCCCTTGCCTCTGTCTTTTGTCGACGAACTCTCGCCCTTGCTTGAGGAAGCACCCTTAAAATAGGATGTCGCCTTTGTTGAGGTTCTGGAGGAAAACCTCTTGCTCTTCAATTGTTTTTCCACTTTTATGGCTAACTTGCATACGTCTTCAAAGGACCAATACGGTTGAAGTTCAACCATATCAGCAATTTCTCGATTCATGCCGCCAAGAAAACGAGCAATGGTTTGCTCGGGAACTTCTGGAACTTCACTCCTCATTTTGAGTTCTTCAAACTCACGAATGTATTCTTCAACGCTCATCCCAAGTTGTCTTAAGGAGTTCAGTTTGAGGAAGAGATCTTGCTTATAGTTGTCGGGCAAGAACCTCTTCTTCATCAACCTCTTGAGTTTTTCCCAAGACTTGATTCGGCCTTTTCCTTCCCTTGCTCGTTGATGCTTTAGATTCTCCCACCATAGAGAAGCATATTTGGTCAACCTTAGGATAGCAACCTTACATTTCTTCTCATCCGAATAGGATTTGAATTCAAAAATTCGTTCGGTTTTGTGTAGCCAATCTACAAAGTCATCGGGATTAAGATTACCGTCAAACTCGGGGACCTCCACTTTAATGTCTCTTTCATCCTCCTTATGCCTCCCTCTCCGTCTTCGTCTTCGAATTGGAGATTCAGAATCACTAGAGTGCAGAATTGTTCGGTTGTCTCCAGTGGACTCGGAATCGACATCAGAATTTTGACGAGATTCAGAATCGTCACGCCGACGCCGTTCATTGGGACGCCTTGCTGGTTGCCCTTCTCTCGCCGGATTCTCGAGAAGATTGAGGACTCGCTCCATTTGTTGTTAAAGATTTTGGATTGCACGATCTCGCCTTTCGTTGTGCGCTTGCTCCAAAGTCAAGCCTCTAGGAACTTGTTCATCCATAAGGAATTTGTAACAAAAGAAAGAAAGGAATCACTCAAATGAGTTGCACCTTGAGCTACGATACCAATATTTTGATGCGTGATGGGTTGAGTGATTCGAGAACAGAGATTTTTATAAGGGGAATTTTGTGGTTTAGTGTAGGGAGTAGTGTATACGGGAAGAAATGGAAAGGAATAAGAACAGATAAAAACAATCTCCTTCCAAGGTATAAAGGCAGCGCCACCAACCAAGGATGAGGATCGAGATCTACGAAGTTCACCACCACGGCCTAAAGCTTCCACCAGCCAAGGATAAAGGACTTCGGGATAGGAGAAGCTCACCACCAAGGCCTAAAGATTCCACCAGCCAAGGATAAAGGGCTTCTTGGTTCACCACCAAGGAGTGATCTACGCTCCAAGGATAAAGAAACCGAAAGGAGTTATCCGCTCTCCAAAGGAATTCACTCAAGTTGAGGAAATCTCACAATTCTCATTCATAAAATTCGTATCCCTTACATTGTATAGTTTTCCCCTCTTTATAGGAGGGTTTTAGTGTTAATGCATATTAAAAACGGACCTTAATAGCCTAGAAACCGACACCTTAATGCATATTAAAAACAGACCTTAATAGCCTAGAAACTGACACCTTAATACATATTAAAACAGACCTTAATAGCCTAGAAACTGAAACCATCGACTCTTGGACTGCATGACAAGTAAAGACACATAATAACTTAGTAAAAGCCTTTATTAACACGGGAATTAAATTCCTTTAATCTTGCCTTCTGCATTCTTGAATCTTCAAATTCGAGCTCCTCCTTTGACCAGAAAATAATCATTCTGAAACTTCATCAATTTGGTCATTCAAGACATTTCGAATGGTCTCCCATTGATAGTTATTCATTGAAAATGATCCATCGAAGCACATAATGCCCAATTTCTCTCTTGGCTTGGATAAACATCGATGGTTCCGAGTTGGTGGATGGAGCTACGTTGGATGCTCCCGCATCACTTCTAGACATGACTTAGTTAAATTTTAATATGCTTGAGTTCAACTTGACTTAATTCAACTAGCTAATTATTTCTTTGTTCAAACTCAACTATAGCTTTGACTTGAGATCAAGCTTGAGCTTGAGTTCTGATAGTATGACAAAAGTGATACATAATATGATATGTGTAAAAATTACATTCATCGATTGGGTTAGGAATTATTCCAATCTAAGTAATCTTTAACTCGTGCGCAACTTGAATAGATATTTGAGCTAATAAAAAGGAATGCAACCGATTTTGAGCATAACTACATGAGGTTGAGTTGCTCACGAGTATCTTAACTGGCTAGACTTCTAATTCATGCTAGCTTTACAATCTTTTGGGGCTAGAACCATGATTTTAATTGATTTTGCCTTAAATTCCCTTCGGAGCATGTTAGGAAAGGCAATGCACAATAGTGTCTTCATGTTCCACTTTCGTGCCAGCAATTTCTTTTCTTGCTCGGGCAGAGAAATTCTGAAGAAATTAGAATGGGAGATGAAATTGGGATTGTGACTAGTAAAGTGACGTTAGGTGCACCCTTGTAAATTGAAATTGAGTGACAGCCAGCTTTGAGGGACCGCATATTCGGCACGCATTCGGGTCTCTGTGTCGTGGAAAGTGTAGTGTTGGCGGGTATTGGAAATTGGAGGGTGGAACGGAGTTCGATGAGGTTGTCAAGTGTTCAGCTCTTGTTTCTCAATTTCAAAGGCAGAGCAGTGTCCTGTATTCATTGAGAGAAGGACAAGAAGCTGGATACTGACTCGGCTTAGCGGGGAAAAGAGACACAAATTTGAAAAACAAGATGGCGACTTGAAAACAGGTTTTTGATTCGTTGGTTAGTTGAGATATCAAAATCTTAATATCGCTATCTTGGAACCCGTGCCATTACTAGACTCTGTCAAATGGATGTATTTGAGTTAAATTATTTTCAATCCAATTCAAATATACCAATTTAACTCGTTTTGATTTATTTTTCATACAATGCAAATCTAGTGACTATAAAATGCTTCCATATTTAATTCAGCTTAAGAAAACTTATATCCAAACTGATAAGAATGTGAAGTGGGTGAGCATGAGATCGAATAAGGGCAAGAGAGAATTAAGAGTAAATCATAGAGATATAATGAATTTAAATAAGTTGTAAACCCATTTCACATCTATATAATATTCAAATCCATTTATGAGTTGTTTATTAAATATAACTAACTTATATAATAATTCAGCCCATCATATACAGTTTAAAAAATGGATGTATGACCCATTTTTGACAAATCCAGCCATCACACTATATATAAAGATATAACTTACATACAATTTTTATTTGACCTCTAAACTTGGGATAAATCGTCCATGACCAATCTAATTTTTTAGCAACCTCCTTTATAGATGGACTCAAGAGGCCTATATCTGTATCATTGACTTCATGAATCAACCTAATTTTTACGAGTGTCTAATATGATCCATTAGATTTTCAGTCTACATGTACTCATCATTATATGTACGCGGAAGCATCATTGGACTTTTTCGGACCATTTCAGAGTCAAATCCCCTTGAAACTCCCTAAACTTTCACTTGAGGTTTAAAGATCTTTCAATTCCTCAAACGAAGAAAATCCCAACTTTTACAAGAGATCCAAAATACCCATTATTAAGTTTTTCATCCAAGTAATCTGATTAGGCAAATGAAGTGACTAACGATGTTGATGTGTACAAAAGCATGTCCGCAATAGCCAAATGAGCGCTTTGGGCAAGTTGCTGACATCGAAAACGATGCTGTTTCTGAAGAATTGGGACTCCTTTGCTTCAAAGGACCCGAGAAGAGGGGAAAGACCCATCAACCCAAAATACTTTATTCCTTTTGCCTCAAATCGGATTGGAAATTGCTTTTCAATGCGAGGGGATTCTTAGTGATCGCTTAACGGAGTTGGGTACAAGCCATTCGTGGAAGTTTAGTTTGCAGAGTTTTTTTTTTTTTTTTTTTTTTTTTTTTGGTGTTGAAGGAACTGCTTTGGCTGACAGCGGCCACGTAAACCCCCATCCCCAAGTGACGCTAGCCTAGGACCCACCACCAGGGCGCCACATGTAATACACCTAATAGTCTGCCAACCTCCCTGCAATTTTAGTTCGCAGAGTTCCTAGTTGGTGTCGCCATAAATCCACAGCTTCCCCCAAAATTCTCAGTTTCACGAAATCCTAAATTCAAATCGAGAAAATCATGGAGTCACTTCGTGTCTCAAATTCAGTGGTTGTTTGAATCTAGGAAGCACTTATACGGTGAGCTTGTGAAATAGAGTGCTGATTAAATATTTCTCTTCTCTTTTCAAATTTGACCAACATAATACCATATGCCTTGTGAAATCTGCGAGCATGATCATTGACATTTTTCCCTATGCACGAGCCTCACGTTGATCATTCACAGCCCAAACATCACTACTGCCTCAGCAATACCTATCTAATTATCAAAATGAGATCACGGAATTTGATGCAAAAAGAAACAATAACATGCAAAAATAAGATTCGCTCATTGGATGGAAATTATTTGACATTTTGCAGCGTATAAAACAATCTTTTTCTTCGAAGAGTTGAGTAAACCTCTGTCGCTTAAAGACGAAGTTAAGCACGTGCATGTAGAATATAGATAGATGATGAACCAGAGCATATCCATCCCTAGACCGAGACCAAAGCGCCATACAGCAGCTCGACAATAGAAACATTCTCATTTATGAGAAACCCTCCATATCTTTCAAAGAAAGGAATATGATCCAACGGTAGAACTATATACGTTTTATCGTCGACATAACAAATTTTATGCCCATTTTCGAAAAATTATAAAATCACCTAGAGTTGACCAGAGTTGACTAAGATTTGACTGAAGAGATGGAAGGCAAAAACATGTTATCAATATAGAAAATGGTTCTGCTCATTAGAATGATTCTTTTAATACCTATATTGTTGCTAGAAATAGGTTGAGTTTTATACCTTGGTACACATACTTACTGTTGACATCACGAGTTTTACGAGAAAATTGTCCAAAAAGTCCTAAACCTATTGCAGTTTTGCCAATTGAGTCCTAAACCTTTTAACTTTGCCAATTGAATCATAAACATTTTTACTTCTTGTCAATTTAGTCCATCTGGCCAATTTTGACCAGAAAATGCTGATGTGGTCGCGGCGGTGCCATGTAGGACTGCCAGCGCTGACATGGACAATTTTTAATATTATTTAATATTTTTTGAATTTTTTTATTTTTATTTTTTTCCTTTTTTTTTTTTTTTCTTTTTGGCTTTTTCTGGTGGCTGGTCACCGGCCACGAGGCTACGGCTAGCCATCAGCCACAATCGGCCGGTTAGCCTCGCCCGCCACAGGCAAGGCCCGGTCGGGCAACAGTGACCCCCGGCAAGGGCGCCCTGGCCCCAGCGAGAGCCGACCTCACCAAATCTGGCAAGGGGAGCCCTCGCCGAGGGTCGCCCTTGCCCGCGGCGCGTTGGCCTGTGGCTGTGGCCACCGTCGCCCACCCGGCCGGGGCGAGGCGGACGCTCTCCGGGCAAGGGCGACCCCGGCGAGGACTCCCCCGCTAGATCCGGTGAGGCCGGCCCTCGCCCGGCGAGCGTCACCCTTGGTTGGCCGGGCGTCGGCTGGCCACCGCGAGGTCGACGCTTGCTTGGGCGAGGGCGACCCTCGGCGAGGGCTCCCCTTGCCAGATCTGGTGAGGCCGGCTCTTGCCGGGGGTCGCCATCGCTCGGCTGGGCCTCGCCTGTGGCCGGTGGCCGGCCACTAGAAAAAGCCAAAAAAAAAAAGAGGAAAAAAACATAAAATCAAAAAAATCAAAAATTTTTTAAAAAATATTAAAATATTATTAAAAATTGTCCACGTCGGCATCAACAGTCCTACGTGGCACCGCCAACGTCTACGTCAGTATTTTCCAGCCAAAATTGGCCGGATGGACTTAATCGGCAAAATGTGAAAATGTTTAGGACTTAATTGGCAAAATTGCAATAGGTTTATGACTTTTTGGACAATTCTCCCCTAGTTTTACCCCTAATTTCGAAAAAAATTTAAATTAACCAAGAGTTGACCAAAAGCTGACTAATATTTGACTAAAGAGATACGAGGCACTATAAGTTTTAGATATAGAAATAATCCTTCTCATTTCAGGAGCAAAACCTTTGATTCTTTTTCTTTTGAATTGTACCTAGAAATTCCATTCTTATACTTGTTATACGTTTTATCGTCGACATAACAAATTTTACACCCATTTTCGAAAAATTATGAAATCACCTAGAGTTTACGAGAAGTTGACTAAGATTTGACTGAAGAGATACAAGGCAAAAACATGTTGTCAATATAGAATTTGGTTCTGCTCATTAAAACGATTCTTTTAATACCTATATTGTTGCTAGAAATAGGATGAGTTCTATACCTTGTTACACGTACCTATTGTTGACATCGCGAGTTTTACCCCTAATTTCGAAGAGTTTTTAAATTAACCAAGAGTTGACCAAAAGCTGACTAATATTTGACTAAAGAGATACAAGACGCATTATAAGTTTTAAGTACAAAAAACAGTTCTTCTCATTCGAGGAGCAGAACCTTTGATTCTTTTTCTTTTGAATTTTACCTATAAATTCAATTCTTATACTTGTTATATGTTTTAGCGTTGACATAACAAATTTTATGCCCATTTTCCAAAAATTATGAAATCACCTAGAGTTGACCAGAAGTTGACTAAGATTTGACCGAATAGCTACAAGGCAACAACATGTTATCAATAGAGAAAATGGTTCTGCTCATCAAAATGATTCTTTTAATGCCTATAATGTTGCTAGAAATAGGTTGAGTTTTATACCCTGTCACACGTAGTTATTGTTTTTTCTTTTTTTTTTTTTGGTCGAAAGATAACTTATATTATATCAAAGAGTCATACAAGCTGTCGCCGAAGCGTCCGTAGATACAATAGAAAGGAAAATAGGGGGAGGGAAGAGGAGCCAGTTTTTGGGTGGGCCTTGGTCCCTGTGGGCTTTAGCAGCCCAGTCAGCTGCTAGGTTAGCTTCTCGCCGGATGTGTCGAAGCGAAAGGTTAGGGCACTGCTGAAGGAGATCTCGGAGAGTCGCGAATAAGTGCTGATCCTTCCATGGCGGCTGCTGTTTCGTTCGGATGATCTTGACCAGCTGCAAGCAATCGGATTCGATCTCAAATTTCTGAAGATGGATTCCCTTCTGGATTATCCGTTGA
The DNA here is from genome assembly GCA_017140325.1 of Eucalyptus leucophloia subsp. euroa. Lineage (NCBI taxonomy): Eukaryota > Viridiplantae > Streptophyta > Magnoliopsida > Myrtales > Myrtaceae > Eucalyptus > Eucalyptus leucophloia. The sequence goes on from CM029470.1 coordinate 30,450,184, forward strand.
AGAGCATAGATAAGGGCGTAGATCTCGGCTTGGAATGCCGTGCGGACGATACGATCCGGTGAGTACATCCGTCAAAAGACCTTTGCTATCTCGTAAATGCAAGCTATTGAACCTGTGTTTGAATCTGGGCGAAAAGCCCCATCAATATTGCACTTGATAAAACCCTCTGCAGGTGGGTGCCATCGCTGATGTAAACTTGCCTGTGCGTTTTGAATCTTTTGTGGCAGGGGTTGGAGAACCTTGAAGATATTGCTTTGCGATAGAGCATCAGAGACCACGAGTAGAGGATCCATCGGTATCTGACGAAACACAGCGTTATTGCGGTGTCGCCAGATCTCCCACAGGATATGAGCAATAGCTTCAAGATTTGGAGACGCTTGTGGAAGGGAAATTCTGTCAACTATCCAGGCATCGAATCGACTAACTGAGGTTGGTGAAATACTTACTCGAATGTCTTCATGATTCCAGATCGCAGTAGTCCAAGGGCAGAAAAAAAACATATGCTCGAGTGATTCTGGCTCAGAATTATTGCATAAAGAACAGATGGGATGAGGGATGATATGTCGCTGGTAGAGATTGAGTTTGGTAGCAAGGGCGTTTTGGCAAGTGACCATAGAAAAACTTTAATTTTAGGCGCGTATGCATCTTCCAAATTTTCCTCCATAATAGAGGTGGATTAGTATAAGAGGGAGAGGGCTTAGAAATCGGTTTCTGAGATTGTGAAGTTAGATAATGATGACAACTCTTTACTGTGTAGATACCAGAAGGAGTCTCTGTCCAAATCAGCTGATCATGATGGAGAGATGGATTGATTGGGGTATTTAGGATTGCTGAACTAATTGGGGCATCGAAGAATTCATTAACAGAGGAGGACTTCCATACAGAAAGCTGGGAATCAATTAGATCAGCAACAAATTTCGGTTCTCCCTCCCCTGGTAAGCCTCCTATTCTGCCTTGAGGTAACCAATTATCATCTCTAATGTGTATCTGCGATCCATCCCCTACTAGCCAACGTAGTTTAGGAGCAATTGCTTCACGGCCTTTTAATAAACTCTGCCATCCCCAAGAAGGACGATGTCCTGGGGAAGCAGTCTGAAAAGATGAAAATCGAAAGTATAAACCTTTAAAGAGCTGACTCCAGATAGCTTGAGGATGTTGAAAGAGACGCCATGCTTGCTTGCCAAGCATTGCTATATTGAAATTGGTTAAATCTCTGAACCCCATCCCCCCTGAATCTTTAGAAAGCTTTAATTCTGACCAATTTTTCCAGTGAATGCCTGAATGACTGTTTTGTTTACTCCACCAGAATGCTGAGATCTTCTTTTCAATCAATCTACAGAGAGACAACGGAAGCTTGAAGATAGACATGGCATACTGCGGTAAGGCCTGTATTACTGATTTCAATAATATTTCCTTGCCACTTTTCGATAGAAATTTATCCGCCAACTTGCTAACTTGGTATTAACTCTTGCCGGGATCCAGGAGAACATCTCCCTCTTGAACGACCCCAATCGGATGGAATGCCCGGTATTTTCCATATTTACTAAGGATGGGAACCCTTAGTTCTTGTGCTAGATTATGTTGTAAAGAAAGAGGGCAATATTTGCTAAAGAACACACCGGATTTATTTGTTAATGAGCTGGCCTGTGGCATAACAATATTGATGGAGTAGATTGGCTAGGTTTTGGCATTCAGAAATAGTGGCTCGAAGGAAAAAAACTGAATCATCAGCGAAAAATAAGTGAGATAACCTTGGACAGTCTCTATTAAATTGAATCCCCTTAATGTGACCTATGTCCACAGCTTGAGTAAGAGTAGCAGATAAGGCATTGGCTAGTAAAATGAATAGGTATGGAGATAGGGGATCACCTTGGCGCAGCCCTCTAGTAGGTTGAAAATAAGGAAGATGTTCACCATTAAACCGAATACTAAAGGAGACTGTTGTAACACAAGCCATTACACGAGTAACCCAGTTATCATGGAAACCCAAATGCTTCAAATATGCTTCCAAAAAGTCCCATTCAACCCTATCGTAGGCTTTCTGCATATCTGTTTTTAAAATAAGGTTGAAACGTTTCTTACATGCTCGCACTTTGAATTGATGCATGACTTCTTGAACCACCATAATGTTGTCCTGTATCTGTCTGTTGCTAATAAATGCTGCTTGCTCTGTGGAAATCAAATTTGATAGCCATGGTTTGAGTCTGTTGGCCAGAATTTTCGAAATGATCTTGTAAGCAAAGTTACATAGGCTTATAGGACGGAACTGCTCAATACTCTCAGGATGCTGAACTTTAGGAATAAGGGCTATAATCGTTCTGTTTAGTCGTGTTGGCATAATACCTGTATCGAAAAAGTCATGAACTGTTTGAATCACTGTATCTTTAATGACATTCCAGTGATGCCGGTAGAAAAGGCCAGGGAGACCATCAGGGCCCGGAGACTTCGAAGCTCCTAACTGGCAAGTGGCTAGGTAAATCTCCTCCTCTCGTTACTTTACACCGCAAGTATGCATTCATATCGGTGTTACTACTTTAGGCACCTTTGTGCTAAGAAAGGACGGAATTTCCGTAGCCCCGAGATCTCGTAAAGTTGAGAGAAGAAGCCCGCGCAAGATCTTTTAACCGATCTCGGTTCCCGAATCCACCGATGGTTAGTATCTAAAAGCATTGTAATTCGATTGCGTTGCCTTCTTTGCATAGTGTATGCATGAAAAAACTTGGAATTATGATCTCCCCATTTTAACCATTGTATACGAGACCGCATAGCCCGAATTGTTCCTCTTGAATCCATACTTTTTGAATTTCACATCTAAGAGCATTTTGCTCCTTATCGCCTTCCCGATATGATGTTCTATTGATAATGGTCTCAGTTGAGATTGTAAGTGTGAGATGCGTTGATGACCATTGTTGAATCGGTATTTTGCTCCAACTTTCTAACCGGGTGGCGACCGCCTGTAATTTGGATAACAAGGAGGTGCAACTGTTTTCCCATGCCTGTTTTACTATGTGATGACATTCTTTATCTTGATTCCAGAATGCTTCGTATTGAAAAAATTTTACACGCTTGACAGATACTGAACGAGATGTCAACAGCAGGGGACAGTGATCGGAGCCAACAGGAGGTAGTGCAAAAACTTCTGCCGAAGGGTGAGATGTCAGCCATTCCAGTGAGCAGAACACCCGGTCGAGCTTCTCCTTTACCGAGCATCCCCTTCTCGGTTATTGGACCGGTAAATTCACAGCCTTTACTTTGTAGTTCTATTAACTCACAATCATTAATCATATTACGAAAGGATGTCATACGAGAAGTGGATGCAGGTCTCGGCCCATCTTCTCCCATGGAGAAAGGAAATCATTGAAATCACCGAGACATAGCCAAGGTAAATAAGTTGCAGCATGGAGGATTCTTATGGTATCCCGAAGTCCCGACGGAGTTGATAGGTTGGAGGGGCGTGCAAGCAAGTAATATGAGTGGAGATTGATGTCCTATGATCACGAGTGCAATGAAATCCGAAAGAGAGAATCCGTATGTACAAGAGTAACATCAAAACAAGTCATTCCAAAACAGAGCGAGACCACCCTTGAGGCCCTCAGTTCCTTCACAAAAGAGTGAGTAAATTTAAACTTTTTCTCGTAACCGATTCACAAAAAATTGATCATGCTTCGTTTCCATTAGAAACACGATATCGGGCTTATCATAGGCTACCATAGCCTTTAATGCTTGAATTGTCAGGGGATTGCCCAATCCCTGACAATTCCAACTCAGGAGTTTCATTGGTAACCCGGTGGCTGTTTAGGGCCGGCCGCCAAAGCCCGAATATCGGGGATAGCTGCCTCCAAAACGGGGGCATCCAGAAGGAGAGATTCATCAAAAGCTGCCGATGAGGTGAGTTTAACATCATAGGGCGAGTATCGTTTCGGTTTTTTTGCTAGAACCTTCAAGATGCATGGGTCGAGGAATCTTAGTTCTCTTCTGTTGATGCTTATCCATTGGAGGGATCTCGAGGGTTTTTCATCTTAACGCTGCGGTACTAAGTCCGTTGTGGTAGCAAAGTGGAAGTTGTAACATTCCGTAGATTGGAATTCCCTTGATGTATAACGAAGTCAATGTCTCTTCCTCTCGTTATAGGAATTGCGGGGAGAGCGGGGAGGGCAGCTGAATTGGAGGAGGGGTTTCAGGTACTGTTTCTTCCATTTGTTCAACTGGGACTTTAGGATGGTAAAAAGCGTCCCAATAGGGGCTAAATTGTTTAAGTTCAGCTCTGAGCCAGGGTCCATAGGTCATCGTGTCCCGACCATCGAATTGTGCTTCGTCATAAGGATATTCCGGGCATGATGCTGCATAATGACCAAGCCTTCCACAAGAGTAGCAGTAATGGGACAATCTTTCATAACGGAAATCGAGCCATAGGGTCTTGCCGTCAATACAGATGAGCTTCCCTGTTTTCAAGGGTTCTTTTAAGTCTAATTCAATTCTAATCCTTGCAGAAATATCAGTTTTCACATCCGAACCTTACCTATCGGGCTGACTCGCGCGCAAAATAGGAGGAGAAGTCCATTCCGGAGGTAAGCCAATAACATGCACCCAAAACAGACACGTACCAAAGTCATAGTGTTGTAAAGGGGTGTTAGGTTGCCATGGTCGTAGATTAACCAACTGTCCTGAAAACAACCAAGGACTACCATCCAGAGTGCGTCTTTTTTCACTTTCAGTGCGAAATTTAATTATGTATAACCCTATATCTGCTGAAGTGATCTCAACATGATCCACTCTCCAGGCTTTCTTCATCGCGACATGAAATGCTGAGAAATTCACAGAAGGGTTAGTGAAAATGTTACCCACCAATATTAGGCGACAATCCGTGACCGGCCGAGGAGGATATCATCCCAAACCTCCAACTCCTGTTCCGAGCATAAACGACCAAGGCGATTGCAAAGAGAAGCAATTCTGGAGGTATTGTCCCGGTCATCCATAGTGAGAATAACCGAAGCAAACTACTATGTATAATCTGGGTATCCAATAATCGAAACTGTAATTTGCAGGGGTTGCATGTTTCAGATCGTCGACATGCAAAGGAGGAAGTATGCGATATCGACGGTATTGGTGTATACGTCGGACCCGAGGACTCGATGGCCGAAGGAAATGGTAGGAATTGCACATGCAAAAGAAGGAGAGAGGAGGAGAAGCAATTAGGAAGAAGATGACGATGAAACCCGTTTTTCAAATGAAATGCAGAGTTCAAGGGAAGAACAAAAGGAAATGAAGACATGAGGAAAAACTCGAACATGACACGAGAGAAAACTCGAACATGACGCGAGAGAGAATTTCGTTAGGAGAGAAATGTTGAATGATAAAAAACCCTGTCACACATAGTTATTGTTGACATCACAAGTTGCACCCCTAATTTCGATTTTTTTTTAAATTAACCAAGAGTTGACCAAAAGCTGACTAATATTTGACTAAAGTTTTAAATATAAAAGGTAGTTCTTCTCATTCGAGGAGCAAAACCTTTAATTCTTTTTCTTTTGAATTATGCCTAGAAATTCCATTCTTTCAAATGAATCTCCACCTAAATCAGACGGTGGATTTTTTATCTTTCAAGACTGGTTGCTCATTTTTTTTTTTTTTTTGTAGAATTAGGAAGTTCATGATTTCTTGATTTCGATTGCACATCATAAAACTAGAGATGGCAACAGGATTAAGATGATCAGGAGCCGAATAAGGAAGATTTCATTGGTAAAACTTCGGTTGAACTTTCCTATACTCGATGTAGGTCTCGGTGCCTGAAATTGTATTTAGGGCTCTCCAAATTGAACGAAACTTTCTAGACCTCTTAGATATGGTGAAAAATAAAATTTAGGAGTGTCAAGTCACCAACCCCATGCCCAATTTTTATTCCCAAGCCCTTAACTCTGATTTAGACCAAAACTTTCGCTCGTCACTCTTTCTTTTTCACATACACCGGGAGATAAGGTTACGAGAGCAAGCCCCTCCCCGGCCGGAGAGCCTCCAGGACAAGGCGGCGGCCCTTGTGATCGGGATCAGGTAGATGCCTCCCAGCCGGGGGGAAGATCGAATCGGAGTTTCCTTAGGTAGCCACCGACCTACAGTTATCCTTAAACTTCCGTGCTTGGTGGAGAAGAAGCGAACAAAGGTACGCTCGCTTGCTGTCTCTTGCAACTTGTCCCATGAAAATTTTAAGCTCCTTGGAAACCTTTCACAACAAGTTTGCTGACGACATAAAGTTCACGGGAATCAGACACTAGATTTGCAAGATAGAAGGACTATAAGTTTTTGCTCATCAGCCTGAGGAGTATCCTCCTCAACTTGAGAAGCATGCCTCTAAAGGCAAGGCGCCCTACACCTTAATCCAATCCAGGCTAATAATACCAGCCTAGAGGGAGGGTGTGAATAAGTCAAATGAGAAATTATCAAGATCTTTTGTAGAATACAACAAGCAAAAGTTCACTAGTAGCAGAAACAGTTCAACATAATCAGGAGTGCTACTGATGAACATATACGTAATTAATAGTAGTGTTGATAATCAGATTATGAAATCAAGAGTGTTGACAATAAAGACATTGAAAATACGACATTGAAATTTATAGTAGTTTAGCTTTATTCCCAACTTACATCCACTCTCAAAACTAACGGCCACAATCAGACTATAATTCACTAGTAATCATTATTGCATGTTACAATCGGTAAGTGTTGTTCCTTTCACCTGATAGATCACATTATCATGATATAAGGATTGCTCTTATATTTGTACACTTGACTACTTGCTATCACAACTTAGTCACACCTCAAAAAGACATAATTAGCATCATAACTACTAGCAAAAGCAAAGTAAAGAAGAAGACTAGAGAGCTCTAGACTCGGTTTGTTTGTTTCACTCCCCAACCTTGCAACTTCTCTTGGATTGCATATATATAGTCATCCACCTCTTAGATGACTATTTGCAACTCATTTCCATGAAGTAGCCATTGGTATTGCTGTTGCCATTAGTAGAACGACTCCTTATCGGTCACCACAATCAGTGCAATTTCTCAAACCAGTTAGACTGCTCTTGTTCTTAGTGTCTGTCTTTTGTCAGAGTTGTCAAAACTACTCTAATATATTTGTAGTGCTCTTGATGCAAACTCCAAGCCTTTGTAACAGCTTGTTTCATCCCAATGAATGTTCGTAAAATTCTAAACGCGAGTGAACGTATTGAACAAGTAATATAATGATGAGAAATAGTATCGTCCTATATAGATTGATGATTAATAAACTAATTAAATACTAAAAATAGATTAATTCTAAAATTTATCTAACATATCAAAATAGAATTGAAAATAAATTAAAACTAAAAATCTTAAAAGAAAAATTTAGAGACCAAATGCAGTAAATCAATTAGATAAATATGTTAGAGCATTCGATTTCATCATAACCACTAGATATGAATTTTAGATTGTTACGCGTACAAAAATGATATCAAACATGTGATAGCGAAATTTCCTAATTTATTTACTATCATATCTCTAGGTATAACTAACCTACTAAGTTTATTAATCCATTATATCTCTATGTCAATTTAAATAAACATAAGTGCATTAAAATCTGTAAATATTCTCAACTTACAATGAGTCTTTTAGATCACCTTATCAGCAAAAGCTACATAAATAACATGATATATCTCTATTCACATATAATTCATTGGTATATATTATAAGAATAAATTGCATATTATTACTTCTTAGTCTCAAATATACACATCAGATCATTCAAGTGATGGCCGGTCAGTTAAAAGCACTAAGCACAATAGTATATAACTTACATGAATGAAATCACTTACAAAACATAAAAATCATGAAATTCACATTATCATGATTAGGCTACATCATAGCGCTAACAAAAGAAAATTTGAATACTAAAAGAACAAATAAAAATATAAATCAAACATAGTATCTTGAATCAAAGAACAAAACTTTTGTCACCATTTTTGTCTTTTCTTCAAAATACTTGAAAAAAAAAATCTCAGAACAATGAAAGATGATCTAAAAACCCAAAAAAAAAAAAAAACATGGCTATCTATATTATCCTATTAATAGGATATATTCAAGAATCCTAACACAATGTTGCTTATTTTTTCGCATAAAATATAAATCGCAAAATCCTTGATTTGGTATCCATCCTTTAATGCCTTTTGATTTGAGTTCCTGAATCACAGAATTTTCCTTTCCGTCTTTTTGCCCTTTTTTCCTTATTTTCTCCATATCTCATTATTCTGCATAAACAATGAAGGTTTAGGTAAATAGAAGGAAATCCAAATATTTTATAATGAATATTGCATTATAAAGTGCCATATTTGTTGTCTAAAAAAGGTAAAGTAACTCTATTATTATGGAGTTATCAATCAACGTTCTAATTAGTTAAGCACACAGCTAGCACCTTCCAAGACTCGATATTTGCCTTGTTCCTTGCCCATGTTAATCAAAAGTACACATTACTAGTAGTCTATTGATTCTATTCATTGACAAACTCATGGAAACGACTTCCAATCAATTTTCCAACAATCCTCTCGGCTTCCAAAAGCTTCTAAGAATGATCAGCATCCAAAGACCTTCAAGGACACTTGCATAACTATTGATTCCTCATCTTCACTGAACTCACTAGATCATTAGCATTTTCACTGCATTCCACGTCATTTTAAAAGAACTACTCTAACTAATATTCTATTATTTGATATTGATCCGCTCTCTTCTTTCTTGTAGTCCTTCCAAGCATATTGAAGATTGTGACCCTACTAAGCCGTTCACCTTCATAAGTGCGGCCCTTCTAAGCTTCAATCAACATCATAGTTCTAGGCTTGTTTACTATAAAATTTTTGATTTCGACCTTTATTTTGGTCCCAACTAGGAGGCTAAGCTAGATAGGCCAATCTTCTTGAAGAACAATAGTCAAATGCATTAAATGAGGATAATAAGTGTGGAGGCTTATGTATCCCAAATAATTAATGAAATGGGATGACTCATGGCCTAAGGGAATGATGATAAGTGATCTTGCAAGCCAAGTAGGGTGCCACCTCTCCCCCATACACTTGCCGCCTTGAGTTTCATAGGTTTTGACTTCCTAGTTTTTCAAAACTGCTAGACCCGTCCTGCTTTCAAATTTTATAGAACTCTTTGTGCTTCAAATTTGGAGAAAATTCCCTCATGAAAGTTGTTCAAAACATTTAAATATATAACATATTTAAAGTTCATATTTTTCTGAGGTGAAATGGTTGGGACGAAGACCCAATCAATTGCCATATAGAATTTTCCTAGTATAATGAAAATGGTAACCAAGTTGCTTTCTTGAAGTTTTATAAAATATTACCTTTCGAATTTAGACATTCTTTCTCCACAAAATTTTTAAATGACATCCATATCTACAACATATTGAAATTTTAATGAGTTTTGTGAAGATTTGGATTTTGAAATGAGTCTCTCTCTCTCTCTCTCTCTCTCTCTGTCTCTCTCTCTCTCTCTGATCGTTGAATCTGCTTGATGGATGTATTTCTGTGTTATGTTCAATGATTTGTTGTTTTTCCCACAAAACAAATTTGGCTTGGATTCCTTCACAAAAAATGTTTTTTTAAGGTCTTCTCTACAATATATTAAAATTTTATAATTTTTCAAGCCCGTTTAGTAATGTAATGGTACTGATCTTGAAAGTTACTCAAAACTATTTTCGCCTTAGAATGATAGAACCACATGCCCAACTTAGAGGGAAAGGGGGATGCATGCCCAACTTGAGGAGGCAGCTAATCTAGAGTCTTCTTGGCTTGAAGATAAGAATGTATTAAATATTTTTGGAAATTAGCTGATGAACGAACTTAATGAGTCACACACTCATGTGATTAACTTGGAGAAGAAGTTGTCCAAAGTCTAAGTTTCTTAATGAACAAATCCTAGGTAAATCTTAGGGTATGATAGCCCTAGATTATAGCCTTGGTGAATAAGTCAAGAACTAGCCAATTAGAAGAGGACATTATGTATCAAAAGGCTTATGTGTCTCCTTAGGCATTGTAGGCAATAATAAACCTAAAATGAGTATTGGAGAACAAGTCAATATGTGAACCAATCACAAGTGAACACCAAGGGACTTAGGCGCCAACTCAATAGGATAGCTAGACCAACTTGTCTCTTAGGCATAATCATGAGCTTGCAATAAAAATTTAAAAGGAGGCCTATAAATAGAATGAGCCATCCTCACATTTTAAGTTTGTCTTTCTCTCCTTTCCTCTCCCTTCCTCTTCTCTCTTTCACACCCTTCTCCTCCAATCTGTTCTAGACGCCGATCAACCACCAAAGAAGCATCTTGGAGCTAGGTCCAAAAACTAGTAAGTAGATCTTTCTAACTTTTTGATAGGACAATGTGCTACGTGTATCAATTTTAGGATCATTTCATCGTTTGCTTGTGTTGGCTTTGTATTGTTATGCTTGTTGTGTTCTATTTCTTTGTTGTTACATCAAGTAAGTTCATGGTCTTGTATGGATGCCGAGCACACCCTGATGTTGAGGAAATGTCTCATGTGACTTTGGACATGCACCGAGGTGGGTGCAAGACCCACACTTGATTTTGGGACAACATTAATATGTGTTGTTACTCAAGACAAGTCATGGGTCAATGCCAAAGCCAAAGCGAATGGTTCCAAGTGCAAACCTCGAACTCAAGTCACATCCAGCATGAGTTTAATCTTAGTAAGATATAAGAGTCGTTCATTAGTTCACCTTGCATGGCACGCCTTCGGGCTACTCATTCAACTAAAAGTTTAAACATAAAATGAATTGGTTGATGCTTGAAACGCATGGACACACGATGGACTTATATGCTGATGTTGAGGGATGGCGAGTAAAACCTCATATGCCGTCTCGATATTGAGATCGTGGATGATGCCGGCCCGAGTGAGGCCGATGCTTGGGGGTCGCCCTAGATGCCGTCCTAATAATGAGATCAGGACGATGTCAGTTGCCAGGGGGGGACCGATGCCTGTTTGTTACCGGAAGAATCGATTAATTTTGACTAATATAATACTGAAAAAGAAAAATGAAAGTCCATGTGTGATATTTGCATAGGCTGGGTTTGTTTTGATATGTATTGTTAAGTCATTGCATCAATTTGAGCATATGTTTGAATTGGGTCACTTAGTGCTTGAATGAGTTTCATGAAATGCATGCATCCCTTTTTGTGACCGAAATAATCATAAGCCACGAATTTTTGGAAAGCTTGTTCATATGCACTTGTAACATCCTCAACTTCGACCCTTTACAGGGTAAAAGAGAAGTTTGAACTTAGTTTCACTAGTTAAGCCCGGTTGTGTTCGACTTTATCTAATCATGGCTTAGGCATGAACCTCGGGCCAAATAAGGTAATTGATCGTGGTTAGATTCGATTGACTCTCGCCCAATGAGATGACCTTCTAACTTGATATTTCCATGGTGTATTTAATATTCTTGGAAGGTAGCCTATTAATGCATGATGACTAAGTAGGACACTTGACACAATTAGTCTTACTCTTGAAAGGTAATCATGAAATTTTAGATGGTTACATATTAGGAGAGGGTGAGTCATAAGCTCATTAATGGTAGGGAGTGATTCCTGGCCTAGAAGAATGATGACAAGAGATCTGGAAAGCTAAGTAGGACGCCACCCCTCCTCCTTAGACTTGCCACTTAAGGTTTCATAGGTTTTGACTCTCCAGTTTTTTGAAATTCTGAAACCTTCTCCATTTTCTAATTTTACAGAGCTTTTTTTGGTTCGAATTTGAAATAACTTCCTTCGTGAAAGTTGTTCAAAACATCTTGGCCTATAACATGATTAAATTTCATGTTTTTCTAAAGTGAAATGGTTGGGATGAAGGCCCAATCATTTACCGTCTGGAACTTGCCCGGTGTAGTAAAAATAGTAACCATGTTACTTTCTTGATTTTTTATAAAAATTTTCCTTTCGAATTTTAACATAGCTTCTTCACAAAATTTTTAAAGGACATCCACTTCTATAACATATAGAAATTTCAAATATATTTTGTGAACATTTGAATTTCGAAATGAGTCTCTCTCTTCGGCCGTTGAATTTGCTCAACGAATGAATTTTTTGGGTTGTGTTAAGTGATTTGTTGCTCTTTCCAAAGTAGGATTTTGGACTTGGATTTCCCATGAAAAATGTCATTTAAGGTCTTATCTATAACATATTAAAATTTCATAATCTTTCGAGCATGTTTGATATGGTAATGACACTAATTTCAGAAATTAATTGAAACTGTTTTCACCCCAGGGCAAGAGAGTCACACGTCCAACTTGGAGGGCAAGGGAGCTGCACGCCGAACTTGAGGAGCAAGCCAATCTAGAGTCTTCTTGATTTAGGAGGAGGATGCATTAAATATCTTTGGACTCTAATTCTTCAATGCCAAAATAAGGTGTCCCTTAAAGGAATAGACCATAATGTCTCCTAACCTAAAAACTTGGAGAGAAAGTTTGTTGTATGAACATATATAACCTAATGATTACTCAAAATCCAAACATTAAATGAGAGAGGCTTAGTCATTTGCTTAGGTGTCCCATAATAATTACATGTAATTATTCCATGATGACTCAACTCCCTAGATGGACCAATGGAAAGATGAGCAAGTGTTGCCCCTAGGAACTAGACTTGCCACCCATCTTTTTAGCTTGCCACCTCCTTAATCTAGATTGTCCACCTACATGAAGATGATTGGTCTATTTGGAAAGATCATCATGAGGGGTTTGCCTATAAATAAATGCATTTTCTCTCCTCATTTCCACACCACTTCCTCTTCCTTCTTCACTCTCTCAACCTCACCCACACTGCCGCCCTCTCCCTCTTTCTCATGATCGCGCCTCTCTTGCCTGTTTGCTCGCTTGGACATTGCTTGGTCACTTAGGCCATTTCTTGAAGTGTTGTAAGTAGAACTTACTAATATTTAGTTAGGGTGTTGTGTTACGCTAATCCAAACGTGGAGTGAGTCCTTGATTGAAACGTTGTGGTTATGTTCTTGTTTAAGGTTTGGTTGTATTTTCTTGGATCGGTTTAGACCTTGTTCCTTGATTAAGTTCGATTTTTGTTTGATAAGCTTTGGCTCGTGCTTTGGTTTAAGTTACTTTGGAAGAAGCTCGGTTCACGTGTTTTTTTTTTTATATGCTTTGGTTTTTGCTATAATATAACCTATTTGAAAAACATTTTTGTGAAAGCCTTGTATTTCCTTACAGAACTATTTCCAACCGTTTTCATAAATGTATGTTCTAGTTCACGCCCTGAGCTCCGAAAAGGGGTTTCGTCAGCCTTGAACGTATGTGAGATCACGTCGGATAGTCTCGGTGCGATATTGAGGTATATCATTCCCAAGCCAAGTTAGGTACTAAATTGCTGCTCAAACGTGTTGGATCAAGCCGTGATCCTTAATTCGCGCTTGGCATGTTCAATGTCTCAGTTCCAATAAGTCATTTCACACACTTATGCACGACATGCCTTCAGACCCTTAAACCAAAAGCGAAGATAAGAACTGGATTGTGATGCTTGATGCATGGACACACAATGGACACACGATGAATTAATTTATGCCATCGACTGGTAAATTCGGAGACAATGTCCCCTTGCCAACGGGATGCCCCACGCCAACGAGATGCCTTGTTAGTAAGAATGAGATGGCTCCACACCAACGAGATGCCTCGTTTGAAGAACGGGATGTTGTGATAATTCTAGCCATCACCCTTCGATTATGGGATGTTGTCTGATTAAGTTTGGATGCTTGGTGGATTTCGGAAGAGTCAATGGATTTTGATTGTTAATAAATGAATCTCGTGTGCATGAGTTCCTCACATTATGAAATGGATTTTGGTTATACTTGCATATGAGTAAGGTGTGAGTTTCTCGTATTATGGAGTGAATTTTGTTTATGCTGGTATAATATTGAGTGAGGCGTGAATTCCTCATATTGTGGGTGAATATCGAGTTATGCTTGCAAATTTGACTAAGGATTTCTTATGTTTCATCTAAGACAAAGCTTTCACTTTGCTATTGATCTGCCATCGACTAATGTCTTAGATGAGTTATATGCTTATGGATAGGTGAGATATTCTCCTACTCGGAAATTAGTGGGTTTTACTTATGGAGTCCATGACTCACCCTATTGTTTTTTAGAATTGTAGGCATTGAGGTCTCCCACTAGTGCTGGAGTTGCAGTCTTGCTAGAAGAGCTAAGGTTTACCCGATCTTTGAAGCGTAGAAAATGTAGTGATTGTAAATATAATGGCCTGTGATAATGGGGCTTATAAATGTAACTGATATAATTGTATATTTGCAAGTGGTTGTTTTTCTGGCTGCTTATTATTGTCTAGGTGTTGTTTGTAATGCTTTCGCATGTGCTTAATGAAAAGATAAAAAGAATGGGATGGCGATGTACTTGGGACGTCACGAAAATAACCCCCATCGCTTGTGACCTTGGAGATGGAGCTGGGGCCATGACAACACTAGCTCCTTGTCTATGATTCTTGAAAGCACATAAATGGTTGAGAGCCTTTCATATTTATAAGCAAGGCAAGGGCATGAACCTTGCTATTGATTTGCCATCAATAAGTGGGTGGTGATCTTATATCCAACAATCGATGGCAAGATGTCCTCCTATAGGAGAATTAGGGATTTCTACATACTGAGTTATCGACTCACTCTTATTGTTCTCACAATTTCAGGTGTGTGATGGGTGAACCAATCCCCCTGCCGGTCTGTCCCGACCTCCCTATTGATATGACTACCACTGTGAGACTTAGAAGGGGACATAACCTATCGAAAAAAAAAAACTACTACCTTATGGGTCCAAGAAGGGAATGAACCTAGCATGTGGGCTATTTTTGGGAGCAACTTGGTAAAGGAGCTAAGCTACCCCAGCCTTTTGATTGACTATATATAGAAACAAAAATAAGTAGCCCAATATTAGGATGGACATGTAATCAAAACAACTTTTGATATGTGAATATGTATATGTTGCTTTTATTTGCTTGGCTTGCGTATGTCTTACTTGGCTTCCATGTTTGTTTGTACGGGGATTGTTTATGATCACTTTCACATGTGTTTAACTAAAGATAAAAGACTTTCGGGACGTTCGACATAGCCTAGGGCATCGATGCTAACTCATTAGGTCATGCTCTCGTACCAAGGATGGAATGGGGATGCGACATTTACCATCCCAGGGTCCATCCAAATGTTCACCTTATCTTGGTTCTTCCAAGCCATTACAAACATCAACGTTCTTCTTGGCTCATTGTTAGGTGAATTGCAAGTGCACAAGTAATGAGAGAGTATTTTACCCACCATGATTGTTTCTAATTATCTAATTAATTACCGAAAGTGATCAATCCAAAGATTTAGCTAACCAAGTTTGAAAAAAAAAAAAAACAAGTAAAAGGTGAACTGAACCAATCTAAAAAAAAAAAAGAAAAAACTAAATTATAACAGAGTCAAAACTTAAAGAATTTAAAAGCTGATTAAAATTGCAACATAAACTTAATCTAAAGTAACCCGAAAATTAACAAGGTAAATTTTAAGATTTTAACCAAGATCACAAAGTGTTAGAGCATCCAACTTCACTTAACCATTCATAATCAATTCTCTCAACTTGTCATATAATAAATTAATTTCGAGTTGTGTTGGTGAAATTTTCCTAAGTTAGATTACAAGCTGATCTCAATCTAATAATCCCTAATTAGGTATGTTAACCCACATTAACCTTAGGTGAATTAAACTACCTCAAAGCATTAACTTCTTGTGGAAATTCCCAGATTTAATCTAAGTAGTCCTAACCTAGATCTATTACCGCAACCACACAAACAAATCAAGTGCACCTTGATCTAGATTTAATTTATGGTTCAGTATCACTAATGCTCATGCATATAATCTCCACCCGGTGTCATGAATACATTAAAAATCATTTAAAAGTTGGCCAAACTTCTAAAAGCATTAAGATCATGATAGAGAACGCCACAATCAAAACAATCATATTGCATGAACAAGTCTTGAAAATCAATCAATCATGGTTAAGATCGATTGTAGCTCTAACAAAAGAAATTCATAACAGAATTAAAGCTAAATTAGCAACTAATATTGACGAGAACATAATGCTAAATTAAAACAAATTCACCAATTTTAGTTGCAAATAGATTCTGGTTTGCCTCCTCCTTATTTCCTTGACATGCACCAATTTTGCTAATAAAATATAATATAAAAGCTAACTAAGAAAACTCAAAATCTTGTGGTGGCTCCATGGCTCCTCCCCCTCTAAAATATGCAGCACAAGAGGGGTTTACATAGCCTCCAAAAATCTACCTTAGGTCAGCCTCCCATTAGGTTTTGGATAGGACTTCTTGGCAAATTAGGAGTTTATCTTCTTAAAATTTAAATCCTTGATTTTCTTTGAACCTAGCCTCAATTATGGTCAAATCTGCTAGTCTTGACTGGCTTTTTTTTTTTTTTTCAAGATAAGATATTCTCGAAGATAGTTGGATGTTCTTAAAGATATAGAGATATCCTTAGAGATATTGAAATGTTTTTAAAGATATTGGAATATTCTAGAAAATATTGAGGCATAGGAAGTGATATACAAATCAAACACAAACATATGGAAAAATTACGCATTGGCCCTCGCATCTTCTGAAAATGATGCGCACGATCTCTTATAAATTTGAAAGTTGTGTTTCCAACAAAATTCAATAAAATTACAAGAGTAGCAAATAAATTCACTCAAAATTCATCAAAACTTAGCAAATATCAAGCTTAAATTAGAAATAATACTCTTATCTAAAATAGAGTTATCAATTACCCCCAACTTAAAGGTTTGCTAGTCCTCGAGCAAACAATAGAAGCAGAAAAATCTCATCTCTAATTATGACCATCCATTCACAATTATTTGGAATCACAACTTATAGGAAAATAAGAAAACATAAATCCTATCAAACCCAAAAACAATGCATAAGCTATATCTAACCTTAACCATACAATATGTGTGTGTGATCTTTGACTTTTCAAATCATGTATACTCAGATAAATCAAGTTGATATGCAACACCCCAAATTCAAAATCTACTAATCAAGTCTCATTTATTTGCTTTTCAGTTCTCTCTCTACTAATGAAAACCAATGCCTAGTAAAAAATCAATAGGTCTTTAAGGCTTATAATATGGCTTGACTAAGGATAGGATATAAAGGATTTGAGTTCAACACACCCCATAAACATATCAATTCTCAAAGCAATTGAATTAAATAGGATTCAAAACATATCCTCCATCCGCTTACACTATCATAGTCATGCAATTCACAAATACTTAACACTTTAAAGTTTCTATTGATTCTCTCTCCATGCTTTACGACGAAGTTCCTCCCTAAGTCCTTTTCATAGTGCAATGCTAATCCATTGAGTATCCAAAAGGCTCATTCAAGTTAAAAGTCAGTGGTAGGGATCCGTAAATAGTACTGAAGTAATACACCTTTTTTTTCCCTTCTTTCATTGCCGATTTTTGTTTTTGTTTTTTGTTTTTTGTTTTCTTTTCATGACTACTTTAAGCTTCAACAACTTCAAACGCATCAAGGATCCATAACTATTAAAGTAGCTTTAGGAATAAACATGCTTATGGGGTATAGGGTAAGGTAATACACTTAACTCAGATCAACATTATAAGGTCATCAAAGAAAAATAAACCAATTAAAAACTCAAAACGTTACTAGGGATCAATTGGCAAGGTAGGCTTGAAAGGCTCAAACAATCCAAAGAATGCCTATATTACCTTCTTGATTGAGTATAGTATATTAATTTCAAGAGAACATCAAACAAATTCTAAGATTTAGGTGAGTTCTAGAGAATCACATACTTCCCATTGATCTTTTCTAAGCACACATAACTCAAAAAGCAAGGATAAGTGCTTAAAATATGGATTGCAAAATCAGGATTAAGACTAACTCATATATCAATCTCAAGTTAAACAAGAATTATATCCCCCTAAAAATCGCAATGACTCATAACCATGCAAAGGACATCAATCTTGTAAATTAAGATTCGAAAGTCATCATCTCCTATAAAGTTTGCTTCAAAAATATTTCAAAAGTTTCAAATAAGCCTATAAATTTCAAGACTAGCAAATATTTTAGCACAAAAATTTTCAATCACCTACCCTAACTTAAAATGAAGCATTGTCCTCAATGCTTAAGAATAAAATATTAAACACGAGCGATGAGGCAACCAAATTAGAGTAGAGTAAGGTTTGAAATACTCCCTTGGATATGTCAAGATGCCAATTGTCCATGTTGAATTAGGCCTAGTAACGTGATGACTGGCTCAGTTATGTGCTTAGAGGCTACTTGAAGAAAATTTCTTGGCTGCAAGGTCGTACGATCGTGTGTCCCTAACCCTTTTTTTTTTTATCTCTATGGCGCACAACAAGGCGACGAAATATGCAATTATTTCTCATGCCTATGCACACTGTTATCCTTGCAAAACAGAAATTTGTTGCCACAAAAATTCTTTTTTTTTTAAATTTTTTTATAAAAAAATTTTAAAGACAACTCATGAACTGAACAAACATAAGAAATAGAAGATTAGAAACTTGGGTTGCCTCCTAAGAAGCACTTGCTTTTTAGTTCGCAGCTGAACTCTTCCTATGCTTTTAAGTAGGTGGAACTAAGGTGATAAAAGATGCTTGGGCGTCAAAACCTCCTCCAAAGTAGTGCTAGAGCCTATGATCGTTCACCTTAAAAGTCTCCTCCTTCTCATTGGTTATCTCAATGGCTTTTGAAAGGAATACTTTGGTATGATGTAAGGACTGGTCCATCTAGATTTCAACTTACCCGGAAACAAATGAAGACGGGAGTTTATAATAAAACTTTTTCACCTACATGAAACTCTCTCCTTAAGATGTGCCGATCATGCCATCTCTTTGTTTTCTCCCTGCAAATTGTTGCGCTTTCATATGCATCATTTAGCATCTCTTCCAACTCATCCAATTGAAGCAATCTTTTCTCATCTATTGCCTGCATATTAAAGTTAAGTTTCTACAAAGCCCAATATGCTTTATGTTCCAACTCAACAAGTAGATGACATGCTTTACCACACAAAAGCCTAAAAGGTGACATATTTTATAAAGAGTCAACCATACCAAAAATGGTCTCCAACCTCTCGACTCTACCCTACTACTCCTTACCATTACCACTGTCATCATTGTTACTATCATCTAGATATGGGATAAAGCGATATGGGACATGATCGGCCATTGATCCTACATCTATTTACAGTGCAGCATGGTACTTCACAAATATCATAGTAGGAAAAGCGAGATTAGTGAACTCCGCCAAGTGGCCATTAAAATCTACTAGGGCTCCATAACATGCTGTGGGATAGCAAGAAGAGCAACTATAACTAAGATTTGTAAAAGAGTGAAAATCAACAAGTGTGAGCTATGCTCAACAAATAAAACATCTAACTTATAGACATCTCGATTTGCTTACCACTTGATTATGGAATTTGTCTAATATAAGAAATAATATGGGACATAAAGACAAGCACAACACATGATTTGAAAGCAGCAATTTATGTTGGTATATGTAATGTTAACAAACACATCATGTTGCACATGAGGTACGGACACCTGGAGTGCTGAAACTTGACACGGAGGGACACTTAAATGCCAAAAGTTTGAAAAGTGATACTTCAGTGCCAAAATCAGAGCAAAATGGATCACTTAAGTGTCAATCCAGCCAAAATCCGACCAAAATGCAGACGTGGTATTTTTCGGCGACATGCTTAACCGACGTGGCAATTTTTTTTTTTTTATAAAAAAAATACACGTGGAGGAGGAAAACAACGTTGCCCCATCCACTCTACCTTGACTGAGCTAAATGACATCGTTTTTCCTTAGTGCTAAACGACGTCTTTTATCTTATTTAGGGTTTAACCGGCCGTTGCTTGCGTTCACACTAGATCTAACGTCCTCTCCATCGCCATTCACAGGTTGCCGTTCGCATGTCATCGTTCATCATCATCGCTCGCCGTTGTCGCTCATCGTCATCACTCACTCAGGTTTGTTCTCTTCTTCCTCTCTCCCGTGGTGAAATTAGGGCTCCGACTCGTTTATTAGGGCTCCAACTCGAAATTTGGGGGTTGGCTAGGAAATCTTGGGTTTGGATGGTATTGGTATGAGATTTAGGATTCAGATGTGGTGCTAGAATCCTATTGGGGTTCGGATTGACAGTTTAGGATTGGCCTCAAAATGTAGGGTTCAACGTAGGGCTCGATGGGGGGAAAATTAAGGCTCAGGTGTGGTGTTAGGTACTGTGATGTGTGATTTATGGCTCGGATGTGGAACTGTGATGTGCGAAAGTAATCTGTAGGGGTCGGATGTGAAATGTAATGTGCGATGGTGATTGTTAGGGTTCGGAGTAGTTGTCGTGGGGGCTTCTGGGCATTTTTTTTTTTAAATTACAGTGTTAAAATTGGTGTCATGAGGACCTATGCTTATCTGGGGGGACCTCTCCATATTTTAAGGAAATGCGACATAATCAAAGTAGCTATCAGGTGGGGATTTCTATTTGTCCTGAAGGCATCTTTCCAATCAAAGTAGTTGTGCATCTTTTCCCTCTTTCTTATCTTTTCATCAATAAAGAATATAGGGACCTCCACATAGAATTGTCTGTTGTTCTTTGTGAATATGGTCCCAAAAGTTAATTATATTTTTTTCTTTTTTGTTGTAGAAATTGCTCATGATAATAACTATATTGTTGTCATTGTTAGCTTCGATGGGGATTTTGCGATTGTGGAGGATAAGTGGGAGTATGAGGGGGGGATGAGGGTACTATATTTGTAGATATAAAAAAGGCATCTTATATTGGATTTGTTAGGGATATAGTGACATATTTGCTTTATAAAGTACAAAAGTTGCTATACTGTGTTTCTGAGAAAGGCTTAAGAGATGGTTTGATAACTTTAAAAGTTGATAATGGCTTTAGGGATGTCCTATATCATTATCTTAATAGGGAAGATGCGGAAGTATATGTTGAATACAATAGTGATAGTGAAAACGAAGATGATGACAGAGATAGCACCCAAGTAGGAGAAGGAGAAGATGGTATTCAAGCTAGTACTGAGGTTAGGGATGAAGGAGGGCATGATGGAAAAGATGGGGAGGAGAGGGGCACAAATTGTGTTAACTAGTGTGATGGTGATATAGGTGATGTCACAATCACTAAATTAGATTGGGAAGTAACTTAATCCAGTGATGATGACGATGACGATGAAGGGTTGGCTGCCGAGTGATGATGACGACGATGAGCTTACACAGTCAAGGAAAAAACAAATGGATTTTTTGTCAAATAGATTTGCAACTTTTTAGATAGTTGATGAAGTTCCAAACAAAGACGAAGACCTTGCAGATGCTGTTGGTGTTAGTGGCCAGGAGACAGATTATGAAGAAAGCATCGAGACCGTTACTTCCCAGGATGAACTTGAAGAAGATCAATGAGCTGTGCATGAAAGGAAAAGTAAGTTTCATTCCTATGATCCATCTGTTGCCTCTCCAACTTTGTCAGTAGGTATGAAATTCCAAAATGCGAAACAATTTAGGGAAGTTATACTGAAGAACTCCAATACTGCATAAAGAAATATTAACTTTATTAGAAACACTAAGAACTTTGTAAGAGCTACGTGTTTGTAGCAAAATTATCCATGGAAGATTTATGACGCGTTTGTTAAAAGGAGTGAGTCTTTCTAGATTATAGCCTACTAAAAGGAACACATGTGCTCCATTAATTTTCAAAACAAAAAGGTAACAAGTGCATGGTTGTCCAAACGCTTCTTTAATCTGATCAAGCTGATGCCCGAGATGAAAAGTACTGACTTTAGGATACTAGTGAAGGAGTGTGTAGACATCAATGTATCTAGGAATCAATGCAAAAGAACAAAGAAAAATGTGATAAAGATACTTATTAGTTAGTATGGCAAGGAATATGGGCAAATGTGGGAGTATGCTTGGGAGTGTAGGCCGCAAAACCCTTCAAGTAGAGTGTATGTAGAGGTGGTGGAGAGGTCGCTTCCTAATAGTGAGACCAAGTTCAATAAGTTCTATGTGTGCTTTAATCCATGCAGATGGGGATTTTTAGTTGGTTGTAGATGGATTATAGGATTGGACGATAGTTGTTTGAAGGACTTGTGCAAGGGAGAATTGTTGTTGGTGATTGGAAGAGATGCGAATAACCAAATGTTCCCACTAGCTTAAGCTGTTATAAGGATTGAAAACAAGGACAATTGATCCTGGTTCTTGAAAAATCTAATGGCTGACTTAGAGATAACAAATGGGGAAGAGTGGGCGTTCATGAGTGACCAACAAAAGGCAATGCTTATTTTTTGAAAAATTTAATTGTTTGTAATATTAACATGTTGTTTGCTTACATTTCTTACTTTGAATTATTGTAGGGATTGGTTCCGGCAGTAGCCAAGTTGTTGCTCCATTCTGAACATCGAACGTGTGCATGACACATCTACGGGAATTGGGCAAAGATCTACAAAGGGGATAAGCTGCAATTGCAATTTTGACAATTAGCAAAGAGTACAAATATGACTGACTACTTTAATTGACAAAGAAATGTTGTATAGCACTATTTCAAACATAACTGAAGCATTGGTACAGGGCATTCTTCAGTGAGGAATTCAAGTGCAATCACATCAACAACAACATATGTGAATCATTTAATGGGAAGATAATATATGTCAGATGCAAACCAATCATCTCAATACTTGAAGATATATGAGTTATGGTCATGACTTGGCTGCACAAACAAAGAGATGAGGCTGCAAAGTAGACTAGATAATGTAGTCCTAGGATTGCCAAGAAATTAGATGAGAACTTGGCTGCAAATAGGCATTGTCATCCCATTTGGAATGGGGATGACAGATATGAGATAATGAAGGGTTTCGATAAATATGTTGTCCATCTAGATACGAGAAAGTGTTCATGTAGAGCATGTCAATTAAGTGAAATTCCTTGTGCACATGTCATGTGCCATCCATTTAAAGGGCCACAATGTAAAGGATTACATTGATGATTGGTAAAAAAAAATTGAAATACCTTGTTTCATATCAATTCATGATGCAGCAAATTAAAAGTAGCAAGTTTTGGGAACCGATGGATGATGAAGCACCTCAACCTTTGCCACTGAAGAAGAAAATGGGAAGGCCAAAACAAAAATGAAGAATGGCGAAGAGAGAGGTCTCAGGTCAGCAAAGAATGAGTAGGACGAGGGCAAAGATGATGTGCTCTTATTGTCGCATAGCAGGGCACAACACTAAATGTTGTTAATTGAGGAAGCAACAAGAACAGTTGAGGCCAACTAAGAGGCTTAGTGAAGGGACAGTTGGAGAAAGGCAAATAAAAGGGCTAAGTGAGTCGATTATTCTTCAGTCGACAACTAGAAGCCTAGTAAGTCATAAAATTTATGTTTATGTTGTTTTGTGGTTTATCATAAATATATACATAATATTTGTATGTAATATCTTTGTCAGGTCATGAGAAAAACCCCAATAAGTCATGAAACCGAAGGCCCTATTCAAAGAAGGTAAGGTACAAGACGGCCAGCTGAAGGATTGGCCTAAGCAGCTAAATGGCCAATTCAGTTGACTATTCTTCAACAGAGAAAGAAATACCTAGTAAATTCAACAATTTGTATTCAGTTCTTCTTTCTTTACGTTATTATATAGCCCGATGTTATATTTATAATGTCTTTTGCCTCTTTCTCAGGTTCGAAGAATGCAAGTTGGAACTTAATTACCAACTGAAAGGTCATCACAAGAACTGCCACAAGGGTCACCATAGGGGCCATCGAAAGAATCACTACAAGAGTCACCACAAGTACTACCAGAAGGGCCAACAGAAGGTGTCACTAAAGCTGAAAGGCTACATAGAAGGACAACTATAAGAAAGCCACGTGAAGGGACAGCTACACAAATGCCATCTAGAAGACGCCCAACTGAAGAATTGGTTAAAGAAATCTCGGCTGTAACTGAAGGACCAAAAGAAGGCCCAAGAAATCACAGGCAATAAAAGGAGCCAACAAATCACAACAAGTTCTTAAAAGTGACGCCCCTATTCAAACAAGAATGGCACTTGGGAAGAGGTTAAGATAATATGACTATGGCCTTTATATAGATGAACGTACTGGAACAGTCATTCTGAATGTAAGTTTTATTGACTGCATTTAATTTAATTTATGCTGCAGACTTTTGCTGACAATTTATTGTATTTTTGTCACCTGGGAGAAGTTCGGAGGTTCTTATCTCTCAAGGCCCAACTCAAGAATCAATGGCTGCACCAACAAAGAAGAATAAGAAAACATCAGTTGTGCCAATAGAAAAGAAGAGCAAGAACCTAATTGCAGGTCCATCTGAATCAATTCAGCTTGAAATAGTTGCAACTACACCTCCTTTTGAATCAATTCAGCCTGGGATATTTGTAGCTACATCTAAGTCAGTGGATACTAAGAATGTTGAAGAAGAAGTTGCACGTCTAGTTAGAAAGAGTGCGATGATTATGAATCAAGTGAAATGCCCATCAAAAGGAGCACAGACATGGGGTGTTGTGCATATTGATTGATGAGATGGAACGTGATAGGATTTGTAGAGCTTAGGAGTGAGTTTTATAAATGTTTATAATATCTTGCTATGGATGATTATCTTCTTCTTTTTTCTTTAGTTTGTCATTAATTTTGTGAAACTTAATTTCAATATCAATGGAATGATTTTATTACTTGTCAAATTCTTTTGCTTTTTATAAGAAATGGATTCTACTTTTACTTGCTGCTGTTGGTGTTGGGTTTGTGGTGGTAGCTGGAGTGTTGGTATGGCTGGTGGTGGTGGACGGTGATGCTTGATGGTAGTGGGTTTGTTGTTAGGGTTCGGTTGAGGGCTCGTGTTACATCCGGTGCAAGATGTGCACATTGAAGTGTGCAGTGTGCACATCTTGCACCAAGTGGTGTTGGTGCAAGTCTGAGCTTGCACCAACACCTTCTGCAGCAAACCCAGCATCAGCACAGTGGCTGTTGGGTGGTGGCTGGGTGCTAATGTGGTGGTTGGGGTGCTAGTGTAACTAGTGGTGGTAGCTAGTAATGCTTAGTGGTTGTGGGTTTGTGATGAGAGTTGGGGCTTATATTGCACCCGGTGCAAATGTGCAGTGTGCACATCTTACATCAGGTGTACTAATGCAAGTTAGTGCAAGGCTCGGCTTGCACCAATACCTTGTGCAACAATACCACCAGCATGGTGGTGGCTAGAGTGCCTAGTGTGGCTAGTGATGATGTTTGATGGTGCAGCTAGTGGTGGTGGCTGATGCAATTTTTAGAGAAAACATACAAAAAATTGACACTTAAGTATCAAACTTTTCAAAAAAAAAAAAAAAAAAGTGGCACTTAAATATTCACTTTTAACTATGTATGACACTTAAGTGATTACTAAATACAATTTATAGCACTCGGGTAATCACTCGTGCTTGTCTTATGTACATGCTGCTTTGCAGCAAAATAGAGAATGTGATGGTAATTTAACTTATGGCAACTCCATTCAATTCCAATATTTGCTGCTGGTTTATGTTTATATTCACAACACATTGACCCAATACATATCCATCATTATTGGTTTATATTCAAGAACGAGCAAAAACACAGTACAAGCAGCATCTAATTCACTCATTCACTTTCCTTAACCTCCTTATAAACACAAGAAATAACCAACAATACATATGATAATACAAACAACAACAAAGCCATAATGACCTTGTGGAACAACACAAAATTTTTCTCATCTTTCAAAAAAAAAAAAAACCTATATTTAATCCAAAAAAATTACATTTCTTCACTCATTTTTAACTATGGCAGTCAGAGAAACTTTTTCTCATCTTCAAGTGCTTTACATTTCATCATAAAGTATAATAGACAATAAAACAACACCATAATAAACGTTTGATAACATTTCCATTCAATATTTATCATTGAAACTTCATTCTTAAAACCTACATTTATTCCAAAACAATTACATTTCTCCACTCATTTTTAACTATGGCAGTCGGAGAAACTTTTTCTCATCTTCAAGTGCTTTACATTTCATCATAAAGTATAATAAACAACAAAACAACACCATAATAAATGCTTGATAACACTTCCATTCAATATTCATCCTTGAAACTTCATTTTTGAAAAGTTTAGTCGAAAATACTTGAGCTTGCATTGAGTCAATATCGTCCAAGTCGTCCACGAACATAAATGAAGATTGATGTCTTTTATTAAGTAGATCTAATATCACCTCTGTGGTTCGGTGAGAGAATCGCGAATCGATCCATTTGAAGTATTTGCACTTGGCCCTTCTTTATATTTGGTGCATCCATAAAATCTTTTCCCATGATTCATTTGAGTCCATGATGTTCTTCTTAGAATTGATAATTCACAAAAACAGAAACTCTGGCCTTCTCCTTCGCTTCAGTGAGATGAATTTGAGGCGCTGTTGCAAGTCCTGCTCTCCATTTCCAATATTCGAAGATGGAATTTTGGGTAAATCAAAATTAGGGTTCGAGACTAAGATTCAAGCACTTCAATAGGGATTTTAGCCGATTTAGGGTTTTAGATTTGGAGCAATTTGGGTGATGACGTCATTTTGGCATATTCGAGGCTTATATTTTGGCCAACAACATCATTTTGGGTGAGTTAAAGCTGAGTCAGCTCTCCGACGAGCCACCAAGGTGAGCAAAAATAATAAAATATTACAACGTATAATTTTCAGCAAGGTCCGCTGAAGGTGGCTCTTGAGATGGCACTTAAGTGTCCCACAAATAAAAAAAAAAAAAAAAGTGGCACTTAAATGCCATTTTCCTAACTGTTGACACTTAAGTGTCCCTTCGTGCCAAGTTTTAGTACTTGAGATGTACTTTGTCTTGTTGCACACACTTTATTTCAATAGTTGGCTTGTCGTTTGGTCCACCTTAATCTCACAATTCAACTGGTTTACCACTTCCAATTTATTGGCCGAACTTATGTGGTCACGGGCGTCTCACTCTAAGGCATCTTGGTTTATTGGCCACGGTATCCGAGGTTTGTTGTCCTTGTGCATCCTAACTCCCACGGGGTATTATTGGTTTACCTGTTGGTGAATATCTCTTATTATAATTTCTTTTCACACATATTAAGCATTCTGTCTTGCAATGCGATCACATGAACACCAAATACCATTCCACTTACACCCATTCAGTATGTCATCACATGATATGACAAGTACGGCACACAAACCGCCTCAAGTCAATATGTGAATGAGATTAATAGAATCAACTAATCACTAATTCTAATGCTCAACAGAAGTCCTAGATTTCAAACTTCATTGCTCTACATGGCAGACACTGACCTTAACTTCAACATTGATTAAAAATTTTACTAAACAAACCTGTAAAATTATGAAGGATTGCAGATCGATAGATTTAGATGTACCAAACAATTTTTGTGAAGAAAATATTTCCAAATAACGTTTATAAAAATGGAGTTTTAATCTAGTTCATAAACTTGCTCACACAGAAACAGTTTTGAGTATCAATTAAAATCTCAGCCATTACCCAACTAAATCAATTCTAAGATTCACGATATTTTAACAAGTAATAAAAAAGACCATGATTGACATTTGTCATGAAGGATGGAAAGTATGACTCAATTTGCATAAGTCACAATAAATCCTGCATTCAGAGTGAAAAACGACCTCTAGAAACAAAATCAAGCAAATACAGCAATGGCCATTTCACAAGTCTAACATGTGTAAAATTTTCTGAAAATTTTATATTTTATAGCTATACATGTCCTTTAAAAATTTAATGAAGGAAATACATTTGAATTCAGTTTGACAAAAATCATGGAAATTCAGAAGCATGCAAAGGTCATGGCTTTTTACAGAACACATGTAGAAACAATAGGTGTTCAAGACCAATACGTTTATCGTTTGAAGTCAAAAAATTCTAGAATTAAAGTATGTTATAGGTCAAGATATTATGAACAACTCCAAGTTTTGTGAAATTCACAACACATATAGCTACACAAAAGTAATAAACAATAAAAAGTTAGCAGATTTTTGAACTTGGGAACTCTACTTAGGCTCATGGTTTCCCTAAATTAGAACAACCAGGGATAAAAAAATTCCAAAACTCACCATGTCAAGAGTTATCATCAACATTTCTATATCCCCAAGTAGTGATTCTAAAGAATCCTCACCCAATCAAGCCTAAAACTACATCATCTACTCACGGTTTCATCATCAATGAGGCGACCAAGCACTATCACCCCTAAAAGCCCAAAATCGAAATCAACAAGAGAATTGGGAGGCCTAGAAGATAGAGTTTTCACTTGCCTTAAAGCTCTTCGATTCTCTTGATCTCACCTTACTTGAGCTTGATTTTGGAAGCTTGATATTCGCTTCTTTGATCTCTTGAGAGAGAGAGAGAAAAGGAGGGGGGGCGGGGGAAGGGGGTTCTTTAGGTCTCTCTTTGATTTTTAAACCTATTATATTGCGTGTCCAATGACACATATGAAGATTCACTCGGTAAGTGTTACGGCCGGCGGTCAAGGTGACGAGTCAAGGCTTATTGTCTTGCATGGCTTCGATGAGGTGCCGACGCGAAGGGCCCATGGCCATTCTCATGCAAATTGGTCTCCAATTTTCAGCAATTAAGAAATTTTAAGGTCTCATTGTGTCCTTTCAAGATCCGCCATGAGTGGAAATGTGCTCGACATTTTTAATGGTGCCACCTAACCAAAATAGTACACTTAAATAGTCACGAGTTGTCCCATTACCAAATATCAAAATTGGTCCCTTCACTCGCAAATCCAAACAAACTTTCAAATCCTCATATATAAATGAGCATCACTACTTACGTGTTCAGGCCATTTGCCTCCATTGACTTTTGCCAATTAAATTGAGGTTGTGAGAATTTAGGATGTCACATCATATGCTTGATTTGATTGTCATTTGCCTTATCAAAAGATCATGACAATATTGTTGTTTGATTAAGGAAATTTGAGGTTGGGACACCTGGAGTACCATAACTTGGCACGGAGGGACATTTAAGTGCCATAACTTTTAAATGGTACACTTAAGTGCCAATATCGGAGTAAAATGGAACACTTAAGTGCCACTCCAGTGAAAATCCAGCCAAATGGCTGATGTGGCAATTTTCCGATGAGTTTGGTCCAAAACGACGTCGTTTTTTACGCGTAGCGGAGAAAATGCAAAAACGACATGTAAATATTAATATAAAAATTAATTAAATTAGATTTAAATTTAATTTTATTTAAAATATTCAAAAAATTAAAAAAAAAATTAAAAAAACTTTTAAAAATTTTAAAAAATTAAGAAAAATTTTAAAAAAAATTTTAAAAAAAAAAGTGGGGGGTTGAACGGGGCGGCCGAGGGCCGAGCCCCGTCGTCGCTGCCTCCCCGCCGTCGCCAGGAAGGGCCGGTGACGAGAGGGGAGGGTCGGCCAAGGTTGCCGGCCCTCGGCCCGACCGATGGCGAGGCCGCAACCCTCGCCGGATCGCAGCGAGGGGCGAGGGCCGTGACCCTCGCCCAGATCTAGGCCTCTAGGCGAGGGCTCACGGGCCCTCGTTGTCGGTTGGCCAACCTCGCCAGCCCTTGGCCAGGGCTCGGCGACCCTAGCTGACCCTCCCCACTCCGTTTCCGGCCCTTCCCGACGGCGGCGGGGAGGTGGCGAGGGCCCACGACCCTTGCCCCACGTGAGCCCTCCCCGGATCCGGGGCGAGGGTCGTGGCCCTCGCCCAGATCCGGCAAGGGCTCGCAGGCCCTTGCCACCTCCCCGCCACCGCTGGGAAGGGCCGGTGACAGAGTGGGGAGGGTCGGCCAGGGTCGTCGGGCCCTAGCCAGGGGTTGGCGAGGCCGGTGACCTCGGCCGACCCTCCCCCCCTCCGTCGCCGGCCCTTCCCGGTGACGGCGAGGAGGAGCGGCGGCGAGGGCTCGGCCCTCGCCCGCCCCGTTCGACCTCCCCCTCCCTTGTTTTTCTAAATTTTTCTTAATTTTTTAAAGTTTTTAAATTTTTCTTAATTTTTTAATTTTTTTGAATATTTTAAATAAAATTAATTTTAAATCTAATTTAATTAATTTTTATATTATTATTTACACGTTAGACATGAAACAAAGCATCGTTTTTGCATTTTCTCTGCCACGTCAACATGCAAAACGATGCCAGTTTGGACCAAACTCGTCGGAAAGTTGCCACGTAAGCCATTTGGCCGGATTTTCGCGGAGTGGCACTTAAGTATTTCATTTAACTTCAAAACTGGCACTCAAGTGTACCATTTTGAAGTTATGGTACTTAAGTGTCCTCCCGTGCCAAGTTATGGCACTTGGGCTGTTCTTCTGCCCAGGAAATTTGGATGACAAATTGGCCTGTTTGCCTAACATCTTCAATCGAGCTTGTAGATGACCTCAATTGCCTTTGATGCCTCATCATGATTTGTAGAGGAATTCAAGAATTCCTGTGGTTTTCTTGTTTATTAGATTTGGCCACCGTTAGCTAGCTCAAATTATTTTTCCAAAAATTGAAGTCAGATTTGGAAGGTTGACATGCTCTGTTTCAGTGTTCTGTTTCTATGACCTTTGCAATTTGCCAATTTTCTACAATTTCTTGTGTATAGATTCTTAAGTCGGTGCATCAATGAAAGTTGTTCATTAGGTTCAGATCTGCAACATATAAAATTTCCTTGATGATTGAAGCCCATCTACTTAGGTCGATTGCCTTTAAAACATCCATGCTTGTTGCAGTGATTTTGCTCTGCTAATTGACCTGTTTGCATTCCCCGATTTTTGTAAAATCATACATTCAAAATTTGTGGTTGAAGTCTCTTGGAAATTGTTCATTACCTCCTTGTCTAAAACATGTATAATTTTCATAATGATTAGACATGATTAGGTCAGGTCGCTCATGCTCAAACCGAACCTGTTTGTTACTAGAAATTAGTTGTTTTGACTGGTTTTCATGCAATCAATAATTTTTGCAAAATCATACACTTGGAATTGGGGGTCGAGGTTTTCATGAATGTTGTTTGTCATCCTCTGATCTGTGTTGCTTGAAATTGCTAGGTCGAAAGAGTGCATTAGATTGACATGAATGGCTTGAAACCGAATAGGTTAGGTTGTGGAAATGGTTTATCCCTCAATGGCTCTTATTGCTTTTCTTTTTTTTTCTTTTTCTCAAAAATTCATATGTTTTGAATATGGATGTGATGTCTTCATGAAATTCGTAGGAAATTTCTTGATTAATGTTGTGTAAAAATCTCAGATTGAACAAGTTGCTTTAGGATAGTAAAGTATGCTTAGAACTGAATAGGTGTACTTCCGTGATGTTGATTTCGCTGAATGACTGATGTTTTTTTCACTGATGTTTACAAATTCATGTGTTGATAACTGGATGATAGTGTCTTCATAAGATTTGTTGGAGACATGGTGAACTTCATTGCCAAAAATTTTCAGAAAATAAAAACATGATTTGCTATTTTTTCCGGCCCTCTCAAAGTTGCAGGACTTGCTGCAATTCATTTTACATAATTGATTTGTATACATTGATTGATTTATATAAATTCATATGGTGCAAATCTCTGAATGCATGCTTCATGAACGTTTTAAAGGGATTTTCAGTCTTCGATTTGGTATTAGTTTCGTTAAGTTTGAAATTCTTTAGGATATTCGAAAGAGAGCTTGATTGGAGTGCCGTTAATTTCGCACATCCAAGTTCTCATTGAACACTTGAAAGTATTTCATAACTTTAACGAAGTTCATGACCTTTTCTGAAAATTCTTAAAACCCAAACATTTTAGATGTTGTTCTAAGCTTTCCTTCGATATCAAGTTTGTTGGAATCAAGTCATATTTGATGGTTCAAAGGACCCAATTAGCGTGACGACATTCTCCGCGCCAGAATTCTGGAATTCATTTCCCAGGAACATTGAATCTGTCTCATAATTCCGATAAATTTAATAACCTCGTCTGGTATCACTTATAACTTGAAAATCTTCTTTTAAGGACTGAATTGTAATTTCACAAAACTTGTATCCTTGATTGCAAATCTTTGAAAGTTTGACCATTTGGTTTTCCTTCTTTTAGATCTCATGGTGTACATACTTGAATGATTGTACTAACCTTGATTGTGCAGGTGACCCATTTCAGTTTACTTCCATTAATTGACTGAGTAACAATCAAGGTCTTATCATCTAAGTGCATAAGTTCATATTCTTTTTGCATGTGTTTGTTAGATGAATGGTTTAGGATCGAAGCATGTACACAGAGTAAACAAAAGGGATACGCCTAGACCCAAATTTTACAGGTCGTTTGGTTTTGTCCACTACTTATGAACATAAGGGATGGTCAAATACCGACAACTAAAAACAAACAATTAGAGTTTATAGGATGGCTCAAAATGTATGAATATCAAAGGCCGACCCCGAGGCTATACCTTGTGTTTTGAATTGTTTTGAAATGTTTGCACTTGTTTGATTGTACTTGAATACACTTTTGATTGTTATTGTAGCACTAGTTAGTTCTAAAATAGTTCCAAAGGCGACTTTTGGAGGAGGTGATTCTAGGGACTTGAAGATGGTGGAATAGTCGGTGTCCAATCTGAATTTGACAATTTGGACTAATTCATTTCCTGATATATGTCTCGGGCTTCCCATTTGTGTTGTATAAATACCCGATGAGTTGCAGGTTTACTTTACTTGTACTTTGAATTGTTTTTCTTTACTTCTTTATCTTGTTGTCTTGAGCGTTTCTTTCCTTCAATGCAATTTCAACTTACTTGATTGATTTTTCAGTTCATTTTGATAGTTAGTATAAAATCATAGGCATGAATTATCCATGTGTGATCATTTAGCTTTAAACTTGCACGAAAATGTAAAAAGACTATATGACCACCTCAGGTAACAATCCAACTCATTGATACCAAAAGAGTGCTAATAGACAGTTTTAGCATAACCTAAGTTCCCAAACCCATGAAATCTCTAATTCCATAGAAATCAAAGGTGGTCTCTGAACCCTTGATTGGGTTTCTCAACTAGCCCCCAATAAAAAGGCTAGAGGCAACTCTTAGTTAACATTTTAGGTTGTCAAAAAAATTTAGGAAGGACCATTGTCACGCAGAGCATGATTTTGAAAGGACTCCGGTTTATAAAATGACAATCCAGTTAGGGTGTTAGCAAATTGGGAACTACCATTCGTATGTACCATTTGTATTATACATCAGCTTGCGGGGTTAAATAGTGTTTTATTTGAGATTTCTTTTTGCACATACCATTCGGATAAATTTTTTAAACAAATGCTTCTTAACCTATTCCTTGGGATCAAAAGCCCGAAGGGTTAGGTTGCGACGGATAGTATAAGAATATAAAGCTTTCTCTAATAGTGGATTGGTTGTCTCTCTTGATCTATCTTCTTCAATATCTATTGATCTCCTTTTATACTCCTCAGCATCCAATCTTCATATTGGATAATTTTCATGAGGATCAATCCCCAAGCTATTGTTGAACAATTTAGTAGATCAATTTAGTTGTTGAAGTCAATCAATTTGAGATTCCAGAAACTCAGTTGCCCTTACAATCAAATCTTCCAATTTCCAAGAATATAGTAGTTTCAATTATGGAAAGTGATCTATCTTCAAGCCGATTGTCAATCAATCAATATATCATGCGTGATCGATGTTTTCCACGTAAACATCTTTTGAGATTGATAACCAATCAAGTTCTTCATAATCCAAGTCAGATCATTAGCTGTTTATGGAATATTTTTACATGTTACTCCAAAGCATGTGATGAACTTGTTGCTTTGCTAATATCAGTAGCTCTTGGTTATATCTAATTTTTTGGTAATATCCATTTCTAGTTATATCAAATTTCTCAGTGATAGCCCTCCTCGTCTTAAAGGCCACTTTAAGTACTTGAAAAATGTAGATCTTGTGGTCTTAATCACCATAGTACTCTAAGGGTGCGTTTGGTTCAATACTTTGAAAGTCTATTGGGAAAACACAAGGTAACTTACCCTAAAGGGCTTTAGGCAAATGCAAAGACTGTTTAGTAAATTACGCTTTGAAAATCAATTTTGAAAAAAAAAATTGTTTGATAGAAAACACACTTAAAAAGCCGATTTAGGTAATTAATATTAGCTTTTTAATTTTTAGATGTTTAATGCAACTTTTTAAATTTAAATTTTGACAACATGATATAAAACATCAAATGGAAAAAATTCACATCAAAGTGGTCTCTTTCTTATAAAAAAAAAAAAAGAATACCTTTATTACAATAAACGGGATAACATATTCCCTAAGGAAAGAAATTCATTATCCTTTAAAATTACAAACATCCTTAAATATTTCCTAAACTTAGAGCCATTTGATCAAGCTAGAATAATATGTACAACAAACCTTGATACAACACAATTTCTCAAATATCTATTCTCTATTTACATGCAAAACCTGCATAAAAGTTCGAATGCTCGTCATAGATAGAATTGAAGGTCACTATAGCACATGAGGTGCCATGTCTTTCAACCACAAAGATGATTTGTTTGGCTTGCTCGACTCCCCAGGTGAAGTGGAAAATGAATCCTTTGAGTGAGCTTTCAGGCCTTCCTTGGCAATTAGATTCATGAATTTTGAAAGTGACTGAGGTCTTGATATTCCACCGTCATTAACCTTAGCTAAGCCCATCAGCATCTTCACAATAGTCAACATGGATGGTCGAAGCCTTGGTATACCTTGTTCACAGAGAAGACAAATCTTCATAAATAAGCATGCCTCTTACCTATGATGTTCCCCGTCCAGAGATGTGTTTACTAAGGTCATTAGCTTCCCTTAATCATGCAACTTCCGTGCCTAACACATGTAGATCAAGAGATACACATATTGGCAGCATCACAACTCAACTTCCAAGCCAACAAACAGCAAGAAAGTCTCCAAACCCCAAGCCTATCTATCCACATAATCTCCTGTTAAACACGGAACCAATTTTCACGAGGAAGACCAGCACTCCTTAACAGGAACAAAACATTGTGAAGTTGCCCATGAACATCCGTGTTGTGAAGCAAAACACAAAAGACCAGTGCCTAACTCACGACTAGCACGAATGAGTTTTATGACAAAAGACCAGGTTGAAAAACAGAACAAAAAAAAGACCAACACACACCATTGATCTTAGTGACAAAAGTCCAGCTCATAACTCACCATTAGCACAAATAGGAGGACACCTATGAAAGGGTGACATTCAAGAATAAGAATCTGCGTTTTTCTGGTCTATATCAGGCTTCATCTCTTCTTCTTAATTATGCATACAAAATCTCATTTTCCA
The DNA here is from genome assembly GCA_017140325.1 of Eucalyptus leucophloia subsp. euroa. NCBI lineage: Eukaryota > Viridiplantae > Streptophyta > Magnoliopsida > Myrtales > Myrtaceae > Eucalyptus > Eucalyptus leucophloia. The sequence goes on from CM029470.1 coordinate 30,485,618, forward strand.
TGTTTGGCAATCTCATTTTAGTGTAATCAACAGTGTATTACCCGTGACCAATTCACTAACATATTTTGATAGCAACATATTCGTTGCAACATAATACCAACTGGGATGCTAGATTAAGTAGACATAACACCAAATAAGAAGCGGATTAGGGCATTAACAAATTTGGGCGGTAACGTAAGCAGACGATTAGGGCAGCAACTCATTGCTAAATACCAAATTAAGTGCAACATAATACCAACTCAGGAGTAGACGATTAGGGCAGCAACAATGATTTGGAGCCAAAAACCAAAAAGCTGAAAAAGCAATGGCGAGGGAGAGAGCAAACATGCAAAGGAGCAGATGTAAGGGAGAGAGCAAATGAGGAGAGCAATCGAGCGAGGAGCATTCGAGTAGACCATTTGCGAGCTCTGGCAGTCAAGCGAGCAAACGAGCAAGAGCAATTCAGTGCAAGCGGAGTAGATGCGAGCAGTGGGAAAGAGGGAGAGAGAGAGTCGGGCCAGCAAAGGGGTGAGGGGGGGAGAGAGAGTCGAGAGAGTGAAGGAGAGAGAACCCGAGGAGCAAAGTGCAGCCGTCGCGAGGAAGAAAGCAAGGAGCAGGAGCAGAGCAAAAGAGTTTTTTTTTTTTAATAAAAAGGGCAAAATTGGACTTCCAACAAGTTTTTGATGATGGAAAAGGAAATTGGCCAAATTTTATTAATGAAGGGTTTCAGCATACCTAAAATATTGAAAGTTCAAAACAAGTCCCCGTTTGTCTTGAGTTTTCAGCATTTCCAATGCTAGCCTTCACTCCAATGCCTCTTGAGAATGATTGCCAAATGCCTTAAATCTTTTTCCTTTGCACATGTGATTTCCCTTGAGAGCGAGTATTACTTGAAATATAAACAACTCTTGCATTTATCAAGCTCGTAAAAAATTATGAATTATCTATCAACTTCAAAATATTCTAAGAGGTTTCTCAACAACTGGAAGACAAAGACATCAAATTGAAAGACATCGATTGGACATAAGAAATCATTTGAAAACCAACTGTTTTGTGAGTAAAGTCGGCCACGAAGTCCAAGCATAATGGCATTTGAATTTGAAATTGTCTTTGGACAAGGCAATGGAGCTCAAAAAATCACAATTATAACGTGAATTTGAAGGAGTAACGGCCTAGATGTAAGTCAAGGTGGCAAAAACATGTTGAATCAAGACATGATTAATTGCCTAGAGATAAAATGTCGTGGCAACATGAAGATATAGAGTCAAAAACTTTGGAAATGTGAATACATGGTTAAAATTGTGTAAGAAGTGCTTATGGAATGTTATATTGTAAATTTTATAAATACTAATACGTGCATCATAGGAATCCCAAACAAATAGGCAAAATTTGTTATCGATAAGTTATCTTTTAATTTTTATATCATGGTTGTAATTTTTAAATATCTCATCATCAATTAAATTTCAATATGTATCTTAGTTGAAACTTTCAAACCTTTGTATCTCTCCATCCTTTTACTTTATTGTTGATTAAACTTTGACAAAATATTATGTCCTTTGACATTGATTAAATTCCCTCGAAACACATATATCTATTTTCTTCTACTTCACTAATATATCCTATTCGAAATAGCCATAGACTCTATCTCCTTTTATAAAAATCGAAAAATGACATTTGATGAAAGATATCTCCTCGTCAAAGACAATTGCAAATCAAACAATTATTTCCTTCCTCTATCACCAAGACAATCCATAACAAAATTCATCATAACCTGGTCCCTATGGAAAAGATAAATGAAATTCTTCTCCGATAAGCTTGTTCGTGAATATTTTGTTTTCAAGATAAAAAAGCGAAACGGATTTCTCCACTTTCTTTCAACCCTAAGCCAAGAATAACAACTCCTCCGACTTACCTCCCCACTCCCCAGAAATCGCGAAATCACAACTCGGCACCTCCTCGGCCCGTCGGTAGGCCATTGGCAGAAAATTTCGCGTCGCTCCCTCGACTCCTCCTTTTTTTCAGCCCTCAGCCCTCCCCGCATCAATGGCCGCCGCCGCCGCCGCTTCTTCCGCAGAGAGCCCCTCTGCTGACAACCTCGAATCCGAGCCACAATCGCCGCCGCTCTCCGCCTCCGGAGTCACCGATTTGAACGCCTTGCCGAGCGAAATCATGGACGCGTCAACCAACGGAGCAGGAGCTGGAGCTGGAGCTGGAGCTGGAGCTGGAGCTGAGCAGACGACGACCGCTGAGCCGCCCCAGGCGGAGGCCGACACCCAATCGGCTCTTCCTCAGGCCACCGCCGCGGAAGCTGATAAGAGGTGGCCGGGATGGCCTGGCGACTGCGTCTTTCGCCTCGTCGTGCCGGTTCTCAAGGTCGGGAGCATCATTGGCCGCAAAGGGGAGCTCATCAAGAAGATGTGTGAGGAGACTCGCGCTCGCATTCGCGTGCTTGATGCTCCTGTCGGCACTCCCGATCGCGTCGTAAGTTTCCTAGGGTTTGCTCTTTCGTTTACTAGGTTTACTCACGTTGAGCGAGTTTGAATTGAAGACGTCTAGTTCTTTCGGAGTTCTGCAGTCAGGAGGTGAAAGGAGTACTGAACTAGGGTTCTTTGGCTACACTTTTGGGGCTATGGATTTGATATATTCGCTTGCTGTGCTGTTACTCGTTCTTCGTGTGTCATTCACGTCTTCTAGTTTCTGTGGTGATTGAGGAGAGAACATCTTTGATGGCAACTTTTGTTCTTAACTTCATAAAACCTGCATCCAACATCATTTTTGGGTTGATGAATAGTTTTTGGATTACAGATTTGCCCCAAATGCTCTAGCTTTTCTCCTATTCGGTTGAGAAGATTAACCGCTTAGGTGTTTTCCTGTCCATTCCTCTGCTTACTGCGGACCCGCTTTTTAAATATCTCCCCTTACTGGAATAGCTCCTCTCTCATCTTTCAACATCTGTCCTTCTGAAACGGTCCTCAACTTTTCCTTAAAAATTCGCAATGTGAACTTGATTAGAGTGCCATCAGCCCACAATTCTATTGCTGTTCTTTACATCGACTATCACAGTCATCATCATAGCCTCCAGCTTTCTGTTCTTCAAGGATCATGTCCATAATGTTGCCTTCCACAGTGGAGGAGCTTCTCAATGGAAGCCAGTGGTCCATTGCTTTCCATACTGGTTATGAGGCATGTCATGTATTGAATTGGTGAATTTGGGGCTTAGAGTTCCTATGATTTGATTTTTGGCTCATGGATAATAGCCTCACAGTTAGCAAACTCATGGATAAGTAACTGGCAAAATCATAGAGAAATTTGGCAGAACCTAAAGAAGTGACTTGGTTGAGAGATAATCAAAGTTGAGTGAGTTGGGATAAAAATAAGAAGTACCAGGAAGGTACATGAAAGTCAGGACAAAGTTGGATGAATACAAAAATAATTTACCCTGGCATATCCTTGCTTCCACTATGCATGTGAACCAAGTAAATAGAGAAGGCTGTTAAGAGGATTACCTATTCCATTACTATCCCACTAATTCTATCCCAGAGGAACAGTTATCCTCTTCTGGATGCATTCCCTTGCATGAGTCAAATATGACCTTAGTAGATAAAAGAAGGCTTGTGCGGAGATTGGCTCTACTTATTCCTTATAGGAACTAGCAGTTAGATTTTTGAGATTGTTAATTTAAATCTATCTTAAACTGGAGCACAATCCTGAAAACGATTTGGGTTTTCATATAGCCTCACATTTTTGGAGTCAATTGTAAAGAACTCCAATATTGTCACTTTGCATCTTGTAGTATGGCTTTGTACCTCTTTATTTGGTTTTTGTTGCAGAAATTACTTGAGACAGTGGCAGTTTTCTTGGATTATTCCGTGCCAATCTGATTGCAATTTTTCCATTGCTGTGTTCTTCATCATTTGTTCTATTACATCTGGTTGTGTGACTGCAGTACTCCATTTTCAAGCTACTTGCATCCTGTTATGAATCTGCTTCAACTTTAAGATTTCTGTAGTGCAGACCATGGCAAATTTTGCTAAGGAAAGTACTTTTTTCCCCTTCTTGCCTTTGCTATATAATGTTTTGCAGGTGTTGATATCTGGAAAAGAAGAGCCAGAGGTGCCTCTTTCTCCTGCAATGGACGCTGTAATAAGAGTTTTTAAACGTGTCTGTGGGCTTTCCGAGAATGAGGGTGATGCTAAGTTGTCTGGAGCTGCTGGGGTTGCATTTTGTTCAATTCGGTTCTTGGTGGCTTCCACACAAGCAATAAATCTGATTGGAAAGCAAGGATCACTAATCAAATCAATACAAGAGGGTACTGGAGCTTCTGTTAGAGTATTACCTGAAGGTATGCTTTTATAGTTGTGCATACCTGTGAATTTTAGACAGTGCTACCTTTGTCGTGACTCATGTTTATAAATGGAAAATGAGAAAAAAAAATTACTTGATAATTATGACTGCGTGTTCTATTTGGCATTTCAATTTTTACGTCTAGATGTATTCCTAGCTTTCCTTTAAACATCTGGAATAAAATATCTTGAATAAATGTTGAATATGAATTTCACTGTTAAATTTAGTTGTAATCAAGAAGCATTAAGTCATTTGGGAATGTTAAATAGAGGGTAATTTGGTTTGGGAGAAAATATAAAGAACACTTATCTGATATGAGATGTACAATTGATGTATCTAGCATCCAGATCTTCATGATCTTGTCAAGGGAAACATGTGTCGCAGTTATGGCAGGAATGGAGATATTGCCGTGTGACCATAATTTGTCAGTGTGGCATTATTACCTGGTAAATATAATACAGAGTAGATTAGAAGTTTTTGAATTTTCATTTTGCTCAACTCAGTTCTCGATGCCATTGTATAGAAGGATCATACTGATGCCAGTCACATCTCATCTGTCTAAAGGTTTTCATTTACCATTTTCTTGTGTCTTCATTGGCCTGGGTTTGATCTTGAGTTCGTTTCTTAGGTCAAAGAGTATTGTTTTTCTAAGAAAATGAGCAACCTATTCATTTTTTACAAAATGTCTTGCTTCTAAGCTTTCATAGGCTTCATTTCAATAGTTTTTGTTTGCTCATTCGCCGATGTGCCCTGCCAAAGTGGCCTTCTCTTCCCTCTCTTTTGGACCTCTCCAACACCTCAATTATGGAAACCTTGTGTGCTAGAAAACTCTTCTGGTGGACTGAGTGAAGTGGTCTAGTCAAATGTTTTGTATGATGAAGCAATATGCCTCTTGGTCTTTTAATTGCATTTTCAAAACTTGATTTGATCTTATAGAGATTATAACTGCAGGGGCAGTTTATTTGTATTTACTTAGTATATGGACTTAGTATATGGCTGAGGAATATACGTTGGGCTGTGGAGTTATATAATATTCTGTTCCCTAAGACTATGCAAACAGAGCATGATTTTCATTATGGGCTGGAATTTAGAGATACATAAGTGTAAGCTGAGATTTTCACCCATTCAGAGCATGTACATGGGTCATTCTGGGATGTCGATGCCATTTTAGTCAAACTCTCTCTAGAAGCATGATCTCTAGTATGGAATTGTGAAATAATTTGCCCCTTCCTTCCTCTGGTGGTAATCATCCTTCCATAGGGTTCGTTGTAGTTGAATCACCGATCATTGTACTAATTTGCCCCTTCCTTCCTCTGGTGGTAATCATCCTTTCATGTTAGTTGACTGTAGACACGATGCCAAGAACTATCAGAGGACATTCTAGTGTTACTAGAGAGGAGTTAATAGATGATTTTGGTTAGTGTTATCTGGTTATGTTATATTTGTCTTCTGACTGATCTATAAAAGTTCATAGATAGTCATTCTTGTCTAATTTCAATTAGGTAGTGCAGCAACTCAACCAATTTTCTTCCTTTCTCCCTCTCTGTTTCCCCCCTTTTTTTGTTTACTGTCTCATTTGTTTCCTTTTTCCTTGATGAAATTTAATTAATGGTTATGGGCCAAGTATTTCCTTTTCTCCGAGTGCCTTTTTCTTATCATTATCTCCGGGCTGAGTTTTGAACAGTGATTTTTGCACTGTCAATTATTCTGAAATATCTTGGATGGCAGGTGAGTTGCCAATTTATGCTTCTACAGATGAGCGAATCGTGGAGTTGCAAGGAGAGGCATCAAAGGTTCTTAAAGCCGTAGAAGCAGTAGTTAAACACCTGAGGAAATTCTTGGTTGATCATAGCGTTCTTCCTCTTTTTGAGAAGAGCGTAAGTCCTCATATGTTGAGTTGTACTTTGTATTTACCTATAAGCTGAGTTGTTGCCTATATTTTTCTGCATTTAAGTACTAATTTTTCCCCACCCGTTTAGTGCAATAATGCAGCCCAACAAGATCGTGCATCTGAGACTTGGAGTGACAAGTCAGTATTGCATAGTGCTCCAACTGGAATGACAACCGATTATCCAATCTCTTCAAAGAGAGAATCACTCTATATTGATCGTGAAAGTCAGTTGGAGCCACAGATTGCACGTACTGGAGTTTCACTCTATGGACAAGATCCCTCAATATCTGCGATCCGATCGGCAAGATTTGGTCGTGCAGGTGCTCCTATTGTCACTCAGGTAAGTTCTTTTCTCTATCTGTTTTGGCTTCTTTATTTAATTTTTCCTGATTTGTTGCAAAACTCTCTTGTAATGCTGATATGTATGAAACCTAGTCTATTCTGAAGCATTATGTAATCATTTTTGAATTTCATGAACTTTTTAGGACTCGTGGTATTTTAGGCATCAATGGGGTGCATTAGCCCATTTAGTTAGCTATCTCTTTCTTTTTATATGAATGAACCTAGATGTAGCATATTTAAAAGGATTTATGCTATACAGAGGTCTTATCTGCTGTATTAAAAGCATGGCATCCATTCATCAACAAATTTCTCCCAGAAGTGCGCAGTTTCTCGATAATTTTTCCTATCCTTCATACAAAACCTCCATAACCGGAAAAAGAAGGATGACAAGTAACTAGATTTGGCTGAAGATAGCCATTTCTTTACAAGCCTGACTCAATGAGGAGATGCCTAGAGTCTAGATAATGGACTCTCCATGAGTGGGCCTAATGTTGATGGGTCCATTGTAGTAAATAGAAGAATGTGATCCTGCTTTGTCAGGGAGTGATTATAATCCACCTCCATGGACCTATTTTCCAGCCCTTCATCATATATTACTGATGGACATCCCTGGTATGCACCATGTTGATAGTGGACATCATTTTTAGGCTTGATTTACTGCATGAATGCCTTAGAGATTAGGAGATTTTTTGTACTTCCTGATTTGTGCATCCTCACATACTTTGTGCAGCACTTAAGTTTGTAACCCCTCGGTGAATTTGAGCTGTTGGAAATTGCTTTTCACAAGGATCTGTCAGTACATGGGTCGTGGTTGACCATAAGATGACGAAATACTCAGTATCATGCAAAAGGAAAAATATAAGAAAGGCACAATGAAAAAGTTGCTTCTTCTATTTGCCCCTTTTTGGGTTCACCTGATATCCATGCCTGCTTTCTGTTGGGTGAAGTTCTCTGTATTGGCCTAGGTCCATTATGCTAAATTCTGTGAATTCCACTTCTCCATATCTTGTCTACGGCAAGATTGAGATGGTGTTGCCACTTCACTGACGATAATTGAAAAGCAGTAGCTCATTTTCCCAGCTATCCCTTTCTAAACATGTTTTTATTTCTTGGATTTCTGGATGTCAGGATTCCCTTATAAGTTTCCATATAGATATTGGAATATTCTTCAGTTCCCTCTGTAACAAGAACTAAAACATGCAGGCCCACCAAAATACTTATAATGACACCCACACACAATCCTACACACTACTCTCTCTCTCTCTCTCTCTCTCTCTTGCGCGTGCGCGTGCGTGCTTAGATGTGCTTATCAGGCATGCCCACCTTCATGTCACTTCCAATTTACTTCACCCCATTTTCACCTTATTCCTCATTAGAAGCATCTCTGAAGTGCTCAAGGATTGTTTCACTATGACATATGACATCCAGATGCTTTGGAAAATCTCAGTTTCTTAGTTGATATACTTTTTGTTGTTCTTCAGAGTGCCCTGCTTGAAAATTCTGTCTCTTGCTCTTTTTTCCCAGGCCAAAGGCTTTCTTTCTGCTTTGATGCTTAAGTTAATATTTAGACGTGGAGTTGTCCAGACTTTAATGGAAGGAGTATATGCTAGCAGATAAGACCAAATGGAGTTTTTTTCTGTGCTCTTCTATGTGGCTTAAGGCTTAGATTTCTGAAAATCTAAGATTATAATGACTAGTGAGCTACATCTACTGCATAGATTCAATCTTTGGCTGGTTGAAAAAGTAAAAACTATGAGTTCATATTGAAGTCAGTAAGCTATTCTTGTCTTTTCCTTTTTATTGGTGTTGTATTGTTAAAATGTTTTCTCCTGTTTTAGGTTGTGCAAACGATGCAAATACCACTGACTTATGCTGAGGACATCATTGGCATTGGTGGGGCTAACATTGCATATATTCGTCGAACTAGTGGGGCCATATTAACTGTGCAGGAGAGCAGAGGACTACCTGATGAAATAACCGTGGAAATAAAAGGCACTACATCTGAAGTTCAGACAGCACAACAACTGATTCAGGTAAGTGGCATATGAAGATTACATGCTGTTTCATTCTTTAATTAACTTGTCTTTGGTTCGTAAGTTGCCCACATTATTAAAGTTGTTCTTTTTAAAAAGGTGTGCATATAACATGTTAATACAATGCTGTCTAATTGCGGTCGATATATCTTATAGAGAACTATAGTATGGTAAATTTGGCATGTATCTGCCTATTTATATAATATGAATGCCCTTTCCTTTTGCACCAGCTGTGATCCTGTGCAAGGCCTGTAGGAATCCTAATAGCCCAACCATGTCGATGTTGTCTATTTTTGTTTCCTTTGTTCTTTTGTCTTGTGCTCTTATATAGAGCTTTTGGAATTTGAAAGATGGGCATAAATCCTGATTTGATGATGTTTCAAATGTTCCAAGTCAAATAATATGATGGTGTCAAATGTAAGACTAAATTAATTCATTTGTCTTCAGGAATTTATTAATGGTCATAAGGAGCCAGTCACCAGCAGCTACGGCAAGATAGACAGTGGATTGAGGTCATATTCTCAGTTGGGCGATACTTCTTACACGTCTTCATCATTCTCTTCACAGCCATATGGAGGCTATGGTTCTAGTTTAGGAGGCTACAGTAGCTTCAGGCTTTGAAGTGTCGGATTTAATTTGCCTTGTTGCTTCCTATCGGATCCGTCTTGCCTTCAATTATTTGTAGTTTTGGGGAAGTATGTGTAAAGTTTACTTGAGTTTGTTCCTCTCTCTACAAAAATCAGTAGCTGTAAAAGCTACTCCACTTTGCTATCATGTTAAAGTGTAGTTATGCACGTCAGGTTTGTGTTATTTAAGCACGAAGGGATGAACTTCAGAGTAGTATACATAGTGCGGAACATATTCTTGAGCGGTCAAGGCGTTTTATGCGAATTCAAGTTTCTTCAATTTGTTAGTTGTGTCAAATCATTTCTCTCAATCTGCTCTGAAGGGGTCATGACAGTCTGTCGCGCAGTTAACATTGGAGTCTAGACGCATTTTTTATGCATTGGGTATTATTGAGTCCTCTGTGGATTAGGCAGTGTTTCTGACTTCTTACTCTGTGTTGAGTCTCGAACCGGAGACGAAGTTATTCGGGCCTCTTTGCGGTAGGTTTTGCAAGTTGAGTGTCTCAAAGGGAAGTAGTAGTAGAGATGCGATATCAAGAAGAACTAACCTACGCTCTGTATTCATTGAAACACTCTTTTTTCGTCTTTTCTTTTCTTCGTGATTTGCAAAGACAAGCTGAGCAACATACAAGTAGTCTCGACTCTGAGTAACTATAGTAACGGAACTGGTAATACGTTCATCGCGGCACGGATGAGAATACCGAGGAACAATGACAACAGACGCACACAGAGATAGAGATAGAGAGAGAGAGAGAGAGATGAGTGCAAAAACTCGCAAATCCTAGAAATTTCTCGGGCAATTGTTCTCATGCCATTCGATCAAATGCTCATAGGGCTCTGTGGGTCGTTAAGTGCTGCGATGGCCGTCTCGATCTTCGTCTTCAGATTCTCTTTCTCATTCTCATCCGCCTGCATCAAACGAACACATAAAAACAGGGTGAATTAAAAATCATGGATTCTTATACGTATATCGACCTAACTCAATCTAAATCATCGAAATCAAGCGCGTTGAAAATGGAACCGGATGACCTGCGAAGTCCTACCGGCCTCGTTCAAGCTCTCTAATCCGTGGGGGTCAACCGCGGGAAGCCCCAGCCAACAAGAGCGGACCGAACACGATGTTGGTAAATATATTAGACTTAAGGAGCCCCTAATGTCGTATTGAGTCAATAATTGGATTCTCAAGCATTCAATTATTGACAGATACAGGTACGTGGATCCTACCTGCGCATTTTTCTATAGGGCCAATAAGATATTACACGGTGGCTTAATTATTTAATGTCTACATGGCGAAGCATCAAAATCTATTCTTTTAGATTATTTTATGCTTCTATTTTTGTACTCGCATGGTTCAGAAATGGGCCCTCCAGTTGCGCAATGACTAGTGTACAAAAGCGCAAAAATACATAAACACGGGATCCAAGCGGGACCATCTAATTCTTTTGACAAAGAGGCAAGTGTCCCATATGACATTAATTTAGTCACTTATTTATCTATAATCTTAGGTGACCCGGAGAAGAGATAATAACGCCGGAGCGGACCACAGCTCAGTTTTTCTAAGGGCTGTTTTTTGCAAGAAAAAATATTTTCCAAAAATCAATCGCTTGTATCACTTATAAAAATGCATGAACAAAAAATAATTTCATCGTTCACAGAAATGCCGAACAAAAATTATTGTCCACAATGCAAATATTTTCATTGACTAATTATTTCAAACGATATAAGTAATTAATTTTTTTTTAAAAAAATTTGTAATACTCGTTCCTCACAAAGCAAATGAAGATGAAATTTGATTGTAGCGCAATGATGAAGAAAGATGAGTAAATGATTGGCAATTTGGCATAAAAGTTAGGTGGTTCATAGATGAGGGCACCCAGATAATGTGGAGAACGTGCGGGCAATAGAAGCGTGTGAAAGAGACGTAATAAATAAAGAAGAGACGTAATAACCAGCGTGGGACTCGAGTTAAATTAATAAATAGCGAAATCACTCATAATATGACCAAAAAAGTAAATTGGTCACACGCTTCGCTACGCGTTTCTAGTACCAGCACGAGCTCCTCGTGCGCATCTAAATCATATTTAAACGGATGGAACTTTGAATTTAACATTAATATTATTTTGCCTTCCTTCTTAACTATTTAAAAAATATCGGTCTTAGGGAAAATCATGGGTTTACCTCTCAGATGTGACTTGGTCACTCTTGCGACCGTGTAAGGCTCCCGAAAACTCGTTATCTTTTCGCGAAAGTTTCGATCAATGTTGTCAAGCACCCAGAAATTTTCTTTTTTAGTTTTTGTTCTGTTTGCCAAATGCAACAAAAAAGAATTTGTATCGGTTGACTTTGAGATCACGATTCATCTCTCTTGATTTTGAGATAATATTTTGTATGGCAATGAACTTTTAATTATAATGGGATATCATGGCAAAATAATAATAATAATAATAATAATAATAATAATAATAATAATAATATGTTAGAGATCATGAAGCTGAAATTTCAACCATTTCACGATTTTTTTAATGATAAGTCATGTGATCTTATAAGTAGATAGACGATCTTAGTTTGTCTTTTAAATTCAGAGGTCATTTCGTGTAATCATTTGATCCTTCTAAAAGAAAAACATAGAGTATCGAAGTCTTGCAGCTAGCTCAACATCAATCTAACCCATCGGATGAGCAATCAAGCAAACAATTGATGTATAAATAGATGTGTAATTGTTGTTTATCGTGTATATTTTCGACTGACATCGAACACAAAATTAATGATTTGGAAATTCAAGATCTCTTCTTCAAAACCCCCACAAAAAAAAAAAAAAAAAAAAGAAGCCACGGACCTTACTTTAGAGGTGGAAATCTGCAAGATGTGAATCTCATCATTTGCATCCAATATTTCCTCCATATCTCCGTATCTCATATATAAAAATAAGTGTTTCTATATTATCAATTTTAATTGAGATGCTTCAAAAGCTGCTAAACTTAATAATGAATAATATTAAGTAACAGTAGATTATTAAAAACATTGTGAAAAAATTATTAATGTTGGGTACTAATCCGTTGTGTCACGGTACCGTGAAAAGGTGCCAACACCAAATACATATTCTATTCAAAAGGACAAATAATGTTGTTTAAAATGATGTTTCACGGATCGATAGAGCATCAAAGGGTGTTTTTTTTATATGATCCTTTGAGAATGCATTTCAAACCCTAGAAAATCGTCCCATCAAAAAAGAGAATAAATCACACTCACTAATTATAAATCTTTTAAATTTTTTGTGCAGTAATATCACGAATTACGATTGGAAAGATCCCTTGCCCCGGAGCAGAGGAACGCCTTCTCGTGTGCTCTTAGAGCAACTGAGGAGGAATTCCCAACCTCAACAGGCGATGAGCTTGCAAAGAGGCAAAGGGGTTTTGTCAAAAAAAAAAAAAAGAGGCAAAGGGGAGAACCTCGCCGTTTAAGGTGGAAACATGATTAGATGGGGGGCCATGTTACATCCCTTTTTTCAGAAGAAATTAACCTTTTCTCTTTCCTCTGACCAGCTAGCATCCGACCATACGAAATAAACTAACGTGTTCTTGTCCTAAATTGGACATCCAATTATGGAGCTCCCACTTTACCATAAAGTAAAAGTCATTATCTGTTCCCAACTCAGCGGACCCACCATCCCTCATTGATACCCCCTCTCTATGAATGAGAACCATCTAGAATCTTTTTATTGGGTATTGCGTATGTATACCCGACGAAAAGAGAAAAATATATATATTTATGTTGCTTATTAATATGTAGATAAGGAAGAGGTTGGTATGGTGATAATCTAGTGGTTTTGTTTCTTTCTGGCGAAAATCTGATTGTCTTCACATCAACAGTGCCACTTCTAAGTGGCCCCATTATGTTTCTAGTAAGTTGGGGCAAGAACGTCTTTTAATTTATCTGTCGGCTTTTAAATTGAACATCATCATAAGTTAATGGACAAAAGAGTGTGCTCGGTTAACAAAGTTCATTACTCTTCTTTTAAATAAAAAAAAAATTGAGACCACATAAATATTAAATCTTTCTCAAGATCGAGAAATTTCTCTTTTTTTTTTGGTCTTTACACATATGAGTTGGGATTTCTCGTGAAACGAGACATCTCCGTATCAATTATTGTCCTTATATTTTAGAACCTATATTTTGCATCCCCGCAACTTAAAAGGACTTATTTGTTCTTATGCACATTTAGACCTTGAAAACGATATCCAACATCAAGAAAGGGATAACTTGGGGAAGAAAATGGAAACTTGGTCAATTGTGTACGAATTGAAGATGCAATTTGAAATCCAATGAAAAGATGAGGACGGTAATTGTAGGTTGTGAATACAAGGAGCAAAATTTACCCTAACATTTTTTTTAGCACTAAGACATTACTAAACTATGACGTCATCCTCCTTATCAGACCTATTAACTAAACCATCAACGATCTACTTTAATTCATTGTCAGAAAACAGAGGGAGGAGTGCCCGGGTCGGGATTCGAATTCGAAGACTAAGTTGCCCCAAGACCAATGAAGGGTGAAAAATTACCAATTAAATCGGAAAAAAAAAAGAACGCAATTCAATATTCACGATTCCAATTTTTACCCTGCTTTTTTATTATTGGAAATTGAAATACTTAAACGGATCGATTTATTCCTCTATTTAAAATCTGAAATTCTAGTGAGAGAGAGAGAGAGAGAGAGAGAGAGAGAGAGAGAGAGAGAGAGGAGTGACCTCAATGAAGACCGTCTTCAAAAGCCGGCCTGAGAAGGCAGTGATGTTGGCGGTGATGATCTTGAGCTTCAAAGACTCGAACACTTCGCACAGCTTCACCATCGTGTCCGTCCTTTTGCTGCACGTCAAGCTCACCACCAGTGTCTTCTCTCCCATGTATGTGATCCTCAGCTGCATATTGTTAATTCCTTATTAGACCCATTCAATTCCATCACCAACATCATCACCTACGTATCCAGCCATATCGTATTTGTTTATGTTCTTCCGGCTGGCCTGTTGTCCCACCCGATTATTAAAATTCCCACGAGGATTTCGATTGGTGCAAACTGTCGGATTCGCTCCTCTATTGAGACAGATCACCAAGGTTGGGAGAATTCAACTAATCATTCTTGTTCAAGATTGAAAATTAAGCAAGCCCAGAATAAGAATCAGCCTGGACAACAACATCGAGATCGCGATTTTTTTTTGGGGGAGAGAGAGAGAGAGAGAGAGAGAGAGAGAGAGAGAGAGAGATTACTTCAAGCACTTCGATGGGGGAGATTCGGGAGCCCCCGGAGTCGTAGAACGCGTCGGTTCTCTTCTTCTTTGATCTCAAGTAGGCAGGAAGATCTTGATCGAAGTCGTAGCCGCCGGGGCCCTTCTTCAATTTGCCGGATTCGAGCTCCAAAATTTCAGCTTGGATCCTTCTCTCTTGATCGTGCAACTCTTGGATGTAGTCAATCGCATCCTTGATGATGGATGCCTTATCCATCTGTACCCCAAAAATAAAAAGCACCGTACCCATCAGATATAATCCAAAATTAGACATGACTACAGTCTCGAGTTCAGCCAAAAACAGAGCAACATCACTCTCCAGTCTCAATTATTGAGAGGTGGGGTGTGACGTCGGACCAAAAATTCCTGTGCAGTTTGTGACTGCAATTGATTGGGGGGGGCATGGTCATCACCTTGCTAATGTTGGGCACCACCGCCCTCAATGCGAATAGCCTCTCGTTGAGCTTCTTCCTTCGGTTCCTCTCCGACACGATGTTCTTGGAAGCAGCGGTCGACGCCGCCCCGTCAGGGGAGCTCGAGTCGTAGTACCCGGATATCGCCTCGTCCACCCAACTGCCATAATTTTCCAAACTTTTCTGATGTGATGATCTAGGCAAGTATAGGGTAGGCCTTGATTAATTGACTGGTTGTGCTCTGGTGTGTGTATACAGAGAGAGACAGAGACAGAGACAGAGACAGAGACAGAGAGAAGGAGAGAGATGAAACCTGTCGAGCTCTTCATTTTGGTAGAACATGGTCGTCTCCCAATAGTTCTGGTATTCCTCAACGTTGTTGTCCATGGCGTGCTTGTGGGTTTTTCTTTTCCGCGTGTTTTGTTTGGGTATCACAGAGAGAGAGAGAGAGAGAGAGAGAGAGAGAGAGAGCCTATGAGGTGGTCGCCAGAGAAGGGAGGGCAGGCTTTATATATACGCGAGAGAGAGAGAGAGCAAGACTCCAAGGAAGGGGAGTGAAGGATGGCACCATCGTCCCCAACTTTCGTCACGTGGCGGAATTAAAATTTTGTTTCTTGATTGCTCTTCTCCTTCGTCGTCTTCTTCTTCTTCCGTGAAACACCGTGAAAAAGAAATGAAGAAAAAAAAAAAGAAAAAAGAAAAATGTGGAGGACCAATGGAGTTTTAGTCTTCGAGCCGCGTGGACGTTGGGGACATGGATCGCAATTTCACATGTCACCATACGCCTGTCTCCCTCAGGGTACTAAGAAATAACATGAATGCTCTTTCGTTGGATTTCCCGAGTCCCACGTGGGTAAGCCCCACTCGGAGAGAGGCAGCGTGGCTCGGACCCCATTCCCGTCTGATTAAAGACTCGATGCGCCATTCATTTGACTCCTTCAGTCATGATGCTCCTTACTTTATGTGCTCCCGCAATCCCCCAGAAATTGCGGGAGCATAAATTTTATGTGCGCTATCCAGCGGCATCTCGACACGCCCCCTCGCGCCGAGGGCAATGGCTAGAAGGGTTTGATACGGAACGGGGACGCGTAAGAAAGGAATGAGCTCCGTCGAAGAGTGGAAGAAAAGGCGTGTCTAAACGAAATTTGAGATTTTGGCGGAAGCGTACAAAGCGTGTCTGATTATGATCAACAGTCTATGGACAGATTATAAAGATTTTAGTAATAAATGTATCAGAAGTCTTAAGACTTATTACAAAAATGCAATTAAATCATTAAATTTTTAAAAAGTAAGATTAAGTTTTAAAACTTATCAAATCGATGAAATCAAATTCGTATGTTAATTATGTTCAATTTTTGTAAACCAAAATGCTAAAGTGGCTTTTTCATAGGTTGTTTAAGCCAACAAGTCTCTTTCTTCTTCTTCTTCTTCTTCTTCTTCTTCTTCTTCTTTTTTCGTTTCTTGTGCACTGGTCACTACTGCTCATCTCCTTGTTCAAGTGAATAAGGGTTTTGTAGCAGAGCTCAAGCCCATATTCAGGGTCAAGCTTGACATTTGGTGGAGCATGGCCTCTAGATCTAAGTTTAAGCTGCCACCATGAGTGAAGCCTGACTAATAGATTTGAGGTTAATCTTAAAGCCACAAGCAGAGGTCGACCTAGATGACATTGAGTTCAAGCTCAGATCTACTTGGGAGCTCATGACCACGGTCGCAAGCTTTGAGCTTGTTAATTTTATTATTTATTATTTATTAAATATTTAAGTTTTTTTTTTCTCGATGTGGCACTTTGTGGGCACCACATCAACATCATGTGCAACAAAATAGTAATAAAAGAAGGCGGCATCAGCTTTTTTTATTAATTATATTAATGAAGTCAGTGAAATGATTTGATTGCACAAACTTGATAAGTTTTAAGAGTCGATCGTACTTCTTGAAAGTTTTAGGATTTAATTGAACTATCGTGATAAATTTTAGGATTTCCAATTCACTTATCCTAGTATTTTATTATTTACTTCTAGATGCATAATGTGGGAGCCGTGAATCGACTTTGAATGAAGTTTTGTATAATCATATCTTGAAGACTGATCTTTAAAACATTTGCAATCCACGTGAATGACAATCTTATTTTCGCTTTGGGGCTTTGTTTTAGCATCCTTACCATGTTTGGACCCAACACAAACTCCTTGTAATGTATTGGAACTTAACAAACAAGGGAGGGTGTATTGGTTGTGGTGGCCTTTTTCATATATGTTCGTGCAACCTAACATGTAGAGTATGCAAAGTGTTTGTAGAGTTATGCAAAACAGATATCTTCAATAAACAGTAATGTAAAGAGAATAGGGGATGGAAGATATTGTAAACAAAAGTATAATGGTTTGTCTTTTTCACTTGGCCTACTCTTCCCTGTTTTAATGGCCTAACAATAAAGTTGGGATCCACCATTGCCAAATTCGAAGCTTTTGACAGCATTTGCAAATGAAGTTGCCTCTCGACGAGGGATTCTGACTTGCTTTACAAGTACACACACTTCACTCCACTTTTTAAAGGTTTTAAAATATTTTTTTTATTGATCACTCGTTTTTTCATTAATCAACCATTTAAAAATATATAATGAGTATCCAATTTTTGTCATTTGACATTTTTGTTAGTAAGATCTTTTTGTTTTTGATTTAGTCGCGTTTCTCCTACTAATATATTAGTTCTATTAATATAATCATTGATTATAAAATGTTTATTCTTTAATAATATTAGTATTATTTCTTATACTAATTTTATAGTTAATTTATTTTTCTCCAGTTTTTTTTATTTTTATTAATTACATAAATCAACGGTAAAAGATCGATTTCTTACAAAAAAATTGAGATGAAAACACACATTTACCCCTTAAAACTCAAGTCCATCGCAAGTGCTAACGAAAACTATTATGAAAAATTAAAGGCCGTAGCAAAACGAAAGTTGAGGGGATGATTATAACTGCTGAAAGTTTTAAGAGGAAATGTGTGCCACTCCCTAATTTTAGAGTGTCGTGTGCGATTTCCCATGGATTGAGAAAAAACAAAATATCTTCACACAGTTGTACTTTCTTTATTATGATTGGCCAAATACATAGTTGTACTTCTCTAGAAATTAGATGGAAGCCGTTCTAAACGGGTGCATTTTCTCTAGACATGAAGTGGACCTAGATAATTTAATATGTTTCGAAATATCTAAAATAGATAGATACATATATTAAATATATAGAATAAAGAAATTAAAAAGAAAAATAAACAAAGAATAAATAGAAAAAACGTGAAGTGATAAAAAAAATCAAATATTCTAAAAATGGAGACATATATTTAAAAATGGGTTTTGCTAACATAATAATTCTTTTCTTACTATGAGAATAACAGCTTGTTAGAAGTCATAAATTTTTCGAGGAATGAATTCTATAATAATTTATAATTATTTGATATTTTTCATCACCCAATCAAAAATCAGCATTCTTTTTCTTTCCATTTCCGGATTTCGTAGGGGAGAGAATTGGCATATTAAGATCAAAACCCAAGGCTTCCTGGAAAAGAAAAAGACATTGTCCTTCACCAGTAACGTCCTTCACCCCTTGAGGCTACGTTCACCGCGTCTTGGTGCTTAAAAAAAAAAAAACAATCCGATCTATGACTAGCCAAATGATCTATTTGCTGCTACTAACTAAGGCACTTTAAGAAAATTAAAGAACATTCCTGTCGTCCTTATCACGATTTCAACACTTGCCAAGAATTGCCAAAGAGAGCCGCTAAGAACAATCCGATCATAAACACTGCCATCGTCCCTTGCACGACCTAAGTTCTCCGGGTAATTTCAACTTTTGGTTTGCGTCTGTTCTAAAGGACTAATCAAGTTGAAAAGTCTAAATGCCTTGTGTTATTATTCGAAACAAGATTTACCAAGAAAGAAAACATATACTCAATAGCGCAATTGAGCACTTAACATCACCCATCATAATCAGTTTGACTGAATTGATGATGTTGCGATGGCGGCTCGGTGTTTAACACGAGATGCACATGTGATGTCTAATTGGGACCATGCTAGTATAAAGGCCGTACATTGGCTACAAAGAAACAAAAAGAATGATGTGACAGATAATGAAAACGAGATATGTTAAAAACATGCATGAATATAAGGAGCAAAAATTATCCAAAAGTTCTTAAATCTATCATGACCAATTAAGTTTAAAATTTTCAATTGCACCGATTCAGTGCAATTTTTTTGTGATGATTTGCCAATTAATTATTCCAATCAATTTGACCAGACATTGATGACATGAAAAATTTCTTAATTTTTTCTTTTCTTTTTTCCTTTTTGTGCCTGCTAGCTACCTCTCGTCCAAATTTGGCAAGAGGAGGGTTAAAGACAGCTATCCTCCCCAAATCTAGCAAGAGTGAGGTCGAGCGGGAGTAGCCTCACTTAGGCAAGGGTCGACGAAGGCTACCTTCATTTGGGTGATTGCTACCTTGCCTGGGTGGCCCTCATGGCCAGCCACAAGGAAAAAAAAAAAAGAAAAGAAATGCCAAAAAGGAATAAAGTAATAAAAATAAATATTTTAAAAATTTGTAAAAATTATCTTTGTCAGCGACAACTGTGTCACTAGGGACAGTTGGCATCTATGTTAATGATTTCCGGCCAAAATTAGCTGGAATGACTAAATTGACAAATTGTCAAAATATTTAGGAATAAATTGGCACAATTGAAAAATCTATGACTAAGTTAACCATCGTGCAATAGGTTTATGAATTTTTAAGCAGTTATTCATTTGCAAATATAATATAATATACATGAAACCAATTATGAAAAGTGGTGCCCACCCCCTAAACGACTATAATAACTATTGAATAAACTAAAGAGATGACAGGTTAGCCTGAATTTTGGGGTAAAAGTATACGTTGGATGTAATCATTTTCTCTACAAATAAGCCCACTACAAGTGGTTACATTAATCACCGCTAAAAATTGCACCTCATTAACATTCCCATGCAATAACAATTAAAAATAAAAGAGAAAAGAGAACTGATCTCATCTATGCAATTGGTACATCAAACATGGAGTTCTCCTACGTCTACGATGAGTTTTAGACATCCATATTTTAAGAAAGACTTTCTGTACAAAAGTAACTAAATATTTGCGTAGGCGTAGCAAATGCGTGGAAGCAAATTCAAGATATCCAAAGATGTATAGATAGAAGCCTTGTTTGAGGCGCTAGCTGTAGTGCCAACCATCGCCATCTGACGATCAGAGATGTCCTCTGGCGACGACCGCAAACCCTTGTTTGCGGTGAGGATCGGAAATCCTCACTATCATAAGCAGGCGAGGGTTGCAATCCTGCGAAATCTAAGATGAGGGTCACGAGCCTCATCGCTTGCTCGGTAAGGAAGGACCGGCTATGTACCAATTAGTAGTGACGGTTGTCTGCACACATCGGAGCTCCAGTGAGGATAAAAAAGCATATTGTCATTCAGCTAGAAATATTAAAGTCATCTTGAATTAAATTCATTTTGATTTCAATTGATCCAATCGAGTTTTTCTAGTAAAGTGCATACAAGTTATTCAGCTAGAAATATCGCTGGTAAAGTGAAGATAGGAAAGACCTAATTATAATACTTTGAAACAAAGACCTAAAACTTGATCGCCCAAGTTAAGAGGCTTTCAACTTGATGGCATTCCATGCACAAAGTTTAAGGCTTCTTAAGTGTTGTTTCAAGAAACAATCTTGATTAAAATTATGCAAAATAGATTTTTATGAAGATAAGGATACTATAAGTGCCAAAGGTTATTTACGAAACGAACTTTAGTGTCCAAAGTTTTGTTTTGTTTTTTTTTCTTTTTTCAGATTACTTAAATTCCACTTTTTTTTATAAATTAAAAAAACAATCAATTAAATGCCAACTCCGATTTAGGTCGTCAGAATTTCGACATTGCCATATTTTGTTAATCTCCCAATCTTACGTGGTTTGCCGGTGTGCTCAGTAAACATATAACCCCTAAACGATGTCATCTAAAAATTGTAAATAATGATTGTTTGAATACCAAATTTTGTTTAAATTGATTACTTCAATGTCAAGCACACCACTTGAAAATGCTATATGGACTGGATTTATTAAATGATATGCCAAGTCATTTAAATTTTTTAATTATGAAAGCCACGTATATTTTTTCATTCGAATTTCTCATTGTTGGCACTTAAGTGATCGTTTTTCTCCAATTTGACACTTAAGTGATCCGATGTACACTTTTGATACTAAAGTGAGCGTTGTATACAACTATCTCTTTTTCTGCTCTATTCTCTTCTTTCTAGTTAAGGTCATGTGCACATTAAAATCTAAAAATAATTTATTAAGTCAAGAGCACTAAGTAGATCAAATTAGATTAATCCCTAGAGTTTCACTTATCATGAAAAAGACTTGAGCAACCCAAAATTTAGTCAACTTCAGGTAAAACAAACAAAACAAAAATCATAAACTCTTGTCTTTAAAACGATAGAACCCATTGATAAAAACTAGCAGAGTTCAATAATTCTTCATTTATTCCGCCGGGAAGAAAAGAATGCAGGTAGCAAGCCACACAATAGTTAAAAAGACACATGGTAAGAATCGAAGGAAATGTAACTTAAAAAATATTACACTTGGCCACATTTGGCTTGCTTAATAAAAAAAAAAAAACAAACTTAAAGTAATAAATGGTCTTGGGTTAAAAACATTAGGTGTATAGGTGTTCTAATCCAAAAGCTTCAAGTGGTCTATTAAGAGTAGGTAGGATACAAGTGGCCTAAGATAGGGGTGAGCATTGGTCCAGGGTCAATCCTGGACCAACCCTGGACTAGTTCCCAGGGAGACTGGGTCGGTCCTTGGTCATGAAATTCCTGGACCAGTATTATGCGCGTCGGTCCTCAATCCTGAGAGTTTTGGGTCAGTCCAATCCGGACCAACCCTGACTATATATATATAATTTTTTTATATAGTGAAAACCTTAAAATAAACGGCATCAACAACATTAAACAGCTATTTAGTGAGAAGTTCAAGTAATTTTACATTGTTCTTTAATAACTTAGGTTTTTAATATAGTTTATGACGTCAATAGTTATAATTTACGAAGGAGGAAATTATTTTTGTGAGAAGTCCTCACGGCGTTCGAAAAGACACCTTATGGCATCCTCCTTTAGTATTTGTTCTCTTTTGTCTTATTTATCCTCTTAGTCTTCAATTTTCCAAAATCAAAATAAACAATTTCTCCGCTCACCACTCGACACTTGCCTCACTTGCTTTGGGTCACTCGTGCCGCTCGCCGCTCGATGCTCGCTTGGCTTGTTGCTCCCCACTCGACATTCGATGCTCATTCTGTTCAACACTCACCCTACTTTCTTAACTGACCTCGCTCATCATCAAACCCATTGGGTTGGTACGATCCCCGGTTGCCCTTTCAAGGAGTACAAAAAATGAAATAAAAAATTATTGGTTGGTCCTGGGTTGACCTTCAAATGGGACCGAACCCATTGGGTCAATCCGGTCCTCAATCACTTTTTAAGAAATACAAAAAATGAAATAATAAATTATCGGTTGGTCTCGAGTTGATCTTGGAACCGAACCGAACCCATTGGGTCAATCTGGTCCTTGGTCCCAAGCTCAATACGGTCGGTCCTTGGTCCCAAAAATTGAGGACTAGCATTATGCAAGTTGGTCTTAGGATTAGAGGGTGGACCGGCTCAACCCGGACCGTGCTCACCAGAGAGAGCTTATTCTTCGACCAAGTAAAATGAATGGCTGGGAGTTAAATTAGAGCATTGAAGGGATAAAGTTATAATAGGTGATGTATTACATGATATCATTGCTAGGACAAGTTCAATGTTGCATGTGGGTTACAACAATTGGTGGATAGGGACAAAGAGGTGGTAAAATTAAAGAGGGACAAATGACTCAAATTATATGGTTCCAAAGTCAGTACGTGAATAAGGAAAATAATGCCCATTCTAAACATTGATAATATGGAAAAATATTGTAAACCCACTATAACGTTTGGCAAAAATTACCGAACGCTAAGAGAGACTCAACTTAGTAAATCTCCAACCTACTACTCATTTGATACACAATCTCAAAGGGTATCAGTTTACGTTAACAACCAATATATATGTTTCATTGCCACTACATATAATTGACCCAAGAGCAAATATTTATAAATTTAATTCTAATAGAATCACTTTCCGAAAACAACGGACAAAAAAATACATTTTGAATCCCTCGAGTACTACAACTTATTAATCCAACTGAAATTTCCAATTTTGATATTTATTGTATTCATTTCTATATATTAATTGATGTAGGAATTTTTCGGATGTCAAAATATAACCTAGCCAGCTAAGACCATGACATGGTACACCCTGGTTGCTTGCCAAGTCACAATCGTGACCAAGCCAAAGCAATGGCACGATCGAAATCGCTTGCTCACTGTCATCTATCAGATCTAAGCAACAATGATGAACAAGGTCGTCTAGTCTTGTCAGTACCTTAGATCTTGCCATAATGGCTGACATTCTAGAAAAGTGCCTACAGGTACTCTAAATGTCAAAACCTTAAAACTTGATATTGCATTAGTCAAAGTAGAAACTACCTCAAGTTATTTAATCTAGATCACATTATGTAATATCAGAGTGGGACCACCTCTAGAAGGCATATGATTTAAGGACAAACTGCACGAAAACTGATAGGCTTGTAACGACCTGGCCCAACAATGGCGGGAAGTGATCATTGAGCCAAGAGGGTGTAGACAAGAAGTAGCTTCCGATGGGTTTCTAAGATGGTAAAGTGAATTGCAATGAATAAAATTGCATATTGAACATAGAGAGATCACTCCTAAATTATATATGCAAAACGGGATTAACTTATAAGAAGAGGCATCTTTTGACATAAAGATGATGTTTAGCATTAGAACTTCAATGTTAAGCATGTTCATGTAAGAACACTACCAAGATGCTAAAAAAATTCCTACAAATCCACCAAAGAATAAAGCTATGAGACTCAGTATTGAATGACAAAAGTGGACAATACTTCAAATGAGTTAATTTAGGGGTGTCACATTGAGAATCCCTCACCGGCATCCTATCCTTGCTCGTAATTCATTCCTTCAAAATGTAGGATTTTTTTTATAGACAAATCCTAATAAGAGCAGGATTATTGATTATTTCTTTTGATTCATAATGTCGTGAGCATAGGTTGTGATCCATGTATTGATTAGGTTTCTTAACTTAAGTAGTTTTTTGAATATAAATTGGTTTCCTAATCTAAGTAGGATTCCTAATTTGAATAGATTTCCTAATCTAATAGTCTAAATAGATCTCTTCATTTAAGTAGGATTCCTAGGTGAATTAGAATTCTTAGTTTAAGTAAGTTTCTTAATTCAAGTATGATTTCTAGTCCAAACAAGATTTCTAGTTCAAGTAAGACTCCTAGTTCAAACAAGATTCATAACTCAAACAAGTTTCCTATTTCAAATAGGATTCCTCATTCAAATACGATTCCCGATCTAAGCAGGTATTCCTAGTTTAGGTTGATCTCCTAATTTGAGTGAGTTTCATGGTGAAATTTAGTTATGATAAGATTAGATTTTCTTTTATTAAGCCAATGTGCATTATGCATAGTTGTTCAGTCTTCGCCTAATATAACCCCGGTTCTACTTTCCTTGTGAAAAACCTCAAGAAATTAATATCTTAAGACAACAAGTGTGGTGGCTAGGGGTGAGCATTGGTCTAGGGTCAACCCTAGACTGACCCTTGACCGGCCCAACTCTACCGGTCCTAATCCAATTCTCAGGGAGATTTGGTCGGTCCTTGGTCTTAGAATTCTTGGACTAGCACTGTGCGAGTTGATCCTTGGTCTTGAAAGTTTCGGATCAATCCTGACTATATATATAATATTACTTATAATTTTTATATAGAGAAAACCTTAAAATAAACGATGTCAACAATATTAAATAGCTCTTTAATGAGGAGTTCAAGTAATTTTATATTGTTCTTTAATAACTTAGATTTTTAATGTCTTTTATGGTGCCAATAGTCATAATTTACCAATGAGGACAATGTTTTTGTGAGGAGTCCTCACGACGTCAAAAAGGCATAAACAGCTCCTTATGACATCATCCCTAGTAGTCATTCTCTTATATTTTATTTGTCATCTTAGTCTTAAATTTTCCAAAATCGAAAAAAACAACTTCTCCTCTCACCACTTGACACTTGCCTTGCTTGCTTTGGGTCACTTGTACCGCTTGCTGCTCGATGTTCGCTTGGCTTGTTGCTTCTCACTCGACATTCGATGCTCATTCTGTTCAATGCTCACCACACTTGACCCTCACCGCTTGCCTTTCTTAGCTAACCTCACTCATCATCAAATCCATTTGGTTGGTATGGTTCTCGGTTGCTCTTTTAAGGAGTACAAAAAATGAAATAAAAAATTATTTGTTGGTCTTGGGTTGACTGTGAAACCGAACCAAACTCATTGGATCAATTTGGTCCTTAATTGTGTTTTTAATAAATACAAAAAATGAAATAAAAAATTATTTGTTGGTCTTGGGTTGACCCTGAAATCGGACCAAGCCCAATGAGTTAATTCAATCCTCAATCGCTTTATTAAGGAGTACAAAAAGATGAAATAAAAAATTATCGATTGATCTCGGGTTGACCTTGGAACCGGACTAAACCCATTAGGTCGATTCAGTTCTTGGTCCCAAGCTCAATAGGATCGGTCTTTAGTCCCAAAAATTGAGAACCAACACTGTGCGGGTCGGTCATAGAGTTAGGGGGCAGACCGGCCCAACTCGGACCATGCTCACCCCTAGTGGTGGCTAAAGGCAACTATAATTGTTTAATGATATTTTGTACATCTTTTTGTAAGAGAATGATTGAGAATAAATACAAGAAAAGAAAGAGAAGCAGTGCTAGGGCTCCAATTATAATAACAAATTATAGAAAATATACATAAAATATACAAAGACTAATCAGGGAAATAATTATGGAGGAAATTTCTGTTGTAGCCTTACTATCTAACACCTTGTACCCTTATTTGTTGAATATTATTTTATAGTTATTATTGCTTGAGAATCATGCACGATCATCATATTCCACGAGTTAAAGGCTTTAGGTTATGAAATTGATGAAATTGCATGCTAAATGTTTTCATAAAGAGAGGAGATACTTAAAGAGTGTCGGATTTATCTAGCGTAACCAAATCCTTATATTCAGAATCTCTAATTTGTAAGAGTAAGATGGACTCTTACGTCTTATTCGGGTCTCTAACCAGCCCATAAAATGTTAATGGTAGTTTCAAAGCAAATTGATTAATTATTTGAAAGACAAAACAAAGTTGGAATCAATAGGCTTTGAGAAGGTCTGTGCTATGCATAGGCGCCATCACACAAGATGGACTATTTTACGCCCACTTAACAATTCTTCAACTCCCTCAGGAATATCACATTGGGAGGATCGCAACACCCATGTAATGACTCATGGATGAATGACATGAGATCATACACGCATTTGACGTCCAACATGAGTAATTTTATTGCGCAAAATATTCAAAGAAGGTTAGCCACAATGGAAACTGGCGTTCTGTAATCCCGATTTGTATTAGCGAGTTGTGATGACCCTAATAGCACGATTGTTTTCACTATGGCAAAAGCAAAACACAAATTTTTACTTTCTTATCAAATTTTACAATATTATTAAAAAAAATAAGAAAATCATGAAAAAGTTATAGATCACTATCATGTGTCATCATCGGAAGGACAGAAAAAAGTGAATTATGCATTAGAAATTTATTGAATATATCAATTTCAAATGAAAATATAAATCAAACACCTCCCTTATTCGCTGGCAATTCGCCCCTTTACCTTACTTTATTCCATGCCCACATTTTCGTGGCAACTGTCGAATCTCGAATAAAAGTTGTAGGCCAAGACCTTTCGCCATGGGAAACGAAGCATGTTTCTGTGGCAAGGACCTTTTTTTACCAGACTTAAAACTTTTGACTTGCCTCGCTCTTTCTCTGACGTCACCTCTCCAGCTCATGCATGCATCAGCAGCTGCTTAGAATCAAAGTGACATGTGTCAGGAAAAGAAAAAATCTCGTATGCTCGAGCCCAGCCTGATGCCCATGTGTGGCTCGCGATCACTCCGCCGTCCATCGAAATCCCAAATTCGCGACCCCGCGTCGTGCTTCATGATTGGCGGAATCGATGACTTCGAAATCGCATGTGAGGATGAAAGCGAAACGAGGTGATAATTGGTAGTAGTGTTCAAAGTCGGAGCCCGAATCGGCATCCATATCCATCGGCGTGGTGTGGACATAGATTTTTTTGTAATGGTTGACTTCTTATTGACTTGAGGGACATAATGGGGAAAGAGAAACGACTACCACATGTTTCTTAGAAACTCAGAAGAAGCGACTGGAAAGGGAACAACCCTTTTTTAGGGGATGAATACAACTTGGTCACCTTCGTGTCGTTTTCGCGCGAAAGTCCAAGGAAATTGCGCCACCCTTTTGAAGTAAATGCATTTATATTGGGACTTTTCTTTTATACGGTACACATACGGATGGAATGGAAAAAGCGTTACACAAAAAAGATTTATATACAAGTTTCAATTTCAATAGATAGATGTACTTTTTATACAGTACACATACGCATGGTATGGAGAAATTTTTTACACAAGTTAAATTTAGGCGTTGATATATATACAAGTTTCAATTCAGTATATAGATATACTTCGTTTCCAGATGAAAGTTTTTATTTAGGCAAAAAAAAAAAAAATTGGAGCACACGTATTAATGGGATGGGAGGATACCCATTCAGTTGACTTAGACTTTCCAAAGCGTGGTGGGACAAAGTGGGGATGCAATTGATGGTCCTCCTCGTGTACCATGTTCGAGGACATCTATGCATTGAGTACCGACAAAGTAGTGGGCACGACACTTATTAATGCATTATGTCCTCTCATGTAAGCAATTATTAATACTATCGTGAAGGGATATACGTAGAACAACTTACAAGCATGAAAATACAAAAACGAAAAAGGCATTCTCAGAGTTACCACATGACATGGAGCTAGCTCGAATTGGCTTTGATTAAAATGGCAACAGTGTTATTTCGAGGGTTAAAAGGAACTGATCTTCTGCAACTCAAGTTTATCTCCTCTTGTTAGGAGGCTCAATCAATCACTTTCGGTAGAGAAAATCACACCACAAGCCCTAAATCTTATCTACATAGTACACTTGAATTATAAACCTTTCAATTACTTTACTCAAGTTGTGAACCTTTTATTAAAAGTTGCAGTAAGTTCTAAGCATATTAGGTATTGTTCATCAAAAAGATTTGATTACACCCACATAAGGAAAAGCATCAAAAAAGTCATAACCCTGTTACATATGTGCCAATTTAATTTTAAACATTTTTCACATTAGTATCAATGCAATCCATCCGGCTAATTTTGATCGGCAAGCACTGATGTGGATGCCGGCCAATGTTGGTCGTCCAACCAACGCGGACGTAAGCAATTTTTAAAAATAATTTTTCATTTTTTCATTTTTTCATTTTTTATTAATTTTTTCTTTTTCTTTTCCTTTCTCCTTTTTCTTTTCTTTTCTTTTTTTTTTTTTTTTTGTCTCTATTCTTCTTTCTTGTCCCCACAGTGGTGAGTGAGCTTCGGCGAGATTGCGGCCCTTGCCCAAGGCAACGGTAAGTGGCTTCTCCCAAAGCTACAGACAAGGCAACTTCACCCAGATTTAAGCGAAGCTACCTTGCCCACGTCCTAGGAAGTACCAACATTTTTCGACAATCTTCGTGTCGTGTTAGACACTTCAACATGTGTTTGACACTCTCCGACACTCGGTCAACACGTGTTAGAATATCTGACACTTGATCAATTTTCCCGATTCTCAAGTTTGGAATTCTGACATGCACAGGTCAATTTAGAAAAAAAAATCAATAAATGGAGGTTCAAAATATAAATATGTGAAAAATAATAAAAATAATAAAGGGGGAAAGAAGAAAAACTTAATTTTCTCTTCTTCTATAACTTTTACTTCCTGTGACATACAATTCTCTCCTAAGTTTGTTTTTTCCTACTTCTCTTCTGACACATTTTGACATGCGAGTCCAGACTATGGATTAATGTGGATTGCTTATTTTTCTCTTCCAAGTTTTATGGATTATTGGAATGGCGTTGAATTTATGAAATTGAAACAATGGATGATATTAACAAATTGTGGATTAATGTTTTTAGTGTAAATTATTTCCAGATTTTTTTTTATTATTTATTTATTGGTGAATTTGAATCAAATTAATTTGATTGAAATAATCATAAAAAAATTATGTATGTATAAAAATA
The DNA here is from genome assembly GCA_017140325.1 of Eucalyptus leucophloia subsp. euroa. Lineage (NCBI taxonomy): Eukaryota > Viridiplantae > Streptophyta > Magnoliopsida > Myrtales > Myrtaceae > Eucalyptus > Eucalyptus leucophloia. The sequence goes on from CM029470.1 coordinate 30,514,925, forward strand.
TAAATTTAATATACAACATGTCCCAATGTGTTAAAAATTTCTATTTTTTTAGAAACAACGTGTCAACGTATCGTGTCGTGTTATATTTGCATGTTGTGTGTCGCATGTCGGTATCGGTGCTACTTAACTTGCGACCTTGGGCGAGGTCGGGCAAGGGCCACAACCTCGCAAGGCGCTAGCAAGGGTTTCGTAGACCTCTCCTAGTGTCCGACAAGCCTTTCTGAAGCCTCACTAGCCTCTATAGGGAAAGTCCAAGAAAGAAGAAGAGAAAAAGGAAAAAATAAAATAAAAATTAATAAAAATTATTTAAAAAATTGCCACGTTGGCATTGGCTAAAGACCAATATTTGCCAGCGCCCACATCAGCACCGATCGGCCAAAATTGACCAGATAAACTAAATTAATACCAATATGAAAAGATTTTGAATTAGTTAAATTAAAAAGTTTAAAATGAAATTGATAACGATGCAATAAATTTATAAATTTTTTAGTACTTTTCTCCACCCGCACATTTACTTTAGGCCTTCCTATGCAATTTTTCTATTTTCAGTGACTCTTAACTTTTTTTCAAGTTACTTAGAAGAAGATACATGGCTGTGTACTAATAAGTTACGCTCCTAATCGAGTTTGATAAGTTATTTTAATGGATTATCCTTTCAGTTAAATAATGCCAAGAAAATGTTCATATGAAGAACTAGTCTCTTTTCAACGTTCTCCAAAAATCGTGTCAATTACTTATTTTGCCTAAGATGATAGCTATATTAATCGTCTAACTCGGACGAACATTGATCCTATTTGAATAAGAGAAAGTTCATATACTAATTAATTAGGATTCGACAGTCTTAGGCGTTCTAAAGCAAACTTGGTCGGGCAAGAGCTGCCTTCACCACTGATTGAGATAACGATGACTTAACAAGAAATGATTCAATACCTCCGATACATTTATTTTTTGAGAGTCAATTATAGCATTTTACTTGATCTTTAATCACTTTTTAAAAAATTATTATTGATAAACATCTCTAATTCATCTTATTGGTCTAACCATTTAAGTATCAACAGACAAAGAAACATGAGGATGCAATGGTTGGTTTCATAATTTATATTATCCAAAAATTTTAGAGGCAAAAAACTTAAAAAATTATTTGTCTTGCATATCTCCTTAGATATTGTTAGTAATACCCATAAGTTTAATTAACAAATTTTTTATTATATAAATCCACTGATTGTAAATGCTATAAAGCAGTGTTGTAGCAAATATGTTTGGCAATATATTTCGAGCCAGCAACATCTTAAAGTTAAGTGGGATAATTTTCTGAAACCTATCATGTAATTATGAAGGCGCTACTACTATGACCGATGTGCCAAGCACTTTACAACAATTGCAACACCTCTTTTCACAACTGTGGATATTAGGGGAGAACTGTACTGAATATATTCTAAGATAATCTTCCCTTAACAAGGAAAAAGCCTTTAACCTTGTTGAGATAATCAAAATTTGAGAACTGAATATGATTCAAAATAATTTTATATAAGCAATTAACAGTTTAGATAAGAGATGATAGCAATTTCTGATATCTCTTGACACCTTGGGATTAGAACGGTAAGTTTTATAATTAGAACACAATTGAAATTTACCAGGAAATTGAGCAAGTAAATGAAAATATCTCGTGGAACTTACAAAAAGAACTTACAAAAAGAATGAAGAAGAAAAGAAGAGAGATGTCATGTCATAGTTCCCGTTTTAGTTCCTTTCATGCCATTAACCTTTTCTAATTCTTGAAATTGTCCACCTTTGGACTCCTTGAAATCACACTCGCGCATTCTTGCCGCAAATCCGCAAAATTCTAACCCCCTTTTACCCGCGTCGTGCCTTATTTCCTGTCTTGTCCCCGTCCCTGTTGCATCCCAGCCGTCGTTGGCCTTTGCATCACTGTCATTGTCCCTCCTCGTCTGTCTGCCTCTCTCAACAAAGGCCGGGGGAGATTAAACTTGCTGGGAACCTAACGCTCAGAGAATGGTAAATAATTTATAAATTACCCTATCTCGTAATACCATGGAGCAAAGTAATAAAAATATTTACTAACAGGTATTTTATTTAATAAACTAAATTAAAATACCTAAAATACTATTCAATATACCTAGAATATGTAATAAATACTAAATTCTATATATAATAGAATAGAAAGAAAATCAAGTATATAAATAAAATCAGAATAAAAATTTTTATTACATGAAACATGGCCAAAATTTACCATAAATTTCGAGAAAATAAATAAAAACTTACTTTATATACTTGTCAAAGAATAAATAAGAAAAGGAGAGAGATATCATGTCATTATTTAAATTTCCATGCCATATATATATATATATATATATATATATATATATATAATTTTTTTGGTTATAGTCACAGCCATTCCTTTTAGTTTATTACTTCTTTCTCATTAATTAGAGAACGGCTACACGAAGTTTCTTTAATTCCACGTTTAAAAAATAAATTATTTTATTCCCGATTTGGATTTTGATTTTTCTCCATTTCAAGTAAACCAAGCACTGTAAAGATAAAGAATGAGGGCTCAATTTTACTATATTGTCTTTACTCCTAGCAAACAAAAATGGCCCAATGTAAGCTCCAATGATCTTTTGGGAATTCAATTTCTTTGAGAAAATTTCAAATAATGGCCAAAAGTACTCTCAATTTCTCAAATAAAGATTTGAAGTAAACCTTATCTCAAATGAGGACCTTAAATACCCTTTTTTTTTTTTTTCAAATAGAGCCTAAAATGGACATCATTTAAACTATTGCCTCATCACTGACAAGAGGCAAGGGCCTCTCGGCCCTCACTAGAACAAGGAGAGGGTTGCAACCCTCTTCACATTTTGATTTTTTTGTTTAATCTAAAATACACGAAGTATTTCTAGATATTTTCATTTTCAAAATTTGGAAAGAAATTCATAAGTAACTAAGGGCCTGTTTGTTTTCACTTTTTTTTTTGTTTAAAAACAGTTTTTCTGTTTTATTGTTCCTGGGAACAAAAAAGGAATAAACGTGTTTGTTTGCGTTTTTGTTACAAATCTATTTTTTTGTTCCCAGAAACACATTTGGAACAGAAACAAGAACAAAAGAAATTTGTTTCTTGTTTCTGGAACAAAATTTAGGAACACTTTTTCTCTCTCTTCCATTTTCTTCTCTCTTTTTTCTTCTTCTTTTCTTCTTCTTTTTTCTTTCTTTTTTCTTGGTCGGCAATGCCGTTGAGGGTTGGCGACCTCGCCCAACCAAGGTGAGGCCGACCTCGCGCTAGGCTGGGCGAGCTCGATCTCACCCAAATCTGGTGAGGTCGAGCTCGCCCAGAGACCGACGAGGTCGAGGCCATCGCCGGGTTGGCGTCGCCTGGCGGTGGCCCAGCGACGCCGAGCCTCACCGGCCACTAGGCGAGTTCGGCCTCGCCTAGCTACGGCGAGGCTCGACCTTGCCGGGGGCCGGCAAGCTTCGCCGTGGTTGGGCGAGGCCGCCGGCCAAAAGAAGAAAAAAGAAAAAAATATAAAAAATAAAAATAAAAAATAAAAAATGGAAAAATAAAAAATGGAAAAATAAATAAGAAAAATAAGAAAAATAAGAAATAAAATAGAAAAAATAAAATAAAAATATTAAAAAATAAAAGAAATAAAAAATTATACAAATTTACCAAACATGTTTCTATTCTTGTTATATTTTTGGAACATTTACCAAACGCATTTTTTTATTCAAAAATTGTTTCTGAAGAAATACTTTTTTCTATTTCTTTCCCAAAAATAATTTTTAAAAAGAAATGTTACCAAATGTACCTTAAAAGCCTGCAAACAGGCTATAGGGATTGGTGCTAAATATAGCAAAGTAGGAAAATGACATTATTATCCTCCAATCAAAATTGGAAGAAATTTCTTCTAAACATCCATTTTATTGATAGGTTACAAGTTATGAATATCACTCATTTGCAAATTTAATCAGAACTAAATATGAATGACATCCGTGCTTATAACTCACTAGTTAAAAATATGATAGGAGGAAAAAACGGCTCAATAAAAAATAAAAGGTAAAGTTATTCAAGGGAGAAATTTAAGGAGGGTCATACTAGATTAGTTTGTTGTGGGATATTACGGGGACGGGCCCTCTTAACAGAAACAACACCAACATGGCTCTACGTCATTAACTACCCAATGTTCGGCTAAAATAGGTGCGCCATGCAATGCCATGTAACTCAGAATAGTAATGGAACTCTTGAACATAAATATCAGCCGAGAAGTTAGCTCTGACACCAATCGATAGATGCGGACATAAATGTGTGGTAACAAAGCAAATCAAAGTAGAGATTTGTAGAAGAAAAGACAAAAGATAAAGAGAGAGAAATCCGAATCCATGATGGAGAGAAGGAACTACCAATTTAGGCAATGTCAACATCAATTCAAATCATCCATAATAACTCCTTTAGGAAGATAATTCAAATGAACTAAATAAGTCAGAGGCAAATACCATCATAATGATGCAAGGTAATAGTTCTTTTGAACTAAAGTAATATTAACATGGACATTCTAAAAGTGTTCATCTAAATTTTCCATGATGGAGAAAAGAAACCACACAATTTAGGCAAAGTCAACATCAATAGAAATCATTGATAAACATTCCCTTAGGAAAATAATTTAAATGAACTAAATATTTCAGAGGCATATACCATCATAATGATGCAACCTAATAGTTCTTTTGAACTAAAGTAAAAATTAACATGGACATTCTAGAAGTGTTTATTCAAATTTTCCATGATGGAGAAAAAGAATTACCAATTTAGACAAAGTCAACATCAAAATCCAAATCATTGAAAAACACTCCTTTAGGAAAATAATTCAAATGAAGTAAAAAAACTAAGAGGCAAATACCATCATAATGATGCAAATTAATAGTTCTTTTGAACTAAAGTAAACATTAACATGGACATTCTAGAAGTGTTTAACTAAATTTTTTTATGATGGAGAAAAAGAACTACCAATTTAGGCAAAGTCAACATCAATTCAAATCATCAATAAGAACTCCTTTAGGAAAATAATTCAAATGAAGTAAATAAGTCAGAGGCAAATACCATCATAATGATGCAAGGCAATAGTTCTTTTGAACTAAAGTTAAAATTAACATAGACATTCTAGAAGCGTTTATCTAACTTTTCCATCTAGAAAAAATCTATGTAAAGTGAAAAGATGCAAGTAATACAATGAATTTTCTGGGCCAAATGAAGTAACTAGGAGTGAGTAGTTCTAGGGTGGGTAGGTTTCTAGCTCTAAAACTTGGAATCTTCCCTATCAGGATCAATTCATAATTTTTGAAACTTGGAACCAAGTTTGTAAATTTATAAATTGACCTTGTCGGTCCGATTTGATTTCAAGATCTACCTGGAACTAGTCAATTCCTTTTTTTAAAAAAAAAAAAAATTCATTGAAAGGACAAACTTTAGTAAAACATTCCATTATTTACAATCGAGACAAATAGCAATTCGGAAAATTAGTAGAGCAAAAAACCAACCACAAGTACGGTACAGAACAAGTAGAATTATAGAAGTGTCCAACTCATCCCTCAGTCACGCAAAATGAAATATAAAACAATAGCAAAATATCCCATCCACCAAAACCAACAATCCATAAAAAAAGAATGAGTAAAATAAAACAAACAGTAAAGAGTTCAAAACCCATAACATAGAACATGAATTATACAACTTTATTTCTTATCCATCTATAAAAGATTGCTTCAAATCCTAACCACATTGAAAAAAAAAAAAAACAACAACAACAAACATAATTGATCACTTAACAATGGTTTTGAATTAAATTTTTATTCATTAAACTTAAACAATTAATAGAACCTTCATCACATATATTCTTTCCACTTCAACTTGTAAACTTTATTTATCAATGATAATCTCCTTGTTAAGACAATCCTTGTTTAAAAAAAAAAAGAGTAATTATCAAAATATTCACTCATTAGATATACAATCGCCCGCAACTAGCAAGGACTTTGCAACCTTTGTTGGACTTTAGTTAAAAAAAAAAAGGAAAATAGAAGAAAAAGGTTCATAATTTTTTTAAAAAAAATTTAAAAATTGTTCACATTAGTGCTAGTCATGCCACGTTAGACACCAAGCATCCACTTCAACATTTGCTTATCAAAATCGGATAGAATGACTACGTTGTCAAATTATCAAGAGACTAAGGATTAAATTGGTCGATTTGAAAAAATTATGCCATTCATACAATAAATTTCAATTTATTTATTTTTGGTAATTATCCCATTATGTTAGATCGTCCGAAATCAACAATAAATAAGGAGGTTGTATGGTGTCAAAATTAAGAACGTTGGGGCCATATTTCTTAAATTTGTCTCAAAATGTCAGGGTCCAGACCGGGCATGTCCCGGGAGATCCGCAATCCGAGCTGACCAATCCAAAACGAGTCTAAATATCATTCCAACCGCAAGGGCGACGTTTGCAATGATAGATAAGGTGTGTTGTGAAAATACAAAACATGAAGGACATCCCATCTACAGTTATCGAGTTTGGAATAATTCGGCACCACCGGCCAAAAAATCAACAGCTTCAAAGAATACAGAATCCACTTTCGTACCGTTTCATACTTTTTCCCTCTTTAGTGGATTACCACATCATTCCGTCCAGGAAGCTGATGAGAGAAAGAAAACGCACAAAAGGCTGACGTCCTCGCTATAAACTTGAATTGACCCGGAAAGTGTAGTCGCGAAGTCTGAAACGGAGAAAGATGGACGGCGGGAGCCGCGTTTCCACGCGGGGTTTGCGAATGATAACGTCAGTTCATGCTTAATTTCCTCGAAATTGGGCTCGTTCAAGCACGGTGCTAGCAACTTCCTTGCAGTTGGGCGTGGCGTGACTTTACCCTGTGCGTGACGTGTGAATGCACACTCATTCAACTCAGCCTCAATCTGCATTGACTTCCCTGGGTTTCAACATGATGGTCCTTGCACTCATGATCTCCATAAACCGCTTGGAAAAATTGGTCTTTCAAGATTAAAGTGGTCCTGGTCTGCCGATTGATTATGGGCAATCAGCACGATGAGTGCTCGGTTCGTGTTTCATCTTTGCCTGTCTACGCTCGTTGGAGACTTTAGTGCTAAATCGGCTGGGCCCGCAGACATTTGTCCGAACTTGCGGCGCTCCTCCACCGTTTGAATTGCCGATTGCCTGTGTATGCATTTTCACGGAAAAGAGTACCGCACCGAAAGCAAATTCAAATGGGTTTTCCTATTTCGAACTTGGCATATAAACTGTAAACCCCCTAGAGGCCACCCTTCCCATATGAAAAGGGGGAAGGTGGTTTCTCAAGGAGGCTGAAGGTGAGAACGTTTTGTTTTAGGTATGGAGCTTGACTCTTACGTTCTACAAAAAATGTTTGAAAGTGAGTTGAGATTTAAAAATATAACAGACACACAGACAATAAATATACAGGCTGTCTGCTCATGGACTTCTTCACCAAGCACTGGAATCATGAGCGGTACTCCTCCATCGTCTGAACCGTAGATCTTGGTTGCTTCCGTACTCTTTTAGCAGATAAAGTCACTATCCCTAGAGTAATCCACATCGTTTCTCAATTTCATACTTCTACGACAAAAATTACATTAATAGGGTTGTGTCACACTCAGATGACTAACAATTTTGTATATTATTCGACCTCTTAAGAATAGAGTTGGATGACGTTCTGCACGAACAAATCTTCTTCTTAGTGGGCGATATTCGTGGCGAACTTCAGCAAAGTCTTGTTCAAATGGTAGGAGATTAAAGAGGCACTTTGGCCCATTTATGGCCCAGTGTCCAATGGTTTCTTCGCTTCATTTTACGCTTCTGCTTGGTCTGCTACAAAGAAGGATACTTGTGAAGCTATAGCTGACCTCTTGTATTTATCCAAGCCGCTTAAAAAGATAACTGCAGTTGCTAATACCTCCATAGTATCTTTATTAGGAAATGCAACAGAAACTTGATATCTTTCTCTAAAGGAATCACCAAAGGAAGGTATAAGGATACTAAAATTGTCAAAAATTTCACATGGTCTTCACCTTAATACTAAAAACTTTTGCCGGCTCACTTTAATGTAGAAGTGGAGAAAAAACAATCATATAAGTGCCTTAGTCAACAAATTCAATTCTGGCCAAAAGTTCTATTTGGCTTTTTTTTAATTAAATGATAATTCATATGTATTTTCTCTTTAATTAAAAAACAAGTCCGATGTGGACTATGATGTAGCTTGACTCTCCATAAACTACGCCGTATGAGCCGATTTTTAACTTTAGTCATTCTTCTCGTTGCAAGCCAGCCATGAAGCCGAGGTTTTTCCCCTTCTATTACTGTCTGCCAAATTTCATTGCCACTGGGTGCACTATGGTGGGGGAAATTGAGTTAGCAAGGAAGCCCTACTATTGAGTGATCAGTCAATTAGATATATTAGTTGCTCCAACCCATACTAGACACCCAAGGCGGAACTTTTTACCACAACTCACATGTATACCTAAGGCAATCTCTTATTGAAGCATTTCGTGCAAGTGTATTACTTAGATCTCAACCTGCAGATTGAGTCAAGTCCTCCTTGGTTTTGTAAGTATGAGCCAATCAACTAATTTTGTGGCTAGGAGATGTATTGGTGATAACATCCTATTAACTCGTAAGCGTGGTAAACATTATCATATGTCTAGTATCTCATCAAGGTGCATGATAAAGGAGGAAGCTTTCACTTTATTAATTGGCATTTTGTTCTATAGAATCTGTAATCCATTTTAGTTCCCAAGCCTTCTATAAAGATAAGAATTATGCGGAAGAGAGAATTGAGAATTTTATGCATATTTCAATATAAATAATGAAGAGTATATGACTCAATTTATATGCTTTGCAAGATGAGTATCTAAAGTAACAAGAAATTACTATATCAATAACAATCAATCATGAAAATATCTAGAATCCTAAATATCCTAAATATTTTTCACATCCCCTCAAACTCAAGGTGTAAGGTAAGAGAAGTTAAGTGGAGTTTGGAGTAAAGATATCCCGACCCCAACCCTATCTCCAGGGTCACGGGCCAGACTCGTTGCCATTCCAACTCTTTTTATCTTGTTATCATACACATGCGGAAACTAACCAAATAACTCCCCAAACAAACAACAGCTGGAGGACTGGGACATACATCACATAGAATACACTGATTTATATTATAATAGGACCTTTTCAAGCATTTTCTCTACGAGCCTTTTTTTTTTTTTTTTTTTTTTTGCATCACACTACAAGTTTTTCCATTAAGGCCTAGGGAATTTATATCTCCTCTAACATGATTGCAGCTCTCAACATTGACATGAGACTTCCATGCCTACAAGATTGAAAGATAAGGGGGGTGAGTTTTAGGGAAAACTCAGTAAGCAAAATTCCTAGTTCTCTACTAAAAAAACATCTCATCATCAAAGCTTAGCAAGTACAGCACTCACAAACAGTGTCAATGGCAAATCAATAGCAAACTTGTTGCTACCTTCAACTACATGTTGATGTCCATCGCAACATGCTTCAATACATTTTTGCCTTTGGCTTATCAATAAATATATCAACATATCATGCTTGCCACGCCCCGAACCTCAAGCGCGCGAACATCCCTCGGTGGTCGATAGAATTGCAACATTCCCAAGACGCGTCATCGATCCTTTTTATTTTATGCACATGCGGAAATGAAATAACAATCTCTAGACAACAAACAAACACATGGGATAGTAAAAGTGGGACCATCAATTATCACAAACCATATTTTATAAACAAACCAAGTTAGCCCTGTAGAGTTATATACAAGAGATCTAGACCCAAAAAAGAGTTACCAAGCTAACCCTACCTACTTGGGATCCAGGTCCACTACAAGACCGTCAGGGATGCCGATGTCTAAAGGATCAGCCACCTCTACTACGAGCTCTTCAACCTTAGGCCCTCGGTCCGCGTTGATATCAACTAAGATATTGACATCATGCATGGGGTCGAGATCCACCACATACTCGATATCGACGGTAGGCCCGTCGAAACCATCCAAAGGGCCCTCCTGAACACCGTTGGGTCCATGATGGAACCACACTTTGAATTAGTGAGGTACCAGCTGAAGTAAGCCCTCATCCACCCAAATAGTAGTCACGACGAGCTCGCGGGTCTAGTCAGACCAGTGAGATAGGGAGTATGGTACACTGGGTCTCTGCCTCCCGTGGCCACCCAAAACGAATGTGACGCACATTCATTTAAGGACCCATAAAATTTTAAACCACGACAGGGTGAGACAAAGTCTCAGTGAATCCACACCCTAAACCCTAATTATGACGAGAATTCACCTAGAGATTGCTTAAACATGCAACATATAAGACTTATCTCACCTCAACACCTCCTTGCACATTAGTACAACTCATATAATATATATAAACATAGCAAGTGTAAATCATTAATTGGAACACCTTATATCATATATCAATCAATCACAGGGGTCTCGATTATAAGGCTAAATTATTATGACACGTCACATTCCGTGTCATATAATTTCATCCCATAATTAGGCACGACTATCTCAATCACTCAAGCGTGTCCCAATTGATTACAACCCAAAGGCCATGGCCAACTTAATAGTCAGCGGTCATCCGGCATAACCGGGCATTGTCCCGCTTCGTTGGGCATGACAACATCTACATCTAGACGGCATTCCTGAAGGAGCATCGGCCCAGCCTCCACTGCGACTGGCATTCGTTGACATGGGGCATCTAAACTTAATCAAGCATCGCCCCCGACTTCATCGGGTGATGGGTTTCGATAGCGATCACACACATCCAATCTCAGCCAAGGACATCATGCTTTGCACTCAAATGCCTCAATTTCAAATAATGTACTCGGCCTATTTTCTTCATATTAAAAACACTCAGTAAAATAATTGTGCGTGGTTACACTGTCATATCAAACCATAAAGCATGATATTCTCCTATTTTAAAATCCAACAATTTTATATAGTACTTAAAATGTTTTTGGCGTTAAAACCTGATGCTCGGTATTTTTCTAATTAAATACCATAAAATCATATTTTTGAAATAATAATTCCAAAAATCATCACAAAGCACTCAATTTCACAAATCAACGCAACCATGACAATCTGCGTAAAATTCTGACATTTGACTATTCCGATATAATTTACGCAATTTAATAATAAATTAAATAAATTGCAAATTATTTAAACTAAATCACTTAATTAAATTAAATAACCTAACTGGACTAATCTAACTAAACTAACTAATTAATCTAACTAGGCTAACTAATTTAATCTGATGGCTAACTAAATAACCTAACTAGCCATTCTAAATAAATTAACTATTTAGTTCAACTAACTAAACTAACTAACTAATAGTTACACTAACTAAATCACACCCTTAATCCTAATTAACCTTAAACTAATCCCCCTAAGTGTAATTAGCTCACAAATCAAATATTAGGATGCTAACTCACTAGATTAGTGAACAAACGGGTTCATAGCGATGGTGGCGTGACGACGGTGAATTCTTGTGTCTATGGTGGCTCCAAGGGAGGCTTGGAAAAGGTTGAAAACAACCCAACATGCTCACAACTGAAGAGGAAAAACCAGTTCTGTGGAAGGGGCTGGTCGAGGGGCCGAGGGGCCGAGGGGGTTAGCGGAACTGGACGGCCGGCTGAGGTGGCTGGCATGAGGGCTGGAGGCGGCGACGGCAGCGATGGGCAATGGCGAGTTGGGGATCTGTGACGCAAGTTGGTTGGCTTAGGGACGGGCTTGCGAAGGAGCTAGTGGGGATGGTATTGCGGCTAGAGTTGGACATGGCAAGCGAATAGCGGGCGCAAGACCAGCGAATGCACGAGCTAGAGACTCGGGGCAGCAGTAGGTACGGATGAACTAGGCAAGAGCTGGACTTTGAAGATGAAGGAGAAAGAATGCAAAAGCAACAAGGAGAAGCAGAAGTAGTTTCGATCAAGGGGTTGTCACACAAGAGGGAAGAGAGCATGAAGAAAGAAGAGAGAAGGGGGACAAGAGGGAGAGAAAGTCAAGGTTTAAGGCAATGGTATTCAAGGTGAAATATCTTCAACTTGAGTGCTTTGGCACCAAAGTCCTCAACCCTTGTTGGCAAGGCTTCATCCACAAGCCATTTTCCCTTCGAAACTTCATCAAATTAACTCAATTTGAAGGCCAAATGACAGCAGCCCAACAGCCCTACGAATTTCTTGATTTTCATCTTCAATTACACACCAAATCAAGTCAAATTGGTGGCCCAAAAGTACCATGATAGCTGCCCTTACAATTGTCCATTCAACTCTTCATAAACCAACTCAACTTGCTAGCCAAAAATCTACACCAAAGTGTCCATCCGAATTTCCTTGAATTTAATTGCCAAATATTGATTTTCTACCAAAATTCCAGGCTCGCCGAAAATTCTTTAAATGATAAAACGATATCTTAAAAATAAATCATGACACGCTCGAACTTTCGATTTTGTGGTTAAAATCAACTGGATGCGATTTTAACACGACCCGACCTACCGGGTAGCTTTTATGAATTTTAGCTTGTTTGACCCGTGGTCGATGATTTCGATTCACATTTGTGCATCTCCAGCTCATTGACAACTTTCGATTGTCGTAAAAATCTCAAGGTTTTAATTATGGGTATTGGGTACATAATTGACAGAAAAATCGGCTTAATATTGTTCGATGCAAATTTTGCAATAATGTGGAATCACCCACAAATTAATGACATGCTTCTATCGAATCAACTTATCTCTAGGCTCTAATTGATTATAACAGTGCCGTATTGACCCTTGTCAATTAGCACGCCTAGCAGTCAATTTCTGATCGAATTCTTAAACCTGTCACATTTATATCCCTTAACGGCTTCACTAGGTTAATTAGCTATCTCGTGAGTGATCAGCTCAGAGAAAAATGACCATAGGTGCGTTAATGAAAAGCCCATTTCATTTAATCAAAACATGATCGAATTTTTAGGATGTCACAATGCTTATACATAACTGGCACTCATGCAAATTCATTTAACGTTGTCCTAGCTCGATTAGGTCCTCTCGCCTCAATCGAGGCTTCTAACTTCTTGTTAGGCTTCCTGACTCGATCAGGGCATCTCGAGGCTAGCTTCTTGCGGCTTGTGGGTTCAAGACTGTCACGACCTAAATTTTAGGTGCACCACCTAAAATTAGGCTAATGGACTACTAAGTCTAACTTAGCTCGGGCTCTCCCAAGCCCATACCAATTCGCGACTTAGGTTCAAATATTTAGCATGTAAAAGAGAGTCGCAACTAATTAGTTTACTGTATATTGATTAGACACCTAAGTAAAATAATTGGAGAATTATTTTACTTCTGTGAACCAAAGACTTTGGGCACGAGGACATAGTTACGCTAGATTTTTCTAACACTTTTTAGGTACCTTTCTCTTTTATTTTGAAAAAAAAATGTTTTGTAGACAACTTGAATTGATTTTAATCACTTCCCTAACAAGTGAGGTGATCATACTGGTGCGCAAACCACCAATTTAACACCCAGATAAAACAGTGAATAAATTGTAAGACTTACCTCATAGCAACGAAAGCATCTACAATGTTAGATCAGAATTCACATCAACAATCCTAGATATGATTTCTAATTAACACGCAATCACTTAATTTTTGTTTTCACTTTATTTAATGAGAATCATGCTTTGTGCAATGCATGCTACTAATCTAACATGAAATGATATGACATAATAGTATAGCCTAAACTATATGAATGAACAATTTATTTTTTCATTTTCTTAATGAACATGCAATAATTAAATATGCAAAATAAACTAATCAAAATGACCTAATCATAATGATGGGCAATCTCTAATTAAATGAACCTAGCAACAATGACTAAATGGCATGCATTTCATGAACCTAATTCTATATGACGTACACATGATTTTTTATTTTTTTAATAAGCATGCAATCTATCCTAACAATGATGTGCAAAGAATGCCCTAATTCTAATTTTTTTCTTTTATGAAATTCAAAATTAAAATTGCCAAATAATTAAATGTGCAATTCAAAATTAAAAAAAAAAAACTAACATCCTAAATGAATGCATTTCTTTTGGATTTTTTATTTTTAAAAAATTCGAAATAAAATCCATATTCTAAATATGCAAGATAACAATAAATATTCTAAAATAAACCTAATCCTAATTCAAATATTTTTGGATTTTTTTCTTTTACGAAAATAAAATTGATTCAACCAACACGATGGGACAAATTAGACAAGGTATGATTGATATCCATAAATTGGCGAACCATATCTCGCGCATGAGATCAAGTTGGTCAATTTTTAAATAAATTATGAATCGAATCTCGGGAATGAGATCGGATTGACAATTTTTCAAGCGATTGCAAGTCGGATTTTGAGCACGAAAATTGGATTGTCAATCCCTAATTTGAGGGTGTCTAGTCACCGTCGGTCACTGGTCGTGGTCTTCGGATCTCCGGCGCGAGGGCTTTGATGGCAAGTGGAGCAGCGAGCAAGGACGTTGGTCGAAGCAGCATGGGCGTGAGTGTTGCTCAGAAGAGGGCGGACCGGCAACACAAGCAGTGGGTCGCGGTTCAAGCGAGATAGGGGCAGCATTTGGGCAACGAAAGACACCGGGGCGAAGGTACAGGCTCGGGTTGAGGCAGATCATTGGCGAAGGTTGGGCATCGGACAGGCGTATGGTGGCTCGACGTCCGGATCTGGAGCCGTGGAAGCAGCTCAGGTGGTCGCTCGAATAAGGCTCAGATCGGCACAGCAGCGGCTTTGTTAGGTGGAGTAGAGGCGCCGGGCTGGCAGAGGTGACACAGCGATCGGTAGTAGGCGGTCAAGTCACGGCGCGAGCTCCCACGAGTCGCTTGGAGATGCGGCAAGGTGGGCTTGCGAATGCGAAATCTACGAGTCGTGGGTCGCAGGCGAGGCGGTTCAATGAATGAGGCATCACCGCCAATGCCGTGGGGTGATGGACGCTTTTTTCTCTTTAAACGCATGCACAAATGCATCATACAAGTCGGTTCTTTTTTTTTTTCTTAGTCAACACATGCATGACCTAAAGGCGTGCTCATTCATTTGTGTGTGTCATGAGTTTCCTATACTTCACTAGCAAATATGTGGGGAATGATCTTTGGTCTGTAACTTGAATCAATCACTTAGCACCGATCCCCACACCGAACAAGGCTCGAAAACGGTACGCCTCAATATTGATCCAAGATCTTAAGGCTTGAGTACACCTCGCTTAGGTGAAGATGCTAAGCTTGAGGGACCTTGGTTCAACTTGATGTGAACACATCATGTGCTGTGAATGATCATCGGCTCTTGGTTTGATTCAACATCAAGCGCAAGGTCTCTGCACCATACAGAACCCTAGAATTGACAACCTTTTATGCCTTACCAAGATCTCGTAGGTTTGGGCAATTCTTGTACCGATTGAGGTTTAGAATCGGCATGCCTCAATGTTGATTTAGGACCTTGTTGCCTTAGGCGATCCCCGCTTAAAGCGAGACTTGGAACTAGTACACTATTTATGCCAATTCAAGGCCTTATGGCTTGGGCGGCCTTGTCTTGCAATGAACTCAACCCGAGTGAACCTTGGCTTAATTCCGAATGTGATTGACTCAAGCACGTGGTCAAACATAATCATGAGTAAAATCATGCAAAAGATCCAACATCTTACCCAAGGCTTAATGGGTGAGCACTTAACAAGACTCGACAATAGAGACTACCACCCTCAAGGAGAAATAGGGATCTTACTTACCTCGACAAACTTGAGAATTGACCCAAACAACTTTGTGGGTTGAAGATGCAAGGTCGAGAGAAAGGAGAAGGGGGAGGAGGGTAGGCGTGAATGGCAAAGGGTGTAAAGTGGTGGAAATGAATGTGAGCCTCCCCTATTTAGAGACACCAAACTAATCATTACTCATCCAAGTGGTCCAATCACATTTCTTAGAGTGGCACAGCTATGGCATCAAGGTGGCAGGCCTATTTTGTAAGGTGGCATGTCTAGGATCCTAAGAAAACACTTATCATTTTCTTATTGGACTACCTATTGGCTTACTCTCCAACGCTCAATTTAGGCTCATGACGTGCCTATGGTCCTAAGGGACACATAAGCCCCTTTGATGCCTAATATCCTCTTCTAATTGGTTGACTCTGCCTTGTTCACCAAGGCTATATTTTAGGGTCATTATAGCCTAAGAGTCTAGAGGACACCTAAGCATGAATTACTAACTTCTTCTCTAAGGCAAATCTCAAGCCATCATTACCAAGCCAAATGGTCCACTCCAATTTTTTTCAAGTGTCCCGCCTAAAGTCCTTAGTTTCCAAGCTTACTTGTCCAACAATTGCACCGAAAAGGATGAGGTGGCATAACTAAAAGATCTGGGTTGGCATTCTAGCTTATAGGAGTTAGCGATCATGGCTAGCTTTTTGCCATTTCATTGGGCCACTTGTACCCCACATTTGACAAGCATTTAATGAAGTATAAAGATAAGGCTATCAAGATTGCCAACTCGATGTCTAACTTCTTAGGTCATTAATGAGAGGTTTGGGTTTCACTCTTCGATTGGTCTATGTATAAACCACCCTTTTCTTGCCCATCAAGAATATCTACAACCTCATCATTACTTTTGAAGAGTCAAAAGACACATCACCCCATTCATTAATGAGGGTGTTCTAGAGTTTTCTTCTCTTTTGTCCTTTTCTTGATTAAGAAGGCAATCTAAAGACTTCCATCGTTGAAGTTGGTTCAGGGGCCGGAGAAGTGATCATTAGATGCATCTCGAAAAACCAAATCACTTACATCCGAGATTCGACCATCACACCCCATGCTCACTTGAACCGTTCCTTTGGACAATTGGTTGGCCTAAAAAGTCGGTTGTCCTCCGATCAGTTCAAGGCTAATCCTAAGGTTATCCATGATCTAGCACTAAGCCAAGGCACTCATAGGCCTTAGAATTAGTGACAGGATGATTAGGTCTATCCCTAAGCTCATTCTGGTCAGTACCCAATCCATCCGTATGGTTCATATCTAGTGCATTACCGGTCCACGATCGAACATCACCAATTCGAGACTTCTTTCCAACACTAGGAATTAAATAGGGAATGATTCATTTTTTGTCAGAAGATGATCGCATTTGATCAAGTCATATTGTTCATGTATCAGTACATAGCCAGGAAAAATCACCCGCGGCCGGGCACTATGACCAGTCAAATCGACCTATGACCATCTACCTATCTAAAATCATCTCGTGACCAATCCTCATGATAAAAAAAAAATCATCTTATAAGCTGGTGATCATATCCCATCGGTATGGTCGATAGAAAATTCCTTGCTAACACCTCGACCATTTTGTGACTAGTTGATCGGTCGGTCGATTGGTCAGAACATGACTGATTTGACTGACCGACCGATCCTTGATTCCTACTGATTGAACTGATCAATCCATGTTCAATGGCCCATGGTCAATCCATTTAGGATCTTATGGCCAATCCTCATGGGATCAAAATCGAGGGTGTTTCAAAAGATCTTGAAAATGGCCGTATGGATGTGCCTTTGTGAAGATGTAAGCAATTTGATCAACAAACTTAGTAGAGATAAGTCTTACAATGCCTTGAAGCACATGTTATTGTATAAAATAACATTATATTCTTAATATGCTTGATGCGCTTATGGAAAACATTGTTACAAGCTTTTTGAATAGCGGCACTCTAGTTGTTGTAATGAATGACCGCTCTATCATTATGACAAATTCCCTTATCTTTTAATAACCATTAGGAAAATATCCATAATTTTTTAAATATTCTAAATATCTCTAACATATAATATGGGCTAGGCTACACATCACATCTTTTTTCCATGTTAATAACAATGGTTCATTTGAGGGTTTTAATCAAGGGAAGAGAGGAGAGTGAGGCAAGATATCCTCTCTTCTTGTACCTCGTTCTCCTAATGATAGAAACACTCATTAGACTTCTAAATAGTGCCATTGAATTTGTTAAGTGTAAGATTTTGTTTCCTAAAGTGTTGAAAATTGAATGTTCAACACTTTATGAGATTGAGTTTTTAGATTATATTAATTAACATTAGTTAAAAGACTCAATTATGTTAAAAATTCATTTAATTTGGTAAGTAAGGTAAGGATTACTTAATGTCATTCAACAGAAAAAAAATGATGGCAAGTAGAACCTAGCTCATTATATCAATAAAATATACTAAATGATAATCGTTTTATGTTTGGTAAGACATTAATAATATTCAACTATCAACATAAGTAAATGTTCTTTTTATTTTGGGTTAATATCATTATTAACCTCAAACTAGTACACTTATGGTAAATTTACCTTAAATTAATTTTTATGTCAAAATTTTTTAAACTAGTATACCCATAGCACACTTATCCTAAACTAATTTTCTAATGTAACAAAATATCTCAAAATAGTATATGTGTGCCACATTTATCTCCATACTGATCTAAAACGCTACATTTCCCCCAAATTGTAGTAAATCCAAGCTATTTTATTGGTAAATGTAGCACGATGCACTAGTTTGAAGTAAACGCGGCACATGTGCATCAGTGCGGGATTTTTTTTTATGATATTAACCCTTTTTCATTTTCAACACTTAAAAGATAGTCCAGCCTTCATAGTCAATATTTAAATATCCAACCCTTATTTTTCAATTTTACCGAACAAGCGACAAGCATCACCTTTTTTGCTTTTTTTGCTCCAAAGTACAGATTAATCACCTTTGTTTTCAGATGATCTTAACATCTTCTAGAGGGTAACATTACTTATTTTAAGGTAGATTTTTGAATTTTGCAATACTTTAGGAGCATGTATAATATGCAAGCGAACTTATTAAGATTAGTGTATTGAATCTTGGGTATTCTACTGCTCAAGAGGATGAAATGTTGGGAAAATTACCAATATAAGTTTTAAACCTATTGTATGAATATCAATTTAGTCATAATCCTTTAAATTTGGTCAATTTAGTCTTAAACAATTTGACTATTTGCCAATGTAGTCCTTCTGATCAATTTTAGCTAACAATCACCAACATGGACATTAGCCATTTTACATGGCATAGCCCACATAATGGTGGATAATTTCTTGCATCTTTTTAATTTTTCTAAAAGAAAATTATATTTTTTTCTTTTTTTTCCCTCTTCCTCCACTAATCGTTGGACCTTGACGGTGTCGTTCAACTAGCCACAGGAGAGGTCTAAAGAGGGTCAACCTTATCAGATGTAGTGATGGTTAGCCTTGCCTAAGTCTAGTGAGGTCAACCCTCGACAAGCCAATTGTTGGCCATGGCAATTGGTGAAGGAAGAAGAAAAAAAGAAACAATTATAAAAAGATATAAAGATTTTAAAAAATGAAAGAGATTATCCACGTCAGTGCCAATCGTGCCATATAGGATAATCGATATCCACATCAATAATTGCTAGCCCAAAATTGGATGGAAGGCCCACATTGATCAATTGTCAAAAAGTTCAACACTAAATTAGCCAAATTATAAAATTTAGGGGCAAACACCGTATAATAGATCTAAGACTTTTTTGGTTATGATCCTCAGGAATGTTACATGTAATTTAGGAGGGGTGCACTCACTAACAAGGATTATAAACCTCTTATTGAGAGGATAAGATCAAGATTTGATAATTGGATTGTGGAAAAAGAAAAACACTTATGATGTAAATAACCATTATTTTTTCTCAAATAAGTATATAATTTAAGAAAAATAAGTTTCTAAAGATTTGGTCTAATTTAGAAGATCGAAAAAAATTGCAATAAGAAAATTTTAATTTACCAAACAAAGGAAAGATTCGAACTTAAGATTAAAGAAATTCTCATCAAAGTTAAAATTTAAAAAGTAAATTATCTTCATTTAAGTGAATTAGCATGAACTGACAAAGTCTATATATGTAACAGCATGAAACCAAGCACCTCTAAATTTCTCTCCTATGAAATACTACATAGCCTGAGTGAGTTGATTACCGACTTAAGTAAAGAAGCCAATAATTTGTGGATCATCGCTTCAGTAAAGAATCAAGTACCTCAATTAGAGCTTAGACATGGTTAAATCAAGCAAATGCTGCGAAATGATGCATGCTATGAATTTAGTCAAGAGAAGATTATTAAAAGTGCCAAAAGTTGTGTATAGCTCATTTTAGTGCCACGAGTTTTTTTTTCTTTGAATCACTTAATTGCCACTTTTAAAAAAAAATGATTACTTAAGTGCTAACTCCGATCTAGATCACTGAAAAATTGATGTGACTATAATTTATTAATTTCTCAATTTTACGTGGCTTATCGGCATGCTCAGTTAGCATATAACCCCTAAAACGACATCGTCTAATGGGTTAAAAAGTGAATATTTCAGTGCTAGTTGTTGTTAAAAAATAACCACTTGCCACCTTAAATAAAAATTTTAAGTACAAAAGCCACGTAATTTTTCTAGTAGGAATTTTTCGTTTGGAGCACTTAAATAATCATTTTTTCTCCGATTTAGTACTTAAGTGAGCCGAAGAAATTTTTTAGTATTAAAGTGAGCATTGTATACAACTTTTAACACTTTTAGTATTTTTCTCCCAAATTTAGTCCCCTCACCACAAAATATTTTAATATTCAATTTAATATATATCTAATAGTTTAAGTTTTTTTTAGTAGTTTTCAACGATTCCATTAAGTTTTACATTTTATTAGAGTGGGAAGTTCTATATTCAAATCTTTTGGAGTGTCTCATTTGCCTCCCTTATTATCAATGCCAATGCTTTAGTCTTGGACTACATACAAACTTATGCATGCCTTCATCTTATAGCCTAAACTTAGTCTAAATGTGCCCTCACGGATAAAGGTTGAAGAGGTAGTGCTCAGTCTCTCACCATGTACCGCTTTATCTCATGTAGACTCAAGGAGGTGACTTTTATAATTGATGTAGCACTTCATCCCATGTCACACTTAATTACCACTTTGTACACGTGCAAAATCCATATGGCATTGCATCACACAATCTCATTAATCACATGAATCAATATCGATGCATGGATATAAGAAACATAAAGTAATATGTCAGGTCAATTTTCATCGAAAATAACATTCGAATACACTTTGCGAAAGGACGTTAAAAGCGGCCATTGATCTACCCAAATAACTGCATGCAGTTCCTGGTTTTCATTACGCCACCGGGTTGATCATCCATTCACTCACGATAAGTTGAGTTACAAGTCAATTTATATGGGCTCAAGCTAGAGATTGAACTCTTTCCAATTTAATCCACTAACAATCAAATGGATTCATTTGGGCCCACTACAAATCCAAGTCTATACTGATGAAGATTCGCATAGCAAACCATTAGCACGCACATTTCCGCAAATAATGTCTAATTTTAGATTATTCTCTAGCCCACGGATGATATCGTACATGTGTACATTTGAAAACAATACACTGATTACGAAGATAGTTCCCACTCAAAAAAAAAAAAAATCTCAGTTTTTCTTTTTAAATGAGTCATTTAGAATTGCATTGCAAGATGTATTTGTTTGAGTGAAAAAATTTCCACGAATTAATTTTCTAAAGGGTTAATACCACAAAAAACCTCAAATTGATACATCTATAATAAATTTTCCCTCTATTATTTTCCGTTAAATTTTATTGTTAAAATGCTAAGTTAAATAATATGTAATAGTTGATGGGTGAACCAGTTTGGAGTTTAACCCTCTATTTCTTATAATTGTTTCATTTTGTGATTTATTTTGTGGTATTAATCTAATTTAATGGAAACTAACGGAGGATAAAATTGTCATAAAAGACTAGCTAGGGATTTTTATGATCAAAAAATTAGTTTGGGATAAATTTGTTTTAATTGTATTAGTTTAGGGTTTTTAATAGTCAAAAAATTTAGTTTTTGGTAAATTTATCACGAGTATATCAGTTTATGGTTTTTCGTGATATTAACGTTTTTATTTTATAAATTTCATACATTTGCTTTGCTAAAAATTATCGGTCAAGACAAAACCATATATGGTCCAAGAAAATATGGATGTTTAAGGAAAATATATTCCCCAATTGAAAAAGGCAAAAAATATTTTTCCTGAAAATTATTATTTTTTTTATTGTGAAGTTTTTTTCTGAATAACATCTGAAATTTCAGAAGTAGACACGCAAGATGAATATTTCAAACTGCATTGAAATTTCAAACTACCAAAGTAAAGTTAACAGGATTTTCATCGGATTAAAAAAAAAAGAAATATTAAAAGCATTAGAGCCTAGGCCCGGAGGGGAGGGGGCACTTTCTAAAATATATGATTTTCTCATCTAAACAACTTTGAAAATTATGAAAATATAGCTCTAATTACTTTAATCGTTCATAGCTAAATAATTTGAAAATAAGAATGTCCAACACAAAACAAAAAATAGTCGAACAATATTGGTACTACCGAAAAGTAGAAGTCAAAAATCAAAAGTAAATGTATTATATGGTGCATGTGTATTATCTATAAATGCCCGATCAAAAAACAAAATGTCTATAAGTGGAGTCTCAATCATTTGCCGATGTTGTTATGAGTTTACATTACCTAAATTTGCAAACTACTAGGACCATGTAAATTGGAAAGTGCTTGAAAAGTTAATTGCATTTAACAATTGTACTTTACTATGATATCGTAATCTAATGATGAATCCATAGATATTGTGTTTATTTATATGATATGATCGAATTTCTAGTAATATGAGTAATAATTGACCTATTAAATCATTAAGTGGCTGAGAAACATTTCAGAATTGAGTTCAAATTCGAGTGATTTCCATACGAAAAGAAAGGTATGCAAATTGTCCTAGCATAAATCCTTAAGTATGAGATTTTTTTTTTTTTTTGGAAAACTTATAAGTACGAGTATTTAACTTCCTAGTTTTGGTATAGTAGTTGAGGTTCGAGATTTTTAGTTTAGGAACCGAAACTTACATGTTCAAGTCTCCTATCTTATGTACAAACTATGCATATAGTGTTACTTACATAAAACAAAAGACTGGGATTAAACAATCATCAAATTTGCAATATGGGTATTTCTCAGTAATTTGAAAATGTAATAGAGACAAGTTTTAATCAATATATGTACTTATGCAATTTAAACCAAATGTTGGAAGAACTTTTTTTTTTTTTTTTTAATAGTTAGAAAAATCATACTCGAACTTTGGCACTCCTCTATCTTATTAACTTATGATCCATCACCCCACCCCTTCTCTCTCTCTTGCCTGGCCGTGGACCACAACCATCCTAAACTGACGTTGCCACCTCCCTAAGCTGCCGGTGCCCCTCAATACCATTATGGACAATCTCCAAGTCAGGCCTTGCATCTCTCTATCTTCTCCATAGAGCCTCCGCCGACGTCTTCCACGCATATGGGGTGAGCTTGACGTGACGCCATGGTAGGGCTCCACCAAATTGGGAGTAGAGCTTGAACAAGTGCACCATTGAGCTCACAAGTGTGGCATCGAGCTAGACCATATGACACAAGTGGTGAAGAGATGGAGAGAGTGTTGGAGAAAACTCCCTGGATGTTTTAAAGTTGACAAAATTTATTCAAAATCTATTTTGAAGATTTTCAAACTTCTATGTCAAAATCTTAAGATGACCAAATTTTGTGTCGAAGTTTGAAATCTCCTAGACTTTGTTTCAAAGTCTACTCACACTAACAAATTCCAAACTGAACACTACTGAAAAATGAAGACTTATTGAGATGCGAGATTTTGTTTATTTCTTTAGGAGTTCAATTCGTATGGCTTATGGATGGCTTTCTGGTTGAATATATCACATTCGGATTGATTATCTTTATTAAAATCAATTTAGATAAATCAAATCTTTTGGGATTACAAATAAATATGGAAAGAATCTATTTATGGAAACCAAAATCCTGATTGTTTGGGCAAACAAGATTGACGGGTTTTCATCACAATCTTCAAACGACTGAAAATCTCATTGATTGATTCTGTTCAACGGGTAGATTAAAAGAATTCCTTTAGAAAGTGCCAACGGTCGAGAAGGTATGAAGGAGTATTTAAGGTGAACTCTCTAGTTGTTCGACAGAGTGTGTGAAAAAAAATTTCAAAGTCTAAAACTTTCAATTTCTTTGTTAATCCAAATAATGAGCTCAAAGTTGTATACAAAAAAGAGAAACTCATAGTGAGATTGTGAGAGACCAGTAGAGACTCTTCGCTGTGAAGTCAAGATCACAAGGCTGTAAAATCTCTTTTGATTCTTAGTGGAATTCAGCCAGAAGGCTGTCAAAGTGGAAAGTGGACGTAGGCTTGATCTAAGCCGAACCACTATAAATTTTGTGTACTCATTCTCTTCCCTGAACTCCTTTATTTTGTTCATAATTCTATTTAACTGCTAAAGTCTGAACTTTCTCAAAGTTTGTTGTTTTTCAGACTCGGTTTTTAAAAACGAAATATTTCTACTATTCTTTGTGAAAATTTGTTTTCACACCTATTCACCCCCTCTAGGTGTTCATACTAGCACTTACAATTGGTGTCAAAGCTCGTGTGCTTATTTCACTAAAGTGTTTTTACTTCTAAGCTAAAGATATATGGCTAGTATTTTGGCTCCGAGATTGGTTGAAGGTCAAAGCAACACAAAACCTCCTTACTTTGATGGGAAGGAGTACAATGTGTGGAAAAATAAGGTGAAAGCATTTTTGAGATTGAAAGATCCCCGGGAGTGGGATGTGGTGAAAAAATGGATCAATCCGAAAGATACATCAACCTCAAAAAGAGAAAAAGAAGTTATAGATGCTAGCAAAATAACACAAGTAAAATTAACCAAGAGACAAGCTCTTGATACTAAAGTTATCTACTCTTTATACTGCACTCTATCTCCTACTGAGTATCATCGAATTTCTTCTTGTGAAACAGCGAAAGAGGTTTGGGACAGATTGCACGTTACCTATGAAGGAACTGATCAAGTAAAGGAAACGAAAATCAATATTCTACTCGGACAATATGAAGCCTTCAAGATGAAGCCTGAAGAATCCATCACTGATATGTTTGGCCATTTCACTAAAATCGTGAATGGATTGGCATATCAAAGATAGCCAATCTCAAGACCAATGAAGGTCAATAAATTGCTGCGTGGACTCTCCAAAAACTGAAATCACGTGAAGACGTCAATTAGAGAAACCTAGAGGATCATGCCTCTTTTAGTAGACGAACTAGTAGGCACACTTCAATCATACGAAGTAGAGCATTTTAATGAGGAAGAAGATCCAAGAGGTAAGAAGTCAATTGCTTTAAAATCTAATGATGATTTTGATGATATAGATTCAAATGACGATGTGGATGATGAGGAGCTAGCGCTTATGATCAAAAAGTTCAGAAAGTTAAATAGAAAAATAAAAAGATTCAACTGAAAGAAACAAAGCACGCAAAATTTCCAAAAGAGACCAACTGAGGACAATGAAACCAACAAAGATATAATATGCTTGGAATGCAAGAAAAATGGGCATATTAGATCTAATTGTCCTTTGTTGAAGAAAAAGAAAGGAAGATATGAGAAGTACAAGAAGGCTCTCAAAGATGGAACTTGTAGTAACACTGAGTGCAAGGAAAGTGAAGAAGAATATGCCAACATTTGTTTAATGGCTCATTCTGACTCTGACTCAGAATCAGAAACAGACTTTGATTCTGACTCAAACAAAGAACTTGATGTTAGTAATTTAAAAATTCCTATTAAAGTCTAGAAGCACATAGAAGAACTTTATCTCAGTCTTAAAACCTCTCTTAAAAGGATCTTCGAACTAAAAAGGGAAAATTCTAAACTCAAGCAACAGGAAATTTCTTGAAAAGAAAAAGTTTGAAAGTATGAATAAATTTTTTGTAAATTTGAAAGAAAATTCTGATTCTTTTGCTAAAGAAAATGTTATTTTGAAAGAAGATCTTTCAAATATTTCAAAAAGATCTAAATAATTAGAGAAAATTATTTTAGTACAAAGACCATATTTTAACAAATCTGGTTTAGGTATGACTTCAGAAACAATTCCATTGATTGATTTTTCCCAAAGTAAAAGAGAGACTCAAACAAACACCTAAAAGGCATTTTACAACAATCATTTTCAAAGAGTTTTTATAAAACATGTTGGCCGAAGTGCACTCAAATGTTCAAAGTGTAACAGCTCAGAACATTTTAAGAAAGAATGTCCCAAACTTTGCAAACCTGTTAAAAAGGATTGGGCAAATATCGTTTTTAATGCTAACTCTCCTAGACCCAAGAAAATCTGAGTACCAAAGAAAACTTGAGTTCTTCTTATGATCATAGGTCACTATCAAAAGAAAGATCAAATGGTATTTGAATAGTGGCTGTTCGAGGCACATGACGGGGAACTCAAGCTGTTTTATAAAGCTTGTTAGACTGAATGAAGGAAAAGTTTCTTTTGGAGGAAACGGCAAATGAAGAATTGTAGGTTGTGGAACTATGAAGATTGAAAGCCTAACTATCAACAATATTTCTTTGCTAAAAGGTTTAAACTACAATCTACTCAGCATAAGCTAGCTTTGTGATACTGGATTCAAAATCAACTTCCAAGAAGGTATTTGTTCTGGAATGAGTCAAGACTTCTCCCAATCTTTCACTGGGCAAAGGCATGGGAATATTTATCTTCTGGATGTAAACCAGAAAGTTCTCGGTGTCTTATATCTATTCAAGATTAAGCAAATCTTTGGTATCGAAAGCTTGGTCATGTCAACATGAAGCAAATTGCTAAGATTTTTTCTAAGAAACTTGTTCATGGTCTTCCCCAACCTAGCTTATCAAAAGTCTGAACTATGTACTCCATGTGGTTTGGGAAAATAGGTTAGAAGTACCTTTAAACTTGTAAATCAAGTTTCTATCAATCGAGCTTTGTAGCTTCTGCGGTAGAAGAACAGCCCAAGTGCCAAAACTTGGCACGGGGGGACACTTAAGTGCCAGTTTCGAAGTTAAATGGAACACTTAGGTGTCATTCCGGTGAAAATCCGGCCAAATGGCTGATGTGACAATTTTCCGGCAAGTTTGGTCCAAAACAACGTCATTTTTACGCTGACGTGGCGAGAAAATACAAAAACGACATCGTTTCATGTTTGATGTGTAAATAATAATATAAAAATTAATTAAATTAAATTAAAACTAATTTTATTTAAAATATTCTAAAAATTTATAAATTAAAAATTAAAATTAAAATTTATAAAAAAAAAAGGGGGAAGCCAAAGGGAGCGGTTAAGGGCGAGCCCTCGCCACCACAACCGCTTCCTCTTGTTCGCCGGCTTTTTTTAATTTTTAATTTTTTTTAATTTTTAGTTTTTAAATTTTAGAATATTTTAAATAAAATTAATTTTTAATTTAATTTAATTAATTTTTATAATATTATTTACACATCAAACATGAAACGGTGTCGTTTTTGCATTTTCTCGCCACGTCAGCATGCAAAATGACGTTGTTTTGGACCAAACTCACCGAAAAATTGCCACATCAGCCATTTAGCCGGATTTTCGCCGGAATGACACCTAAGTGTTCCATTTAACTTCGAAACTGACACTTAAGTGTACCATTTCAAAGTTGTCCCTCCGTGCCAAGTTATGGCACTCAAGGTGTCCCAAACTCCAGCTTCTACATATGGACCTTTTTGGACCAACCAAAACTCGGAGTATTGGTGGAAAAAAATATTGCCTAGTAATCGTGGATGATTACTCTCGCTTCACTTGAGTTTGCTTTCTAGTAAGTAAGTCTGAAGCATTTTCTTATTTCTCAAAGTTTGCAAAGAAGGTTCGAAATGAAAAAGGTTATGCTATTTCAAGCATACGAACTGACCATGAATGTGAGTTTAAGAATCAGGACTTTGAGAAGTTATGTGATAAATCTAGTTTCAACATGTTTTCTCTTCTCCATATACTCTAGAACAACATGGGGTTGTGGAAAGGAAAAAAAGATCTTTATAGGAGATGGCCAGAACTCTCTTAATTGAGAGCAATATATCCTCTTCATTTTGGGCAGAAGTAGTTTTTACAGCCTGCTATATCAACAATAGAGTTTTCTTGAAGCCTATCTTGGAGAAAACTCCATATGAAGTCTATAAAGGAAAGAAGCCAAATGTCTCTTACTTCCATGTCTTTGGCTGTAAATGTTTTACTTTGAAGAATCCTATTGATCGATCTGGAAAGTTTGAGGAGAAACTAGACAAAGAAATCTTCCTTGGTCATTTGATCACAAGCAAAGCTTACAGGATCTTTAACAAGAAAAAGTCTGTGGAAGAATTCATGAACATCAAATTTAAGGAGACTCAAGTAGACTAGACTCAACTTGAAGAGTCTGAACCTGTTTCAAACTTTACCAAGTCTACTTCCCCCAAAGAGGTTCAGACTTCTAAAGAATGGCAACAAACAGATCAAGAAGTTTCAACCGACGTAGAGAAGATCTTCAGACTTTCAAATCAAGCAGCAACTGGAAGTACAAGTCAAGTCATCCCAAAGAACTCATCATTGGCAACATTGATGAAGGAATTCGAACCAAATCAAAAGGCGAGAAGAGTCGAGTGCTCTAGCACTTGTTTTTGAAATAGAACCAAAAAGTATAGATGAAGCCTTATTTGAAAAAAGTTGGATCGAAGTTGTACAAGAAAAGCTCAAACAATTCAACATCAACGGTATTTGGGAGCTAATTCCAAAACCTAAAGGTAAATCTATAATCGGGACAAAATGGATCTTCAGAAACAAGATGAACGAGAAAGGAAAAGTCGTCAGGAACAAAGCAAGACTCGTGGCTACAGGATATACACAAAAGAAGGGATAGACTATGACAAGACCTATGCACCAGTAGCGAGGTTAGAATCAATCAGATTATTACTTGCTTTTGCTTACTATGAAAATTTCAGGTTAGTCCAAATAGACGTCAAAAGTGCATTCCTTAATGGATTCATTCAAGAAGAAGTTTATGTAGAACAGCCACCAAGATTTGAAGGTCCAAGAAAGCCAGACTCAATCTATAGACTGAAGTAAGCACCTCAAGCGTGGTATGAAAGGTTGAGTAAGTTTCTAATTCAAAATAATTTTGATAAAGGGAAATTAAATACTACATTTTTCATTAAGAGAGAATGAAAAGATTTTTTACTAGTACAGATTTATGTAGATGATATTATATTTGGTTCCACTAATGAAAATCTATGCAAGAAATTTTCAAAATCTATGCAAGATGAATTCGAAATGAGCATGATCGGTGAGTTAACTTTCTTTCTGGGATTGCAAGTTAAACAGTCGAAGAAAGTTATATTCATTCACCAAAAAAAATATGCTAAAGATCTGATCAAGAAATTTGGATTAAAGAATTGCAAAAAGACAAAGACACCTATATCAAGTTCCTCGAAGGTGGACAAGGATGAAAAATTGAAGAAAGTATATCAGAAGCTTTACAGAAGCATGATCGGTTCACTTCTTTACCTTACTAAATCTAGACCTGACATTTTGTTTAGTGTTTGTATCTTTGCTAGATTTCAGTCTGATCCCAAAGAATC
This sequence comes from Eucalyptus leucophloia subsp. euroa, assembly GCA_017140325.1. Classification (NCBI taxonomy): domain Eukaryota; kingdom Viridiplantae; phylum Streptophyta; class Magnoliopsida; order Myrtales; family Myrtaceae; genus Eucalyptus; species Eucalyptus leucophloia. The sequence goes on from CM029470.1 coordinate 30,544,557, forward strand.
TTATTTAAGTGCTGCAAAACATATCATTAAATATGTGGCAACTTCTCTAAAGCTAGGTCTGTAGTATCCAAAAGAATGAGACTTTACTCTTCTTGGATATTTAGACGTTGATTTAACTGGATATAAAGTAGATGTAAAGTAAATATAAAGAGCACTTATGGAACCCGTCAACTATTGGGAAATATACTGGTATCTTGATTCTCAAGAAAGCAGAGTATTGTAATTCTATCAATAGCAAAAGCAAAATATGTGGCCCTTGAGAACTGTTGTTCTCAAATTTTGTGGATAAAACAATAGTTAAGAGACTTAGGGATAGAAGAATCGTGTACCGAAATCAGATGCGACAATACCAATGCTATAAACCTCACAAAGAATCCAAATCTTCATTCAAGGGTGAAGCACATAGAAATTTGACATCACTTTATAAGAGATCATGTCCAGAATGGGGAGATTATGATTCAGTTCATTGATTCGAAGAATCAACTAGCAAACATCTTCACAAAACCTCTGGAGAAAAACCTATTTGAGTCTATTCGCACCAAATTGAATATTATTTATCCTCTGGAGTAAAGTCTAGAGTTGGCTAGACTCAAAATTTCCAAGCGTTGCATCAGTAAGAAATTGACTTGAATCCAGGTATTTTATTTTTGAATGAAAATGTATGTTTAATCGAATCGTTGCTTGCCTATTTTATTTTTGGAAGTTATTTTAATTTTTGAATTTCCTGCAGTTTTTTATTTGCAATTTATTTCAAAAAGGTAGTTTTCTTTTTCCTTTATTACGTTTCAATTATTTCTTTTCTTCGTGACCTTTCATCTTCTTTATATATACGTTTTTGTATTTCTTTCAAACATTCCACTCCAACCCCTAAAATACAGATTTCCTACCCTCTCGTCTCTACTCTCAAGTTTGTTTCGCAAGTTTCCACCTTTTTCTCTCGAACCTATCTAAGAAATCCTCCTAGTCTGCAAGAATGTCTTACCAAAGGAAATCATCCCGGATCGCAAGCAAAGGATCACAAAGTGTGCCTGAAGGACAGACACATTTCGATCTTACAGAAGAAGACTCTCCTCAGGCATCTCCATAGCACAACTCGAAAGTCACTTCACGGAATCCTCCTCGTGAACCGTTGGAAGAGGAAGTTGAACAAGATGTTGTTCCTCTTTGTACCATGACTCTCTAGGTTTTGTTCAAATTTTATGATCGTTTGAAAACAGGTGGTGTTCCAATGTTCCTCATTACTGATTATCTAAGAGAGCATGGTTATAAGAATGAAACGTTGTTTCTGAGAACAATGGAGCGTTTAGGAATACCAAAGAAAGGAGCAGCAGATAAGGCTTTCCGTAACTTTCCTGTCGATCCTCGTTTTAGCACCTTCAATTAGCTTGAAAGCAAAGATGATGATGAGAGGATGTTCTCGAATTTTCAGTCGAGGATGGGCATTGTTGCTAAAATGCTTGGTGTAGGAACGAAGCTTTTTTGTTCCAAGGATCATAAAAAGGTTTATTTCCAAATGCTGAAAAGAGGGGTGATGAACCCTCGATCAGTCAACTTTGACTTTTTAGATTCGATCAACGTGAATTTGAGGGGAAAATTGGCTTTCCTTTAACATGAAGACTTTTGCTCCAAGACAACTATTACTTATCTGGAGTTGACTGCCTTTTTCTATTTAAATCTTTCTTTTATTAACCAGAATTACTTCAAATTCACTGTGAGTGACAAAGAATATCTGGTGGATGTTGACACTTTGGCTGACGTTATTGGAGTGTAAATGAGTGGTTTCCAACCAATAAATGTCTCGGTTGGTCATGCAACAAAATTCTTGTTAGGGACAGACTCTCCGAAGGAAACATCACTTATTCCAGAATGACAGCCTCCAATGTATTGCTGCACAAAATTGTCATAAACTACATTAGACCAAAGGCTGCTTCAAAAACTGATGTTTCTCAATTTAAAGCACGGCTTATGTTTGTTATCTCCAATGGCATGAAGTTTTTGAGATAGCTAGTATAAGCACCTAGAGGGGGTGAATAGATGTAAAAACAATTTCTCGAGATACGGAAGCGATACTAGGCAGACGATAGAAAGGGAGTTCTCTTTTGATCAACAAAATGAAATACGATCAAAGTAAAGCAAAGAGTAGGGAAGAGAAAATTGAACATAAGATTTATAGTGGTTCGGCTTATTCTAAGCCTACGTCCACTCTTCCGCACTGACAGCCCAACGGCTGAATTTTACTAAAAACAAAAGAAATGTTACAGCAAAGTTCTCCCTTGATTCCATAGTGTAGATACTCTACCACACTTCCTCAAGGATTCTCACGAATATAGACTCTCTTTTGTGTACAAGATTTCGCTCAACAAATGAATTGACTAAGAACAAGGAGCTTCAGACTTTGGAATTCTTCTATCGTGCACACTCTCGAACAACTGGAACGACTTCCTTATATACTCCTTTATGCCATCATACCTGTTGGCACTTATCAAAGGAATTCCTCCAATTTACCTGTTGGACGGAATCAATTAGGAAGATCATTCGAGCTATTAAAGGAACATGTCGATAGCCCATCAATCCTGTTCGCCTATACAATCAGAATCTCGGTTTCCATAAGTAGAACATTCCAAGTATACTTTGCCACTTAATCTTTGAATCAATCATGATCAAATAAAGGATTCCGTTATGTCATATCCAGCCAAGAGATCTTCTCCAGTCGATAAGGTCACATCCTTAATGAAACATCCAGTTCTGGATAGCCTTTCTTCAATGGATTAGAAACTGTCAGTGAGGATAGACTTTGAGTCTTGAGTCTGGCTATCCGAATGTCTTAAACTTTAAAAAGCAGAGTCTGCAAATCTTCAGACTAGACTGATGGAAACGTTTTGTCAGCTTCAAAACACTTCACGAAGATTTCTCCAAAAATCTCCTCCTTTTTTATGGTGACAAAACTTTCCTGCAGATTTGGATAACTTTGACCTGCAAAATATTATTCAAACAAATATGGATATCTTATAAAGATAAATGGCTTGATGAATGATAACGCTAGAATCTGCAACCGCAGAAATTAGGTTAGTCTTGCATGTGATAAAGCCATCCATAAGATATCCATAGTAATTAATATAAGCGGTCAAGTCCAAATCCAAATTCAGTCCACATCCAGACACAAAAGTAAAGTTAAACATCAAAACAATCTTCAAACATCAAAACAATCCAAAAGTTCAAAAGTTGTAATGATTCAAAGTTTTCAAATCTCGCATCTCTCCCCCTTTTTGTTAGCATGAAAAAGGTTGAGATGAAAATGGAGTAGAGTCAAGAATGCTTAGGAACACGAACAAACTGGAAATCTCCCATTGACTGAACGATGCCTTCTAGCCTTTTCAAGTCTTCCTTTAGTTATGCAACATCCTCACCCTTAGCATTAGCCTGAATCTGAAGAAAAAGGGCTTGGATCTGATCATTCAAGGAACCCGAAGAAGCTTGACCTGCATTCTATAAATTCTGAACTTTGCATCCCAAAGCATATATCTGACCTCGCATTTCCAAGAGAACATCCAGAATTCTCCGAAAATCTACTGAATTATCGGTCTGCGTACTGGCTTCGGCACGATCTGATGGAGTAAAGGCAGACGATGACAAATCAGTATAATCACGCAGATTTGGCGATGAAACATCATGTCCTTCCTCAGGAAATTGAGAGGCATAAATGTCCTCCGGATCGCGGAGAGCGATCGACTCCCTCACTTGGTAGTAGGATATGAGGACATTCCTCTTCTCTCTTGGTCTCCCCCTATTTCCATGCCTTCAGGTGGAGAAGAGTGTTCCTCATGTTCTCCTTTCTCTTGATCTCTTTACTCTTCTTCTTATTTTTCAACTTTTTCCTTCTCAACATCTCTTTCTTCTTCTTCTCTCTCCTCTGTTTCTTTTTCCTCTGCTTCATTCTATTCTCTTTCTCTAGTCCTTTGTCCTGAGTCTTTCTCTGGAACAGAACGACTCAGATTCTTCAATGCCATTGCAGAAATTGTGATGTTTTCCTCATCATCTTCATCCTCAACAATAAGAGCTCTTCTTTTCTTGGATTGAGCAACCATGGGCTCCTTCCCTTTCTTTTTGCTGCAGAAGAGATTTGATGAGTTTTGACCGGAGTCTTCTCCTTGAATTTTTCCAACGCCTTACTTAGTTCCTTCAGACACATTTTAGTCACCATTTTCAGTCCTACCACCATATGATCACACGATCGAGCACAGAGAATTTGTGGAGGTTAAATATTCAGATGTCTGAATAACTTTGTCACAAGACCTGGATAATGAAGTTAACATCTATCCTTCACCACTGCTCTATACATGTGGAACATAACAGTGTGAGGAAGAGAGAACTTTTTCCCAGTGATGATGGCATACATCAGCTTTGCCTCTGAACTTGAAACATCAGTCTTTGAAGTTGATTTCGGTATGAGGCAATTGATCACAATCTTGTGAAGCAGAATGTTAAACGCATTCATCCTCAAGTAGGAAATCTTTTTCTCTGTTTTTCTATCCTTAACAAGTTCCAATGTAGCACGAGCAATAGAAACATTGATAGGTTGATATCTCCCTCTCTCAACCCCAATCACATCTGCCAACATATCCATATCAACCACAAAGTCCTGATCTCGGACACTAAAAGAGAATCTATTCGCATCCAGGAAACTAAGATTCGAATAGAAATAAGCAGTCAATTCAGCATGGGCTTCTGTGGTGTCAGAACAGAACTGCTTAAGTTGAAGAAAACTGAACTTTTCCCTCAAATTGACATTTACAGCATCAAGGAAATCAAAATCCACACTCCTAGGGTTTATCACCCCACGCTTCAATAATTTTGAGTATAGAACCTTTTGTTCCTTCGATCTAAACAACTCTGTCCTTTTTCCTCGAATTTTCGCCGCAACACCCATTCTCGGTTGAAATTGGCTGTACAATTTGTCATCATCATTCCCATCTATCAGATTAAATCCCCCTACATGCGGATCACTTGGGATATATGCGAGGGTTTCTTCTACCAACCATTTAAGAGCAATTCCCAAACACTCCATTTTTTGCAAAAAGATGTACTCATTCCCATATCCTTTGTCCTTAAGAAACTCATCAATGTAGTTCAATGGAGTACCGGTCCTCTTTAAAACACGGTAAAGCTTATAAATAAAAGAGGGCATTTGAATTCTTACAGGAGCTGCGTCTTCAATGATTTCTTCCTCTTGTTGATGACCAACACCTTATGGACTAGTTGGTGGAGAATGACGCTGCTAAGAATGTTGTGGGCTCTGTTGCTGATTTAGAGACCCTTCTTTCTCGATGAGATCGAAATGCGTAGGCCCCTCACTCATTCGCCGTAGTCCCCTGCTTGTGATCCTCGAAGACTTTATTGAAGACGACATCTTTCTCAGTCTTTGAAAGATTCCTTGCTTGACTTTCCCAAGAAAGATGACAACTTTTTCGAAGATTAAACAAGAGAAGAAAATAGGAATAGAAGATCGGTGCTTTTTAGGGTTTTTGAGTTAAGTGAAGAGAAACTGACTGTATATAGCTCAGTCGAAAGGAGGGAATACTAAACGTCGTAATGGAAAGTGAAAAGATGCCTTTTTAAAAAATAACTGCCTTTTTCGGGAAAATAGTCATTTCAAAATAACTCCCTTGTTGAAAAGGAAACATTGCAATAATCACGTCAATTAAAGATAGCAATTGAGATAGCAATAATCAAACACAGTTGATGATCGTACCTTTTCAAGATGAGATTCGAGAGAGAGAATAACTTACAGTTAAAGTCTTGTATACTTACAGTCAAAGTCTTGTTTGTCTGAGTCTGAGAGTCTCTAGACTTTAACTTCTTCAAACCTCAAAATGTTGAGTCTAGAACGGATAATTTCAAATTGATTTTTCTCTAAAGGCTTTGTAAATGTATCCGCCAGTTCGTTCTTTGAGTCAACAAACGGAATCGAAATTTCTCCATTTTGAACATGATCTCTAATAAAGTGATGTCAAATCTCTATATGCTTTGCTCTTGAGTGAAGAATTAGATTTTTGGTAAGATTGATTGTACTGGTGTTGTCACAGTTAATCTCCGTGCATGAATCTTTAATTCCAAAGTCTCTTAGCTGTTATTTTATCCACAGAATTTGTGAACAACAACTTCCAAGAGCTGCATACTCTGCTTTTACTATAGAAAGAGCTACTGTACTTTGCTTCCTTAAAAACCAAGACACTGTCCTGCCTTTAAGTAGTTGACGGTACTCGAGGTGCTCTTTCTATCAACTCTGCATCCGGCTAGGTTTGCGTCTGAGTATCCAAGAAGAGTAAAGTCTCCCCTTTTAGGATACCAGAGACCAAAGCTTGAAATTGATGCAATATATTTGATAATAAGCTTTGCAACATTTAGATGAGATTCTTTAGGATCTACTTGAAATCTGGCACAAATGTAAACACTAAACAAAATGTTAGGTCTAGAAGCAGTAAGATAAAGAAGTGAGCCAATGATACTCCTGTATAACTTTTGATCGACTTTCTTTCCTTCTTCATCTTTGTCTATCTTCAAGGAACTTGACATTGGTATATCAACCTTTTTGCAATTGTCCAGTTCAAAATTTTTGATAAGATCTTTAGCATACTTTTCTTGATGAATAAAAGTTCCTTCCTTCAGTTGTTTTACTTGAAGCCCGAGAAAGAAGGTTAACTCACCCATCATGCTCATTTGAAATTCATCATGCATAGTCTTAGAGAATTTCTTGCAAGATTTTCATTAGGGGATCCAAAAATAATATCATCGATATATATTTGAACAAGCAGAAAACTTTTGCTTTCTCTTTTAATAAATAGAGTAGTGTCTACTTTACCTTTTATAAAGCCGTTTTGAATTAAAAACTTACTCAGCCTGTCGTACCAAGCTCGAGGTGCTTGCTTTAAACCATACAAGGCCTTTTTCAGTCTGAATACTGAGTCTGGTTTCCTTGGGTCTTCAAACCTAGGTGGTTGTTCCACATAGACTTCCTCATGGATAAATCCATTCAGGAAAGTACTTTTGACGTCCATTTGGAATAACCTGAAATTCTTATAATAAGCAAAAGCAAGTAATAATCGAATTGCTTCTAACCTTGCTACTGGTGCGTAAGTCTCGTCATAGTCTATCTCTTTTCTTGCGTAAATCCCTTGGCCATGAGTCTTGCTTTGTTTCTTATGACTTTTCCTTTCTCGTCCATCTTATTCCTGAAAACCCATTTAGCTCCAATAATAGATTTACCTTTTGGTTTAGGAGTCAACTCCCAGACATCATTAATTCTGAATTGTCTAAGTTCTTCTTGCATAGCTTCAATCCAGCTTTCATCAGATAAAAGCTTCTTCTATGCTTTTGGATTCTATTTCAGAAATAAGAGCCACAACACTAGACTCTCCACACCTTTTGGATCTTGTGTGAGTTCCTTCATTAATGTCGCCAATAATAAGATCTTTGGGATGGCTGGACTTATGCTTCCATTTCTGGTTGATTTGTCAAGTTGATGATCACTTCCTTCATTTGAATCTTCAATAACCATTTGTTGCTGGTTTTTCAGAGTCTGAGTTGCTTCTTGAGATTTAGACTTTGTAGAGTCTGGAGCAGGTTCAAATTCTTCAAGATGAGTCTGAATGGATTCATTTTGCATAGAATCTTGGAATTTAATATTCATTTATTCTTCCACAGATTGAGTCTTCTTGTTGTAGATTCTGTACGCTTTGCTTGAGGTTGAATATCCAAGGAAGATGCCTTCATCTGACTTTTCTTCAAACTTACCAACTCAATCATTTGCATTTTTCAATATAAAACATTTGCATCTAAACACATGAAAATATGAAACAATAGGCTTCTTTCCTTTGAATAACTCATAGGGGTTTTTTCTATAATTAAAATTGAGATAGCTAGTATAAGCACCTAGAGGGGGTTTTTTCTAGAATAGGCCTTAGAAAAACTCTATTAATAATATAACATGATGTAAAAACTACTTTAGCCCAAAAACGTGAAGAGATATTGCTTTCTATTAAAAGAGTTATAGCCATTTCTTGAAGCGATCTATTCTTTTTTTTCCACAACTCCGTTTTGCTCTAGAGTATATGGAGAGGAGAACAAGTGCTGAAAACCAGATTCATCACAAAATTTTGTAAAATCTTGATTTTCAAATTCACCTCCATGGTCTGTTCTTATACTTGAAATAACATACCATTTTTTCATTTTAAACCTTCTTAGCAAATTTTTCAAAGTAAGAGAAAGTTTCAGACTTACTTGCCAAGAAATACACCCAAGTAAATCGTGAGTAGTCATCCACAATTACTAGGCAATATTTCTTACCTCCAATGCTCTATGTTCTGGTTGGTTCAAAAAGATCCATATGCAGAAGCTGTAGTACATGGTTAGTGGAAACTTGATTTATTGGTTTAAAGGAATTTCTTACTTGTTTTCCCAATATGCATGGTATACATAGATCAGACTTTTGGTATGATAAATTGGGTGACCACTGTTGGAGAAATCTTTCCAGAATATTTTGAAGCTGACAAAACATTTCTATCAGTCTAAGTCTGGATGCTCGAAGACCGACAGTTTAAAGTCTGAAGACTTTATGTTCATCAGACTCAAGACTCAAGACTCAAGACTATTCTCACCGACAGTCTTTCTAATCCAAGTGACGAAGGAAATCCAAAGCCGAAGTATATGGTTGAGGATTCGATCTATCCTCTCGGAAAAGATCTCTTGGTTGGATAAATATAACGGATTCTTTTATTCGTATCTAGATCGATTGAAGATCCGATGGTCGACGAAATATTCTTGGAATGTTCTATTCTTGGAAACCAAAATCCTGATTATATGGGCGAACAGGATTGATGGACTATCATTAGGTTCCTTAAATAGCTCGGATGATCTTCTTGATTGATTCCGTCCAACGGGTAGATTGGAGGAATTCCTTTGGTAAGTGCCAACGGCTATGATGGCATAAAGGAGTATAAAAGGAAGACGTTCCAGTTGTTTTAAGTATGTGAATGATAGAAAAATTCTAGAGTCTGAAGAACCTTGATTATTAGTCGATACAGTCTGAGCGAAATTGTATTCACAGAGAGAGGTTATACTTAGTGATACCTTGAGCGAGTGTGGTAGATCATCTACACCGAGAAGTCAAGGAAGATCAACACTGTAACATCTCTTTGTTCATAGTGGAATCCAGCCAATTGGCTGTTAGTGCAGAAGAGTGGACGTAGCTTGAACCAAGCCGAACCACTATAAACCGCGTGTTCAATTCTCTCTTTCCTTTACTCAGTCTTGCGATTGAATTTTTAATTGTTGCAAATTCTTCATCTGTCTAAGTATTGCGCAATCTTCAAGAAAATTTTATATACCTATTCACCCCCTCTAGGTACTCGTACTAGCTATATCAATTGGTATCAGAGCTCGTGTTCTTACTTTATTTGAAGTGTTTTACTTCGAGTAAAAGATCCATGGCTAGTATGCTAGCACCGGGGCTGGTGGAAGGGCAAAGCAATACCAGACCACCCTACTTTGATGGAAATGATTACAACATCTGGAAAAACAAGATGAAAGATTTTCTACGGTCAAAGGATCCTCCGGAATAGGACGTTGTGGAAAGAGGAATTACTCCTCGCGCATCGAGTATCCGAAAGAGGGAAAGAAACCGTTGATACCAGCGGAATGTCTCAAGAAGAGATAAACAAGAGACAAGCACTTGATGCAAAAGCAATTTACTCTTTATATTGTGCTTTGTCACCAACTGAATATAACATAATATCTTTTTGTGTTACAGCAAAAGAAGTCTGGGACAGATTACATATCACTTATGAAGGGACAGACCGAGTGAAGGAGACCAAAATTAACATTCTCCTTGGTCAATATGAAGCCTTCAAAATGAAACCAGGAGAATCTATAACTGACATGTTTAGCCGTTTTACAGATATTGTCAATGGCCTCGAAAATCAAGGACAGAAAATTTCTGATCCTATGAAGGTGAACAAGTTACTGCGTGGACTCTCAAAGGATTGGAATCATATAAAGACTTCAATAAGAGAGACGCAAAGAATTATGCATTTATCTGTAGACGAGCTGATTGGAACTCTTCAATCGTACGAAGTGGAACGAATTAATGAGGACGAAGATCCAAGAGCTAAGAAATCCATTGCATTAAAATCTAATGATGATTCGATGATACGACTCGAAGAAGATCTGGACGATGAAGAGCTTGCTCTAATGATCGAAGGTTCGAGAAAGCTGAATAAAAAAGGAAGAAGGTTCAACTCAAGGAAACAAAGTCTTCAGAAACAGCAAACCAAGTTTTTTGATAATGAGGAACCAAACAAAGATGTAGTTTGCTTCGAATGTAAGAAAAAGGGACACATCAGACCCAATGGTCCTCTCCTGAAGAAGAAGAGAGGAAAAGCTGAAAAGTCTCAAAAAGCTCTCAAAGCCGAAACCGGAGCGATATAGAGTGTGAAGAAAGTGACGAGGAATATGCCAACCTGTGTCTGATGGCACAATCAGACTCAGACAGTGAATTTGAGGTAAGTGATTATAAAATCCCTGTCAAAGTCTCTAAATACATTGATGAACTATGTTTTAGTCTTAAGACTTCTCTCAAAAAGATTTCCGAACTTAAAAAGGAAAACTCAGTTCTAAAACAAAAGGAAAACATTTTAGAAGAAAAAGTGAAAAGTTTAGACTTAAATGTTTCTACTCTTAAAGAGAATGAAGATAAACTTTCAAAAGAAAATGCTTTCTTAAAAACTGACTTATCAAATATTTCAAAGAAATTTTCAATAGGATCTGAAAAACTTGAAAAAGTTCTTTCAGTCCAAAGACCTTACTTCAATAAGTCTGGTCTAGGTATGACAGCAGAAACAATCCTCTTTATTGATTTTCCGAAAGTAAAAGAAAGAATTAAGAAAAGACCTTCGAGAGAGGCTTACAAAAATCATTTCAAAAAAGTTTTTATAAAGTTTGTAGGACGAAATGCTCTAAGGTGTTCAAAGTGTAACAGTCAGGATCACTTTGAAAAAGAGTGCCCTATGGTTTGGAAGCCTGTTAAAAAGGCATGGCCTAATAATGCTTATCCTACTAACGCCAAAGGACCCAAGAAAATTTGGGTACCAAATAAAGCTTGAGACTCTCTTTTGAATGCAGGTCTCTGTCAAAAAGAAGGTAAAGTGCTATCTTGACAGCGGATGCTCAAGACACATGACAGGAGACTCAAATTGCTTCATAAAGCTTATTCAAGTAAATGGTGGAAAAGTTTCATTTGGAGAAAATAGCAAAGGAAGCATTGTGGGATTTGGAACTGTGAAAATTGGAAATCTCAGAATAAGCAATATCTCTCTAGTGGAAGGACTTAACTACAATCTTCTCAGCATTAGCCAATTGTGTGATACTGGTTTCAAGATCTCCTTTCAAGAAGGCATATGTTCTAGAATAAGTAAAGATTCGACTCAGTCTTTCATGGGACGAAGACATGGAAATATCTATCTTCTTGATGTAAAACCAAATGAAGCACAATGCCTAATCTCAATTCAAGATGAAGCAGTCTTATGGCACAGAAAGCTTGGCCATGTCAACATGAAGCAATTAGCCAAAATCTCATCAAAAAAACTTGTTCGAGGTCTACCTAAATTGTCATATCAAAAGTCTGATTCATGCACTCCATGTATTCTGGGAAAGCATGTAAGAAATTCATTTAAGCCAATAAATCATGTCTCTACTAATCATGTACTACAGCTGCTGCATATGGATCTCTTCGGACCAACAAGAACCCAGAGCATTGGAGGTAAGAAATATTATCTAGTAATTGTGGACGATTACTCTCGTTTTACCTGGGTATATTTTCTTACAAGTCAGAAACCTTTTCATACTTTGAGAAATTTGCTAAAAAGGTTCAAAATGAAAAAGGATGTGCTATTTCAAGTATAAGAACAGATCATGGAAGTGAATTTGAAAATCAAGATTTTACAAAATTTTGTGATAAATCTGGTTTTAATCATATGTTTTCCTCTGCATACACTCTAGAACAAAATGGAGTTGTGGAAAGAAAGAGTAGATCTCTTCAAGAAATGGCTAGAACACTTTTAATTGAAAGTAAAATTTTTTCTCGATTTTGGGCTGAAGTTTGTTTCAAAGATGCTATATTATAAATAGAGTCTTTCTAAGACCTATTTTAGAGAAAACCCCTATGAATTGTTCAAAGGTAAGAAGCCTATTGTTTCATACTTTCATGTGTTTGGATGCAAATGCTTTATTTTGAAAAATGCAAATGATCGAGTTGGTAAGTTTGAAGAAAGATCGATGAGGGCATCTTTCTTGGATATTCTCGCATCAAGCAAAGCCTACGAGTCTATAACAAGAAAAGCCAGTCGGTGGAGGAATCAATGAATGTCAAATTCCAAGACTCAATGCAAGATGAATCTAGCGACTCGTATGAAGAGTCTGAACCCACTCCAGACCTTCAAACGCTTACAACTCAAGAAGCATCTCAAACTCTGGAAGTCCAACGTCAAGATGCTCATGAAGATTCAAATAAAGAAAGAGATCATCAACCAGGCAAATCAACCAGTAACTGGAAGCATAAATCCAGTCATCCCAAAGATCTCATTATTGGCGAAATCAATGAAGGAATCCGCACTAGATCAAAAAGGCATGAAGAATCTAGTGCTTTGGCTCTCATTTCTGAAATTGAACCAAAAAGCATAGAAGAAGCTTTATTTGATGAAAGTTGGATCGAAGCTATGCAAGAAGAACTCAGACAGTTCAACATCAATGATGTCTGGGAATTGACATCTAAACCAAAAGGTAAAACTATTATTGGAGCCAAATGGGTATTCAGGAACAAGATGAATGAAGAAGGAAAAGTCGTACGAAACAAAGCAAGACTCGTGGCCAAAAGATATATGCAAGAAGAAGGAATAGACTATGACAAGACTTACGCTCCAGTAGCAAGGTTAGAAGCTATTCGTCTATTACTTGCGTTTGCTTGTTATAAAAATTTCAGGTTATTCCAAATGGACGTCAAAAGTGCGTTCCTAAATGGATTCATCCATGAGGAAGTTTATGTGGAACAACCACCTGGGTTTGAAGACCCAAAGAAGCGATTCAGTCATTAGACCGAAAAAGGCCTTGTATGGTTTAAAGCAAGCACCTCGAGCTTGGTACGACAGACTAAATGCAGATTTGGCCGGTTACAGAGTCGATAGAAAGAGCACTTCTGGAACTTGTCAACTACTTGGAAACAGGACAGTGTCTTGGTTTTCGAGGAAGCAAAGCACTGTAGCTCTCTCAACGACGAAGCGAGTATGTAGCTCTTGGAAGCTATTGTTCACAAATTTTATGGAAAAAACAACAGCTACAAGACTTTGGGATTGAAGACTCATGCACGTAAATCAAGTGTGACAACACCAGCGCGATTAATCTCACCAAAAATCCAATCCTTCATTTAAAAGCAAAGCATATTGAGATTCGACATCACTTCATTAGAGATCATATTCAAAATGAAGAAATCTCGATTCAATTCGTTGATTCAAAGAGTTAATTAGCGGATATATTCACAAAGCCTTTGGAGAAAAATCAATTCGACTTTATCCGTTCAAGACTCAACATTTTGAAGCTTGAAGAAGTAAAAGTCTAGAGACTCAACAACTCTCGACTCTAATCTCTCGACTTTAAATCCTTAGACTCAGACATTCATGGCTATAGACTGTAAGTTGCTATTTTATCCAAAAGGTACGAATTCTCATTTAGTTATTTAAACTCGAAAAGGTACGATCTTTCATTCGGTTATTCTATAATCCGTGTGAAATTCGAAAACTTGTCTTTTTAAAAGAATTAATTTTAGCAGTTATTGATTTTGAAAAGAAGTGTTCGTACACTTTCCTTGTACCGATTGAACTTCCATTTTCAAAACTAAGCTATATATATATATACAGTTTTTCTTTACCCAATCTTCAAAACCCTAAAAGGCACTCTCCTCCCGATACTGTTTCTACTTCTTGTTCGTTGTCGAGAAAGTGGTCATTTTTTCTTGGGAAAGTAAGTGAAGGAATCTTCCAATCCACAAAGAAAAATGTCTTCTTCGAGGAAATCATCAAGAATCGCAAACAGGGGACCACAGAGAATGGAGAAGGGACCTACCCACTTCGATCTCACGAGGAAGAAGACTTATCAAGTCCGACAAAGTCCGATTCACTCTCCTCCACGTCAATCTCCATCATCTACTCCACAAGGTGTGGGCCATCAACAAGAGAAAGAAATAATCGAGGATGCAGACCCTAATGTTCCTTGAATTCCAACCAAGAATGGGAGTGGCAGCAAAGGTGAAAGGAAATCGGATGGATTTGTTCAAATCAAAGGATCAGGAAAATGTGTATTTCAGGGTATTGAAAAGAGGGGTGATAAACCCTAGAAGTGTCAATTTTGACTTCTTGGATGCCATCAACATGAACTTAAGAGAGAAGTTGAATTTACTTCAACTTGAGAATTTTTGCTCTGACTCTACGGACGGGTATGCTCAACTAACCGCTTATTTCTATTCAAATCTTAGCTTTTTGGATGCGAATAGAATTTCATTTAGTGTACGAGACCAACTCTACGTGTTAGATGTGAATATGTTGGCGGACATAGTTGGAGTTGAACGAGGATGTTATCTACCAATCAAAGTCTCACCTGCTCGTACTACTCTGGAACTTGTCAAAGATAGGGACACAGAGAAGAAAATTATCTATTCCAGGATGAATGCCATCAACATTGTACTTCATAAGATTGTGATCAACTGTCTCAGACCGAAGTCTACGTCAAAGACTTCCGTGTCTCTTTCTGAAGCAAAGTTGATGTACGCAATCAACTCAGGGAAGAAGTTCTCTCTCCCGCACACTATTCTCTTCCATATGTACAGAGCAATGTCAAAGGACGAGGGACAATTGCCTTACGCAAGTCTTGTGACTAAGATCTTCAGACACTTTGATATAGCTAGTACGAGTACCTAGAGGGGGGGTGAATAGGTATATAAAAATTCTCTTAAAGATTGCACAATACTTAGACAGATGGATAATTAAAAGTCAATCGTGAGACTGAGTAAGCGAAAGAGAGAATTGAACACGCGGTTTATAGTGGTTCGGCTTGATTCAAGCCTACGTCCACTCTTCTGCACTGACAGCCAATTGGCTGGATTCCACTATGATCAAAGAGATGTTACGGTGTTGATCTTCCTTGATTTCTAGGTATAGACGATCTACCACACTCGCTCAAGGTGTCACCAAGTATAAACACTCTGTGTATACAATTTCGCTCGAACAATATCGACTAACAATCAAGGTTCTTCAGACTCTGGAATTTTTCTATCGATCACACGCTTAAAACAGCTAGAACGTCTTCCTTTTATACTCCTTTATGCCATCATAGCCGTTGGCACTTACCAAAGGAATTCCTCCAATCTACCCGTTGGACGGAATCAATCAAGAAGATCATCCAAGCTATTTAAGGAATCGATGATAGCCCATCAATCCTGTTCGCCCATACAATCAGGATCTTGGTTTCCAAGAATAGAACATTCCAAGAATATTTCGTCGACCATCGGATCTTCAATCGATCTTAGATAAGAATTAAAGAATCCGAAATGATTATCCAACCAAAGAATCTTCTCCGAGAAGATAGGATCTAATCCTCAACCATATACCTCGGCTTTGGATTTCCTTCGTCACTTTGGATTAGAAAGACTCGTCGGTGAGAATAGACTTAAATCTCGAGTCTTGATTCTTAAGTCTTGAGTCTTGAGTCTTGAGAATGCAAAGTCTTCAGACTTTAAACTGTCGGTCTCCAAACATCCAAACTTAGACTGATAGAAACGTTTTGTCAGCTTCAAAATATTCTGGAAAGATTTCTCCAACACACTTAAACATTGAGCCTCCACACACTCTTTGTGTTAGATCGTGCGACAAAATGGTGGTAGGTTTGCAAATGCTGATAAAAATGCGTCTGAAAGAGCTTAGCAAGGAAATGGAGAAATTCAGAGTGAAGTCTCCAGTTCCGTCTGCTTCAAAGAGAAAAGGAAAGGAGGCCATTGGTGCACCTTCGAAAAAGAAGAAAAGAACTCTCATCCTGGAGGATGAAGATGAAGAAGATGAAGATCCTACTATCCATGCACTGACAAGAACCAGACGTTCTGTGCCTCAATCGACAGAACTTCAGAAGAAACAGAGAGAAGAAGAAGAGCAAACTAAGAGTAGAGAAGAAGAAGAGCAGAGAGAGAAGGAGAAAGAAGCTGAAGAAGAAAGAGAAGGAGAGAAAGAAAAGTCTGCTGCTGAACTGGAGAAAAGGGAAATCAAGATACGTAAGAGCATGATCATCACTCTTCCCCTTTTGATGTCCTAGAGACGGGGGAGTTGGCGAGCAAGAAAGGTCTACACCTCATGCCTGCCGATAGTGAAGGTCCAAGACAATCTCCAGCGGACCCGGAAGAAGTTCGTGTGTCTCAATTGCCCGAAGAAGGTCATGATACGTCGACTCCAAATCTGCAAGATTATATAGAAGCACCTTCGTCTACATTCACTCCATCTGAAAAAGCTCATGCAAGCACACAGACGGACAACTCAGCAGATTTTCGTCGTATTCTTGATATTCTTATGGAAATGCGGGGACAGATATATGCTTTAGACTATGAGATTCAAACCATCAAGAATGCTGGACAAGCGTCTTCGGTTACCCTGGAGGACAAAATGAAAGACCTCGCTCTACAACTTCAAGCCAATGCCAAAGGAGAGGAGGTAGCTCAAATAAGGGAAGACTTGAAGAGGCTAGAAGGCATAGTCCAGTCTATGGGAGAATTCTAGATCGTGCGCATTCCTGCTGACTCCGACTCCTTTCTCGTCCTTTTTAATGATGACAAAAAGGGGGAGAACCAATTTGAACCAACATCTTTTAAACTTTGAATTTTTGGTTATGTTTTTGAGTTTGACTTGAGTGAACTTGGGTGTTAAATTTGACTGTGTGGATTTAGATACTTGACTGGTTGCATTTATATATCAATTGTTGTTATATGGTATTACTCATGAAAGACTAACCAATTTGTTGTGGATGCAAAGTCTGGTTGTTTTATTAATCTTTATGAGTTAGCCATATTGCTTGAGAAATGTTTTTACAGGTCAATGTTGTTCAAATCTACAAGAAAGTTTTGTCACTATCAAAAAGGGGGAGATTGTTGGAGAAATCTTTCCAGAATATTTTGAAGCCGACAAAACGTTTCTATCGATCTAAGTCCGGATGCTCGAAGACCGACGGTTTAAAGTCCGAAGACTTTATGTTCATCGACTCAAGACTCAAGACTTAAGACTATTCTCACCTGCGTCTTTCTAATCCAGTGATGAAGGAAATCCAAAGCCGAAGTATATAGTTAAGGATTCGATCCTATCCTCTGGAAAAGATCTCTTGGTTGGATAAATATAACGGATTCTTTTATTCGTATCTAGATCGATTGAAGATCCGATGGTCGACGAAATATTCTTGGAATGTTCTATTCTTGGAAACCAAGATCCTGATTGTATGGGCGAACAGGATTGATGGACTATCATCAGGTTCCTTAAATAGCTCGGATGATCTTCTTGATTGATTCCGTCCAACGGGTAGATTGGAGGAATTCCTTTGGTAAGTGCCAACGGCTATGATGGCATAAAGGAGTATAAAAGGAAGACGTTCCAGTTGTTTTAAGTATGTGAATGATAGAAAAATTCCGAGTCCGAAGAACCTTGATTATTAATCGATACGATCGAGCGAAATTGTATTCACGAGAGAGGTTATACTTAGTGATACCTTGAGCGAGTGTGGTAGATCATCTACACCGAGAAGTCAAGGAAGATCAACACGTAACATCTCTTTGTTCATAGTGGAATCTAGCCAATTGGCTGTCAGTGCAGAAGAGTGGACGTAGGCTTGAACCAAGCCGAACCACTATAAACCGCGTGTTCAATTCTCTCTTTCCTTTACTCAATCTTGCGATTGAATTTTTAATTGTTGCAAATTCTTCATCTGTCTAAGTATTGCGCAATCTTCAAGAAAATTTTATATACCTATTCACCCCCCTCTAGGTACTCGTACTAGCTATATCAACCATGAACAAGCTTCTTTGCTGAAATTTTGGCTATCTACTTCATATTGATGTGCCCAAGCTTTCTGTGCCATAAGTTTACTTCATCTTGAATTGAAATCAGACATTGCGATTCCTCTGGTTTCACATCTAAGAGGTAGATATTTCCATGTCTTCGACCCATGAATGATTGAGTAGAATCTTTACTAGTTCTTGAACATATTCCCTCTTGAAAGTAGATTTTGAAACCGGTATCACACAGCTAACTAATACTTAGCAGATTGTAGTTGAGTCCTTCTACTAAAGAAACATTGCTTATTGTGAGATTTCCAATCTTTACAGTTCCAAATCCCACAATTTTCCTTTTGTTGTTTCCTCCAAATGAAACTTTTCCACCATTTACTCGAATAAGCTTTATGAAGTAATTTGAGTCTCATGTCATATGTCTTGAGTATCCACTATCTAGATACCATTTTACCTTTTTCTTGATAGTGACCTGCATTTAAAAAAGAAACTCAAACTTTCTTTGGTACCCATATTTTCTTGGGTCCATTGATGTTAGTATGATATACGGTTTTTGCCCATACTTTCTTGACAGGTTTCCAAATCATAGGACATTCTTTTTCAAAATGATCTCCACTATTGCACTTTGAACATTTGAGAGCATTGCGACCTACTGGTTTCACAAAGATCCTTTTAAAATGACTTTTGTAAGCATCTCTTGTGGGTCTTTGCTTAATTCTTTCTTTCACTTTTGGAAAATCAATTAAAGGAATGGTTTCATCAGTCATTCCCAAACCAGATTTATTGAAATAAGGTCTTTGAACAGAAAGTATTTTTTCCAGTTTCTCAAATCCTATAAAAAATCTTTTGGAAATATTTGAGATATCATTTTTCAAGAATGTATTTTCTTTTAAAAGATTATCTTTACTTTTTTTAAGAGAAGAAACATTCTTGTCTAAACATTTCACTTTTTCTTTCAAAACATTTTCTTGTTGTTTTAGAGCATAATTTTTCTTTTTGAGTTCGGAAATTCTTTTAAGAAAAGTCTTAAGACTAAAACACAATTCATCAATGTATTTTGAAACTTTAATAGGAATTTTGAAGTTACTCACCTCAAATTCGCTTTCTGAATCTGAATCTGTCTCAGAGTTCGAATATGAATCCGATTGTGCCATTAGACATACATTGGCATAATCATTATCACTTTCTTCACACTCTGTATCACTCCAGGTTTCTGCTTTAAGAGCCTTTCGATACTTTTCAGCTTTTCCTTTCTTCTTCCTCGAAAGAGGACAGTTGGATCTGATGTGTCCCTTTTTCTTACAATCAAAGCAGACTACATCTTTGTTTGATTCATCATCCTCAACAAACTTAGTCTGTTGCTTTTGAAAGCTTTATTTCTTTGGATTGAATCTTCTTCCTTTTCTGTTCAGCTTTCTGAATCTTCTTATCATGAGAGCAAGCTCCTCATCATCCATATCGTCTTCAGAATCTGTAACATCAAAATCATCATTGGATTTTAATGCAATTGATTTCTTACCTTTAGGTTCTTCGTCTTCATTGATCCGTTCCACTTTATAAGACTGAAGAGTCCCAACTAACTCATCAACAGATAATGGCATGATTTTTTAGGTCTCTCTGATTAAGGTCTTTATGTGATTCCAATCCTTGGAGAGTCCACGCAGTAGCTTGTTTACCTTTATAGGATCAGAAACTGGTTGGCCTTGATTTTCAAGACCATTCACGATTTCTATAAAACGACTAAACATATCAGTTATAGATTCTCCTGATTTCATTTTGAAGGCTTCGTATTGACCGAGGAGAATGTTGATTCTAGTCTCTTTCACTCGATCGGTTCCTTCATAAGTAATATGTAATCTATCCTAGACTTCTTTAGCTGTAACACAAGAAGATATTCTGTTATATTCAGTAGGTGATAAAGCACAATATAGAGAATAAATTGCTTTTCCATCAAGAGCTTGTCTCTTGATTATCTCTTCCTAAGTCATTTCACTAGACTCAACAGTATTTTTTCCTCTCTCTGAGACAGGTGCAGCTTTAGGAATGATTCCTTTTTCTATAACGTCCCATTCTAGAGGATCCTTTGATCTTAGGAATGCCTTCATCTTGTTTTTTCATATGTTGTAATCATTTCCATCAAAGTAAGGCGATCTGGTATTGCTTTGCCCTTCTACCAGCCCTGGAGCCAACATACTAGCCATGGATCTTTAACTTTGAAATAAAACACTTCAAACAAAGTGAGTACACGAGCTCTGATACCAATTGAGATAGCTAGTATAAGCACTTAGAGGGGGTGAATAGGTGTAAAAACAATTTCTCGAGATACGGAAGCGATACCAGGCAGACGATAGAAAGGGAGTTCTCTTTTGATCAACAAAATGAAATACGATCAAAGTAAAGCAAAGAGTAGGGAAGAGAAAATTGAACATAAGGTTTATAGTGGTTCGGCTTATTCTAAGCCTACGTCCACTCTTCCGCACTGACCGCCCACCGGTTGGATTTTACTAAGAACAAAAGAGATGTTACAGCAAAGTTCTCTCTTGATTCCACAGTGTAGATACTCTACCACACTTCCTTAAGAATTCTCACGAATATAGACTTTCTTTTGTGTACAAGATTTCGCTCAACAAATTAATTGACTAAGAATAAGGAGCTTCAGACTTTGGAATTCTTCTATCGTGCACACTCTCGAACAACTGGAACGACTTTCTTATATACTCCTTTATGCTATCATACCCGTTGGCACTTACCAAAGGAATTCCTCCAATCTACCCATTAGACGAAATCAATTAGGAAAATCATTCGAGCTATTAAAGGAACATGTCGATAGCCCATCAATCATGTTCGCCCATACAATTAGGATCTCGGTTTCCATAAGTAGAACCTTCCAAGTATACTTTGCCAATCATCGGATCCTTAATCTTCAAATCAATCATGATCAAATAAAGGATTCCGTTATGTCATATCCAGCCAAGAGATCTTGTCCAGTCGATAAGGTCACATCCTTAATGAAACATCCAGTTCTGGATAGCCTTTCTTCAAGGGATTAAAAACTGTCAGTGAGGATAGACTTTGAGTTTTGAGTCTGGCTGTCCGAAGGTCTTCAGACTTTAAAAAATAGAGACTGCAAATCTTCAGACTAGACTGATGGAAACGTTTTGTCAGCTTCAAAACACTTCACGAAGATTTCTCCAACATTTTTCACTTCCTCATACTGTCCTAATGCACATGTATAGGGCTACTATGAAGGATAAGGGACAATTGTCTTACTTTGTGCTTGTTACAAAGCTATTCAGACATTTTCAAATCAAGTTTCCAGCTTCTCTCTGCTCTAGAACTGTTGTTCCTATGGTTATAGGACTAAAAATGGTTCTGAAGATGAGGCTAAAAGATCCGAACAAGGCTTTAGAGCGCTTGAAGAAGGCATCTCCTAGCAAAACCAAGGAAGAATCTGTTGCAATGAAGAGAAAAGGCGAGGAATTTGTGAAAGAACCTATCAAGAAGAGAAGGTCCCCCATCCTGCAAGACGAAGAGGATGACGATGATCTTACCATTTCAGCCTTGGCCTTGAAAAATCTTCAAAGCATTGTTGGTTTTGAGCAACATAAGAAGATGGAAGAAGGAGAGAAAGCAAACATAGAGCAAAGAGAAGAAGGAAGAGAAGATAGAGAAGAAGCAGAGCCAAAACAAGAAGAAAGAGAAGAAGTAGGAAGAGAAGCTAAAGCAAAAGAGGGTCAGGATAACTCCTATGAGACAATGGTTGTAATGTCCTTATCTGAGGATTCTAAAGCAACAAAGAGTGTCCAAGTATGAGAAAGAATAGAAAAAGAACATCACTTTCGTGCTGGAAATGAAAAAGAACAAGAAGAAATTTTCTTTTCTCCACCTGTAGGCAAGAAAACAGGGGGAGCTCGTGAGAAAACAGGTACTTCTTCTCCTCACTTTACAAGTGATGTAAGTAGATCTTTTACGAACCTAGAAGAAGTCTATGCTTCTCATTTTCCTAAAGCTGAGATTCCCTCATCTCTCAACACTCCACAAGCTCAACGTGCTAAGGCAAGTGGGCAAACAAAACCTAATGCAGACTTTCAAAGGCTGCTCAAGCTCCTTGTGGAGATAAAAGCACAGCAATGTGGTATGGAGTGTGAGATCCTGAAGCTTCACTCTGCTTTGTAATCTACTTCATATTCTCTCAATGAGAGTGTACAGTCTTTAAACTTTCAAGTTCAAGCTTTACAACAGCAAGTTTCACAGACTGCCAAGATTGAAGATGTTGAGAAGTTGAAGGAGACAATGCGAAAGCTGGAGGAGACAGTTCAGTCAATAAGGGATTTCCAGCTCATTCGAATTCCCAGACACCATTGATTTCATACTATCTATTTTTAATCTTGCTTATCTCCACTTTTTGCTACGATAAAAAGGGGGAGAATGTGCATATTTACTTTTGATCATTTATTTTTTAACTTACTTTTGCATATTTGACTTTGTTTGACTAGTAACTCTTATAATCTGCAGCAACTTTTGCGATGATCATGGATGTGGATGGATGTGATGTTTTAATCTTGGCATTTGATTATTTTTTAAGATTAACATGTTTTCTGTGATTGCAGAATCGATGCCATCCATATATCCTTATCTATTCTCTTTGGATATCATGTACTGCTAAAGTGTTGTTTTGCAGGTTATAAATTCTTAAATCTGCATGGAAGTTTTGTCACTATCAAAAATGGGAAGATTGTTGGAGAAAACTCCCTAGATATTTCAAAGTTGACAAAACTTATCCAAAGTCTATTATGAAGATTTTCATACTTCTAAGTCAAAGTCTGAATATGACCAGATTTTGTGTCAGTCTGAAATTTCCCAGACTTTGTTTCAAAGTCTGCCCATACTGACAAATTCCAGACTAAATGCTACTGAAGAATGAAGACTTATCCAAATACGAGATTTTGTTTATTTCTTCAGGAGTTCGATTCATATGGCTTATGAATAGCTTTCTGGTTGAATATATCACCTTCGGATTGATTATCTTTATTGAAATCAATTTAGAAAAATCAAATCTTTTGGGATTACAAGTAAATATGGAAAGAATCTACTTATGGAAACCAAAATCCTGATTGTATGGGCAAAAAAGATTGATGGACTTTCATCACAAGCTTCAAATGACTCGAGATCTCCTTGATTGATTCTGTCCAACGAGTAGATTTGAAGAATTCCTTTGGAAAGTGCCAACGGTCGAAAAGGCATGAAGGAGTATTTAAGGTGGACTCTCCAGTTGTTCAACAGAATGCGTGAAAGAAAAATTTCAAAGTCTGAAACTTTCAATTTCTTTGTTAATCCAAATACTGAGCTCAAAGTTGTATACAAAAGAGAGAAACGCATAGTGAGACTTTGTGAGAGACCAGTAGAGACTTTTCGCTATGAAGTTAAGATCGCAAGGTTGTAAAATCTCTTTTGATTCTTAGTGGAATCCAGCCAGAAGGCTGTCGGCTGGAGAGTGAACGTAGACTTGATCTAAGCCGAATCATTATAAATTTTGTATTCTCATTCTCTTCCCTAAACTCCTTTATTTTGTTCGTAGTTTTATTTAACTGCTAAAGTCTGAACTTTCTCAAAGTTTGTTGTTTTTCAGACTCAATTTTTAAAAGCGAAATATTTCAATTGTTCTTTGCGAAAAATTGTCTTCACACCTCTTCACCCCCCCTCTAAGTGTTCATACTAGCACTTACAGAGAGAGGTGTGCAAGAAGAGAGAGAGAAGGGCACAAGTGGGAGAGGCTATTGCAACAAGGTGGTTGCTTCACTCAAGGCGGCGACAGTGACAAAGCAGTGGCCATGGGCGGCATTGGTCAAGTGTGGTTGAGCTTGGGTTTGGTTAGGTTAGGTTAAGTGGGATTTACTGTGGGTGGTATTAGGACAACGAAATAGGTAAATTTGAGAGAAAAATGGCAGATATGTAAATAGGATTAAAACTCAGACACTATGTTTTATCGAGGACTTAGACTAATTATCGATACAAACAAACTCAAAATGGATTCTAAAACTATGGATGATGTCACAACCTAACCCTTTAGGCTTTTCATCCCAAGGAATAAATTTAGAGATACTTCTTCAAAGGTGGTCCTCAAGGCGCAACACACAAAGAAGGTTCAAAAGTATCTTTCTTAATGTTTGTCCAGGAGGTCCATCAATTGAGAACTTGGATTCTCCTAAATCCATATCTCGCGTGCAATGGTTCATTTTGAGTTTTCCAAACAACCTAAAAAACATTATCTAAGAGTCGCCACTAGCCTCTTTGTTAGGGGCCAACTAGAAACCCAATGATGGGTCGGGAGACTTTTCTTGATTTACACAAAACCAGAGATTTCATGGATTCGGGGATCTGAGTTACGCTAATGGATGTCTATTAGCACCATTTTGGTACCTATGGGTATGGTTGTTATCTAAGGTGGCCATGCAGTCTTTTTACATTCTCGTGCAATTTCAAATCTTAATACTAAGCAATCACACATAGATGGTCCATTCGTGTCATTCTATACTAACTATCAAAATGAAGAGAAAAATCAATCAAGTAAAGTGAAATTGCATTGCGGGAAATAGACACCTAAGAAAACAAACTAAAGGAGTAAGGAAGAACAATTCAACGTACAAGAAAAGCATATTCGTAACTCATCGAGTATTTATACAATTGAACTAAAAACCCGAGACGTGTCAAGAAAATGAAAGTGTAGAAAATATCAAAGCCAAATTGAACATTAGTTATCCCACTGTCTTCAAGTCCCTGTAGGCACCATCTCCAAGGGTTGCTTTTGGAACTGTTCTAATATTAACTAGTGCTAAAATAAGAACCAAGGATGCAATCAAATACAATCAAACAAGTGCAAACATTTCAAAGCAATTCAAAACACAAGGCATGGCCTCAAGATCGGCCTTTGATGTCCATGCATTTTGAGCCATCCTATGACCACTAATTGATTGTTATTAGCCGTTGGTATTTGGCCATCCCTTATGTTCATAAATGGTGGACAGAATCGAATGACTCCTAGAATTTGGATCTAGTTGTGTCCCTTTGGTTTACCCCATGTACATGCATCAATCCTAAACCATTCATCTTACAAACACATGCAAATGGAATATAAGCTCATACACTTAGGTCATAAGACCTTAGTTCTCAACTAGTCAACCAATGAAAGTGAACCGAAATGGGTCACTTGCATAATCAAGGGAAATTCAATCATTCAAGTATGCATCTAATGAGATCTTAAAGAAATAAAACCAAAAGGCTAAACTTTCAAAGATTTGCAATCAATGACACAAGTTTTGAGAAATTGCAATCAATGACACAAGTTTTGAAAAATTATAATTAAGTCCTTAGAAAAAATTTCAAGTTACAAATGATACAAACAAGGATAAACAAGGATATTAAGTTTGCTAGACTTGTGAGACAAGTTTGATGTCCTTAGGAAATGAATTCCATGATCCAAGTGCAAATAATGTCGCACATTGACTGGGCCCTTTGAGCTATCAAACATGACTCGATTTTAACAAACTTGACATCAATAGAATACTTAGAACAACGTCTAAAACTTTTGAGTTTGGAAAAATTTCAAAGAAAGTCATTAACTTCGTTAAAGTTGTGAAATACCTTCAGGTGTTCTATGAGAACTTGGGTGCAAAATTAATGGCACTTTGATCAAGCTCTCTTTTAAATATTGTTGATACATGATTTTTAGTCGACGTACCAATAAAGGTGAAAAACTCGATATTAGGGTTTCTGATTGTGACGGGATCCGTTTTCAAACAAAAGTGTCTATTGTTATTTCTTTTTCTTTGGCCTATCAATTTCAAGCAATTTCAAACTGTTTTTACCAAAAACCTAAAAAGTCAAACGATTGACTTTCAAATTGACTTTTGGTCAATCCTTTGAACCAAAGTCAAACCCTCGAATTAAAATTTGACTTTTCACACAAAAAGATTCCTTTTAGTCCCAATTTGACTTTAGCATAAAAAAAATTTGCAAAAATCTATTAAGAACCTCATTTTCCGAATTTTTTTTATTTTAGGTTAGAAATTGACTAGAAATAAAATTATTTTTATTCTAGTCATTATTAGGTTTAGTTCCTTTTACAACATTTGATCTAGAGGTCATTAGCCATTTTACTCATTCAATCAATTTTGACATCGAGCGTGCCAAAATATGAATTCTCATTTTAGCACTAATTAGGGGGCCATAATCTATTTAAAAAAAATCTGAATTGGAGAGAAAATCTCTCTCTCTCTCTCTCTCTCTCTCTCTCTCTCTCTCTCTCTCCTCACGCCCAACCGCCTCATCGCCCTCCACCATTCGCTGGGCCCTCAACTACTCGTCGAAGCCTCCGCTACCCAAGCGCCACCGTCCACAAGCTCCGCCAGTCCCTCTTCTCTCCTGCCATAGACGTTCGATGAGTGTCCAGACGCGAAACCAGATCAGCTTAATATCGGTTTTCACGCCAGTAACCAATTCAGCGAGTCTTAATCACCATTCCGGCAATCCACAGCCGTCTCCTGGTGTCTCAATCAATTTAGTCGCCTTCCTCAACCAATCCACAAAGTCTAAGTGGCTAGAGACTCACCTAGTAGCCACCAAAACACCTCGTTAATGCCGATCTTCCTCGGCGTTCAATCCGCGCCCAATTTTGCACCAGCGGCTAGTCAGTTTTCCAGTGATCCCCAGCAATCTCAGCCTCCCTCGAACAATCCTTGATGTTCCTAGGTGTTGCAGCAGCTTGATGATAGTTCACAAGAGTTCGTTTTGCACGAAAACGCTGAAAAGGTCAGCTCTATCCTCCTTGAGCTCAATGAAGCGAGGATACGTTAAGTATCAGGGGCTAGAGCTCGCCTGATGATGTCTATGGCTATTTAATGATGTTGATGATGCTTGATGATTGATGAACAAGATTTGGATTATGGCTTGGTTTGGATTGATTCTGCAATTCCGGATTCCTGATTGATGTGTCTAAACGATTATCTTGGAACGAGCTGCTTAGTGATGTTTTTAGGTTTAATATGTTAATCGTCCATCCAAAGTCGATTCTAGAAGCTGGAATTTACTGTTCGGAGGTTTTAATGTTTTAACATGTTCTATTTGCTATTTTTGTGTGGATTTTTATGAGGAATTGGACTTGAGGCCCCTCATGACTTAAGACCCTCACATTCATGTCAAATTACATAAAAATTTGCAGACTTTTATCATTTCATATGGTAGAAATCCATGCCTCTATATGTCATGTTCTGCTTAATTTTTGCTGATCTGCCTCTTTGTGGAAAACTCTTAGTTCGAGCTTCTTATTGATCAAAATTTTCACATGATTCCGTCTAGACATACTTAGAAGACTCCGATAACTTTCAAACAATGTATGATTCATGTAAATTGATGGCCATTTGCCTCATGAGAACATATCATGAATTTTCTGCAATTTTTGGCATTCCTAAAGGTTCTTGATAAATAGAGTTGTCTCACCTAATCGATTTCATGAATTTATAAAAAAAAAAAATTGCATATTGATTTAGGGTTAAGTGTCTTAATCGCTTTTGGCCATTGCACTAAGCCTACGTCATGTCAAAATATCGTAATTTTCATGTATCATTTAGATAGTTTAGCAAGCCAATCTTCATGCGTCATGTTCTGCCTCCCATGTCACTAATTTGCGTACTTCTGCAATTGTCATTAATTGGACATGAAGTTAACCTTAATTGAGCTGGATGTCTTTTGGAAAGTCTTAGAGGATGTCCTAATCTTTCCAATGACACCAATTTTGTCCCATTTGCATGTCGTTTGACCAACTTTCTATTTTTGTGAAATTTACCTTGAAATCTGCCATGTGATAAATTCGAAATGCCACTAATTTGCGCACTTCTGCATTTACTGATCCAGAGCTTTTTTCTTTTTTGTGTGGATTTTTCCTTGAGGGTTCCAAAGTCAGGTCCCCAACAAAATTTGATCGCCATTGATACATCTATGTCGTGGTAAATTTTTGAAATTTTTAGACATCCATTGCTAGGGCAAATTGTCGTTAATTTGCACAAATATGTTGATGCTCTGCACTGTTCTTGATGCGTTGTTTTGTATTCTTTGATTTTTAGAAATTCATTTGTAGCTTATCTTAGGAAACTTCCTTTATGAAAGTTGTTTTTGCTGAGTGCTTGATGTGCCGTAATTTTTTTAGGATCAATTATCCATGGGTCATACTTCAATTGCTTGAATTTTGTATGTCATGTCCTGACATGATCTATTTTTCCTTTTATAATTTGTCTCAAATAATGATTCAAAGTGAATTCTGTGTCAAATGAGGACTGAAGTGGACCCATTGTCTTAAATAAAGATTCAAAGTGAATTTTGTGTCAAATAAAGACATGAAGTAATCAAGTTAATCTCTATTGAGGACCTTAGCTCACCGCCAGACATTTTCCGGCAATTTATTTGTGATTGGAAAAGGGGGAAAATTCTAAGGGCAAGTTTAGGTTATTCATTTAGATGTTTACATTTTCTTTTTTCTTCTCCCCCGCTACTACTCAACCAAATCGCTGCCCAGTCATCGTCGCAACTCAATTCTCGTCACTCCTCACCTTGCTCGATTCTCATCGCTTCTGAAAAGGCTAGTGACAACACCTAGAGGGGGGTGAATAGGTGTGAACAAAAATCTTTGCAAAGTTCAATAGAGATGATTTGCCTTTAAAAAATCACAGACGAATTCAAACTTTAGCGAAACTTCAAACAAAATAAAGAAGTTTAAACTTAAACAATTAATTAGAGCTATGAATCAAAATAAAGGAGTTTAGGGAAGAGAATAAAAAAACAAAGTTTATAGTGGTTCGACTTAGTTCAAGCCTATGTCCACTCTCTCACGCTACAGCCCATTAGCTAGATTCCACTAAGAATCAAAAGAGATTTTAGAACTTGATGATCTCAACTTCTCGGTGAAGAGTCTCTACTGGTCTCTCACAAAGTCTCACTATAAATTTCGCTCTTTTTTTTACAACTTTGAGCTCAGTGAATGGAATAACAAGGAACTAGGAAGCTTCAGACTTTGAAATTTTTCTTTCAGGCACACTCTCTCGAACAACTGGAGAGTTTACCTTAAATATTCCTTCATGCCTTCTCAACCATTGGCACTTTCCAAAGGAATTTTTCCAATCTACGTGTTGAATAGAATCAATCAAGGAGATCTCAAGTCGTTTGATGATTTGTGATGAAAGCTTGTCAATCGTGTTTGCCCATACAATCAGGATCTTGGTTTACATAAGTAGAACCTTCCAAGTTTACTCGCCTTCCAAAGATTTGAATATCAGAATTGATTTCAATAAGGATAATCAATGATGTAGGTGCTAAATCCAGCCATAAAGTGATCCATAAACCATATGAATCGAATCCTTGAAGAAATATCTCACATTTGGATAAGTCTTCATTCTTCAGTATGGAAACTATCAACGTAGGCAGACTTTGAATCCTAAAGTTTGGCAGTCTTCAGACTTTGACATCTGGAAGTCTTCAAACTAGACTTTGGAAATGTTTTGTTAACTTCAAAACAGTTAAGGAGTTTTCTCCAACAGCTTCTCACCCGCCCCTTGCAAGCATCAGTCTATCGTTCACCATCATCTCTTCTTTCTAGGTTTTCAGTGTCAAAAAGTTTCAAATTCGTCGTTCGAGTGCACCGCTTGGGTGACCACGACAATGAGGGGTTGTCTCTCTGGGAGACGCCCCTATTGGTAGCAATGGTCGATGCCTAGGCAAGGTGACTGAATTTTAGTTGAATTCTACCCGTCGATCTCTGTTACAGATGCTTTATTTAATCAGATGGTGTGCTTTTTTGTTGTTGGAATTTTGGAGTTATTAAGAGCATTCAATGCTTTAATGCATGGTGGGGAGGGATATTCTGCCTTGTATTATGGTAAATCCGACTTCTGCTAGCAATTCAAAGATTGCTAGTTCATTGGAGCTTGAGAAGGCCAAATTCTTTCTTGGAAGTGCTATAAATGTTGTTGTTAGCCAAGTAATAATATTACTAAGACAACGGGTTCACAATTGATTTGTGATATTATAGATAAAATCAAAACTCCGATTGTCTGTGGTATAGTTAAGAATTCAACAAGTATTGGCTGATTTCTTGTTAAATATGGTGAGACATGCTCCATCTCTATAAGGTTGGGTGGAGATTCACATTCATCCAAGTTTGAA
Source organism: Eucalyptus leucophloia subsp. euroa (assembly GCA_017140325.1). Lineage (NCBI taxonomy): Eukaryota > Viridiplantae > Streptophyta > Magnoliopsida > Myrtales > Myrtaceae > Eucalyptus > Eucalyptus leucophloia. The sequence continues at coordinate 30,574,900 of CM029470.1, forward strand.
TCAAACTACCAAAGGACTAACTCTTGTGCACAAGGAATTTAATTTTCCTTCGACAGGTTTCTATCTGCTTTGAGGATGTTCTGTGGATAATGCATTGTCCTATTTGGAGATGGTTACTTGATATGGCTTGCTTTTCAGAATTTCATCTCTATTAACTCTAAAGCACCATCAATACTATCAGAACAAAGTTTTTACATTGAGTTTGAAACTTATCATATTAATGAACCAAATCCCTCAAATTCTTCATTTCTCTAGTTTTATGAAATAATTTGTGACTTCACATTAAAAAAAAAAAAATTGAACCTAATTCAACTATCCTATATTTTGAGGTGATCTAATATTCATTGGTAAATGATAAGCAACTATCTTCTCATCACTTATCAAGGTTCTCTATTTTTATGAATTTAGGCTTATGTGATGCAAGACTATGTATTAACCTCAATGCTACTGTGAGAGAAGTTGTTTACTACACAGTTTAGCTACAATTGCCAAACTCCATACCAATATCTGAGAAGAGGGAAAAGGAAAAAACGACAATAAGGACAATGGGATTGCAAATGCCATGGACATAAGAATTTGAGGCCGAGGGACCAAAGGACTAAGGGTGTGTTTGGATGTGGCATTTCCAAGCCACTTTAGGCCTCCAAAGCCCTTTGGGCTAAAAATGAGTGTTTGGCAATTTGTTTTGTAAACATCCTTGGCTGAAAGTCAACCTTTTGAAGGCTGAAAGCCCAAGGCAGGATCCCCTCTACCTTGGGCATTTCAGCATTCTCGGTAAGCTAGCTGTCCCCTTTAATGAATTTTGTTTGATTGCCATTGTTGCCCTTATAAGTTAATGAAATTCCAAGTTTAACCTTTTAGAAACCCTAGATCTGCACACGCTTTCCTCTTCCCTTCCTGACCCACCCGCAAGTTCTCATCTTCTTCTTCTTCTCTCTCAAATCCACGAGCACACACCAAGAATCGTCATCAAACCACGCTCCCCCATACAACCCGAAAGCCATCTTCTCAATACGCTCCTATGGAATATGCCTCTGGTTTCATTGCGCCTTTGGTGTCGCTGCTCTATGGAATACGCCTCTAATTTCATTGCACCGCGCCACGCCTTTAGTGTTACTGCTCTGTGGAATACGCCTCTAGTTTCGCTACACCTTTAGTGTTGTCGCTCTGTGGAATACGCCTCTGATTTCGCTGTGCCACACCACACCTTTGGTGTCAGTACTCTGTGGAATACGCCTCTGGTTTCGCTGCGCCTTTGGTGTCGTTGCTTTATGGAATACGCCTCTGGTTTCGCTACGCCTTTGGTGTCGCTGCTCTGTGGAATACACCTCTAATTTCACTGCACCTCCAGTTTCGCTGCGCCTTTGGTGTCGTTGCTCTTTATTGCTTGGCTATTTGGTCACCGCTTGATCATCTTCTGTCTTCGCTCATCAGTTCCTAGTGCTCGCCTCTCTCTTGGTATCTACTTTCTTCGCTAAATCATGTCGCTCGACTCTCTTGTGTTCGCCTCCCTCTTCATTGAGAACGTACTTGCTCATCTCGCCCTAAATCCAGGTTCTTTTGATTCGATTCCTTCTTATTATGCTTTTTCTAGTTGTGATTGTTAAGTGTGTGATTGCATTTCTTGATGCGTTTGTTATCCTAGATGATGTCCCGTTAAATTCATGAAACCCGTTAAATTAATGAAACCAGAAAGTCATTTAACGCACTTAGGACATGATACTCTCTCAATACAGTGACTTTAAATCAAATTTGTTGCGAGTAACTGTTATGAGTAGCCATTTGTTATTTGTTGTGAGTAGCTGTTATGCACAAGTCTATCTCAAAATCAAATTTAGTAATATAATTATTTTAAATCTCATGATCATTTATCTTACGGATTATTAAATCGCAATTTTAGTAATGAAGTATAGGGTAAAATTAGAATTGGACCTAAAGTTGAGTTTTTTTTTTTTTTTTTGAGGAATTAGATCTCTCTTTATAATTAGAACCCACGCTTCGTAGCAGGTGCAAACGAAAAGAAAACCAAAAGAAAAAAAAAATAAGAACTTATAACACAATAAAATAACCCCAGCCCACTTTTTGGACAATCCTGAAAAAGAAAAAAACACGAAATTGGTTATCAACATTATAAAAATAACCTCCCTTTCAAACTACCCCAGAACATGTGTATACCATAAATATCATGTGTATGTGATAGATACATCAACTCAGCTAAAATAACAATGTTTTGCTTCAATTATAATGGATGTTTTGCTCCAGTTCCTTCCAAAATCCATGATTTGAAATTATAACAGACAAACTTGAAACATTAATAGTAAGAATTTGATCTTTGGACCAAAAACAAGTGATTCAATTTGCTTCCAAGTTGTGCCAAGTTTAGTTCTGGCCATGGCTCACTGTCTCTGCCACTACCTCTCTCTATCTCCTTGGCTTCTTGTGCTAGGGTGTTTGAAGGACACACACACACGTAAAAAAAGACGGCCAATTTCTTCAAGTTACTTGATTGTTTTACGGCCAATTTCTTCAAGTTACTTGATTGTTCATTTTTAACAAAAATATTCATGTGTCTCAATGTCCGATTTTGGTTTGCTATATCACCACTTTGACTGGAATATAAAGCCCAAACAATGGATGGCAATAGATATCTTTATGACATACTCTCTTTTTCTTTGACAAATAAGATAGCAGTCTTTGGTGTTTTAAATCTACTCACCTTTTAATGTGTTACTTCAGCAATCATTTTCTTCAAATTCATTTAGCAGACTGAATAACCATTACACCAGCAATAGATTTACCTTCTCTTCCCTCTCTTTTTCCTTTAAGGTGCATTTTCTATGGCTATATCGTTCATTGATTACATCAAATATAAGCCAGAAAATCATTATTTGCAAAGAAAACATAAGAGATGATGTCAATTGAACTAAAAGAAGAGGTTTGTTGACCAAGCACCTCAGAAATATAGTGTGAGCTTGAAGAGCTGTCTATTTAGAAATGCAGATTAAATATCTAGGCTTATGCGGAGAGACACAACAAACATCATGGCCAAATCCTGTATATATCCAACAAATGGCAGGAATAATAGAAATTTACCAAATCAACCTGAAGTAGAAGATTGAATTGTTGAACTCAATGAAGTCACTTTTGGCGTCTAAAGATTGTACATAGATAGCTTCTCTAGGCTCGTCAGGGTATGGAAGGAAAATCTTAGACCGTCTAGCAAATATTTTTTTGTGCTATGCATAGTTCTATCTATATACATATGTGTTCATTCATCTATAGGGAATTGGGTCATAGTTAATCTCATTTGTTTTCATTTTTCAAATGTGTTCGTGTTTATTTTATTGGAAGATGGCAAGTTCATCAAAAGAAAAGGCATATTGGAGCCCTAAAGATGTAGAAACGTTTTGTCGATTGTGCATTGAACAAATCGAAAAAGGCAATCGTCCTGCGAACAACAAAAGAGACAGATGGACAGCTATAATTACCAAGTTTGAAGAGCTAAGGGGCAAAAAATACAATAAAAATCAAATGAAGAGTAAGTGAAATAATCTAAAGGAAGAATGGAAAAATAGAAGCAATTGGTTCAAAAGGAAACATGACTAGGATAGAATCCAAGGAAGAAAACCTTTGATGCAAGTGATGAATGGTAGAAGAGAAAGATTCTAGTGTTTATTTTTTTTTTTTTTTTTGCCACATTTTTTTATAAGCTCATCTTTTGGGATATAACTCATGAAAATATCTTATTATAACAGGCCAATCCTAAGCTTAAAGTCTTTCAAACAAAAGGCATACATCCGAATATGGAAGTTTTGTTGGACAAAATGTTCCAAGGTACGGTTGCCACTAGAAGTGTTACCTAGAATCCTGCACAAGGTTTATGCAATACTGAGAATCTTGAGACCACACAAGCTGATATTGGTGATTGTGCATGATCTACTATTGATATTTTAGAGTGTGATGTAGGTGAAACAAATGCCCAACCAAGTTAAAGTAAGAGCCATAAAAGAATGGTACAAAGTTCCACGAAGGAAGCTCGAGGAAAGAGAGAGAAAAAATTGACCAGACCTATTAAGTTAGCATCACAAATCGACAGATTTTGTTCAACGGTTGAAAGTAGGAGCAATGCAACATCGGTTGCAAGGAAATCTGACCCTTACAAAGAAATTATGCAAACATTGAAAGCCATTCCTGAGATTAAGGAAGACAGAAAGTTGTTCTTTTTTGCACTCTCTCATATTTCTAAAAAGAAAGACAATAGACAAATTTTTATGAATTTGGATGGAGATAAAGCGAAAGTCGAGTGGCTGATGTATAAGTTGGAGGAGCATAATAGTCGTCACTAGGATGCTAATTACTTATTTGAGCTTTTCATATTAATTTATGTTGTAATGTGAAACTTATTTTGGATTGGTGATTTGCACTACTTGTGAACTCTTTTTTTAATTATGTTTTTGAGACTTGTGTTTTTAGTTTGTATTCTTTTGATTGGATGAAGTTTGCATATATATTATGGATGATAACTATTTCATTGATGGATGATTACCCATCACTTTTCTTATTATTTTGTGACTTTAAACAGATATGGATGACTCTCCTAAAAAAGAAATTTATGAAAAAGAGGACGGGGAATATTGGCAACTTGTGGAAATTACTTAAGTCGCAATTGCTTATCAGGCAATATATAGTGACAAAAAACCTTGTTGGACATCATCATATATAGGAAATGCATGGATATGAGAGTTGATGGATGAAGATGATAATCCGATAAGGTGTTATCAAATGTTTAGAATGGATAAGATTGTATTTAATAATTTAATGCATGATTTAGTAACACGTTATGGTCTTGAAGGAACTAGGAATATTGATATTACAGAAACGTTTGAAATTTTTCTTCATATTTTAGGACATGGTATAAGTAATAGGTTGATACAAGAGCGCTTTCAACGTTTTGGGGAAACCGTAAGCACGTACTTTAGCATTGTATTAGATAAAGTATGTGAAATGGGAAAAAATTTGATCCAATCAGCTGATTGGCAATTTATGGATGTTCTAGAGAAGATAAAAAATAATCGAAGTTTTTTTCCATATTTTAAGGTATGTTTTGATTATATAATAGGAAAAAGGAATTAAAAGCAAATTTTGATTATACAATAATATTTGCATTTTTTTTTATGATTGTATTGGAGTTATTGATAGCACTCATATCTCAGCAGTTATACCTGTAAAAGATCATATTCGTTTTATTGATCAAAAAGGTACACCGACTCAAAATATTTTAATGGTGTTTAATTTAATATGGAATTCACTTATGTTTGGGCTGGTTGGGAGGGCCAAGCCCATGATACTCGTATTTTCTATGAAGCTTTAAGAAGACGTGATGTGCAATTTCCTCATCATCCTCCAGGTTTGCTAATTAATGATTTTTTTACATTAAAATGTATTAATGTGGTCTGTGTTGATTAAATTTATATCATATTTGTACAGGTAAATATTATTTAGTAGATGTTGGATATCCAAATCCGACGGGTTATTTGGGATTGTACAAAGAAGTTAGATGTCATTTGCCAGAATTTCAACAAGGTCCTGCCCCTACAGGCTATCGAGAGGTATTCAATCATGCTCATTCCTCGCCACGATCAGAAATTGAGTGAGCTTTTGGTGTCTTGAAGAAGAAGTGGAAGATTCTAAAGCATATGCCAAGTTTTCCATTTGAAAAACAAGTAAAAATTGCTAAAGTAGCAATGACTTTGCATAAATATATACGACGAAATGCCGCCAATGATAGACATTTTGCAAGAGCATATTTGGATCCCAATTATGGATATTCAATTGACCTTGATCATACAAATGAGGGGGGCGGTACTTCAAATAACAATTTATCTTCTGACATGGCGTGTTTACATGATCAAATAGCAATGAGTTTAGTAAATACTTAAGAATGTTTGTAATTTTCAATAAAAACCTATTTCTTTCTTCGATGCATATGTAATCATGTTTATCTTTGATGTATTTTTTAAATGAAAATTGCTCTTTCTTTTTAATTGAGAAAAAATCCACTTTGATGTATTTTTTAACTTATGAATTTGTTAATATATCTCTTTTATATATACATCTCAGTGCAAAAATATATATAAATAAAAAAAGTCATTGAATTTATTAAAAAATCATTGAATAATAAAAAAACAAGTTATTAATATATATCTTTTATATATACATCTCAAAGTGCAAATATATATAAAAAACAAGTCATTGAATTTGTTAATAATCTCTTTTATATATATAAAAAAAAAAAAAACAAGTCATTGAATATGTTAATATATATCATTGAATTATATATATAAAGTCATTGAATTTATTAATATATCTCTTTTCTATATATATCTCAGTGCAAATGTATACCAAAAAAAAAAAGGGAAAAAGCCACCAAAAACTCCTAACTTTGCCTGGAGTGACAGATTTACCCAAAACTTTATTTTGTGATATGAAAAATCCTGAACTTTGCAAACTATGATACATTTACCCCATTAAGGATATTTTCATCTTATTCTTTCTATTTTTTTCTTTTTCTTTTTTCTTTTTTATTTTTTTCTTCTTCTCTCTTCCTTCCGCCAGCCATGGCGGAGGAAAGCCGGTGTCCGGCGAGGCCCGAGGCCGGGCTAGCTAGGGCCGCCCTTGCCGGCTTCGGGCAAGGGTGGCCCTCGACTAGGTTAGGCGAGGGCCTCCCTCCCTCGCCCGATGCCGACAAGGGCACCCCTCGCCAGGGCTTGGCGAGGGGTGCCCTCGCTGACGTCCGACAAGGGAGGCCCTCGTCCGACGCCGACGAGGACCTGGCGAGGGGTGCCCTTGCTGGACTAGGGCAAGGGGTGCCCTCGCCGGCATTAGGAGAGGGTGCCCTCACCAGATCTGGCAAGGGAGGCCCTCATCGGACACTAGCGAGGCAGCCCTTGCTAGATGCTAGCTTCCCTCTGCTAGCTCCGCCATGGCTGACGAAGGAAAGAAAGAAGAAGAAAAAAAAGAAAAAAAGTTTTTAAAAATAAAAAGACCAAAATGCCCCTATGATTTACTATAAATGTGTCACACAAATGAAAGTTCAAAGTTTTTTGTGTCACAAATAAAAGTTTGAGGTAAATGTGTCACAGTTAGCAAACTTCGGGGTTTTTACATCACAAAACAAAGTTTTTGATAAATCTATCACTCTAGGCAAAGTTAGGGGTTTTTTGTGACTTTTTCCCTAGAAAAAAAAAACAAGTAATTGAATTTGTTAATATATCTCTTTTGTATATACATCTCAGTGCAAATATATATATAATGTCATTATTTTTTTCAATTTTAAAAAATATAAATTAAATTCTTTAATTGGTCGCGCTAAAGGACTTCCCAAATATGTGTTTACCAAACAGCATTTCCCTAAAGTTGCTTCTCAAGGCGTTTTTCAATTATAGTTTACCAAACAATTTTTACATTTCATCAAAACCCTTTAGACCAATGGCCTTTGCATTTCCTTAAAGGCTTTTCCCAAAAGCTTTCCCAAATGCACACTAAGTGATGGTCAAAAGAGAAGAGTTAACATTTGCCTGAAACTTGTCACCTGTCAATAGCTTCTCTTCCTCTAGGAAACCAACCAGTGGACTCGACGGCGCAACATCCTATTATGTCATGAGCAAAATAGCCATCTTTGACCAAAGAGATAGGACCCAAAGAACTATAACTACATATGATCAATGGGAGTTTGTTTCGTAAATTCAATTGTTTCTTCTCTTTCTTGTAGCATTGTGCGTGTTATATGTGCACGTATTGAAGTTGTAAGCTCATATTTTGTTATCTCTTTTTGTAATGGAAATACTGAAGTTCAATTAACTCAAGTGTTCAATGAGGAATTAATGATGATGCTTTTTGGTACTACAAGCTGTATTTGGTTTCATTTAAGTCGGATATTCTATATTTTGTTGTGTATAGAGCTCAAGCTTTGATAGAGTCCATTGACGTTCTATATTTTTCTTTGGCCTATACTACAGTGCATTTTAATTGGGTGTGTTGTTGGCTATTGTGTTTGTTGCTCTTTGTAGTTCATTTTTTTATGCCGTTGTCTTATATTTTCTTTTTTCTCATTGGATTGATAAGCTAATTTAAATTTGTTGTCAGTACGACCACATTACAATGAAGTACCGGGACATTCCATAGCAAAGTAAATAGCACTAGATAAACTTGAATTGAGACATCCCATCACAAAAATCTTTTCAAGAAAATTTTTCTACAAATATTTTAAGATGCTTCCAAAATAGATCCATCCATATCAACCAATGGTAAAACAAAAAAGAATTTGTGTTTATTGGTCTTGTTGCTCTTGCGCATCTCAAAAAAATTTGCTTATCTTTGACCACTTGTAAGTTGAGGTCCTTACATCCTCCTCTTTACCTAAGCTTGAAACACAAAATAAATCATAAGTCAAAATAAAGTCAAGTATAAGTAAGAACAATTTTATGACAAAGTCAAGCACAAATAACTACCTGTATCTTTTCTCTTCCCTTAGATAATATTGAGCATGAAATTTTGCCAAAAATTGACGCAAGCAATTCAACGGTCTCAGGTTAACATGTTGGGTCTGAGAGAGTACTTTCTACCACATCTTGTGAACATGAGACAACTATAAAATCTACCAAGGCTAATGCTGCTACTATTGATGCTACTAGTGGGTTCTTACAATGATACATGTTATGGCCTAACCCACCATGTTTTCCACAAGTAATTGTGGTATTCTGCCCCTTCAACTTTGTTCCCACCGACTCTGGCACAATTCTTTTTCTTTCTTGTCTTCAAATTTCTATTAGTTGTTTCATTTACTGATTATGTTCTTTGTTTCTTCTTTTTGCCAACTTACTTGGGGACATCTAGTGGGAGTAATGGCTCTCTAGCAAGCCACGTGTCTTTAGAATCTACAACATGCACAACATGACTATATACTTGCATGAATGTTTAGTTACTAAAACTTGTGCGAACCCATTTTTCAGGTTCTTCCCTCATGTATATAAGAGCCGCCACAGCATAACAACAAGGAATCCCGCTAATGGCCCATCTTCTACAGCTACAAGATTTATGTCTAATATTAACAACTCTCTTGTCTCCATATGGCCCACTTAATTCAAATTCATCCACTCCATTCCAAGTTGGAATCCATGATGCCGAATACTATTTTGAAGATCTAATATCTTGTGGATATTAGGACAAATCACACCAATGTTTTTGGTCATTCCCATCCCTTTGCTTATGAATTCTCTCCATGAGCTGCGCTCTTATAGTTTCAAGCATTGTGATGATAGGCTTGTCCCTTGCGTCAATGATGCTTTTTGTTGAAACTTTCACACTAGTTGTTCAAGGAAATGTCACATTTTGAACTTGTCCAAAAGTAGGACTTGCTCCATTACACTGGAGGCCTCTAGGATAACCAATCATAAGCTTTCTCATCAAGTGCCTTCAATTGTGCCATTGCCAAGTCAAAATCACATGCCCTAGTTGTGATTCCGAAGAAGCTTTTTAAGTTCTACTCCTTTGTGATGTAGTTTAAAGTTTTCATAAATATGCCTTAGCAATATCTATTCTACTTCGGGCATTAGATGTGCTAGTGCTTGCACCAATCCCTTGTGTTGGTCACACAAAAAAGTCTAGTACTTTGAATTTTTAGGATCCGTAATTCCCAAGTCTTCTACAATCAAACTAATAAACCAAAAAGTCTAGTACTTTGAATTTTCAGGGTCCGTAATTCCCAACTTCAAAATATTCTCAAACTCAATTGTTTTTTCATTAAAATACCTGGCCATGTAGGATTGTTTCTCAGCCTATCACAGTATTTATTTGCTAGCCATTTAGTGCTTATCTAAGAAACTTCTAGTTCTCTATTACATGTATGTAGTTGAAGGTTTTGACTTGTAAAGTATGCTCCATTTGCGCTTTAGAGGCATAGATGAGCCAATCATAGCCCTCTAAACACATTGTCCTCAACTTATTAGGTGTATTTTTAACAAACCTCACATTTCTCCCATTTTTTATGGCATGGTTCTTAATAGCTTCTCCAAACTCCTTCGCATTACTAAAGCACATCCCCAACTTGAAGATAAGATTTTCCATATCAACCTTAGCATTGAACTCGGGATGTGTATACTCATTTTTCACTATTCTTGTTAAAAAAAAAAATGCATTATCAACCAACACATCTACATATAGACCGATATCTCCAATCTCCATATCCCTCTCCATTGAACCATCATCGTCTACACATCTTATAGTTTGTATAGATAACTCATCAAGATCAATCAAGGGAAACCCATCTTCTTCAGCACCCTTAGCATCCTTACCACGCCTACTATCATACATGGAATACTTCACTTCTTCACATCCCTCGACCGGCGCAAAGTGGAAGCAAAAAATAACATCAATATATTCTTGTGCATAATGCGCACGAGGGAAAAATAAAACAATAACTATAAAAAATTGCAATACATCTGTACCACACTACTATTAATGAAAGAAAATTAGTCATGCTAGTGACCACGTACCACACTTTTATTAGATACCATTTGTCACAAAAAAAAAATTGTGCATTATTGACTTAAAATGTTTTTTGTGCTAATGATTTGGTAATACACATTAGGACTGATGTGGGCATGGAAGTGCTACTACTATGGTGACGGACCATATCCTAAGTATGGTCCTTCATAGTAAGAGCATTATCAAAAACTTGCACCTTTTATTAGTGATTTATCCTTGGTATTGTCAATATATTATAGCTCAAAAATCATCAAAAATTAACATTTAGATTTTAGGACATGCCATGAGCTCTAGCTATCAATGATAAAGTATATACCAAAAAAATAGAAACAACATAAAAGTATTAAAAATTGCAAAAAAGAGACCATCGCCACCGACACATAGGATCACAACATAGCATATCCAATTAAAAAAATCATAGTAAACGCAACCCATATGCATTGATTCGGACAAAAGGAGACATTCACTCAAAAATCCATCAAAACTGGTAGTAACAATACTATAAAACAAAACTCTCTCATACCATCACTGCCGTCGTTATCATCTGTGTAAAATTCCATCACATGCCTACACATTGTCGCCATGTTACTTCAATGAGCCATAACCACTTTCTATTCGATGAACAAAGGATCGGCTACACCAACTTGAACTAAACTAACCACAGTTGAACATGAGTGCAAATTGAAATAAATGAAAAACCTAGAAAAAGATGATGGAGAATCGGGCTTTGTACACAAGCTTTGTCTACATTTTGTCTATTTAACATGAGTGGGAAAACTAACCTCAGTTGATAAGGAGGTCGGCCTGCTCGAGCTTTGTGATTCACAAACAAAGAAAAGTTCAATAGAGGATTTCGGTCTTCGCAAACAAAGAAAGAAGCATTTGGTTTTCTTCTTATTATTGAATTCTTGCCTCAACCAACGAAGAATTTGGGTCTTCCACTTTGTGGGGGATGGGTACAAGGAATGGAGAGAACTTCGATCTTTGACTTTGCAGAGGATGAGTACAAGGAATGGAGAGACCGTAGAAAACCTAGGGTTTTTTGGTGTGTTTTAGGATTTGTTAATTTTTCCCTAGATTTTTTTGGACAAAATTGCCCAAACTCTAGTCGTCGGAAATGTCGCATGCTTAATAGCCGGCTAATATTTGGCTGACCAGCAAGCTCAGATCCTTATTTGGAATTGATTAAACTACTTTGGATCCTTATTTGAGAAAATTGATCCACTTCGACTCCTTATTTGGAATTTTCCCTCTTTCCAATGACACCAATTTTGTCCCTTTTGCATGTCATTTGACCAACTTTCTATTTTTGTGAAATTTACCTTGAAATCTGCCATGTGATAAATTTGAAATCCCACTAATTTGCGCACTTCTGCATTTATTGAACCAGACTTTTTTATTCTTTTTTGTGTGGATTTTTCCTTGAGGATTCCAAAGTCAGGTCCTCAACAAAATTTGATTGTCATTCATATATCTATGTCGTGGTAAATTTTCGAAATTTTTAGACATCCATTGCTAGGGCAAATTGTCATTAATTTGCACAAATGTGTTGATGCTCTGCACTGTTCCTGGTGCGTTGTTTTGTATTCTTTGATTTTTAGAAATTCATTTGTAGCTTATCTTAGGAAACTTCCTTCATGAAAGTTGTTTTTGCTGAGTGCATGATGTGCCGTAATTTTTTAGGACCAATTATCCATGGGTCATACTTCAATTGCTTGAATTTTATATGTCATGCCCTGACATGATCTATTTTTCCTTTTATAACCTGTCTCAATTATAGCATTTTTAGGAAATTATGCATGCTAAATTAATTTCTGATGTCTCAAGAATTTTGATCATCACATTCTACACTTCATTCTCAAAAATTCTTTAAAAAAAAAAAAAAAGGCCATTTTGACATGCTTTTCAAACTCCTCAAATGTTGCAAGACAATCTGGAATTTCATATTTTGATTAACTTGAATCCAATTTTCATTCATGCGATGCTCATGCGAGAAGCTTTTCTTCTTAAAAATGCTTTAGCATGGTTTAAATAGTGGCTTGACATGAATTTTCTTTAAGTTTGAGTTATATTTAAAATGTTTGCAAAGATCGATCAATGTGCCTATTGATGCACCCAAGTTAACCTTGGCAATTAAATGTGTCTCATAGTTTTGATGAAATCACACCTCCTTTTATTCAAGCTTTCACATTACATTCTATGTTCAAACTTTCGAATTACATTTTTCACTTGGTATTGATATTGTCTAAGTATGGACCATATTTAGGGCGCCTACGAAGCTCGATCAGTGTGGCCATTGAGGCATTCACATTAGCCTTGGCGACTAAATGTGTTTCATAGCCATGGTATAACTATGCCATGTTGGTAATAATTTTCTTTAAACCCATTGTTTGATTATCTCTTCAATGATTCTTTTGGCACCACTTGAATCTTTTAGGTTTCGATGTGTTCACTTTTATAGAATGCATGTGGTTGCATCTAGCGCTTGATGAATGAGTGAAGTGATCCGATGTCAGCTTACTAATTTGTTTGATTGATTAAGAACCAAGGTCCAATGGCCTACACGCATGTTTACTTTCAAGCTATACACATGATTTTTAGATGTATGCATATGTGCGGGGTACTTTGGTGGACACTTGAGCTCGAAATTAGGGGTTTGTTAATATTAGTCACCATTTGTGAACACAAATGAAGGCTAATTACTACAAACCATTAAAGTGATTAGGTAGGAGTCTTAGTATGACTCGTTGCATGAACAATTAAAGGCCGACCTCGAGCCCATTTTCGATGTTCCTCGATTAATTGTTTTGCTCGATGTTTTTGAGTGCTTTATTTGCCATGATTGATTGCAGTTGTCATGGATTGCCCTTTTATTCCAAGCATTAGTCTAGGATTAGAATAGGTCTAAAAAGGCGGTCCCCTAGATATGGCATTCCTAAAGACTGATTGTTGATGACCGTTCCAACCTCGTGTCTTATAAATGGCAAATGGTCGATGTCCCTACCGACCAATTTCCTTGTCATATTCATTACCCGACATATGTCTCGAGTTTCTTATATGTGCTACATAAACACCCAAGGAGTTGTAGGCTCTTCCTTGCTTTGCTTTCCTCACTTCTATTTTAGGATTACATGCTAGATTGATTGCTTTCATTAAACTGTCATGGGTGTTTTACTTACCATACTGTCCTTTTTTTTTTTTTTTGGTGCTAGAGAAACTGCCTCAACCAATAGCCAAAGCGTAAACCCTCAGGTGCCTTAAGCGGGAGGATCCATCACCCCCGATAGCACATTTAAGATGCCAAGTAACTCCTGCCAACCCCCTTGCATTGCAAGGGTTTCGAACCTCTCCCCTCCCTCGCAGAGGATCACTGAAGCCTACCCAGCGAAGCCACCACGGCCGGTGGTTACCATACTGTCCTTTAAGTTTCAATTATTTGTTTTTTTTTCCTTTTCTTTAGTGGAAGTAGAATGGCATGAAAACGATCATCCATGCATTATCACCTTGTTAACTTCATGTTACATGAAAAAGTAAAAAGACACGCATGGTCACCTTAGGAAACAGGACGACTATTAGACACCGAAAGGATGTTAATAGAGATATTAACATAACCCAAGTCCCCAAACTTTAGAATCTCTATTGCGTGGATATTGAGGGATTACTCCCAATCCTCAATTGGGTTTTCTTGCCAACTCCCAAAAACAAGGCGAATGGTGACTCCTAGAACTATATTTTAGGTAGTCTAATACAACTAATAATAAAATGACCCATCGTGCAAGGTATGGGTCTTGTGGAAACTCACCATGGTTTAGCATACTCGACGTGGCAATGATCCGAAAGATGAAGTGATGACATCTTTTTGGGCGAAAATACCATCAAGAGGGCTACTATGATAAAATTACCTCTAAATTCGCTATTCACATCCAATCTCATTTTCTAAGGTGTACCATATGTGTGAAAACGAATCATAACACCTTTTCGCCGCCATGCAAGGAATGGGTTTGGGAGAACCTGCGGTTCGTGTAGACCTCAAACTCAATGGGCTAAAACCAAAGGCGAGGTAATGATGTCTTTGGTGGACATGACCCCGAGTACGAACTGACTAGCAAATACCCCTAAATTGCCATCCCTCCTAACGAAGCCCACGGAGATAAAAGTACCTATAAATTCACTGTTCACATCCGATCTCATTTTCTAAGGTGTACCATATGTGTGAAAACGAATCACAACACCTTTTCGCCACCGTGCAAGGTATGGGTTTGGGAGAACCTGCGGTTCGTGTCCACCTCAAACTCAATGGGCTGAAACCAAAGGCGAGGTAATGATGTCTTTGGTGGACATGGCCCCGAGTACAAACTGACTAGCAAATACCCCTAAATGCCAGGGCAGGTCATGACAAATACCCTAAAGAATTTCAAACTTAACGAAACTAGTGCTAAATCAAAGATTGAAAAATCTTTAAAATTTTCACAAAGCATGCATTCGGAGATTTGCAACATATGTATTTAAAAAAGTCAATCAACGTACACAAATCAATTCTGTAAGATGAATTGAAGCAAGCCTTGCAACTTTGAGAGGGTCGGCACAAATAGCAAATCATATTTTTATTTTTTGAAATTTTTTGATAATGAAGTTCAACATGTCCCAAACAAATTTAATGAAGACACTATCATCCAATTATCATCACAAAATCAATGAGCAAACATCAATTATTCAGAAAAATCATAATTACAAAATTAAACCATTGATCAAGAAATATCTTACAACTTTCATGAAGGCATCACATCCAGATTCAAAACATATGAATTTACATATAAAAGGAAAAACACAAAATAACAAGTGCCATTCAGGGATAAGCCATTTCCAAAACTTAACCTCTTTGGTTTCAAGCCATTCATGTCAATTTAATGCACTCTTACGACCTAGGAAATGTAAATCTTAGGATGACAAACAACATTCATGAAGAGCTCGATGTCAAATTCCAAATGTATGATTTCACAAAAATTATTATTTGCATGCATGCCAGTCAGAACAACCAATTTCCAATAACAAGTATGTTCGGTTTAAGCATGATCAACTTGACCTAATCTTATCCAATTATTATGCAAATTTTATATTTTGTAGACAATGAGGTAATGAATAACTTCCAAGAGATACTTCAACCACAAATTTCAAATGTATGATTTTACAAAAATCGAGGAATGCAAACATGTCAATCAGCAGAGCAAAATCACAGTAATGAGCATGGATGTTCTAAAAGGCAATCGACTTAAGTAAATGAGCTTTAATCACCATAGACATTTTATATGATGTAGATCTAAACCTAACGA
This sequence comes from Eucalyptus leucophloia subsp. euroa, assembly GCA_017140325.1. Lineage (NCBI taxonomy): Eukaryota > Viridiplantae > Streptophyta > Magnoliopsida > Myrtales > Myrtaceae > Eucalyptus > Eucalyptus leucophloia. The sequence continues at coordinate 30,590,775 of CM029470.1, forward strand.
AATTGAGGCATCGACTTGAGAATCTATGCACAAAAAATAATAGAAAATTGTCACATAGTAAAGGTCACGAAGACAGAACACTGAAACATAACATGTTTTCCAGTTCTAACTTTGGTATTGTAAAAATCATTTGACCTAGCTAAAAATGGCCAAATATAACAAAAAAGACGGTCAAAAAAGCCTCTTGAAGTCCTCTACAAATCATTATAAGGCATCAAAGACAATTGAAGTCATCTACAGGCTAAGTCGAAGATTTTAAGCAAACTAGTCTAATCTATTATCTAAATTTCCAAAATCAAACAACGATATTGTGATGATCTTTTGATAAGGCAAATGACAACCAATGTGGCACCCGAAAATTTAATAAACCGTGATGTGCGACGGCAGTGACTGATCAATAAAAGTATCGTTGAATGGCATCCTTAGTATTTTGTATGAGCATTATTTGATTTCATCGACGGACCGATATCTTATGTTTGTTAAGAGTCCGATCGTTGAATAGACTATCGATATATATATATATATATATATGTTCATTTTTATGACTCGACACAATTATATCACTTGAGTGCGCATGAGATGAGAAAAGAAATTTAAACACCAAGACCATGGGACCGAAAATGTTCCATATTCGTATAAGTTTAATGATCAGTTTTTTTTTTTTCGGTTATTTGGGCTTTGTTATTGAGGGACTGCACGTCCACTAATCCACCAGCCCAATACAATTCGGATGCCCCTGAAAAATCGACAATTAAGTCAACTAAATAGAAGAGAGGTTGACTGAAACTTGGTTGGAGGATGACACGTTGCTAGTGTTGGAGTAGCCAGCGAAAATGCAAGGGAAGGCATGCTGAAGACACGTCCACCCCAGCTGTCCATTTCCTTTGCATCCACCGAGACATGTACTTCATTTGTTTAACTGGTTTTAGCAAAACCAGTGGTTTTGTGTTCGTAAAGGTGAGCAAAAGAGAAGGAATCGAGTGAAACTTGAGAGAGAGAGAGTTTGAGCGAGAGAATTTGTGAGTGAGCAGCGAAGGGGTGAGCGGTGAGAGGAAGAGGAGACTGCCCTCTGCCGTGCGTGTGAGCTGCCGCGTCGACGCCGCTTGTCTTCGCCGCCGTCGGGCCGCATCGCCAAACCGAACTCCTTAGCTGTTGAACTCTAGGACTTGAGGCAAGTGGATGAAAGTCCATGAATCTATATTATGTGGTGCTGTTATTGTCTAGTTTAGTGCAATACACTTGGAAATATTTGAGTTCTGGAATTAGAATGTTAAATTATGAGTAATCAAAGTAAAGCGGGATCATGAGATTGTCTAGTGTAGTGCGAGTAGAAGTCTACGGACATATGCTATGCGAATCCTGTCGATGCTTGGTGATACGTGTTCTTTTGAAATCGTATAGATTTTTATTATCTCTGTGACATTTGCGAAATATGGTGAATTTGATTATGATCGATTCGGTGCTTAAACTTTCGGTTTTACGAAATGTTTCTGCTGATGTGGATTTGACGTGCCTTCAAAGTTTTGTTTGCATTTGGTTTGTACTATAATTCCGAATTTTGGTGTTGCAGAATTTTGGAGATTTTAAAATACAAACTACCCTATATTATAGAAAATCTGGAACCGAGTTGCACAATTTGTTACTCTTTATACATAACGAATCTGGCTTAGTGTCCTTAACGAAACTTTTTCTTCTAGATCTCGATTACAACGTGTTAAAATTTCAGAATTTTTCATGGTCATTTGCTGGTTATTTCGAAGTCTCTACTGAAGGCGTGCATTCTGGTTGTTATACTGTTTTACTATGAACTGCTCGTTTTGTTATAAGAATCATTGTATCTTGAGTTGTTATTTGTTATTCACTTGATAGATGCATTGATATTCAGCATATCACATGACATTGGAAAATTTGATAAAGTTTTATGAATCCATGGAACTCATGACGTCATTGCATTAAAATGTATTTGGTAATGAGATATATATATTGTGATGTGAATGTTACCGTCGGAGGTGTGAGCCGACGATGCCCCGGGAGTGTCGGGATGCCCAAGGGTCGAGTGTGTCGATGCCGTTGGATGCCCGGAGGTTTGTGCCGGAGGATCCTCGGGAGTTTCGGGATGCCCGGTTGTAGGGATTGTACGTAAATCCGGAGGGAAGGGGCAACCATTTTCATGGCGAGCCCTGGATATACCTCGTGATGCCGGTGGGGTGCGAGATGCCCAGGGGTGTGACGGAACACGCTCCGGATGCCCGGAGGTTTGTGCCGGAGGGTCTCGCGATGCCAGGTTGGGTGCGAAAGCCCGGAGGGATGCAAACATTGGTCCCCGGGGAATGAAACTTTTCTTTGAACGTTAAAACCGGTGCATTAAAGGAGTGCATGTGTGTGCATGTGGCATGATATGAGAGTTTGTTTGTGAAATTGAGTGAGTTTCACCAGGCACTAAAAATATGTTTGTTGTGGCATTGAATTGTTGTTATGAACATGGTACAAGTAAAATAGACCCTTGATGGCATGCATATGTATATAAATGATAAGTGTGTTTTGCATGCATCTGGATGATTATAGTTTCTACATAATATAGTGTAATGGATCTTTTATTGCTGAGTGATTATACTCACCCCTCTCGGGGACTAACATTTCAGACTAAACGAAAATGCCGCTGCTACCCGTGACTCCTGGCATATTTTACGGACTTTTGATTGACTTACAATGGGAGTGGACTGAGCACCGTCATCCCTGGGGTGCACGGGCTGGTATTCGAACGCGTGAGGATCTTTCGACTTTTGAAGTAGGCCTCTCGTCGGGCTTATTCACCAGGAGTACACATCAGTCCTTGTCCGTATGGATGGCCGCCTTCTCGAGGGTGCTACCACCACCACCGGCCAACGGACCCGACTGGATATGATGCGGAGTCGAGGGTAGCGGGGAGATGCATTTTTGGGGTGCCGACACATGGGTGATGGACGGACACATATGATATCTAAGGATAGAAGTTGGTTTTATTTTGGGTTATCGCCAGGCACAAAAAGACCTCGGCGTTTTGTTGTACCAACTATCATAGTCCATCCCTTATATAAATAAAAGTGTTCGGCCTAAATTATGAAAGTTTTAGTATGGTGTGTGTCACTTTATATTTTGTTGAAGGGTAGTCGAATTATGCTTCCGCCATATTAATTGCGCAGGGACCGGTAAAGAAAATAAATGAAAACCCCCCAGGTATTATAAGTTATGTAAACATTTATTTGGTCTCAGAGGTATGATCCAAGAGGACGTAACTGTGGCGACCCTAATGGATCGGGGGCCGTTTCGGGGGTGCCACAGCGGTTGGTATCAGAGCAATGGTTTATATGGAGTGATAAGGAGCCTTAGATGGAAATGAGGAATATAAGGATGACGCACACCTTAGGATACTAACCAATAATGGTTGACTAACTTTGAATAACGGGTGATTGAGTTCACTCGTAGAATACTGACAATGATTGTGAATTGCTTTTATGTGCCGAATAACATTTTTATGTTACTTATATAGTAGTAGTTGCTTTTAAATGGAGACAGTGAGTCTCAAATTATTCCCCGAGGCAAATGCTTGGAAACCGCAGGAAAATCATGGTACGAACTCGGGAGTTCTCATCCATCGAGGGCTGAAGCCTCGCGCAAGGGCTGAACCCCGAATGGAAGACATCTGCAGGCATTGGCCAATATAGGAAATCTGATGGAAAGACAAACGCAACAACAACCCGGAGTGGAACGTCGCCCTCAGGGACTGGTGGAACAATTTTTGAAGCTGAAGCCACCTAAGTTTAGTGGAATAGGAAGTCCTGAGGAGGCGGAACAATGGATAGATGGAATGGAACGAATTTTTCGATTGTTGGACTGCAATGATGCTGAGAAGATAACTTTGCGAGTACCAGCTGGAGGGAAATGCAAAGTTTTGGTGGAGAGCTTCAAGAGATATGATCTTTCCACCCGGATCGATATAAATTGGGGCGAATTTGTTAGAGCTTTCAATAGAAAGCATTTTTCTGACTGTGCCAGGGACAAGAAGATCACTGAATTTGTTCAGCTGGAACAAAGGGAGTTGACAGTGGACCAGTATGAGGCAAAATTTTCTGAATTGTCCAGATATGCTCCCAGATTGATTGAGGATCGTGAGGAAAAAGCTAAGAGATTCTTGAAAGGACTGAGGACTGATATCAGGAAACAACTGGTGCCTTTGAATATAAGAGATTATAATGAGATTTATGAAAGAGCACAGTTGGTGGAGCAGGAATTGGTAAGGGAGCAATCAGAGGCTAAGAGACAGTTGACCTTTAGTGATATCCGACGGGGTAAGAGACCCTATACAGTCAAAGTCAGACTGGGAATCTAAGAAAAGGGGGAATTTTGGAAAAACTAGGGATGGCCTGAATCTAGGAAAAACACCTTATCGGAGTGGTGATTGTCGAAGGTGTGATGGACAACATGGGCCAGGGCCTTGCAACGGACGACCGAAATGTTATGGTTGTGGACAGGTAGGACACCTTAAGAAGGATTGTCCACAAGTTGGGTCGCAGCCAAATGTCAACTTGGTGCGACGAGTGCAACAACGTACGCTGGACCAAATCCACAAAGGAATCCACAGAGGCCACCAGCGCAAGGAAGGGTATATGCTGTCACCCAAGAGGAAGCGGAAGCTTCCAAAAACGTTATCTCGTGTACGATTTTTATAAACGGCAAGAAGGCATATGCTTTGTTTGATACGGGTGCTACGCATTCATTTGTTTTCGAAAGATATAGGCAGCTGAGTAAAATAGAAACAACATCTCTTGAGATGCCTCTTTGTGTTTCTACACCTTTAAAGAATATGGTGTTGTCTACATTGGTGTGTAGAAAATGTAAGATAACAATAGGAGGAAGGGATATGGAAATAGACCTAGTGGTGATGGCTATGTATGATTTTGACGTAATTATAGGTATGGATTGGCTCCATAAATATCAGGCTAAAGTAGATTGCTACAGGAAAGTGATTCAATTCATGTTTCCGGATCAGTCTAGTTTTGAATTTCTAGGAGGTCGAATGCAGACCCTTCTATGGTCATTATCTCGGTGGTAGAAGCTCATAAATTACTTGACGAAGGATGTCAAGGATACCGGGCGTAGTAAAGAATCTTACTAAGAAAGAGACTAAACTTGACGAAATTCGAGTGGTCGGAGAATTCCAGGACGTATTTCCTGAAGAATTGCCTGGGTTACCACCAGAACGAGAAATTGAGTTTGAGATCGAGTTAATGCCTGGAACAGGACCAATATCGAAAGCCCCGTATAGGATGGCCTTAATGGAACTGAAGGAGTTGAAGGTACAATTACAAGAGTTGCTTGATAAGGGATTTATTAGGCCAAGTGCTTCACCTTGGGGTGCACCAGTCCTCTTTGTGAAAAAGAAGGACGGGTCGATGCGTTTATGTATTGACTATAGACAGCTGAACCAGGTGACTATAAAGAATAAGTATCCCTTGCCTAGAATTGATGACTTATTTGACCAACGCAAGGAAGTTCAGTCTTTTCTAAAATTGACTTAAGGTCGGGATACCACCAATTAAGGATAAGGAAAGAAGACATTCCTAAGACTGCATTTAGGACTCGTTATGGACACTATGAGTTCCTAGTTATGCCATTTGGATTGACGAATGCACCAGCAGCATTCATGGATTTAATGAATAGGATATTTAAGCCATATTTGGATCAATTTGTGATTGTCTTCATTGATGATATCTTGATATATTCTAAAGGACCTGAAGAGCATGAGCGACACCTGAGGATAGTATTGCAAATCTTGAGAGATCATAAGTTGTATGCCAAATTCAGCAAGTGTGAATTTTGGTTGGACCAAATAACATTTTTGGGACATGTGGTATCAGGAAGTGGAATTGCAAAGTAGACCCTACAAAAGTTGAGATGGTAATAAATTGGCCAAGGCCGACAACGCCGACTGAAATACGGAGTTTCTTAGGGTTGGCTGGCTATTATAGGAGATTTATTGAAGGATTCTCACGACTTGCGTGCCCATTGACGAAATTAACTAGGAAAAACGTCAAGTTTGAATGGAACGGGGAATGTGAGAAGAGCTTTCGGGGAACTTAAAAGAAAGTTGACCACGGCTCCAATTCTAGCTATACCATCCGGGTCCGGTGGATTCACAAGTATATAGTGATGCGTCTCACAAGGGACTAGGATGTGTTTCGATGCGTATGGCAAGGTCATAGCCTATGCATCAAGGCAGTTGAAACCCCATGAATTAAACTACCCAACCCATGATTTAGAATTGGCAGCTATAATTTTTGCTTTGAAAATATGGAGACATTATCTGTATGGAGAAAAGTTTGAAATCTATACAGATCATAAGAGCTTAAAGTATTTGTTTTCACAAAAGGAATTGAACATGAGACAAAGGAGGTGGATGGAATTGTTGAAAGATTTTGATTGTGAGATACGGTACCATCCAGGAAAGGCGAATAAAGTGGCGGATGCTCTTAGTCGTAAGTCAGCTATGGATATGGCCAGTCTGAGAACGACAGAATGGAATCTACTAAAGTCTGTAGCAGACTCAGAATTTCAGCTGAAAGTAGATCACCTTACCGGTATGCTTACTGCATTAAGGATTGAACCCGAAATTATTCAGAAAGTTAAGATGCTGCAAAAGTCTGACCCGGAAATTTTGGAAATAAGAAATGCTGCGTCTTTAGGGAAAAGACCAGAATTTCAAATCTCTAAGGATGGAGTAGTAAGATGTCGTGGGACGACTACGTGTTCCCGACAATGAAGAAGTGAAGAGAGAAATCCCGTCGAAGCACATAGGAGTAATTATAGTATTCATCCGGGTAGTACAAAGATGTACAGAAATTTACGCCAACAATTTTGGTGGAATGGCATGAAGACGGATGTAGCTAAACACGTTTCCCGAGTGTTTAACATGCCAGCAAGTGAAAGCGGAACATCGCAAACCCGCAGGATTATTGAGACCATTGGAAGTACCGAGTGGAAATGGGAACATGTGACGATGGACTTTGTACAAGGACTACCAAGGACATCAAGTGGTCATGACTCTATCCGGGTAATAGTAGATCGCTTGACTAAGTCTCGCCCATTTTCTAGCCGTTCGCATGAACTACTCGATGGATAAACTCGCTGAGACATATGTAAATCAGGTAGTACGCTTACACGGTGTTCCTGTAACGATCACATCCGATCGAGACCCAAGATTTACGTCAAATTTTTGGCGAAGTTTTCAAATCGCCTTAGGGACTAAACTCCAATTTAATCGCTTTTCATCCACAAACGGATGGACAAACAGAAAGAGTAATCCGCATAATCGGAGGACATGTTGAGAGCTTGTGTCATTGATTTTAGAGGAAACTGGGATGAAAAGTTGCATCTAGTAGAATTTGCCTACAATAATAGCTTTCAGAAAAGTATAGACATGGCTCCCTATGAAGCATTATATGGAAGAAGATGTAGGACCCCTGTTTGTTGGAGTGAAGTGGGTGAAAGGAAATTGACTGGACCTGAGCTGGTACAAGTAACTACTGAGGCTGTTGAAATTATCGGGGAAAAGACTTAAAACGCCGTAGTCGCTGAAGGACTATGCAGACAAGCGTAGAAGACCTCTGGAATTTAATGTGGGAGATCATGTATTTCTTAAAGTATCTCCTATGAAAGGAATATCACGGTTTGGAGTGAAAGGCAAGCCTGAGCCCTAGATTTATAGGACCTTTTGAGATACTTGAAAGGATAGGAGACGTGGCCTATCAACTAGCGTTACCCCCTAAGCTGGAAAACCTACATGATGTATTCCATGTGTCGATGCTGAGGAAGTATCAACCCGATCCAGGACATATACTTGATCATGACGCCATTAAAGTGGATGAGAAAGTGAGGTACATTGAAGAACCCGTACAAGTACTGGATCGAAAGGAGCAAATTCTCAGGACCAAGAAAATTCCATTGGTTAAGATATTATGGCGACATCACGATGTAGAGGAAGCAACATGGGAGAGTGAGAACGAGATAAAGGAGAAATACCCTCACCTATTTAAAAAAAAAAACACATGAGTAATGCTTAATTTCGAGGACGAAATCCTCTAAGGAGGGGAGGATTGTGGCACCCGAAAATTTAATAAACCGTGATGTGCGACGGCAATGCGTGACTGATCAATAAAAGTATCGTTGAATGGCATCCTTAGTATTTTGTATGAGCATTATTTGATTTCATCGACGGACCGATATCTTATGTTTGTTAAGAGTCCGATCGTTGAATAGACTATCGATATATATATATATATATATATGTTCATTTTTATGACTCGACACAATTATATCACTTGAGTGCGCATGAGATGAGAAAAGAAATTTAAACACCAAGACCATGGGACCGAAAATGTTCCATATTCGTATAAGTTTAATGATCAGTTTTTTTTTTCGGTTATTTGGGCTTTGTTATTGAGGGACTGCACGTCCACTAATCCACCAGCCCAATACAATTCGGATGCCCCTGAAAAATCGACAATTAAGTCAACTAAATAGAAGAGAGGTTGACTGAAACTTGGTTGGAGGATGACACGTTGCTAGTGTTGGAGTAGCCAGCGAAAATGCAAGGGAAGGCATGCTGAAGACACGTCCACCCCAGCTGTCCATTTCCTTTGCATCCACCGAGACATGTACTTCATTTGTTTAACTGGTTTTAGCAAAACCAGTGGTTTTGTGTTCGTAAAGGTGAGCAAAAGAGAAGGAATCGAGTGAAACTTGAGAGAGAGAGAGTTTGAGCGAGAGAATTTGTGAGTGAGCAGCGAAGGGGTGAGCGGTGAGAGGAAGAGGAGACTGCCCTCTGCCGTGCGTGTGAGCTGCCATTGCCGACGCCGCTTGTCTTCGCGCCGCCGGGCCGCATCGCCAAACCGAACTCCTTAGCTGTTGAACTCTAGGACTTGAGGCAAGTGGATGAAAGTCCATGAATCTATATTATGTGGTGCTGTTATTGTCTAGTTTAGTGCAATACACTTGGAAATATTTGAGTTCTGGAATTAGAATGTTAAATTATGAGTAATCAAAGTAAAGCGGGATCATGAGATTGTCTAGTGTAGTGCGAGTAGAAGTCTACGGACATATGCTATGCGAATCCTGTCGATGCTTGGTGATACGTGTTCTTTTGAAATCGTATAGATTTTTATTATCTCTGTGACATTTGCGAAATATGGTGAATTTGATTATGATCGATTCGGTGCTTAAACTTTCGGTTTTACGAAATGTTTCTGCTGATGTGGATTTGACGTGCCTTCAAAGTTTTGTTTGCACTTGGTTTGTACTATAATTCCGAATTTTGGTGTTGCAGAATTTTGGAGATTTTAAAATACAAACTACCCTATATTATAGAAAATCTGGAACCGAGTTGCACAATTTGTTACTCTTTATACATAACGAATCTGGCTTAGTGTCCTTAACGAAACTTTTTCTTCTAGATCTCGATTACAACGTGTTAAAATTTCAGAATTTTTCATGGTCATTTGCTGGTTATTTCGAAGTCTCTACTGAAGGCGTGCATTCTGGTTGTTATACTGTTTTACTATGAACTGCTCGTTTTGTTATAAGAATCATTGTATCTTGAGTTGTTATTTGTTATTCACTTGATAGATGCATTGATATTCAGCATATCACATGACATTGGAAAATTTGATAAAGTTTTATGAATCCATGGAACTCATGACGTCATTGCATTAAAATGTATTTGGTAATGAGATATATATATTGTGATGTGAATGTTACCGCCGGAGGTGTGAGCCGACGATGCCCCGGAGTGTCGGGATGCCCAAGGGTCGAGTGTGTCGATGCCGTTGGATGCCCGGAGGTTTGTGCCGGAGGATCCTCGGGAGTTTCGGGATGCCCGGTTGTAGGGATTGTACGTAAATCCGGAGGGAAGGGGCAACCATTTTCATGGCGAGCCCTGGATATACCTCGTGATGCCGGTGTGGGGTGCGAGATGCCCAGGGGTGTGACGGAACACGCCTGGATGCCCGGAGGTTTGTGCCGGAGGGTCTCGCGATGCCAGGTTGGGTGCGAAAGCCCGGAGGGATGCAAACATTGGTCCCCCGGGGAATGAAACTTTTCTTTGAACGTTAAAACCGGTGCATTAAAGGAGTGCATGTGTGTGCATGTGGCATGATATGAGAGTTTGTTTGTGAAATTGAGTGAGTTTCACCAGGCACTAAAAATATGTTTGTTGTGGCATTGAATTGTTGTTATGAACATGGTACAAGTAAAATAGACCCTTGATGGCATGCATATGTATATAAATGATAAGTGTGTTTTGCATGCATCTCGGATGATTATAGTTTCTACATAATATAGTGTAATGGATCTTTTATTGCTGAGTGATTATACTCACCCCTCTCGGGGACTAACATTTCAGACTAAACGAAAATGCCGCTGCTACCTGTGACTCCCCGGCATATTTTACGGACTTTTGATTGACTTACAATGGGAGTGGACTGAGCACCGTCATCCCGGGGGTGCACGGGCTGGTATTCGAACGCGTGAGGATCTTTCTCGACTTTTGAAGTAGGCCTCTACGTCGGGCTTATTCACCAGGAGTACACATCAGTCCTTGTCCGTATGGATGGCCGCCTTCGAGGGTGCTACCACCACCACCGGCCAACGGACGACTGGATATGATCTCGGAGTCGAGGGTAGCAGGAGATGCATTTTTGGGGTGCCGACACATGGGTGATGGACGGACACATATGATATCTAAGGATAGAAGTTGGTTTTATTTTGGGTTATCGCCAGGCACAAAAAGACCTCGGCGTTTTGTTGTACCAACTATCATAGTCCATCCCTTATATAAATAAAAGTGTTCGGCCTAAATTATGAAAGTTTTAGTATGGTGTGTGTCACTTTATATTTTGTTGAAGGGTAGTCGAATTATGCTTCCGCCATATTAATTGCGCAGGGACCGGTAAAGAAAATAAATGAAAACCCCCCAGGTATTATAAGTTATGTAAACATTTATTTGGTCTCAGAGGTATGATCCAAGAGGACGTAACTGTGGCGACCCTAATGGATCGGGGGCCGTTTCGGGGGTGCCACAACCAAATCATGCGTATGATATATCATTAGAAAGCTTGTCAAATCTAGTTTAAATCTTGTGTAGACATCGAAGTTGAAAAACCTCATCTAACAACTCATTTCAAGTCATCAATCAGGTTAGTCAGATCAGAATATTTCCCAATGCATCATTAAGCCATATTATCATCATCAAACCTCACCATATCACCAAAAATCATCTTCAACCATTCATATAGTACATACAAACATAGATCGCAGCCTAAGTTTGAATCTTAGCCCTAGTTGTTTATTACAACCTTATTTTATTGGATTCATGATTCTAGGAGGTTTACTTTATTGCGATTATTCTTCGAACTCAAATGAGCTGGGCTAGCCACCTATGAACTTTGAAAAATGACTAATCCAAGATCCTTGCAAGATCTAGATTATAATTGCAAGAAATATAAAGTGAATAGGTGATTGATCAAGCTCGATCAAACAAAAATGACAAGCAAGTGAAGTTTAGAGGATTAAAGGTCGATCGTTGAAGATCTGAGGGGATTCCAACTATGAACACTTCAAGACGCACTAAGGATCATCATCAAATTGGTCGAAGGGGCTGAGATCGATGTCAAACCATTGGTTTGGGATGGGGGACCATCAAATGGACTACTAGCGTGGATACCGTCTTCTCAACCTAAAGGGGAAGACTTGTGGTGGTCAGAGCACCAGTGGACTGCCAGAGGGGTGCTGGCAAGCAGCAATGTATCAAGGCTTAATCATATCGGTTTAAAGATGATCACATGGATCAATGATATGTTTAGATGAATGGTTAGGATTAATCATCAATGAATGGCCAAGATTTAATGTTTAATGCCCAAGTATGTCTCCTAATTGGCTTAACCTTAATGATTGGGATTAGTGACATGGCACTTTGGGTCAATTTAGTAAATTCACCAAGGGCAATTCCATAATTTTTATGTAAGAGGGGTATGGGACAGCTGGCAATGGTGCTAGCTAGCCGAGGCTAGTTGCCAGCCGTTGGAATGGCGCCGAAAAATTGCTAAACCAGCCATTTCTCCCGAAGGCCAATTTGACCAATTTGAACTGATTTTGACCAATTTGGCAACTTTAGGCTGATTTTGGCCACTTCTTTCAAAAATTTTATGCAATCAAGTTCTAATTGTAAAGAATTCTTGTCCAATTAGAATGAAAATGGGCAAATTTAAAGGGAAATAGTCTAAATTTGCCAAAATTAAACCACTTAAATCTCTTTCAAATATCTAAATTGATTTTAATTGACTTAATCACCTTAAGAATATTGAAAATCATGCTTAAACTTAATGGTTGCACGAATTTGGAATTTCTAGCTTATTAACGTAATTTGCGCAATTTATAGCCTCAAAAACCAAATTAATCGTAATTAACTTTAATTGATACAATAAGATATCAATTGGTTCAATTGCCCATATCTATGATAGCCTAATGCATTCAAATTAACACTAGAATGACGGTATGAACTTTATGTCAAAATTCAATTGAGGGTCAATGATAAAATTGAACCTTAATCTGTCAAATTAAACCTTAGTCTAAAAAAGGTCAATTTAAATTGCCCTAATTGAAGCTCATTAGCTTAGATTTCCAAAGTTTAAGTAAGCTAAATCCATCAAATTGGAAATTTCCCAAGTGAATATGCCAAAATGGACCAAGAATTTGGATTTAGTTCCCAAAAAAATGAGTTGATTTGGGGTTATAGCTATTAAACCATGAAGAACCAATCGAGACTCCTAATTAAGAGCTGAAAATGGCAATTTTTGCCTAGATTTGCCAAATAACCAAAATGATTACATGAGTGATATGGAAATGGCCTCTAGATCAAATGTTGTAAAATGAACTAAGTCAAAATATGACTAGAAAGAAAGTAATTATAATTTTGGTTGATTCCAAACCTAAATCCGAAAAATTTGAAAAATGAGGTTCTTAATTAATTTTTGTAAAATTTGTATGCCAAAATCAAATTGAAGCTAAAACTAGATGATTTTTTTAATTTTTACGGTTTTCAATTTTTTTGGTCAATGACTTATCACTTAAAAGTTGATTTTGTAATCAAAACTTTGAATGATTTGAAAATTATTGCAGCCAAAGTGAAATTATGACCAATTGAAAACTTTTTATGTAAAAAAGCCAATTTTCACCTGAGTTGCTTTTTGATTAAAAGTTTGACCAAAAAGTCAACTCAAATGTCAGACTCTTTGACTTTTCAAGTTTTTAATAAAAATGACTAGAAAATTATCCACAAACCAAATGTCAATAAAAAAATGAAAAATGACACTTTTTGCTCAAGAAACAAGTTTCGTTGCAATTGAAAATCCCAATCTTTAAAGTTTATTTTCTTTGACGTGTTGACTAAAAATTAGATTTAATAAATAGTTTTTGGAGGATTTAAAATTAGGAATGATGTTGGACGTGTTTGCGTAAAAGTGAAATAGGCTACGTTTGTTTTGATTTCTTTTTTCTATTTTTAAACAATTTTTTTTGTTTTTTTGTTCCTGGGAACAAAAAAGAATGTAAACGCATTTGTTTGCGATTTTTGCTCCAAAATTACATTTTTGTTTAAACACATCCTAAGCGTAAAAACGAAAATAAAAAAAAAAAAAAAGTTGTTTCTTGTTTCTGGAACACATTTTAATAACAAAAAAGGAACAAAAACATCAGCTTTTTCTGTTTCTTGCTCAACCGTTCGAACGCCGCCTCTCCTCTTGCATCTTCTCCATCGTCATCTTCTCCGGAACCTCCCAGTCTCCGGCACCGACAGCCGCCTTTATCTTGAGACCATCCGGCTTCTCCACCGTCGTCCTCTCCGGCGCCGACAGCCACCGTCTTGAGACCATTAGGCTTCTCCACCGTCGTCCTTTCCGGCGCCAACAGCCGCTGCTCCTTCACCAGGTTAGCGCTGTGGTGGCCCGGCGAGGCCGAGCCTTGCCGGCCGCTAGACGAGGTCGGCCTCGCTAGATCCGAGCGAGCTCGAGCTCGCCCGGCCAAGGCGAGGCCAACCTTGCACCGAGCCGGGCGAGCTCGAGCTCACCCAGTCAAGGCGAGGCCGAGTCTCACCTAGCTACGGTGACGCTCGGCCTCGCCGGGAGGCCGGCGAGCCTTCCCGTGGCTAGGCGAGGGTGCCGGCCCTCGTTGGCCGGTCGCCGGCCAATGGCCGAGGCCGACGATCGGCCAAAAGAAGAAAAAAGAAGAAAAAAAAAAGAAAAAAGAAAATAAGGAAAAGTAAATAGAAAAATAAGAAAGAAAATAGAAAAAATTAAAATAAAAATATTTAAAAATTAAAAAAAAAATAAAAAAAAAAATTATACAAATTTATCAAAAGTGTTTTTATTCTTTTTATATTTCTAGAATAGATTTATCAAACGCGTTTTTTTGTTTAAAAATTATTCCCTAGAACAAAAATACTGTGTTTTTATTTCTATTTCCTGAAACAATTTTTAAATAGAAACCTTACCAAACGCACCCATAATTTCTTAAATTTCCACACTCCTTCCACTTTTATAAAACGAGGTAAACAAAAATGTGCATTTGACCCTTGGGACAGCAAAACTTCTCCCTTTCCCCCAATGAAAAGCTGAACCGTGTGATTGAACAGCACAGGTAAAGAAACAATCTTCAGTTCATTGGTTGCCGGATCTTGTTCTTGAGATTGAATCTGGAAAATCTACCGAAAGGAGCTGTAGTTGCATCAAACGAGCGAGGAGATCCAGATGACAGAACCCAAATGGAAACAATCCATTCTCTACTCGGCCTCCATCTATGCGGTTCTCTACCTCGTCCACTCCTCCATCCTCCACAAGCTCTTGCTCGGCCACGAGAAGCTCCACATCAAGAGGAACCCCGTTCTTCCTCTCCGGTTTCGCTCCGATGGCACCTTCAAGATCCTGCAGGTTTGCTTCCTTCTCGGCTACTTCCGGCGTCTTTCTTGCTTTTGAGTTTTGAGTTTTGGTGGGCTTGATCCCGAATCTCGTGTCGGGGGGGTTTTTTGCAAGGTGGCCGATATGCACTATGCAAATGGGATCGTGACTCGGTGCAGAGACGTGTTGGCGTCTGAGTTCAAAGGGTGCTCTGATATCAATACGACCCGCTTCGTCAAACGGATGATTGAATCCGAAAAGCCAGATTTCATTGCCTTCACGGGTACTTCGACGGTGACTTCATCGTCATTGCTTTATCTTTTCTAACGTTTGTTTCCAAGATTGTCTTTTTAATGGGTAAAAACAGATGGAGGGAGCAATTGCTCTAGTAATATTGCCAGACGAGTTGCTACTTGCTATTCTGTTTATGGAGTTGGTATGTATAGTAGGGACTTCTCACAGCATACACATCTATGCTTCGATAGCTTGTGAAGCATAAAGGTTTGCTGGAACAGTTATGGTCTATAAATGTAACACTGAAACGGGCATGTTGCTAAGATTATATATCTGGAAGCATGCTTGTATCCCTTCATAACATTTT
Source organism: Eucalyptus leucophloia subsp. euroa (assembly GCA_017140325.1). Taxonomy (NCBI): domain Eukaryota; kingdom Viridiplantae; phylum Streptophyta; class Magnoliopsida; order Myrtales; family Myrtaceae; genus Eucalyptus; species Eucalyptus leucophloia. The sequence goes on from CM029470.1 coordinate 30,606,357, forward strand.
GCTTTTTGTAGAGTCCCATCAACACACCCTCGATAGGCAATGCATTTCATTGAAAGCATATATGTCTGCTAAAGAGGAATGGTCACCTTATGTAGTTAATGGCAAAGGGGAGGTGTAAAACTTCACAGGCGGTTCGCGCAGAAAACAATAAGTTTCCTGATTTGATGCTGCAGACTTCTAAGGATGGCAAGCTTCTGATCTGGTGTTGGGCTTCCTTTATGGAAACTTAGTAGTTATTTCATATTTGAGTGCAAAGGATGCATATATTAGGTACTGGAACATAACAGATTCATTTACTTGGAGAATCTGTTCCCACTTTTTAAATGTTATCTCAATAGCTCGAATTGTCTGCACGACAAACTACCATCTCTTGGCATCACATTTTGCGTTTTCGTACTTTTCTTTTACGATCCATGGCCATTTTCCAACTTGGATTGGGTGGTGGTTAAAGATTTCTGTGAAAAGGTCATATTGTATTCTCTTCATAACATAATCTTTGGATTAGTAGTTTATTGAGCAGAAACGCACTTGCCCTCTGTTCGCTTTGTTCAAATAATACTTCCATGGAAATCTGCTTGGTCTTATATTAGTTTCCAAGCTTCAGGTTTTGCTCGCCCATTTTTTTCTTCTGAGTGAACATTCCCTTTCAAGAGAATCTAGATTGCATCTTGTGTTGGATTTTGTCTGTACTTGATATATCCAAGGCTTTGCTTTTTATTTAGTGTGGCAGACATTAATATAATATTAGTTTTCATGATGACCTAATATGCTTCAACAAAGCAGATGGGTCTTTGACCTTAAAGATCAGGTTATGTTAATGAACCGTAATGTTCATATTGTTCTCCGTGGTATCATGCAACTATTCGGGACTGCTCAAATGCCCGCTATATATTTGATGAACACACTTTTAATGAAATATGCGTTGTTTTGTTTATTTTTTCTGATTGAATGAGATGTAAATAGAGTAATATGTGTCCATTTAAATGAAGTCAATAAAGCTTGCTTGTTTACCAAAAATGAGAAAAGAAACATTATGTTGATGATTGTTAAACATACTTTTAGAAGGCGAGACAGCAATTCTTGCTCCAAAATGAGTGTTTCCTGCGTATAATGGTTTTCCATATTTGAATACAATCTCTGGATCTTGTGTTCATGCAAGTGCATCTTGTACTTGTAACAGTTGGTCAAAGTTTTGCGAAAATGGTTGCTTCTACCTTCTTTTGTATGACTTTACAACATCTTCCAAATATGTGCATGAATGAATGACAATGATGTCAGAATCTAACCTTTGAAAATTTAATTAGTAGGTAGAGTGGCTTCACCTAAAAGTTAAATTAATTTATAGTTGTGAATTCACAGATGAGAAAACTCAACCTAGTTCCTACCTATGGTCTGCTGTGGACTAGCTAGCGGATGAAACTATGCATGCTTTTATTTTGGGTAGGCAGTCGAAAGGTGTAAAGCGTATCTTCTTAACTAAAGTGGTTATTATTCATTTGCTAATACTGCGAAACTTTATCTCAACTTCATGATGCCGGGTTTATATAGAGCATGACCCCTCCTTGTGCTGTTAATGACTTAGTTGGTTATGTTCCTTTGTGTAGGTGATAATATTTTTGGCCCGAGCACTTCTGATGCTGCTGAATCTTTGTTTAGAGCCTTTGTTCCAGCAGTGGAATCTAAGCTTCCATGGGCAGCAGTTCTAGGAAATCATGACCAAGAATCTACAATGGATCGAGAAGAACTGATGTCTTTTATATCTCTAATGGATTACTCAGTCTCACAGATTAATCCATCTTACAATGATCTAGCTACATCGGACATTGATGGGTACGGAAACTACCATCTGGGTGTGTATGGTCCTCCTGGCTCTAAGTGGGCGAATAGCAGCATCCTCAATCTTTACTTTCTTGATAGTGGAGATAGGGCAGTTGTTCAAGGAATACGGACTTACGGTTGGATTAAGGAATCACAACTTCAGTGGCTGGTTGGATTGTCTGAGAAACTCCGGGTACACAGAATAACACTTATGCGCTCAATGCATGTTTATTTTACAAATTGTCGACTTAGTTTAAAAATTATGTGATTTGATCTCTAAAGTCGACCAGCAACTTTATTTGGTAACTCAAGAACTCTGGTGAATACTTTTTAGGTATATAATGCAAAAAATCAGGTCTTATTAAATTTTACAATTTTTTTGACATTTTGATTGTGTGATTACCCACTCCTTGAAGCCTGGGATGCTAAATCTATTTGGTTGATTTCTATTCTGTTTATCTAAGGAACGGGCGTTTTTACACCTCTAATGTTAGACAGTTGCATTACAAATTTTGCTGCATTAGTAAGTTTACTAGGTGCCCCTGTAATATCACCACATTCAATCAGGTGCCATCAGAACTTGATCTGCATTCTGGCTCTTCATTAGCAAGAAAAAGCACACTCTGGTTACTGTCATCAGTTCTCATGTTGTCCAAGCATCGAAGAATGAATTAGTCTAGATTTAGATTTTATTAATATGTTGCAGATTAAACACTAACAGGGTGGACGACTGGAGGAGACTGATGTTTCATCTCCAGCTCTTGCATTTTTCCACATTCCAATCCCAGAGGTACGGCAGCTCTCTCACCAAAAGATCATGGGTCAGTTCCAGGAGGCTGTTGCTTGTTCGTTTATCAACTCAGGGGTTCTAAAGACATTCCTTTCGATGGGAGATGTGAAAGCCTTTTTTGTGGGCCATGATCATACAAACGACTTCTGTGGGAACATAGACAGTATATGGGTTTGCTACGGTGGAGGCTGTGGATACCACGGGTATGGTAAGGCCGGGTGGCCAAGAAGAGCTAGGGTCATAACAGCGGAACTTGGGAAGAGTTGTAGGGACTGGACAGGGGTTGAGAGGATCAGTACTTGGAAACGACTAGATGATGAGGAGCTGAGCATGATAGACAAACAGGTTCTCTGGGACTCTGGATCAACCTCATGAAGACAACCAGAGGTACTAATACAAGTGCTTCTGAATTGACTGTAACTGTGTTGCCTTCTTCTGTTAAAATTTTGTTGCCACAAGTCATGACTGAACTTCAGAAACCTCTTCTTAAAGTATGATAATTGATACTCTGTCTTGAGAACTTCCAAATACTTGACAATTTTGCTTGAGGAACAATAATTTGCTGGATTTAATTATGCAAAATACTCGACATATCAAAGGAGGCATTGTGGTTGAACATAATTTGATGATATGCCTCCTATCATTTTCAATGAAAACCATCTAAGTCCATAATGCCAAGAGATAGGATAGGTCCTATTCTGCTAATGCTTATGACTTTGAACTGTTTTTTTCCTTGATTTTCGAAGACCTAACTCATGTCATTGCAGCTAGCTGTTGGACTTTGACAAGAGAAAAGTAGAGCCCATTTTCTCCTTCTGCGAGTAGCTCTGAGTGGGACCCTTCTTCGACAATCCTCCCCTTGTCGAGTACTGTAATTTTATCTGACCTTTGGATGGTGGATAGGCGGTGTGCCACGACCCCACAGGTCCTGCCCGTCATGGTTTTCTCTAGTGCTTCCTGGATTAGTCTCTCTGATTCGCTGTCCAACGTGGCCTCATCCAAGAGTAGTACGGTCGGGTCTTTTAAGATTGCTCTCGCAAGTGCTAACCTCTGCCTTTGTCCCCCAGAGAGTTGCACCCCTCCTTCTCCACAATATGTTGCGTATCCGTCCTCCATTGAACTGCTCATTATAGACATTGAACGAGTCAAAAGATTTAACAGTTGTTTAAACAGCAGGATCAAGAATATAAATGGGCTAACAGAACAGATCAACACACCTCATGAATTCATGGGCGTTTGCAAGAGTTGCTGCTGCAATTACTTCAGATTCAGTCGCATTTTCTCTCCCGTACCTAATATTCTCATAAATCGTTGCTGCGAAGATGGTTGGCTCTTGGCTCACCAACGCTATATGCGACCTTAAACCTCTAAGGTTGTACCTTCTGATATCTATTCCGTCAACTTCAACGGTCCCATGATATCTATTACGATGGTGGACTTTCCTATCCACTTTTGCCAACCAAGGCAACAATCTTTTCGGCACCAATGTGGAGTTTCATGTCCTTTAGAATCATGTGCTTGGGTCTTGTTGGATAGAAGAAATCCACTCGTTTGAATTCTACTTCTCCTCTAACCTTCTCCGAGCTGAAACCGTCTAATTTATCAGGGTCTATTTTGCTCTTCTTATTCAATGTCGCCGAGATGGCCTTTAGTGCATCTGTGCCTTTTGATAAGTCTTGCCGTCATGCTTCCTGTCTCAGCTATTATTCCACCCGTCAAGACCAAGATGAAGAATATCTGAAATAAGTGCTTGTACTTGATCTCTCCATGGTACAGAAGTCTAACACCGTACCAGAAAATAAATGTGGAATTGACGGCCGTCAGGAATTGCACAATGAACAACCCGCCTCCTGCAAACCAAGACTGTTTGTGGCTTACTTCCCTGGGGCCTGACCATGTGTTCTCGTAGAGGTTAAACATCTTTTGCTCGGAGTCAAACACGGTAATGACTCTGTGGTTCGCAACTGCTTCACTCGCTAATTCACTGCTGTGGTTCTGCACTTTCAGAATTTTCTTGGACATGCCCCTCATCAATTATCATCCTAATGTAAAAAGCTCCGTTGACTAGGGGCTGCAAAGCGGTTGCTACAAGTGCAAGTCTCCAAGACAATAAGAAACCTAGAATCACAGCTAAAGTTGCTGCTGAGATGGCTTGAGTGAAAAAGGCTACACGATCACCAACCAGATTTCTTACTATCGCTGCATCAGTGGCCAATCTTGAACATAGAGCTCCGCTGTTATTGTCTTCTTGATCAAACCATTCTACCTCGAACGTCAGGAGTTTGTCAAAAAGAGCTTCTCTCAATCTTTTCGTCAAATTCTCTCCCATGACCCCAAAGTAATAATGTTGAATCACATTGGTTACGAAAGCAAATATTGCTAACGCCAAGAAAGCAAGGCAATATACTCTTGTTTGAGACCTGATCATGTCGTGATCTTCAACGACATAAGCCGAGAGAAGTACAATGGCTGAGCAAACCCATAAAAGATGGCACCAAGACCCCCCAATACTGTTGACTTCCATTTGGGCACAGTCAAACTCGCCATGCTCCAAAAGATGACAGTTCGCCTTGATCTTTTGCACCTGTGTCTAGTTTGCTTTCCGGACTTCTTATTAAAGGATCGTTGTTCAGTTCATCGAGTAAAGTGGTCTTTCCTATGATGGAAGTGGGTTTCTTGAAATCAACTCCTTGAGAAGATGGCGTGGTTCCATCACTTCCACTAGTTCTCTGAAGCTGAACCATTGTGGAATACGGACCATGCTCATTCCCCATCACTCTGTCAGGAGAACCGGATTCTATTACTTCCCCAGACTGAATAACCACGACTAAGATGGCATTGCTGAGAGCAGAGAGACGGTGAGCTACCACAAATGTAGTCCTTCCTATCGAAGCCTCATTCAAGGCATCTTGAACAGCCTTCTCAGAATGTGAATCCAATGCACTTGGGGCTTCGTCCAGAAGCAGAATCCTCGGATCCTTCAGCAATGCCCTCGCTATTGAGATCCTCTGTTTCTGCCCCTCAGACATCTGAATTCCTGATTGACCTACCTGTTTAATGCAACAGAATTGGCATCATTAGCATTTTATCCTCTCATCAGTACTGTTCTTTGTAAAGATTGACATGATGAAATCATTTTCTTAAAAAGATATAATAGCTAGCATTCGACTGAGAGATGCTGCGTGATAAATACAATTTGAGCACGTGTAAGATGTCACACCATACTTCATCGAGAGCTTTCCAAAGTAAAGGATGGGTCTGTATGTTTTGGAATAGAATCATGTAATAGTTCAAAACAGTTATACTTGTCTCGAGCAAGAGCCACCCATAAGGACTTTGATGTCAAAGTTAAGGACCGAACAAGTTTCATAAGGATCGCTTTATCACTTTTTCTTAAACCACGAAGTCCTAACCCTCCACAATTCCTCAGTTGGCAAAGCTTCTGCCATTCTACCAAATGCATCTTCTTTTTATCTTCAACATCTCCCAAGACAAAATTTAGACAATCTCGCTCAATTTCTTCACATGTTATAGGACGCAATTTCGTTGCCTGCATCACATACAATCACATAGTCATAGCAACAGATTGAACCAGGGTTGTTCTTCCTACAAGAGATAGATTTTTTGCTTTCCACCCACTTAATTTATTGGGCACTTTATCGGCAATACAATAGTAATCTCTTTAAGTATCTCGTTTACTAAGCAAAGGAACTCCTAAGTTTTTGCCAAGATTACTTCAAGATTACTTCAAGATTACTTCAGACTTGGAGCATCATAGGAGTCAAGGCACTGTTGAATAACCTGCATTTGATCACTAAAGGCTTCACCCCCCCCCCCCCCCCCCCAAAAAAAAAATCATTCACAAACATTTTTAGTCAAAAAAAAAAACAAAATATGTTTTTCCTTATCCCACATAGGAAAATTGGACTACTTTATAAATGTAAGCCTTTTCTAGTGTGTTTAAAGAGAAGGTTGGAGTGTGGGCTAGATCGCATGTGGGTGGGTGATTATTAGGCACACTTAGCACTTTGCACGGGCACCTACGGTTTAAGTAGCATTAACTCATTTATTTTTATCTTATTTCGTATGGTTATCTTAGTAACATTTATTAGTTAAAAAGTTGCTTTTTTTGTTAATTAAGTATTTTTGGAAATTATGAAATTGGGAATTTTATTTAAAAAATTTTAAATAAATTATTTTTTATTCCAAATTTCATATGTCTTTTCAAGATAACTTTAAAAATTATACTTGTTCAATTTGCAATGTTTCTCGAAGGGTTACATTTATTCACTTTGCAATCTTTCTCGAATGGTTGCTTTTGTTTACTTTGCAACTTTTCCCAAAGAGTTGTCTTTGTTCACGTTGCAACATATATATATATATATATATATATATATATATATATATATATATATATGTATGTATATATATATATGTATTTATTTATTTATTTATTTATTTATTTATTTATTTATTGATAAGTTTTTGACATAAATGAGAATTAACTCATTTCGAGTCTTCTTTCCAAAACTACAGTCATCATTGCAATTATTTCCTAGAGAAACCATTGAGAAATACTATAATTGTTATCTAGTATCTCATTTGAGACTTCGATATATCATGAAGAATTTTTTTTTTTTTTGTAAAGTATCCTGAAGAATATTTGCTAGTGATCATTTTAAAGAAAAATGATATCACGCCGTAAAGTCCGACATAATTGCTCTATCTAATCCGAAGGCATATTTTCCAACAAACATCAAATGAGAGATTACAAAACTTCCTCGACAAGTTTTAACTGGCTTCCAGTCGCCCCTCTCAACCAAATCCATGATTAATTGAGAACCACTACGCAGGACAAAGATGTAAAGCAAAAGTGGATCCACAAATGAACCAGACAAGTTCCGCCACGCGAAGGATTTCACGAATTCCATCTCACCTATCATACGCCTTTTCCGAATCTATCTTGACTAGCAGGCTTTTTTTTCCATTCATTTTGCACATAGAATGAATGATTTCCCAAGCAATGACAATATATCTTGGATTTGGCAACCTAGAACGAAGCTCACTTGGTTAGGAAAGTCAAATTTGGCATAATTTTCTTCATGCGATTCACGGTAATCTTAGTGATTATTTTCAAGGAAACATTACAGATACTAATAGGCTGGAATTGCTCCATCCTTGCAGGAAAATCAACTTTGGGAATCAAGGTGATAAGAATTTAGTTGATACTTTCCAGCTTCCCAGCACTAAGCCAAAGTTTGTCAACTTCACAACCGGCTGAATTGCTTAAAACATTGCGCGCTGATGCTGATCAAATACTGCTTAAGATCCATACGGTCCTGGTGCTTTAAAATGCTCGCTCTAACGACTGCATTCTAATTTTCATCCCCATCCATATGAGCCATTGAGCTGAGAGATCCCTTCACTATTCTCCTAAATAGGAGACAGCCACTAAAAAAAAGCGCACAAGAGTTACATGTAATTATGCAAAAAAAAAAAAAAAAATGTCGTTTGATTGCAAGATCAATTTATTAACAAATATCTAAACTATTAATTAATGAAAAAGATATTATGGACATAATATCGAGAAATGTTCCTGTACTTGTATAAAGAGAAGGGATCTCTTTAAAAGACCCCTTTTCCAACTAAAAACATCCATTCTAATTTAATTCGAAACATATCTAATTTGAAATGTTTCCTGAACAGGGCTAATATAAATCTTGCTAAAAAAACTATCTCGCCCTCCATAATATATCTCTACTATTAATTAATAAAAATTCAATGTGAATTAAATAATGACATACCTTATGGCAAAAGGGTTACAACACATTATCCGTTAAACAAAACAAAAAATGGTAGGAATTTAAAACAATATATCTGGGTATTTTATATTAATGAATTTTACTATACATCAATAATCAACGACTTCCTACTTTCTTTATGTTTTACTAATCTAGTTTACTTCACCATTGATCGGAAAAATTGTTGCACATGTTACACTTTTATTAATAGGGTCAATAACATGAAAAAAAAAAAAACAAATTAATTCACCTGCGAAAAATTTACTACAAACTAATTTTTTATCACCAAAAAAAAAAAAAGAACCCAAACTAGTACATATGTAACAAATTCAGCCATAACTAATTTTTGGTCGTCAAAAGCCCCAAACTAGTATGAATTTTCACATGGACTTACTATGTCAATTGAGTTATTATTATGTGTCATCCAACTCGGTATTTTCATGATAAAATTTGATGGAAACTAACATGAGTAAATATGTTGCAAGTATACTAATTTGGATTTTTTGATAATTCAAAAATTAGTTTATAATAAGTTTGTCACAAATATACCATTTTTGGGATTCCGTAACATCGACCATTATTAATAAAATTTCCCTATCAAGCAACCTCTAGGATCTCATTTTATATTGTCATGATGCTCAAAATCATTAAATAAATTATAGAACTAATAGAAATGATCTTATCACCAATTTTTTTTGGGATTTAGGCAGGTAAGCTGTGGGTGAATAAAAAAAGGTGCGCGCGTGTGCATGTAAGAAATGCTGGCGTTTTCCGATCCACGGAGAGATGAGCCACCACTATGGTTTTGTCTAATTCTTTTTTTTCACATGGATTTTTATAATTTTCAGTCATACTAATCACAATCCATCTAGTTATGCATTGAGTTATGCAAAATTTTCATTATTTTTAAGGAATATCCCAAATAAGAGCCTAATGTGCTATCATTTTCTCAAATAAAGGCCCAAAGTACCCTCACTTTCTTAAATAAAGATATGAAGTGAATCTTTTTTCAAATAAAAACATGAAGTACCCTAATTTTCTCAAAGAATTGTCTAAACTTACTGCTTGGTGAAGGGCATTTCATCTTTTAAATTTTTTTTTTTTTTCTTTTTTATATTTTTTCTTTTCATAAAAAACTAAAAAAATTTAAAAATTTTAAATAAATAAATAAATAAATAGATAAATAGATAAATAAGAACACATGGGAGAAGGGTCTCCCTCTTGCCTATGGCTACTACTCCATTGCTAGTGGAGCAACGATGGCAATGGCTAGTAGGGCTGCCAGCGCCTAAGCAAAAGGCAACAACCCTCTCCAGAAACTAGAGAGGGTGGGGCGAGAGCGGTGACCCTCTCCTAGATCTGGGCGATGGTCATCAAACCCTCGCACAAGGCCTTTAAACCTTGCAACCCAAGTTTAGGGGTGTTGGGCGAGGGTCGCTAGGCCTACGTAAGTGTGGCACCCCTCGACGGCCCCTGAACCATTAGGGTCACCACAGTTTGCTTACATTTCACTCATCCTAATAATATATCACTCTGATACCATAGAATTATAATAGGTCCATAAGTCCTAGGGGTTTATATCATTTAGATTGGTCCTTGCGCAGCTTATATATATATATATATAGCGGAAGCAAAATCCAACATCTCCCTATTCCAAATTCAGAGACAATGCACACCAACTAAAACTTTTATAAGATAAAAACTGAACCCTTTTATTTACTTAAACTAGATGGACATCATTTGTCGGTACACCAAAATGCCGTAATCTTCTATACTCGACTATATTTCAAAAGATGACCGACATCTTTTCCAACAGTCGTATACTTAAAGTCCATCGATCAGTGTCGGCGTCCAAAAGTTCCTTCCTCTGCTGTCCTCCTCCTCGTGGTCATATTCAATCACTCTGTCCATCTACTAGTGGCGGTGGCAGCAGAGGTATCTTTTCTAGTCTGAAATGTTAGTCCCAAAACAAGGTGAGTACAACCACTCAGCAGCAAAAGATTCATTAAGCTATATCACGCAGTACCATCAATATCTAGATTCATGCAAGATAGACAAAAACAGGTAATCAAATTATAAGTATTCATCAAAATCATGAAATTCTTTAATGCAATGGCAAGTACACTTTCAAAACCCTCAAGATGCATCATGTCCAATTACACAAGTCCCAATCATAGGGCCAAACTGTTATGACACGTCCCATTCCATGCCATACAATTTAGTCCTATAACCAAACCACACACACACACACTTAGTAGAACCATCAGTTTTAATATTCAAAAGGTTTCATCCCCTAGAGGACCAACGTTTGCATACTTTTGGGATTCCGCACCCAACCCTAGCGTCGCAGAAACCTCCGGGCATGTATTCAAAATACAATCGGGCATCCAAAGAGCATCGACTCATTCGAATCTCTGGGCGTCTCGCACCTCACCTGGCATCATGAGGAATCACTGGGGACCATAGACATGGTTACCCATAACCTTTGGATTTACATACCGACAAACATACAACCGGGCATCCCGAAACTCCCGGGGAAAACCTCTGGGCATGTATTCATAATACAACTAGGCATCCAAAGGGCATCGACTCATTCGAACCTCTGGGCATCCCGACTCCTGGGGCATCCTTGACCCGAGGGTCCAACAGTAACAATTAACATCTTAATATCAAAAACACTTTTCAATGCAATGACAAGATGTCCCATGAGTCTTCATCAAATCTCAATATTGCATGATATGTTGAATGCCAATATCATCATCTCAAATAACAACTCAAGATGCATTCACCTTTGGGACAAATTGAGCAAATTCGGAACAAAACAGCTCAAACATCACAATGCACAGTCTTAGTAACAATTTCGGAATAACCCCTGAATGAATTCAGAAAATTCTGAAATCTTGATATGTTATAAATAAGACCTAAAGGAATAAATTTCATGAAGGACACTAAGTCATATTCGTTGTGTATAAAGAGTAATAGTTTTCTGTTTCCTTCAAAATTCTGCAGTAACTTTCAGATTCAGTACCTACAGAAGAAAATTCGTTTCACCAACTAAATCTTATCCGATTGTTCCCAAATTTTGATATGTTATTCCTAAGGATGTCTCCTACAACTTTCATTAAGGGTTAAAAGTCCAATTCTATCTATAAAATTACAGAAAATTCACAGAATCATCACAGGTCAAGCTATCCTCTACGAAACGGTTCACTGTTTTCAATAGGTTCACTTCTACCTTCATATTTTTACATTCATATGGCTATAGCTAGATGTCAAACTCAATCTAATGGATGTTATCTTTAAGTAAAATGGTTCCTTTCCTTATTTTCATCATTATGAATCAAGGCGACACAAGTAAAAAGACTTTCTATCTATATTCCTCTAAAACAGAATCTTCATATATGGTTTTCTTCATTTATAGCTCTGTCCAACCATTTGTTTCTCTACCAATCTCCTTTACAGCACTTCAAGTCTCTTCCACGGCATCTAAGAACACTTTCAACAAGTTCTTATTAACAGAGAAACCTTCCACAACTCGGCTCAAAGCATATATTCATCCCTAAGCTCACTCACCGCAACATATACCACATCTTTCCACTCAGCAACCATTTCCTCACTTTGTTCAATCAACACAGCCATCTCACACTAATTTTCGAGACATGCAAGACCCTAATACAACATGCAATGACTGGTAGCTTCAATCTAGTACTCATCTAGTTCAATCCAACACAAAACAGCAACATCACATTTAATCCTCCACAGTTCAGCATTCAATCTTCACCTCAATTGTCCAAAAACCCAACATACAGTTTTCATTTTAATGTTTTCTCAAATCTACCAGCACTTCACCAGATAATCACAGCATGCATAACATAGATTAATGAACTTCTACTTGCCTCACTCCTAAGCTCAATTGACGAACCGAACGGGAAGCTCGCGGGTCTTTGAACGCGGCTCGACAGCGGTGAAGACGCGACAGCGGCAGCTCGCACGAGCACGGACGGAGGGCGGTCTCCTTTCCCTCTACCTTCGCTGCCCTCTCTCGCAGATCGCTCGCTCGAACTCTCTCTTGCTCGCTGGTTATTTCGCTCGGTTCCTCTCTCTCCTCTCTCTCAATCACACGAGCACTTTGCTCTTTCAATTCTTTAATTAATCTAATTACTGCATGCAGGATTTTAGGTGGCTGAAGCTGCAATGGACAGGTGGGGGAGACGTGGCAATTTTCTTTGGCCACTTGTAGACACGAACGAAGCAGCTGTTCCAAGCTCCTCCTTCGCTGGCCACCGGAAATGGAGTCACGTGGCTGATGGATCAAACATTTTCCTTCAGTTGACCATCACCTAAATGTGTCTTCGTTAGTGGACTCCCATAATCGGTTAGATGGGATTTGGTGGCAGCTTGTGCGTGGAATACCATGCACGCCTCATGCATGGGCTGATTGGAAATTCATTGAAATTCTCGTAGCTCTTCATTACGACATGAACGTGGGCTGTGATTTGGCGCAAGGTATGCGCTTGCTGGCCATCAAAATAGGAATCGTGGCAGTAGATTTTCGGGATTGAAAGTATAGTGGTCTAAAGGATCGAACAGCTAGAGTTAGAATGGAAGACATCTCATCGACACATTCCTCGGAATAAGTCTTGGTCTCACTCAAATGTAGGAAAGATCTCCAACAAGACTATAATTTGTTCCACGATTGGACCATTACTAAACATAATGCATCGGTCCAACGGCGAAAATAAAACGGTGTCCGTAAATATACCAATGACATAGTCCGACAATACTTCCGTCACTTAGTCATGGGCCGTCACATATCTAAGGGTCGTCACAAAATTTTGGATGCCATAGTAAGGACCAGCAACCCTCGCACAGACCTGGGTGAGGCCGAGCGACCCTTGCCCAGGCACTAGTGACCTCGTCAGCCATCGTTGCCGCCCCATGGGTGATGGGGCACCTGCCATCATTGCCTTTTCTTTTAATTTTTTTAATTCTAATTCTAATTTAATTTAAATTTAAATTGTGTTTAAACGAAAATATCCCTGATCGGCCAGAATTTTTTGCCAACCGGCGAGGTTAGGCCTTTATATGAAATAGCCATATTCATACGAGCCTTCTTTGAGACTAATATGGCCATTTCAAGCCCTTATTTGAAATAATGTCTACTTCAGGCTCTTATTTGAAAAAATGAGAGGATTTTGGGGCCCTTATATGGAATTTTCCCTTGGTCTTATTTTCTGGCCACAGAATTTTCATTACATCTTTAAAGCCCAAATGCAAAAAGGAAAACCATAATTAATTAACCTTATTAAGCCTCATGCTTAGAAATCTATTATGCTTCGTTTGTTAATCAAGATAAAAGCCTAACATATGTTTGGATTTCGTTCAATAGAGGATAAAGTCATATATAATGGGATATAACTTGGATAAAAATATCCTATATAGGGGTGAGATAAAGATGGTTAGGATTTCTTATTTCTATGGTATATAAGCTATTTTTTCTCAAATAACAAAACTAAATTATTAAAAAAAATAATAAAACATAAATACTATATAAATTCTTATTAAAATAAAATATAAAAATGATTAACATCAATTTTGTTTTAGTTTTCCTATTTTTATTTGTGTATTTGAATTTCCTTCTATTGTATAATGTATATTATAAATAGTTTATTAGTTAATAAATTTTTTATTAAGGAATGATGGAAGAGAATTAAAAAAGAATAAGAAAAAGAGAGGAAACAATAGAAAATTAAGTAAAAACCCCAAACCGATAAGAAGGATTTAGACTGGACAATCCCATCAATCTAAATGAAACTCAAAGCATAAATTGTAACTACTTTATTTTCCTTCATAGTTTTCCTAAGCTGCAAAACATAATCCCAGTTGCCCAACTTAGAATATATTGGCCTAAAAATTATAGCATCCATTATGTTGAGGTTCAAGTTTTGGATCAAATGTCTGCCTACTTTCTCACTTAGCTCAACATAGCCATGTGTCAAGGATTGGATTTTCCATATTCTAGTACTCCTATGAGTGAAGCTTGGTTTCATTGGGGTGAAGAGTTAATGATGCCGACGATAAGATACAACTAGTTCTTAAGAGCAGTGTCGGAGAGTTTATAATAAGAGTTCTAGGATAAGACAATCATATCTCTATACTAGGAAGCACTGACACTCTCCGGAAGTCTTTATGTCATGTCAAATACTCTGATACGTGTCCAACATACTCCGACACATTTCGACACGCGATCAACATGTGTCAAAAAATCAAACATATGGTCAACTCTCTCGACACTCCGACACATGAGTCTAAAATTCTGACACGTGATTTTGACACGCACATGGTCAATTTTAAAAGTTTTCAATAAATGAATGGTCAAAATGCACCAAAGTGAAGATGCGCATATCCCTACTGTATCCATTGTCTTGGAAAGTCATAAGGGATTTGCAGGGCAATGAAGTGTTTTTGTTGAGTAGTTGGGATAGGATGTTGGTCAAATTTTGAGGACTGAACATATTCTTTAACTTCTTTAGGAATATGCTTAATAGAAGGGATAGGTGAAAAAGATGATGGTTTAGCAAAAGCAAAATACAGATTTATAAGTGGAACTTGAGTCTCTGAAATTTTCCTATCTCCATTGAGGTAGAAAATCTCATAAAGATAGTCAATCTAAGAGACATTGGAAGTGCGAAGTTCTAAAGGTGGGTTAAGAGAAACTAGCGCATTTATAGTGGTTGGTGTGGAGATTTAAGAGGACTCTGTCATGGTATGGAAACCCCCCCCCTTTCTGCATTGTATGATCCATCATAATTCTAGGCCTATCCAATCCATAGAGTCTCAGTTTACCAAGAAGAAAGATGGCATTATTGTCATTAAAATTTAGTGAAGAAAAGGAAGAGACCACTTTTTCTATCTTTGCTACTATTTTTATGACACAATCATGTGCAGCTCATATTCTAGCTAACAATGACCACCACCCACATCCAAAATTCATGATTGAGTCTTTTGACCAAGAGGGATGCCCTATTCATTAAAACATAGATCCCCATACATGACACTGTTTTTGGGATCTTGATTGTCAATGTTCCCTCTATACAAATCCTCCGAATGAAGAAGAAGATGATAGGTCATCCAAAAGAAAAAAGCGGTGAAAGGATAAACTTTATTAGAAGTACCTTAATGGAGACCCTACCATTGGACCTTTTAGTGAAGACGGAGGAAAAATACCAATTCATGATCTCATATGGACCACCTCAATCACACCCTCCTCCAAAATCCCCAAAACATGTGAACCTCCTCCATCTCCTCAACCACCACCCAAAAAGAAACCTTCAACCCAAAAGCCAAGTGTCTCACCATTCTATAAACCCGTCCACAAATGGGTTAAGAAGAACTCTTTTCCTCTAGAAGTATCCCAAGCACCTTAGCCCTCATGTTTTTCAAAACCAAAACCACCACATGTTCTTCCGTTTTTCTGCACGTCCCAATCCTCAAACTTTCAACCTTTGGAAAGATATAACTCCACTGCCCCATTGCCAACACTAGATGAGTTTACAGATGTTCACAATCAATTTCATCATATCCCTACGATCCCAAGCCTATAGATTTTTTTTTTTTTTGGTAAAGCCCAAGCCTATAGATGTTGACAACCATGGAAGACAAAAGAAAGTCACGACTATTGAAACTATCCTGAATTTTGGTAATTAGAAAATGCCTTGGCCCAGAATAATATTCTCAAGACAATTGACACTAAGCTTTCAACTGTCCAAGCTCATCTTGATCATGTTGACCAAAAAGTTAATCAAACAGATTTAATCACAAATAAATTGCTTGAGACATTCCAAAAGAAACTTCAGCAAATGAAATCTAGAAGATATGTTTCTCATCATTATTTGGAAGACCAAACAACTAAAATAAAAAGATCAATGAGACAAATCAAGCTCCTACAGATGGAAAATATGTTCCTCCTTCAAATCCATTTTCCCAACCTTGGCAAACGATTCCAATTAAAGTGGACCCCCCCAAGGCAACATCAATTGCCTCAATTATTGACGAAGCTCCAAAGCAGGACCAAAAGGGTATTGTTATGCTCCAAAACCGTATCAGAGAAATGGAAAAGCAAAGGAAAATTAGTAAAGAAAAGAAGCTAGCTCCTGGACCTTTTCTGAAATTCCCTTCTACTCATATGGTCTCAAACTCATTTAAGGCTTTTTTAGGAGATCAATACAGACAAAAGATGCCAACTATTGTTGCATTTGACTCTGCCAAACAAAATACCTCTGAATTAACCTTACTATGAACTCCCTTTCCTCCGAAAATACTTCAACCTCTGAGCTACAAACACTAGTATCCCATGTGCCTGCTATCTTTATGGCTGACTCCCTTGAAACAAAAATGGAATCAAATCCATCTGAGCCAGAAGTAGTACACCTTCATGACTCAAACCCTAAACACAAATCTTTAACCTCAAAATACTATTTCACACTCAATGATATCTCATATTCCAAATGGCCAAATAGATTACAAGAGTTTCATGCTTGGCTCAACACCAAAGCATTTTTTGTTGAAAGTCGATATGAAATGCTGACTAAATTTGTGAGCAGATTTACTATAAGCTTAAAACACTAACGGAGAACTATTTCTAACCAAAATCAAACGACTTTTTTACTCCAAACAGATTTCCATTAAACGATCTATGTGATTCATAACTTCTTTATTGGTAAACCAAAAGATCTTCTTGAGCTCAAAAGAAGAGAATTCTTTTTAAAGGAAGTGCTGCTCTCTACAAAGAAAGCATCTCAATAGGCATTTCTAAGAAATGCTTAACTATTCTATGCTCTTGGAGCTTATCCTAACCTAAAACAGGTATTTTTAGGCACTCCATTCCAAAAAAGATTGGCCAAACTATGGAGACAGGATAAGCAGAAAATGGTTGCTAATGTTCCTCTTGGAGAACTCCTGTAGGAGATATATCTTACTCTTGATGATCTATGCATCCGAAGGAATGCTTTCGGAAGTTACCTTAAGAGTAACAAAGAACTTGACCGGGCTTGTCAAAAGCCTAAGTTAAGAATCAATTGTTCAAAGAAAGATTCCTGTGATGATCCTTCTTGTGGGGATCGATGTAAAAAATGAAGACACTTCAAAAATTTCTCCTTCGAACATACAAAGAAAAAGCACAAATGACGATTCTTAAGAAAGAGACACTCTAGTCAGAGCTCTTCTGGAAGGATTAGAAAATCTGATAGGTGTTACATTTGCAACAAGAAATGCCATTTTGCCAAGAATTGTCCAAAGGCCAAAGAAAGAAATTCCCATTTAATTCAAAAGATAGAGAACCAAAGTGAAGTATCGCTCCAAGATGATGATATTGAATCAGTCTTCTCCTTGGAAGATGAACCAACCAAACACACTATGTTTGCCATCTAAACGTGGTCACAGACTAATACTTCTTCTTACTTCTTCTTCTCCAAACCTCTCACAATCCAAGATCTTTGTGCATATACTTCTTCTATCCTCTCATATTTCCCTATAAAAATATATATATCCAAGTATAACAAGCATGTTTCTCCTATTGCCCTCATCGATACTAGAGCCAATGCTTCTATTATTAACACAAAAATACTTCCAGAAAAGTGTTGGACGTCATACACCCAATATTTTAAGAAGCCTTTGTGCATATACTTCTTCTATCCTCCCATATTTCCTTGTAAAAGTATTTTTACCCAAGTATGACAAGTCTATTTCTCTTATTGCCCTCATTGACACTGGAGCCAATATGACAAGTCTATTTTTCTTATCACCCTCATTGACACTGGAGCCAGTGCTTCTATTCTTGATACAAAGATACTTAAAAAAATGTCGGATGTCATACACCCGATATTTTAACTCTATTTCCGGAGATACCTTTGCTACTAGAGTTCAAAGTAAACATATCACCACACAATTCTTTCCCCAGTGTTTAGTTACTACCAAGATCCTTAGCTCTAGCTCACCAGATAAAGATATCACTATTGATTAGGATATCCTTACACAAATTCCTAAACTCATAATTGTGCCTAATGGGCTATGGTTCAAAGGGCAATTCCAAGAATTTGTTGACATCCAAATATTCTTCACTATTTGGAAGAGCATATTGGATTTAAATTTGCAAACCCTTATTGGGACATGTATAGACTCTCACTCAGACTTTGTCCAAAAATGCTCCAACCCTTTATAGAAATATCTTAATTTCTTCATCAATCTTCCTTTCAAGAGAAAAAAAAAAAAGGATGTCAATCCCACCAAAGCTGGTCACTCTGGAATGAATCTAGAACATTTGCTTTTAATACAAAAGGAATGTTTGGATTTGTTTTATCAAATGTTAATAAAGCCCTCAGATTCTCAATGGACTTGTGAAGCATTTTATATCAACAAACGAGTGGACAAAGCAAAGGAAATATGAGATTGGTTATCAATTATTAGCCTCTCAATCAATTTTTACAAGATGATAAATTTCCTCTACCACATCGGAATTCTTTACTCTCCAACTTCACCTAAGCTAAAGTGTATTCCAAGTTTGACCTTAAAACTAGATTTTGGCAGTTGTTCACCCTGAAGTAGATATAAAACTGGATTTCGTATTCCAAATCAATATTTCCAGTGGACAGTACTCCCTTTTGGCCTTAAAACAACTCCTTTGTTGTTTTAGAAGATTATGTATAGAATCTTCCAACTTATTATGACCAATGCTCAAATTTACATTGATGATATCCTCCTTTACAATTCAAATAAGGATTCTCATTGTAAATTATTAGCCCAATTTGCAAACTTGGTGTGAAAGCATGGCATCATGTCACCCTAGAAGAAATGAGCATTTATCATGTAATCCATTGATTCATCCTCTAACTTTCTTCCAGAAAAGGAATTTCCAAAAAAGCTCAAATGGTTTTATTGGTATTTGTTTATTCTTTATAACACTACCATTGAGTTTCCAACAGCCAAGATGTCTCTTATCATCAGTAGAATTATCCAAGGAAAAGCCAAGTGTAAATATTTTGGGAAAATGTTTAGTTGGTTCAAATCATTAAGTGCATGGAAAAGTATTTTCAAGACCCAACTCGAAGCATGCAAGCTTGACCCATAACTTTATACAATTGTTTTATCTTTCAAGCTCTTGATATTTGTCCAACCTAGTGGAGATATGTGTAAAAATCCAACAGATGTTGGAGTATCCACATATAAACTATAACATGTTCCAAATGAGATTTTTACAACACTTCCTTGTAGAATCTTAGCTTATACTTGATAGTATCGGGAATTGCAGAGGATATTGTCCAGCGCAATCAAGTTATTCTATCATAAACATGGCCAACAGAAGATGAACCTGTTTCTTGGGATTATTGTAATGATTATCGCACAACCCGTCTAGCAATCAATGCTTGCCTGGGAAAATGCTTCAAATGGATGTATCGAATACTTGTGAGTCACCAACAGATTCACAGGATCCCACTTTATCACCATCACAAGACCCATGGGGAGGACCACTGTCATAGGATCCTTTTTTATCATGGTGAATTGCAACTTGCAGTCAAGTTAGGTCTTGACAAAGAAATTCCATAACTTCAACTTTGGTATCTACCCAAACCCAGCATCTCGGAAAGTTCCATTGATGCTTTGACAAGCTCTCATCAGTCATCCAAAAGACAAAGGCCATCTGAATTAAATACAAAAGTTTCTCCAACAATTGAAGAAGTGGAGGAGCTCCTTCAACCATGTAGACAATAGTATCTAGAGAAAAGCAATCTCAATCCTTTTGACATTCCATCTAGCGCATACTAGCCTATAGATAATACGGGTACTGAACATCTTGAAGCTCTAGAAACTAAAAGAATCATCAAGGAATACCGGAGGCAAAAAGATGGAGAAGACTCAGACAATTTAGACAACAACTCTAAGGAGCCTATTCATAGGCATAATAAGTGAAGGAACTAAAGATTCTACCAAGAACTTGTTCAAAAAAAAAAAAAGCAAAGGATTCAAGTGAAAGAGCTGAAAAGTTTGACTCAAAGTACTATAGCATACTGTTCACATATTGTTTTATACCGTAGCATACTGTTCGCGTACTATTTAATACTATAGTGTATTATTCATGTACTATTTGGTGCTGTTTATAGTACTATAGCACTATAGCGGAAGCCAAAAAAGCAGGATAATTAGTGAAAAAGTCAATCTATCAGTGGGAAACTCAACAGATGCAAATAACTAGCCTTTGCTGACCAAACAGGGTCTATAAAATTCTAATGTGTTGTTTCCTGCCTATATATATGTAAATGTTAAAGGGCAGAGTACACCCTCCCTAGAAATAATATTGTGTGATTTGCTATAAATCGCTTAAAACTCTCCTTTCTTCCTTTCTGTCTAGTATAATTCTTTTAAAACTAGAAATGTTCTAAACAATCCTGGTAGTATGCTCTCCACTTGCCATAAATGTGGAATTTGTGTATCAAAATTCTACTACTTTAAAATTTTCTATGATATGTTCACGCTATTAAGGCCATTTTGCGGTGTTGTCATAAGCCTCATGTAGCACCTAAGTTCTCACTGGGCTTGCATCGAGTAGCCTGTTACTTCTAGAGGTGAGTGGTTCTAAATTTCGTACAGGTTCTACCCGAAACCCGAAACCCGGAACCTACCCATTGAAATAAATTCCTTATTTTTTGAAACTTGAAACCCACCATGCATATTCTAGAAACTTGGAACCTATCTTGTCACAGGTTTCAAGATTGGTTCCATGGTCTACTTATATTATTAATTGATCGAATGCAGCAAATTAAGAGCTTTAATAATCACCACTCGCTTCTACACTTCTCTAACCATAAAAACACACTAAAAATGTGAACATTAATAAAGTAAAAATCTCAATCATAAACTAAAAGCTTAGACTTGTGTTTCCAAATTATACATTTATCATCAAATGGCATGAAATATCATAAGATCGTGTGAAAACATGAATCAAGAAAAACATTCAAACTCACTGCAGATTTTAGGTCACAGGTTATGAGTTCTAGGTTTCAAATTTCTGATTCCTCCAACTAAAAACCTGAAACCCACTTGTCGAAATAGATTTCTCATTTTTTAGAACCTAGAACTTACCTTGCATACCTTGGAACATAGAACCTATAGGTTCCCACCAATCTAATTCTTAAGTTCCAAGTTCTACCCTAAAACCATACTCACTCATAGTTTGCTTCCACTTAATAACATGACTAGAAAGAACCAGCATTCTTACAAGCCGATTCACGTGTTGGAACTAGCACGTGTTAGCCGATGGTGAAGATAGGCTTGACCAAATTTGATGGAAAAATTGCACAATCAATTCTAATTCCATTGTATTGAAATCAATCAAGTCCACAACCTCTTGAAAGAACCAATTTAGTCCCAAATCTTTGAGGGAAAGTGCAATCATGTTCTCTCAACCAAATCTTGCCTAACTAACTTGAAAGATAATTCAATTATTACCGGCTTTCCTACAACTCGAGGTTAAGTGCTTGAATAAACATTCATTTCCTGTTCTACAAAGTTTCCTCCTATATATATACAATGTAAATGGGAAGTTTTTGTACATGTGCACCTACTATGCATTATTTCCTTTGATTTTTAGGCTCCCTTTGTTTAGGAAAATGTGACATAAAAAAAAATACTTCCTTGGAAGTTTCTTTATTTTTCCGGTGTTTGGCTAAAATATGAAAGTGAATTAGAAAATATTTTCCATCATTCGATATGAAAATCTTATTCAATTTTCTTGAGCAAATTATTTGATTTTTTAAATAGTTTTTAAACTATTTTTCTTTCTTTTCTTTTTTCTTTTTTCTTTTTCCTTCTTCATCAACCGGTCACTAACCACTATGATTTCTAATGACCAATGACAAACGAGCAATGAGCTTGCCCAAGGTTGGCGAGGCTCAAGCTTGCCAAACTTTGGCAACCCAAGCCTCGCCAAGCTTGAGCAAGGCTCCACCTCACCAAACCCGATGAGTTCTAGCTTGCCTTAGCCTGAGAAGCTTCAGCCTTTCTAGCCTCAGGTGGAGGTTAATAAGCTAAAGCCTTGCTGGCCTTGGGTGGTGTTGTCCCTTGCCTATGGCTAATTGCCAATCGTCGTTATGCCTGAAAATCAGCTAAAGAAGAAGGAAAAGAAGAGGAAAGAAAAGAAAAAAAATCAAAATAAAAGAATCAAAATTTGATTTTTTTTAAACAATAGTTTTTTAAGAATGAATGTTTCATTAAGTAAGGACCTGAGCTCGAGAGCCAAGGACCAATGCACAACGGGCTTGAGTTCCAGAGACATGAGCACTGCCTTTATAGACTCAAGCTTGAGTGCTGCGGCAATGGGCATGGACACCAAGTTTTTGGGCCCAGCCACAATGGACTCAATGTGGGCATCAAGGGCCCAAGTCAGGCCTCAATGAACCAGGGCCTGGGTGCTAGAGATCTAGTCCTAAATGTCGAGGACCCAAGAGCCAAATTTGGGGTTCTCATGTTGAAACGCAAAGTTTTAGGCCCAAACACCCATACATACTCATATTTTGAAAAATATTTTTCAATTTTTCAAAGAAGAAATCATCTTCCTAAATTCAAGTATAATTTTTTTGCTGATTAGGAAAATATTTTTGTTCACTCATTTTTCTAAACAAACCATATGCCAAAAAATATTTTCCAGGAAGCAAACAAACCATTACTTCCTTTTTGCAACCCCACACTTGTACAATAGATTGCAGATAATTTTACCGCGAAAAGGAGGCGTTCCCCGCAATTCGCGCAATGGCACAAGTTACAACTCCACAAATGACATGATCAACAACCATGTAACTTTGGAGGGACCACGTTTAGGTCTTGCCTCTTTCGTGATTCAAGGGTGCTAAAGAAAGACTTGACTTAGTTTTCAAAGGACCATGCATGAGAATCTTCTGCATATGATTGAAAGCCAACCAATTTTCTCTCTCTTGCTTTGAATTGAATGTATGTAGGCTTATATGCTACTTGATCCTACCAAGCCCCAAGATGAGAAAGAAGAGGAATCAGATGAGCTCATTCCGGAGGCCCACTAGCGATCATGTGCAGGCCTCGTTATCTTTAACGTTGTTTATTTGCACGTAACACATGCCCATAACCATATATACAAATGCTTTTCTCTCCTCGCCACCTTCCCACCTCACTCCCGTGAGGACCAGCATGTTCATCCCCTGTCCAGAGTGTGACCTGTCAAGAAAAATCATTATCTAATCCCCCACCACGTTCCACTGAATCATTCCCACTTCTTTAAAGCCTCTTGGGTTTCTATCTAGATTTTGTGTATAAATAGGTGGCTTAGGGTAATGGGCAACCCCATCGGATCCGTGTGAAGCCAAGACACGAGACGGGCATCGTCGTCGTCGTCATCATCTTCTTCTTCTTCTTCTTCTTCTTCAGACCATGGAGGCTCGTAGGTTTCTCGTGTCGTGCCTGAGCTTTGGCCTTCTGTTAAGTGCAGTCTCGGCTCAGCTCAGGACGGATTTCTACAAGAACACGTGCCCGAACGTCGAGTCCCTCGTCCGGTCGGCCGTGACCAAGAAGTTCCAGCAGACCTTCGTCACTGCCCCTGCAACTCTCCGCCTCTTGTTCCACGATTGCTTCGTCAGGGTTGGTTTTGAAACAAAGTATTCTATACATAATAATGTTGGCTTGATTGTTAATTGTTTGCTTCTTCTTCTTTTTCGTTCGTTTTGGGGATTTGATTAGGGATGCGATGGTTCAGTGCTCATAGCGTCGCCCACCAACAATGCCGAGAAAGACTATCCCGATGACCTGTCGCTCGCCGGCGACGGGTTCGACACTGTGATCAAAGCTAAGGCAGCAGTGGATAGTGTTCCTCAGTGCAAAAACAAAGTCTCTTGTGCCGATGTCTTGGCTCTTGCCACTAGAGATGTCGTTTCGTTGGTACGATAAGGGCCCCCACTGAACTCCTTTCCCAATTTTTCATTTCACGTAATCGAGCATCCATCTAACTTTTTCAGTCCGGTGAAAAAGCAAACCATTCAAATTGAGCTCGCAAATTTATGAAAAATTACTTTAGAGGCACGTAGTTTTCGAACCCTTATAGAGTGCTCGACTACTTTCTTAGAATATGCCAATATGCTTTTCTTTTCCACAACATGACGAAATTATCATATGCTTTTGTTTTGTACGAAAGAAAAATAATAGTCTATTCATATAAACTTTTTAGTACAAGTTTCTTTTCTTGTTACACTGAAAAACCATTGGGTCCCTTTCATAATGGCTGTCCTTTTCTCCCTCCTCCACATCAATAGCATGTATGGAAGTTTGATGCAACGGGTTAACAAGAAAGTCGACAAGAAGCACCACCCAACGCTACCTTTTTCCTGTCAAACCACTCAAAATTGCAATTAATTTTCGTCCATTTTATTCTTTTCATTTTAGCAAATTGATAATGTCGCACGGTCATTTCATAATCACTTGCTATTCTTTGCAAAATTCTGAAATTTTGTGTAGGCAGGGGGACCGTTCTATAGTGTTGAATTGGGGAGACGCGATGGGAGAATATCAACTAAACTTACTGTCCAACACAATTTTCCTCAGCCCGGTTCCAAATTGGACCAGCTCAATTCTATGTTCTCTTCTCATGGTCTCTCCCAAACTGACATGATCGCCTTATCAGGTAATTAATTACATCTTATTATGAGATTTGGTGGATTACTAAGCAAATAGATCAAGAGACCACATAATTACATGCTAATCTCATATATATATTACTTAAGCATTTTGAACCCACAAAGCATTCTTTTCGAAGAATTGTTTCTAAGCGTGACACAGAATTCTAAATTACAAAATTAATGCAGCATAAGCTCCAATTTTTTTTGTTATAATGTAATTTGCAAAATATACATGAAAGAGTAATTGGGTAAGCCGTCAAGTAAAGATGCATGACAACTTCCACTTTATGCAACACATCCTTGTCTATCATCTAATTATATTCATAGGAAGCGGAAGAAAAGTGTTCATAGGTACCCAATGGCTTCTTATTGGAGCAATGTGCTAGACAACTAAGCAAGCATTGTAGTCCACTTGATTACCTAAAGATTCCTTTATATAGCATATCATAGCTCAGATGATTCTAGTCTAATGTTTATCATAGTCCAATCATGCTCTCTTTCATGACAGAATAGCATATGTAACTATTAAGCCGGTAGTCATTGACAAGTTCACAAAATTATTCAATTTCAAACGCTAAAGTTTGATTTTTCCCGGGTAACTCACATCGTAACCACTGCGTTTGTAGGCGCGCACACGATTGGATTCTCTCACTGCGGCAAATTCTCCACGCGGATCTACAACTTCAGCCCGAGAAGCTCGATCGATCCGACCCTGAACTTCGGCTACGCCTTGCAGCTGAGGCAGATGTGCCCGATCAAGGTGGACCCCCGGATCGCCATCAACATGGACCCCACAACGCCTCAGAAGTTCGACAACGCCTACTACAAGAACCTCCAACAAGGAAAGGGCCTCTTCGTCTCCGACCAGACATTGTTCTCCGACCGGAGATCGAGGGCCACGGTCAACCTGTTCGCATCAAACAACGCGGCGTTCCGACAGGCCTTCGTCACTGCGATCACAAAGATGGGTCGGATCGGGGTCAAGACCGGGAACCAGGGTGAGATTAGGATTGATTGCACTCGCCCCAACTAGGACTATTTCTTTGGTCTATGATTTAATTGTTATTCCATTTTATGAGTTGAGTTCTATGTTAGTTGGTCAGGATTTCGTGAAAGAGTTGAATAACAGGTTGTTGTCATAAGCCTCATGTAGCCTTATGGGACCAGGTAGACCATAAGCTTTAGATCTACCTAGTCCCATAAGGGTGGAGAGTGAATCGCCGGAGTAAAAAGGGCTCAAACAAAGTACGATTCATCTAGCTTATAGGATGACAATGGGGCACAAGAATGAACCAAATTGTTCACTAGATAGAATAAAGTTTATGGATTAATTGGCAAATCTCAAGAGGGAGGTATGTTATCATGTTTCCAAAAAGGGGAGAATCCTCCATGGGTATGCTAAAATCAGGAAAAGCTTAATAGGATGAAGAATGTGCTGTCAAGGAAGTGCAGTTAGCTTGGATGCCACACTTATCAAGTAAAGCACAAGTAACCAAAAAATGCACAAACAACTTTAATTAAGGGAAGCTACCACTAGAGTAAAGTAACTTGTTCTATTGTGTGAGCATTGTCATTTATGTAAGTCCTAAGGGAGAGGCATTGATGGTTGAGAAATGTGCGGAAATGAAAAAACAGCCGACAATAGGCCACAAGCAAGGCCGGCCTCATTGAGATATGTCGAGCTCAAGCTCATCAGGATATGGTGAGGTAAACGTGAGCTCAAGGAGCAAGCTTGATGAGGCTAGGTTGAGGCACGAGCTCAAGGCGTGAGCTTGACAAGGCTAGGTTGAGGCATGAGGTCAAGGTGAGGCGAGGTCGACCTCACCAAATCACGAGCTCAAGGCTCAAGACTCACATGTAGCTAATTGTCGGTTGTCACTATGGCCAGTCGAGGAAGAAGCAAAAAGTAAAAAATAAAATAATTAATTAATAATTAATAATTAAAATCTGATTTTTAAAATATAATAAAATAATTAAAATTTCGAATTTTTAAAAAATACATTTTTATAAGAATGAACTTTCATTAACCAAGAACCCGAACCAAGGTGCCGAGGACTCGTGCACAGCCTTTGTGTACCCAAGCCTGAATGTCGGGAACCAAAGCTTGAGGATCGAGAATCCAAGCATAGTTTATATGGACCCAAGCTCAAGTGTTGGGGCATTGGGCATGGGCACTAGGGGTTTGAGCCCTTCTCAATGAACCCGAGCCCAATCGTCAAAAACCTAGTCTAATCATCGCAACCCAAGAACTAGTCCCAGAGAATTCAAATTCAATCGCTAATATTTAATCATATTTTGAAAAGTGCATTCCAACTTTTTAAAAAGTGAATCATTTTGTTGAATTTAAGTTTTGGTGCGATTGATTCATTTACTTAAAGCAGACCAAATGCGGGTCCGCAAAACAAACGAGCCTTTAGATTCACTCTCACGTCTCAGTTCTCACGCACACACGGCCATCGTCTTCTTCTTCTTCTTCAGTATTGTGAGGACCACCCCCATCGCTCTCTCTCTTTCCTCTTCTGTGAAAGACGAGTAATTATCCACGAGAGAGCCCACCCAGAGTTAGCTCGGCGTAGTGCTGATTCGCGGTCACCAGCGACAGGAGTCCATCTCCGCAGTGAGATCTCCGCTCGCGTTTGCCCTTTTTCTCGCGATTCTTGATTTCACGCCGCTTTATATCTTTGCTTCGGTGGGGCTTCCGGTTTCGGTTGACTTTTCTTGGATCTCAATTCGATGTTCGTTGCCACAATTGGCTTCGCGATCGGCAGGCTCAGCGATGTCTATGGCTTTTATCGCTTTATTCTCTCCTTTGTATATAGTTTGGGGCTTTTCTTGACGTCTTAGGAAACTTTCCTTTCTAAGGTTTTGGTTGTGCGCTTTCTGAATCAACGCGAGCAGCGACTTATGCAATAATTACGCTGATGTTCTGTTTTTTGATTAAGAAGGGAATCCTATGGCTTAGTGTTTGGATCTGCTGCTCTTTGCTTTGCTCGTGCAGTACGGAAAGGACTATTCAGGGTTATTAAACAGTATGTTGTGTTTTTCCTAACATGTCAATGCGTTTCTTTTTACATTTTTCGGGATCATCAATTCCTAGGCTAAGTGATCATGCGTGGTTGATCGTTTTCATGCTATTCTATTTCTACAAAAAAAAAATGAAAAGAAAACAATCAATGAAGTTGAAAGTGCAAGACATGAAGTAAACAATCAAGAGAAAGCAATAAACCTAATCATGCAATTCTAAAAATATAAAAGAGAAAACACAATTAAGAAAAAAAAGAGGGAAAAGGGTTCCGGGTTTTATACAACACAAGGAACCCGAGACATAACGGTCGGAGTGGACATCGACCTCCACCATTTTCACTTCTTCTCTACTTTCGGAATTCTAATCTAATCCTAGTCTTAAAAAAAAAACTATAACTAGGTGCATACACATGAAAGAAACAATCAAACACATCAAGCAACCAAAAACAATACATCATATCAAAGTCAATTGTTTAAAAGAAGTACAATGCGAAGTCAAGTTTCGAGTGATATCCTAAAGTTCAGCATTAATATGTGTCGCACCAAAATCATTCATCAAATGATCACATGCAAAGCATATAATATGACATACATCCAAGTCATATAACCTCAGTTCTCGGTTAACCAAACAAGTGAATTTGCTTGACAAAAGATCATTCACCAAACAATATGCATCATCGAGCGTGTTCATGCTACATGTATGTCCATCTAATCAATGCTTAATCCACAATTTCCAGCATGCAATCAGAATTGTAACAGAGCACGTGAGACTATAAATTGTAATTGTTTGATGACAAATCGCCGTGAAATTGAAGCCATATCCTACCACAAGCACGTATGAATTTTCTTGATCAAAATAGCATCAATTAATAACCAAACTAACCTCAATTTAGAACCAAATGCACATCCAATCATGGTAACAATTTTCATGGAAAAAGTTTTTAACGTGAGCTATATAGAAGTTAAAGAAAATTCAAGAATGCACAATATCACGTCGGAATTGCAGCAAAATATCGGGATGTCATGACACATTAATAGTGATTTGACCTAAAAGAGAATCCGAAGAATATGAAATTTTACCACAGTGCGAACAAAAAGAGAGACGAACAAATTTTGTTAAGGATCTAATTTTAGAGTTTCTTAATAAGAGAATCATAGAAAAGTGACAAAGTCAGCTTTGATAAGGGAAAAATAAGGGTCATGAATTTCATTTTTTTATGACAAATTTCTATCATCGAATCACAAGAGAAGTTGAGTCCAATTGACACACAAATCATATGAAATCAGCATCATAAGAACAATTTTCACGAGGAAGCTTCTCAAAATTTTAATACGTGAATTTCTAAAAATTCAAGAACATGAAGAGGTCAATCAAAAATAGAACATGATAGCATGTCACACCGTCACTCTACAACAATGTTAAAAGCAATTGGACAAATCTACTATCTTATCTTTAAAACTAACAGCAATTAGCCACAGAAAAGACAGCATTTCTAATCAAATCAACTCAAAAATAAAAAAACTGTACGTTATAACCAAAGGCATTTCATGAAGCATCAATTCATGAGACCAATTATAACATCCAGTAGAAAATTTCAGATACAAGGTTGAACAATGCATATCAGTAAAGAGTTACCATCTAACTTTCATTAGAAATTTCAGTTACTAATGTATCATGGCCCCAAACTTTCAATGTCGAGAATACACTTTGACACAAAAGGTCCTTGCCTCATTGGACGCTATGATGATCACCAACAATCACAGTATAAAGGCAATCAACTGAAGGAAACAGCCATAAGAAAAACAAAGTCAGCTGACAACCAATCACCTTAAGTATATAATTTGCTGTCTTGCATTCTTTTTTTTTTTTTTTTTTTGCACAAAGATCCCCAACAGAAAGAGATTGATATACAGGAGAAAGAACAATAACAGCAAAGTTGTATATCAGCAAGAACCTAAAAATCTTCTTTCTCTTCTTCAATAACATGAGTCTCATTCGAGAGAAAACCAGAAGAAAGGTAAGATGTCCAAAATGTGATATATCTATTGCAAGGTACCAGTAATTAAAACTAAAACCAGCATGGGATCCAACAGATGGCAACAACAATATACCCTCAGATAATCAGGAATTATCCATGTACTTTTAGTTTCAAATGAGAGGTTTCTCCATACAAATGTGTTTTTAAGCTGAGATATCATTTCTCTGTAAATTTATGAACCTGAAAAGCTAGACTTGTGATCGGCACGAAGTTTCAAACCAGCAATCATGAAGGCGACGAAGTAACTAATCAAGAGATAAAGATGATCAATGGTAAAACCTAATCGATATGATCAATCACACTAGGACTTCACTGACACATGCTTCACACAAGCATTAATGACAACTGGAATCAAACATATGAAAATAGTAATAGTAACCTGATCAACTTCCAGTTCATAATATTTGACAATCACTTCTAACAAAGTCTGCTAACCAGATTCAGAATGATACCTTGTTTGTGCAACTTTGATGCTTGATCGAGTGATCGTAGTCTTCGTGAACACCAATAGACCTACTCTTTGGTTCTGCCCTCGGAACCGAGTTGAGGCTTCCAATCTCGGCGCAATTCCTGAACCCCTGTATCTCAAGCTCCGGAAGAGTGTGATCCGCAACGAAGGCGTCGGATTTGATTAAGCGAGTGAGCGTCCGAAGGAGGGATAGAGAGAGAGGTCAGAATCCATGACCCGAACGGATTCAAGGAGAGAACAGAAATCGAAACCCTAACAGATCGAGAAGGATAGAAAGAGAGCTCACCGATCGAGCAAACTCGATCCAGAGAGAAAAATCGGTCAAGCGTTGATGTCGTTACCGCCAATCCACTTTGGATCTGAATCCCCTCCCACCAATGCAGTCTCCGTCGATGTCGCTGATATTACCGATCAGATCCGGCGAGCCAAATCCGGAGAGTAGAGAATCAAGAGAGGGAAGTCCGCCGAGAGAGAATCAGATCCGACGGAACCAGAATCGTTGGCGTCGTCCTCCTCGCTGTAACCGCCACCGTTTTCGCTGAGTCGACGCGCGATCGAATCGCCAGAATCGCCGTGCTCGGAGGTCCAAAGGAATACCAAACCACGAGGACCGGGCAGCTGGAGAAAGCCGTCCCTCTGCCGGAGAAAGCCGGAGCGATTTCAGTTGCGCCGGCACCGGAAGCGAGCAATGGACGCGGAACTGGAGCTGAGCCGGAAGCCTGAGCGAGAGAATTTAGCTCCCGGGCGTCCGAGCCGAGAGAACGAGAGCGTGAGGAGAGAGAGACCGTCCCTCTTTTCCTCCTTCGCCCCAGAGAGCCCGAGAGAGAGAGCGTCCTTCCACAGAGAGTTCGTGAGAGAGCCCCTCTCAGGAGAGAGAAACTTTGTGCGACGTGTGAGGAGAGAGATCGTGTGAGGAGAGAGAGCCCGCTCCCCTGCCGTCCGCGATTCCCCCCCTTTTATATTCTTTTTTTTTTTTTTTTTCTTTTTGTTTTCTTTTGCTCTAATTTTTCTTTTGCTTTTCATTTCATTTCATTTTTTCTTTTTGTTTTGTTTTGTTTTCTCTCTCTCTTTTTTTCTTTTTTTCGTTTTTCCTTATTTATTTTTTTTCATTTCATTTGTTTTCTTTGTTTTCTTTTGTTTTTTTTTTTTTCTTTTTTTCTCTTTCATTTTTTTTATTTTTTTGGCTCTTTATTTATTTTTTTTATTTTTTTATTTTTGCAAAATGGATGATTAAAATGTCGACGGAAAAAGTTGGGCATTATGTGTCTTGATAGATCATTTTGAATGAATAATGTTAATTACTTATCGGTACTTTGTGGTATATCGATAGGTATCAATGGGAGGCCATTTTAGATGTCTTGTATGATCAATTGATGAAGTTTTATAAGGATTATTTTCTGGTCAAAGGAGGAGCTCGAATTTTGGGAAGGCTAGAGGTTCACAAAAGCGGTTCAAGAATATGGAAAGCCAAAGGTTCAAGAACACGGAAAGCTAACAGTTCGAGAATGTGGAAGGCCGAAGATTAAAGATAATTTAGTTCCCGTAATAAAGGCTTTTTATTAAGTTCCTAGCTATTTTTATTTTTATAGCTCAAGAGTCGAACGTTTCAGTTCAGGGCATTTAGTTCCTGTGATAAAGGCTTTTTATTACGTTCCTAGCTGTTTTTATTTTTATGTAACTCAAGAGTCGAACGTTTCAATTCCTAGGTCATTTAAGTTTATTTTTAATATTTCCTAAGGCTAAAATCCTCTTATAAATAGGGGAAACTATCCAATGTAGGAAACATACGAATTTCACGAATGAGAATGGTGAGATTTCCTCAACTTGAGTGAATTCCTTTGGAGAGTGGATAACTCATTTCGGTTTCTTTATCCTTGGAGCGTAGATCACTCCTTGGTGGTGAGCCAAGAAGCCCTTTATCCTTGGCTGGTGGAATCTTTAGGCCTTAGTGGTGAGCTTCTCCTATCCCAAAGTCTTTTATCCTTGGCTGATGGAAGCTTTAGGCCTTGGTGGTGAGCTTCGTAGATCTCGATTCTCTTCCGGTTGGTGGCGTGGCCTTTATACCTTGGGAAGAGATCGTTTTGTCTTCTCTTATTCCTTTTCGTTTTTTCCTTGTATACACTACTACATACACTTAACCGTAAAAATCCCCTTTATAAAAATCCGTTCTAGAATCACTCACCACATCACGCATCAAAATATTTGTATCAGAGCTCAATGTTCAACTCATTTGAGTGATTCCTTTCTTTCTTTTGTTAAATATTCCTTATGGATGAACAAGTTCCTAAAGGCTTGACTCTAGAGCAAGCGCACAACGAAAGACGAGATCGTGGAATCCAAAATCTTCAAGAACAAATGGAGCGAGTCCTCAATCTTCTGGAGGATCCGGCGGGACAAAGACAACCAGCAAGGCATCCCAATGAATGGCATCGGCATGACGATTCTGAATCTCATCAAAATTCTAATGGCGATTCCAAGTCCACTGGAGACAACCGAACGATTCTGCACTCTAGTGATTCTGAATCTCCAATTCGAAGACGAAGACAAAGAGGGAGGCATAAGGAGGATGAAAGAGACATTAAAGTGGAGGTTCCCGAGTTTGACGGTAATCTTAATCCCGACGACTTTGTAGATTGGCTACACAAAACCGAACGAATTTTTGACTTCAAATCCTATTCGGATGAGAAGAAATGTAAGGTTGTTGTCCTAAAGTTGACCAAATATGCTTCTCTATGGTGAGAGAATCTAAAGCATCAACGAGCAAGGGAAGGAAAAGACCGAATCAAGTCTTGGGAAAAACTTAAGAAGTTGATGAAGAAGAGGTTCTTGCCCGACAACTATAAGCAAGATCTCTTTCTCAAACTGAACTCCCTAAGACAACATGGGATGAGTGTTGAAAAATACATTCGTGAGTTTGAACAACTCAAAATGAGGAGTGAAGTTCCAAAAGTTCTTAAGCAAACCATCACTCGTTTTCTTGGCGGCATGAATCGAGAAATTGCTGATATGGTTGAACTTCAACTGTATTGGTCCTTTGAAGACGTATGCAAGTTAGCCATAAAAGTCGAGAAACAATTGAAAAGCAAGAGGTTTTCCTTCAGAACCTCAACAAAGGCGACATCCTATTTTAAGGATGCTTCCTCAAGCAAGGGCGAGAGTACGTCGACAAAAGACAAAGGTAAGGGAAAGAATGCAGAGCCTTCAAAAGAAGTCCAAAAGAAGTTTGAAGGTGATGCAAGGAAATGCTTTAAGTGCCATGGTTTTAGGCATTTACAAGCAAATTGTCCAAATCAGAGAGTTATGACTCTTCAAGAAATTGAGGAGATCAATTCGGCACTTCAAGAGGCTGATGACAATGAAGACCAAAATATTTCTGAATCTGATCGGGAAGAAGAAGTTGTGGAGCAAGCCGATGATGGTGAGCTGTTGATCATCCGAAGAGCATTGCATGTTGAAGTTTCTCCTAATAAAGAGCAAAGGGAGAATATATTTCACACGCGTTGCAGTATTAATGGAAAGGTGTGTTCGGTGATCATCAATGGTGGGAGCTGCACCAATGTTGCTTCCACAACTCTTGTCGACAAGTTGAAGCTTCCAACAACGAAACATCATCAACCATACAAGCTCCAATGGCTCAATCAAGGGAATGAACTCAAGGTAACCAAATGCGTTCTTATAGCATTTTCGATTGGGCAGAACTATCAAGATGAGGTTGTATATGATGTGATTCCTATGGAGGCATGCCATTTGTTATTAGGTAGACCGTGGCA
This sequence comes from Eucalyptus leucophloia subsp. euroa, assembly GCA_017140325.1. Classification (NCBI taxonomy): domain Eukaryota; kingdom Viridiplantae; phylum Streptophyta; class Magnoliopsida; order Myrtales; family Myrtaceae; genus Eucalyptus; species Eucalyptus leucophloia. The sequence continues at coordinate 30,640,756 of CM029470.1, forward strand.
ATTTGATATAAATGCTATTCATGATGGTTGGAAAAACACATACTCTTTCCATAAGGAACAAAACTGCATTACTCTTTTACCATTGAGTCCTTATTCGATACATAATAATCAACCTGGGGAGGGAAACACTTGTAAGGAAAATCTGTTCTTGAGTGAGACACGAGTTGAGAGAGCCATTAGCAAACAAAAGAATGTATTTGCTTTGCTTGTGGTCGAGAAAAAGAGTGAGATGGAGCGACCCATACATCCAAAAATGCATTGTCTGTTGAAAGAATTTGCAGATGTGTTTCCGGAGGATTTGCCACTTGGATTACCTCCCATAAGAGGTATTGAGCATCAAATTGATTTGATCCCCGGTGCTCCGCTACCAAACAAGCCAGCTTATCGATGCAATCCAGAGGGAACAAAGGAGTTGCAAAGACAAGTCGATGAACTTATCCTCAAAGGATACGTCCAAGAAAGCATGAGTCCCTGCTCTGTTCCGGCTCTACTTGTGCCTAAGAAGGATGGTACATATCGAATGTGTGTAGATAATCGGGCCATCAACAACATAACCATTAAGTATAGGTACCCTATACCTAGACTTGATGATATGCTTGACGAATTATATGGTTCTTCTATGTTTTCAAAGATAGATTTGTGGAGTGGTTATCATCAAATCAGAATGCGAGAAGGAGATGAATGGAAGACGGCTTTCAAGACCAAGGGAGGCCTTTATGAGTGGCTGGTTATGCCATTCGAATTATCTAATGCTCCAAGTACCTTCATGAGACTTATGAATGAGGTTCTTTGTTCCTTTATTGGTCGATTTGTCGTTGTTTATTTTGACGATATTCTTGTTTATAGCAGGAACGAGGAGGAGCATATCTCTCATTTAAAACAAGTCTTCAATGTCTTGAGAGATCAAAAACTGTATGCTAAAATGGAGAAATGTGAGTTCTTCTCTCCGAGCATTGTGTTTCTTGGTTATGTGGTTTCCAAAGATGGAATCTCTGTTGATCAAACCAAGGTGGAAGCTATGAAGACTTGGCCGGTTCCGACGTCCATTTCGATGTAAGAAGTTTTCATGGACTTGTTTCTTTCTATCAACGTTTTGTTAAAAACTTTAGTACCATCATGGCTCCTATAACTGAATGCATGAAGAATGATGCTTTTATATGGACAAAAGCTGCTCAAAACGCCTTTGACATAATCAAGTAAAAACTTTGTGAGTCCCCTATTTTTGCACTTCCTGATTTTGATAAAGTATTTGAAGTTGAGTGTGATGCAAGCGGAGTTGGTATTGGTGCTGTTCTAGTGCAAGCACAAAAACCATTGGCATATTTCAGTGAGAAGTTATCTGATCCCAAGAGGAACTATTCCACTTATGACAAAGAGTTCTATGCCATTGTCCGAGCTCTTGATCATTAGAGTCATTATTTGAGGCCGAAACAATTTGTCCTTCATTCTAATCATGAGGCGCTTAAGTTTATTAGTGGCCAACGCAAGCTTAATTCGAGACATGCAAAATGAGTAGAATTTCTTCAATCCTTTTCTTTCGTCTCAAAATATAAATCGGGACACACTAATGTTGTAGCAAATGCTTTATCGAGAAGATATTCTATGCTTGCGGTTTTGGACTCTAGGATTCTCGGATTTCAATCAATGAAAGAACTTTATTCTGAAGATGCGGAATTCTCCTCTATCATCAACAATTGCAAGTAGGGAGTTCAACGTATATATATTCTTTGCAAGATGGGTTTCTTTTTAAAGGAAATCAATTATGTGTGCCGAAGAGTTCTTTTCGCGAATTGCTGATTCGAGAAGCGCATGATGGAGGATTGGCTGGTCATTTTAGTATTAACAAAACTCTTGAGGTTCTTCAAGAGCATTTCTATTGGCCAAAGATGAGTGGAGATGTGCATACTATCATCTCAAGGTGTGCAACTTGTCAAAGATCAAAAAGCCATTTCCATCAAGGTTTGTATACTCCACTTCCGGTACCATTGCAGCCCTGGGAGAATGTTAGCATGGATTTCATTGTGGCTCTACCTAGAACTCAAAGAGGAAAAGATGTTATCATGGTGGTCGTCAATCGATTATCTAAAATGGCTCATTTCGTGCCATGTCACAAGACCAATGATGCGTCTCATATTGCTGAATTATATTTCAAAGAGATTATCCGCATTCATGGAGTACCAAAGACCATTGTGTCGGATCATGATTCCAAGTTCTTAAGCCACTTTTGGAGGACTCTATGGAGAATGCTTGGTACAAGGCTCTTATTCGGCACAGCTTGTTATCCCCAAACGGATGGCCAAACGGAGGTAACAAATCGTACTCTAACCACTCTTCTTCGTGGTATGGTGAGTAAATCGTTGAAAGATTAGGATTTAAAGCTTGCGCATGCTGAATTTGCTTACAATCGATCACCAAGTTATACTACTGGTCGATCGCCATTTGAAGTTGTGTATGGAATTAATCCTCTCACACCCATTGATTTGATTCCAATTCCGTCTAACTCTCAAGTGAGCTTTGATGGCAAGAAAAGAGCTGAATCAATGAAGAAGCTCCACGAGCAAATTCGATCCAAGATTGAAAAGGCCAACGAATCTTACAAGAAGAAAGCTAATCAACATCGCAAGAAGACTCAATTTCAATTGGGCGATCTTGTGTGGCTTCACTTGAGGAATGAGAGATTTCCATTTCAACGAAAGAACAAGCTCATGCCTAGAGCTGATGGTCCATTTAAAGTTATTGAGCGAATTTGTGACAATACTTACAAGATTGACCTTCCGGGAGAGTTTGCAGTTTCGGCAACATTCAACGTGGGAGACCTTTCTCCTTACTTGGAGGATGAAAACCTTCTAGATTTGAGGACAAATCTCAAACAACTCGGGGAGGATGATGCGGAAGCATCCAACGTAGCTCCATGGACCAACTCAGAACCATCGATGCTTATTCAAGCCAATAAAGAAGTTGGGCATTATGTGCTCCGATGGATCATTTTGAATGAAAAAAGTTAATTACTTATCGGTACTTTGTGGTATATCGATAGGTATCAATGAGAGACCATTTTAGATGTCTTGTATGACCAATTGATGAAGTTTTATAAGGATTATTTTCTGGTCAAGGGAGGAGCTCGAATTTTGGGAAGGCTAAAGGTTCACAAAAGCGGTTCAAGAATATGGAAAGCCAAAGGTTCAAGAACACGAAAAGGTAACAGTTTGAGAATGTGGAAGGCCGAAGATTAAAGACCATTTAGTTCCCATAATAAAGGCTTTTTATTACGTTCCTAGCTGTTTTTATTTTTATAGCTCAAGAGTCGAACGTTTCAGTTTAGGGCATTTAGTTCCTGTGATAAAGGCTTTTTATTACGTTCCTAGCTATTTTTATTTTTATGTAGCTCAAGAGTCGAACATTTCAGTTCCTAGGTCATTTAAGTTTGTTTTTAATATTTCCTAAGGCTAAAATCCTCTTATAAATAGGGGAAACTATCCAATGTAGGAGACATACGAATTTCATGAATGAGAATGGTGAGATTTCCTCAACTTGAGTGAATTCCTTTGGAGAGTGGATAACTCCTTTCGGTTTCTTTATCCTTGGAGCGTAGATCACTCCTTGGTGGTGAGCCAAGAAGCCCTTTATCCTTGGCTGGTGGAATCTTTAGGCCATGGTGGTGAGCTTCTCCTATCCCGAAGTCCTTTATCCTTGGCTGGTGGAAGCTTTAGGCCTTGGTGGTGAGCTTCGTAGATCTCGATCCTCTTCCGGTTGGTGGCGTGGCCTTTATACCTTGGGAGGAGATCGTTTTGTCTTCTCTTATTCCTTTTCGTTTCTTCCTTGTATACACTACTCCCTACACTTAACCGTAAAAATCCCCTCTAGAAAAATCCGTTCTAGAATCACTCACCCCATCACGCATCAATGGGAGAGGAGACATTTGATGCTATATGAACCTGGATTTGAATTTGGGACCTGTTTCTGATCGACAACTGGAAATGTCCACGCGAATTGCGGATTTGGAGACATGGTACAATTATTGAAACTGCATAATCAATAATTAAAAACGACAAACATCACATTATATATTATTAAACGGGCGTTAATCAATATATTAAATCCCCTTTATATAGGACTCAAAATTAGAGCCTAAACCCGTTTCATGATTTGTGGATGGCTTGGAACAGAGTTACACCACCACCTTCATGCCATTGTCAATAACCCGACTTCCAAGCTCCTTCTCCTTCACTAACTCAACGCTGGTTCAGCCATTCATCCATTCTTCAAAGGCGACAATATAAGGAGAGAAAAATGCTAAAAATAGATCCGAGATGGTACGGTATGAGTCGAGAAAGTTGCGTTGCCCGTAAATGAGTCGAAACGGATTATACCCACCCGTTTGAAAAAATGGAGATTACACATTCGAATTTTATCAATTACTACGCGTGAGTCAAGACCACTTATATTAATTAGTGTTTCATGAGCTTTCAAGCAGTCGGGATCTCCACAATCGTCTCCTGGATTATCAAATAAAGCCATTGCACTATAAATATTATTTCAGCTTTTGGTGCGCAGTGTCATTTGTCCCTCGGATTTTTCTTCGTGGATGCTTTAACACTTAGAGATATGATAACACGTTACATGATGGTAAAAATATATGCATAGCATAATGTACAGCGTTTTCACTTTTATCCGACAAAACTTCGTATGATTATACAGGATTATATTGCACCGTACGCGTATAATCATAAAGGTAAAAAGTATTTCATAATCACGTCAAGATGGCCGTCTCCGACAACTTTAAGCAAACAAGTTCCCCAGGACATGAAATACATCGCAGCTAAAACAGAAATGAAAGCCCGCACGAAGGATCCAGACACAGTATCAATTATTCCAGCTATGGTGAAACATCAGAAATGCACCATACGGAACAGTCCGCGTGTGCGTGTTACCAGCAATTTGCGCACAAAAGTTCTACTCCAGAGAGGAGTCGATCTTGTTAACGGACCGAGAGAAGGCGAGCACGTCATTGGGGCGGCGATCTTCTCCGGTGCCATCCGATGCCTCGACGATGGACTCTCGAATCACGGCCTTCACGATCGGATCGATCGGCAGCCCAGCCCTCACGCCATCAGAACCAACCGCGCCCTTGATCTCTCCGCGGCGATGGTCGTCTTCTCTAGATTCATCAGTTTCCTCCTTGTCCTTTCGTAGCTTCTCTCTCCTTTCCTTGTGAGCTTCCATGGCGCGTCTTGCTTTTTCCTGGCACTGTTTGTTGCCGGTGGGAGACGAATTGTTGGGGTGTAGTAGCAGCTGCGTTTGGAGGGCTTCTCCTCTGAGGCGAGCAGCGGACAGGTGTGGGATGATGGAGGGGCTTGAGGGACTGTCTCCCTCACACGCAGGCCTTCTTGGCGTGCCACGCGTGGAAAGCTCCTGTCTTTTTGCCTTACAATATACACCGTCGCTCTTATATTTGCAATTACGGTCGATCCCACCGAAAACATTAAAATATATAGATATATATATATATACCCACGGTAATGTCAATAACATAAAAGAAAAATAAAAAAAAAATTATCACAAAAAATTCGAAAATATGCCCATTATAACACCGATATTCCAAATTATTTTTTGGCCATTTGCCTTATACGATACATTGTCGTTCTTATAACTATGATTACTGTTCACGCCACGAAAAATTTTAAACAATGAAATCAATACACAAAACTCTTTTTATATCACTAAAAACTTGGAAATATGCCTATCATAACACCAAATATTGCAAACTTTTTTCTCTATTACCAAGGCCTTTAAATTATGCCCATTGCAATATCAATACCCAAATTGTTTTATCATTTGGATACAAGTTTGGGTATTGGTGATTGAAAAATAAAGTTTGGGGATCTTAGTGACGAAAAAAATTAATTAGTATATTAGTATTCAATGTACATACTTAAGGTTTTTAGGTGGTAGGTGACACAATGAGCATAATTTAAGATTTTCAAAGGTGTTTGTCTTTATAATTATAGTGTGCAGTAGGGTATACTATTAAAACCTTTACCGAGTTTTCAATGGCTTAGGTCCAAGACGCTTTTTCTTCAACTCGAAAACTCACATTCTTGATATGGAAGTAACTCCTATTTGTTTGATAGAAGGATGGAATAACTTATTTCTCTTCAAAGTTGTTAACAGTTGCAAATGCTTTAAAAAAAATAAATCTTACATTGGAATTTCTTCACAGAAAGTAGACTTGCTTTTTCTTCTAAAAAATGTGGTCTCAAGGGGTATATAACAAAGTCATCTATTCATATTAAATATTCAAACATTGAGTCCCTCCCGTCTCTAATCGTTGTTTTTCTCATCTATTCATCTATTACATATGTCTCATTTATGTACAAAAGCCCTCTTTCATATATCAGATATCCAAAATAAAATGTTACTTGTTTATTTCGCAAAACATCACAATTTGAAATATTTTTATTTAATGTTAATCGTCTTTTTATTTAGAAAAATGAGACACTAAAATATTTAATTTTAAACAAAAATCTACACCTGTTAATAATGAAGACATTTTTTGTTCACTCGCCTTCCTAAAAAATATAGACGGTCACATTCAACAATTTAACATGAGTTTAGAAATTATAAAAAAAATTAAAACAAAAATTTGGGCACTTGAATGACCTTTGATAGGATATTATCTTGGAAATTAAGAGAGTAATAACCCCCTTTAATTGGATGGACGTTCAAAAGTTAAACTAGCAATTAGATTAATTGTCTGACTTTCACAGCGTATTCTTTTTTTACAAGGATAAGGCTATGCATGACAACGCTTCTCGGCTGAGGAAGAGTTTTTTTTCAGAAGTAGTTATTTTCTATTTCTATTCCGGGAAACAATTTTTGAATAAAATAAGGTGTTTGATAACTATACAAAATTTCTACTCCATAAATAGAAAAAGAATAAAATACGTTTGGTACAAAACAGTTTCTTTTTTGTATTTATTCGTTTTCTATTCTTGCTCACGGATCGCCAACCACCAACCGTCGCCGCCCATCGCCGCCCGCCATCGTCGCTGCACAACAGCCGGCGTAAAGTGGATGGGCTATGCGGCAAGGTTGGTGGTGACGGCTCGCGGCGGCCAGCAATCGTACAGCAGCGGTGGCGAGTGGGGACAGGCAAGCAACGGCCTGCTACGGCAATCGATGGCTACGGCGACGAACGGAAGCGACGGCGGCTAGCGGACAACAACGGCCAGCGAACAACCACGGCGAGACAGCGGGCGGCTGGCAGACAAGAAGAAGAACGACGACCGGCAGCGATGAACAACAGTCGGTGGCAGCGGCAGAAGGCGACTGGGAACGGCATCGAACGGCGGCAATGACAACTCTAGGCGGTTGGAGGTGGCCATGGCAAGAGAGAGGAACAAAAGAAAAATAAAAAAGAAAATTGGCTTATTTCTAAAAATTGTTTTCGAGAACAAAAGTTTTACCAAACGGATTTCTATTCTTTTTTTATTCCGAGAAACAAAAGAACAGAAATTTGGAGAATTAGAAACGTTGTCATGCAGACCCTAAGAATCTAGTCATGGTTTATTTTTCCACCATAACATTCTTGCTGATTGCTTCTCTGTATCAATCTTTGGGAAAAGTGCCCCAAAATCGTGAACTTTGTACAAAATCTTTGAACTAATTTAATTAAGCTTAGCCACCATTAGGGGTGAGTATCGGTCCAGGATCAACCTTAGACAACCTTGGACCGGCTCAACCCTGCAAGTCTCACTCGGTTCCTAGGGAGATTGAATTGGTCCTTGGTCCTAAAATTCCTGAACTAGCATTGTTGGGATCGGCCCTCGATCCTGAGAGTTCCGGGTCGGTCCAATTCGAACCAACCCTAAATATATGTATATATTATTTATCATTTTTTATATAGAGAAAACTTTAAAATTAATGGCGTTAACAACATTAAATAGCTCTTTAGTTAGGAGTTCAAGTAATTTTACATTGTTCTTTAATAACTTAGATTTTTTATATATTTTATGGTGTCAATAGTTATAATTTACGAAGGACGAAAATGTTTTTGTGAGGAGTCCTCACGGCGTCCAAAAAAATATAAACAACTCCTTATGATATACTACTCTAGTATTCGTTTTCTTTTATCTTATTTGTCCTCTTAGTCTTCAATTTACCAAAATCAGAAAAAACAACTTTTCCGCTCGCCACTCGACACTTGCCTTGCTCACTTTGGGTCACTCGTGCCACTCGCCACTCGATGCTCACTTGGCTTATTGCTCCCCACTCAATATTCGATACTCATTCTGTTCGATGCACACCCCACTTGAACCTCACCATTTGTTTTTTTTAGCTGACCTCGCTCATCATCGAACCCATTGAATCGGTACGATCCTCGATTGCCATTTCAAATAGTACAAAAAATGAAATAAAAAATTATTAGTTAGTCTTAGGTTGACCTTGAAACCAAACCAAACCAAACCAATTGGGTCCGTCCGATCCTCAATTGCCTTTTTAAAGAATACAAAAAAAAAAATTATCGGTTGGTCTTGAGTTGATCTTGGAATCAGACCGAACCCATTGGGTCGGTCCGATCCTCAGTCACAAGCTCAATAGGATCGGTCCTCAATCCCAAAAATTGAGGATCAACACCATGTGGATTGGTCCTAGGGTTAGGGGGTAGATTGGCCCAACCCAGACCATGCTCACCCCTAGCAACCATCTTTAAAAAAGTGTAATCAAGTTCTCTCAATGAAAAGTACCCAAAAAGATAAAATGCCTATGTGCCATTAAAAATTCCATTCATGGCATTCTTAAATTGCATTTAATACATATTGTAGGACTTAATTGCCTTTTTCATTAAAGATTTCGGACTTTGTTTGACCAATTGATATATTAGGACTTAATTATGCAATTACAAGTTATGCAATTACAAGTTATGCAATTACAAGAATTAAGACTCCATTGCATTCCATACATAACTTCTAGAACCTATGCCATCAGTTTTTCCTCACATAGTTTTATCTAAAATAAAATTTCACAATTCTCGCGACCCTCTCAAACGTGAGGTCAGGGAAAAAAAAGGTTTAGAGGTGATGTTGAGTTGAAGACCAACGATCCTCAATCAACGCGAGTTCTGTCAAATCCTACCTCAGGCAACGTTGAATTTTCACCTAAATTCGATGAACTCTAAGAATTCTATATGAAGAGCCGCCACTAACTTATTGAACTAAACTAGAAAGTATGAAAATATACCTCATTTTATACGCAACTAGAGATTTAAGATTGTGAACTTAATTAGTACCTTTCCGGTACCTAAATATGATTATTTGTCAACTAATGTGTGCACACAGTCTTCTTATTCGATGAGTCCTAAGGTTCTTATCCGCTATGTGTCCATACAATGCTTTTGTCTTTGTTATGGTCCTAAAGTGTAAACTAACCATTTAAATAACATAAGTAAAAACAACACTGAAAAAGCAATATAATCAATTCATAAAAAATAATAATGATAGAAAAAGTAAAGAGTAAAGTATAGTAAAGTAACCCGATGCAAAGTCAAGCAAAAAAATACAATACAACCTTGGCTCCAAGACATTAACCCTATCAGCTTAGTTCACTCCAAACTCAATTATCTAAAGAAACTAATCTAACTAGAGAAAAGCATGAATTTTCTTAAATCATATGTATACTATCAAAATGAAACTAAATTAATTCTTGTGCTAAAATCTAGCAACCTAAAGACTTAGGCTAGGCCCCTGGGCCTAGTCCCGAATCTGGACCTAGCTTGGATCTCGCGGGTCTAGGTCAAAAAAAAAACATGAAAGGCTTTGTAAATGAAATGGGCTTAGTTGTTCAAGTCCAATTCAATTCTAACCAGAGTCAAGCCCGAATGTTCTAAAGCCGAAGACAATCCAAATATATCAAACCTATTCAAGCCCAAGCTCATTAAGCCTATTCAAGCCCATAGCTCATTGAGCGTACATAGCGCCCAGATTGTTACGCCTTTAATGCGGTTAATCCAAAACTTACTGATCCGACCTGAACTAAACAAGCCCAACTTAAACGCATTTGTCATTCTTATACCCATTTTCTCCTCCTTTATTAACTTCTATTTCTATGCCCACACCAGATTATGCTCCCTAACCCAAGAACTTCCAGACTTCCAATCTAACGTCAACACAGCAAAAATCTAAAGCCACCAATATGACATATGTATTATTCACTGTTAACCATCTATATTCATCACTCAATAATCACAGTCAACCATCAACAATCCGCAACCCTAAAGCACCAGGTGACTATCTCCATTCAATTTAGCGAGAGTAAGAACTCCAAGTGAGTAACTTCATTCGATATTTTGATTACTAGGAGGAGATGGTTTTAGACACTAGTAGATTTGGTTTAAAATCTAACACTTGAGTTTTTTAGAAGATTAAACCATATATATGTTTTATTACCAAAAAACAAAAAATCATAGATATATGGGATAACAATACAACCAGTTCATGAACTTTAACTCAATATATAATCATGAACTTTAAACTTGTTCAATGCGGTCCACAAACTTTAGTTTGATGTGCAAGTTATTCGTAAAATTTTAATTTATTTAATACGGTATATGAACTTTTAATACATATTCAATTTAATCTTTGAACTGTGTGAATGTTTAATATGGTCTTCACACTAATCCAAAGACAACATTGATCATTTTCATACGATTTATAGACTAAATTAAAATATGTATTGAAAGTCCAGGAACCTCATTAAACAAATTAAAAAGGTCAAGGATGACATTGTACATGAGATTAAAGTTGAAGAATTATATTAAACAAATTTAAAGTTTAGAAGCTACATATAAATCACGCATGTCATTTGATGCACAGGCGGTTACGGACTACAATTTGTGATAAATGCCGGGTGTAACTGCAATTTGGGATAACTGCAAGGGCGAGATTGAAAAATCTGTTTTCCTTAGTCCAAAACCCAACAACGCTCAAGAGCTCCCCATGCGGCGACGGAGGCTAGCGTCGTCTCCCCCCCCATGCCCGAGACCAAAACCCTCGCTACCGCGGTCGCCATAAACCCTAACCTACTAGCTTTCACGCCTCGCCAAGTTTCTCTAGCGAAGAAAGAGACGAAGCAGCGAGCACCGACGGCGGCATCCCCCATGGAGACCAAGACCCTCCTCCTCCGCTCCATAGCTCGGTATCTGCAGAGCAATGGATTCTCCAAGACTCTCAAGAAGTTCCGCTCCGAAGCCCAGCTCGAGGTAACGCGCCTCGTTCTCGCGCGCTCCTTTCGCATTCTGGGTCTTGCTGCGGCGCCATTCGGCGAGCTGTTCCGAGCCTCTTTTGGGGTGGTTGTGAGGGGTTGGCACAGTTTTGAATGATTTAGGGAGAGAGATCATCGCCTAGGAACGAAGTCTTGTGGGGGAAGGAAGCTCGATTATGTAGTTGAATGGATCGATATAATGGTGGGAGCAAGAAATTGTGGGCATTCCTCCTGTACAAGTTTAAAACAAAAAAAGGATAAAAAAAAAACAGAAGAGAAAAAGGCGACGCGGGGTTTGAATCTTTTAGTGTCCACTTTGTATATCACTAGCTTTACTTTGCTAAGGTGGCATGCATTCTAAAGAGTGTTCGTCGGAGGTTATTTGGTTGCTATTTCTTTATGCCAAGTTGGAGATTTTATGCATTTTGAGGTTCCAATTCACTTTTTGTGAGAGCTATTTAGATGATGAGCTGTAGAGGAGATTTTTATCAAAGGTCGGACTTTTGGTTCCCAGAAGGGATCAACAATAAAAATTTTGCCAAGAGGATCTCGATATTTCCACTTGGAGGAACAAAGGTATCTGAAGACTTTGTCAGCAACCAACTTTCTAAAATGTGACTGTTTATGGTCTGAATTCAATTTTTGTCTTACTTATTTAGAAGTGCAAGAAGAAACAATAACGCTCGGCATATCTTTACAAAGAAGGCCCTGTGGAGTAATGTGCATTCCTTCTCCATAAGTTGTCAATGTTCAGAAGCTTCTGGAGCAAGCAACTCTCAAAGAAAATCTTGCTTTCTGCTCTCTGACTATCTGGAGGGCACTTCATTGTGTGCAATGCTCTGTTTCATCCGCTTTATGTTTACTATGCTTGCCACAATTGATCTTTGTTATGCTTTTGAATTACCTGATTGAAATACTTATTTAAGAACAGAAAAGTTCACGTGTTGAATGAACCTTGCTATCTCTAAGGTTGCCTTTCAGGTTTAAATATTTTGATGCTGCATCTTGGTCTATTGCTACTGTGATAGTGATGCTTTTAGGCCATAAAGCACTCTAAGGTTCCTTGCTGAATTTCTTTCTTTTTTATCTTTTGGTGCAGGAAGTTAGTTTTAAGGGTTCGACATTGGATTTGGAAGAAATATGTCTCAACTACTTGAAAACAGCGTAGGGGATTCTTCTTTTATTCCATGATAATCCTGTTGTATGTAGGAAGTTTTTTCTCACTGATGATTGTCGAAGATTTAGTTTTCTCTAGCTGGGAAATTATATGGGTGGCACATGTTTCTGTGCCAGCTTAAATGTGCTAAATGCATTCCTTTTGGTAAAGATATAAATTCTTCTGTGAGAACATCGGGTTGATACTTTGTTAGAGCTGCTTTTTGCTACTTGATATTTGCAAGTTTTGGAAACAAATTGCTTTGTAGCTTGTCTGAATTTCATAGGTTTGCATCCTGTATGTGATGCACAATGTGAGAGAATACTTAAAGCTATGAAGAGGTCTCTTTGTAAGTAATTTTGTTTGCTTCGTCATCGGGTGATGGAGCTCATAACTCCATAGTAAGAGTCGGCCTAGGACTGTTCCAGCCTTACCAAAATTTCATGGGTTCCAGCCTATTGCCTACTTGTGCAGATCAAATGGAGTTCAATCTCTTTAATTTTTAAATGGAAAAATGCCATCTCTCATATTTGCCCTTCAAATTGTGGTGTTCTTTTCAATTCCCTGCAGGGGTTCTCTTTCATTTTTAATGTTTTTTGGACATTCTGTGCAGTGGTCATGCTGCAACGAAGAATGGCCTAGAGAAAGGTACGCTAACTTTGAGCCACAATTTGTCTGTGTAATTTGTGCCAGTTTGACTCTTGAGTATCTCTCTCTCTCTCTCTCTCTCTCTCTCTCTCTCTCTCTCTCTCTCTCTGCATATGCGCACGGGTGTGTTTTGTGCAGTAGCTTCTGTATGGATACTTATTTGTTAAGAGCTGTGTTCTTACATGTTAAATATATTTACTCAGGTGGTGCACACATGATTGGTGAAGGAGACTCAGGTTCCTTGCCAGAAGCTCTTGATAAGAAAAAGAAGAAGAGAAGTGGCAAGAGCAATGTTGATGCTGCAAATCATCATTCTCAGGAGATGAAGAATGGTGCAGTAGATGAAAATTTAAAAGGCAAAGAAAAGAAGAAAGGCAAAAAGGATTCTGATTTTTCCAGTAAAGACAGTAAAATTGCGAGCTTGAAAGAGCTAGAAGAGTCTGCTACTGATGTGACTTGTGGATTGCAGTCAGATGAGATTACTGTGAAGGGAAAGGATAAAAGAAGTAAGAAAAAAGAACTGGTTTCTGAATCTCTTGTTCCTCAAGATTTATCCTCTTTTGAGGGAAATGACATTGTTTCCTCCAAAGATGTGAAGAAGTCTAAAAATAAGAAAGAGAAATCTAAGCATAAATCAGATGATGAGGAGCAAACAAAAGCAGAGAATGCCAATGGGGTATCCTCTAAGGACGGTGATACTAAGACTTCAGATGAGGGCATCAAAGTGAAAAAAGGTTCCAGGAAACGAAAAAGGCTTGAGTCCGAAGAGAATGAATGTAAACCTGTTGATCAGGATGCACTTGATGAACCCAAACGGAGAAAGAGTGGTGATGTTAAGGATGACAAGGTTGACAGGCAACTTGCAAAATCAAATGCATCAGGAAACAGTAAAGGAGCTAACGACATGGGAAGTAATGGACAAAATGGTCAGTGCAATCTTACTGAGAAGACTCCTACTAAGCACTTCAATGATCCAGACAATGTCAAAGGGAATGATGGAGAAGAATCCGCTAAGAGCGAAAACATGAAAAAGCAACGTAATGGCTCTGCAGAGGTATGATCTGAGATCTAATGTTATTATTGCATCCTGATTTCTGTCTTAAGGTCATTTCCAACTTCATAGTGATGGCCATGTTATTTACTCATGCTAGAATTGCTCTTCTGGAAAGCATATTTGTGGCGTGGCTGCCCTCATTAGAAGTATATCCATGATAAAGCCCCCCTTCTTCCTTTTTTGTCTATTCATATTTGAAGATGTGTTTTAGTATACCTTCACCAGTCATAGATTAAGGAGTTTTCATAACCAATGTAGCCGTATGATCTACATATGTGTGCATTTTCTTAGAATTGACCTATGCATAAAAGTATGTATAGGCATAAAACACATCACCCATGATCTCTCTATGTGTCTGTGCACATGGTTTTATGTAGCTTAATAGATAATTCCTGTTGAAGCATATATTGGGAGGGTGGTTTGCAGCACAGGCAGATGATTGAATAAGAATATAAATTTTCTTTTGCTAAAGTGCTTCCAGATCGAAGCTTTGTAAGGTGGAGTCCAGTTTAACTAAATTCTCCTACATATCAAGATGAATCTGTGATCAAATGATATCTCTACTAACATTTCTTCCAATGCTGGGAAAATGGTTGACTGATCACCGATCAAATTCTCTATCCAAATATGAGGAGAGTATTTACACAATCATGTTAATAATTTCGTAGTGTTTGGCCGACAAGTTGTTCCTTAAAATTATTGTCACTCTTTGTAATACCTTGGGCAGAAGCACATTTATGTTTGATATTGTCTCCATGTTGGTCTGTGAAGCCTTCCAACTCAATTAGTCTATAGCTCAAATGAAATTCAGATAATGGATTTTCAATGAACACCAAGGGCTACTGTTGACCAATATGAAAACTACCTTTCCAATTTATAGAAGTGTAAATCTTGAACATTCTCTTTTTTTATTGCACTATAGCATGATAGATTCATAGAACTGATCCCACTCAGTGGACAAGGCTTGTTGTTTGGGTATTTGAGGTATTTGGGTCCTAGAAACATTTTGATTCTCCAAATGTATTAGAATTTGGTTGGCCAGGGAAGCACGGCTACAACCCTTGGTGAGTATTCATATCTTTAAATATCTGTTTGTTAATTGTGCTTTCTTAATTATAGGGGCTTATGTTTTTTCCTCCTAGGACAATATTTTTGGAGGCTTAAGAGACTATTTTTCCTTTGGTTCTTAAGCATCCCCATTTTGAATTTTTATAGATGTAATTTCTTGACTGAAAGACTTACTTAACCCTTCTCTATGAATAAAATTCGCTGAATCGGTGTATATTTCAGCCTACAACAGCAAAGGCGTTCCAAAGGATAAAAGTTGATGAAGTGTTATATGCTGATGATAGACTTAAGGATAATTCCTATTGGGCTAAGGTGATTTTCTGTTTCATTCTATCAACCTGTTGTTGTTGTCGTTGTTTTCTTTTTTTTTTTTTTTTGGGTCGATATCCTCTACTGCTTGCTGGACATGGAAACTCAGTCTCTTAATGCGTGCTAGTATCTCAACCATATATTATAATTCCACAGGATGGTGCAGAAAGTGGCTATGGTGCAAAAGCACAAGAAGTTCTTGGACAAGTTAGAGGAAGGTACGTCGCAAGTTGACTAAAGTGGTGCTAGTTTGCGACCTTCTCAACTTAGATTAAATCTCTGGAAGAATATCTATTTAGTTATTTTAGATGAAGGCTGACTGATCTTTCTCTTTTTCTTGAATGAGGGAAACGTTTACAAGTGGAAATTTTTCCCCTGCTGTGATACCACTTAGTTGGATAGGTAAAAGACGGTAATTAAATCAAGGGCTAGCTGAGTATAATCGAAACTGGAACCAGAATTTGATATTCTATAGTTTTGAGGAAAATGTTTACTGGAAAGATCAATGACAAAGTGACTTAAAGACCTATATATACTAAGATTAAGACGTAGTACAATTCAATACTCAACCTTTGATTAGACATAAATGATTGCTAATGTTAGCCATCCAATTTCATTAGGTTTGATGCCTATCAAATGACCAGCCTAGCAACAGAGAGAAGACTAATTACAGATAAAATGCATTTAGTATTGTACATATATTATTATGCATGCATCAGCTAATTTTCAAGGACTAATTGCCCTTACGTAAAGTACAGCTAGAAATGCATGGGTATCAAGTCCTTTCCTGGCATTGCCCTTAGTCTTTGTAGGGTTGGATTTTGCTTCTCTTGTCGAATCACGGGGCCTGCTTGGTTTGTGGAAAATTTTCAGAATGTTTTTTTAGTTTCATTTGAGAAGAAAAAGGCCCTGTACAACAAATTTGGTCAGAACATGAAAAATGATCCCAATGAGGATGCTGAGAAACGGAAAATTATTTTTCTTGTTTACAAAGATTTAATCTTGTATGAAACACATACTTCAAATTGAGGGTGGGAAAGGGGGGATTGGTACAGAGAGGCGGCTATGCCCTATTTCATGATTTGTCTGTCAAGCTTCAGGCAAGTGGACCCCGTTCAGATGAAAATCCGAGATGAGTTATAGTTTATGACAAAGGCCTGTCTAGTAAATACAAATCCTTTTGTCAAGGTGGAATTTTTCTTTTTTTTTTTTTTTTTTGGGGGGGGGGGGAGCTTCCCCCAAGTTGAGCCTGTTCAAATGAAAACCGAGATGAGTTATAGTTGCTGAGAAATTCCTGTCTAGTAATTATAAATTCTTTTGTCAAGTTGGATGGATGGTGCTTCCTCATTTTGGAGCACAATCATAGATGAGCCAAACATATAACCTAAACCAACTGTATAAGAACAGTTAAAGCTGAATGATTGGATTTCTACTATACTTGGTACTTGTATTATATCTTAGTAAGTGAGCTTAGCAATTATAGCAACTTACTATAGACTTTTTCTAGCCAAAAAAAAAAAAACTTACTATAGACTTTAGCAATTCCTTTGTCTGAGATTCTTTCTTTCTGGCAGGGACTTTCGGCATGAAAAGACAAAGAAGAAGCGCGGAAGTTACAGAGGAGGACAGATTGATCTGCAATCTCACTCGGTGAAGTTTAATTATTCCGATGATGAGTAAACAAAGAGTTTTCGGTTGAATTTATAGAGGCCTAATTGATTTTGAGATCCTGCTGGGGAAATTAAAGTTTACGAGGATCAGCAAACCGAGGAGTTTCTCTGTGGACGGCAGGCTTCTTCTGCGTTTTGGGTTAATATACGATCAGCAGAATAATCATTTTTGTTGTGTTCTATTCTTGGCCTTAGTGGACTACTGTACTGATTTTTTTTTTTTTGACACAAATGCTTCATCAGATGGTTGTAATGTACCAGGACGTGTATACATTCAATGGTATTCACCGCAGCCTGCTTCTTCGTCTTTTTTGTTCTTTTCTGTTGGGAAACGCTCTCTTTTGTTCCGTTTAATCCTTGTATGGTCAAATACATCCCTGAAGGATCAGGATAGGCACGAGGTCGGCCTCGGTACGATCGTGCCCCAGGCTAGATCGAGGCCCCGACGCTGTCAAAGGCCCCCCACCGTCTCGACATTGGATCAGTCGAACACGTCATCCTTCGTTGTAAGGCTGACCAGGCTGTCCTTGGAAGGTAGGGGAAGGCTAGTGAAAGTCTTGGTCTTTCCTTCCTTGTGAAGCAAAGCTGCTGAAGTTTTCCCCAAGGCAAGGAGGGACCCGCATGGTTCCATCTTGGACCCTGCAAAGCGTTTAATTTTGGGCATCCAATTTTGCTGCCCCTACAGACCCAATTTCCACCAAGGGAGTTTAATCTAAAGCCCGTTCGTCAAAGAGGCTTCGTTTTGCAGACCTTATTGTTTCGACGACTCCCTGTTGTGGTTGGTGGGTAACTGTAATCTGGCTTAGAGGGAGCTGGATCTTTCCTGAAGTAGCTGCACCTCTATGGACGGTGTCGTGCAACGACACTTGCCTCTGGCTCTGATGTCTCTGAGTATCTCGGCGAGGTAAGCACTTGTTGAGAGTTCGCCAAGAGTATAATTCGGCCTTAAAATCATTTGACACCAACCTTAGAAGGCATAAAAATCTAGTCATAGCATTTAATCTTGAAAGGGTACAGTGGATTCATAGCAGCATGAAGCCATTCCAATTGCTGGTTTAATGTCGTAATATTAACGTTGAAATGACAAGATCTTGCAAATTAAGTTTATATAAAAATATCATAGAAATAAAAGAGGAATAATAGGACACTAGAGATTTACATAGTTTGGTTTAACTATCAGCACTTACACTTACGAGGAGAGTTAGCTATAATTCGGAAACTCAGAGTTATAATCGCTTACACACTCAAATGTTTTCCATACTTAAATTTAAACCCAAATATAAAATGTTTACAAATAAAGATATAAATTCACAGCACAAAATTACTGATATTCAACCCAAGTAAAAACTTATCAAGAATATCGAACGCTCTTGAATTTTTTTCCCTTTTTCGTACACACCTCTCATTTTGCCAAAGGCTTCACTTTGCAATGTGTCTCAGCTATATGTGAACAGAGAGGGACCCACAAGGAATCCTTTCATTTCTTTTATACGGCTTTTGCCGGAGATTTTCTTAACGAAAGATCTCCCTACTCCTTAGTGCTAGCATCACCATCTCACGGGTGTGACAGTCTAAAAGATGTCCACAAAAATTTCCTTTTCTCAAACACATGCACTAGGAAGTTTCCAAGTAAGACACTAGTCTCCTTCTCTCTCATCCAAAATGTGTCGCTAAGGATTGACCGTCCTTTTTCCAAGCTAACAGTACAGTTTAATAAGCATTTTCTTTTTTTCTTTTACTGAAAAACCTTTTTCAAGACAAACTTGGATTCATACATGTAACATTGCCTTCATGGATAATTATGAAATCAAATCTAATTTGGATAGGTGCAATACTAAATTTTGAACAAATTAAAATCTTCTAGCGAATTGGATTCCGTAAAGAGCTAAAACTCAAGATATTAATTTAACAATTCTCTATATGGGCTTGATGTTTGAGGCCACGTCATAGTGTTTATCATTCATGTTACTTTAGCAACGTCCCCACATGCGCTTATACTCCACATACATCAATTGTGTTCAAGCAAAGCTTGAGTTTCGCCAAAGGAATAGGCTTTGTCATCATGTCTGCTTGGTTCTTTGTAGGATTAATCTTTTTCACAATTAACGTTATCATGTTAAAATATCTTCAATGAATCGATACCCAATATTGATATCTTTCGTTCTCTTATGATAAACTGGATTATACGAGTGTATATCAACACTTTTCTAATCTAATCCAAAGTCTGAGAGCAAATTTTATAATCATATTGTCTCATTTGCTATAAAGGTTAATATTATATACTCTACCTAAGTCGAAGACAAGCAAACATGATTTTGTAAGGATGCTTTCCAATTAGTTACACCATCTGCTAGTATAAACATGTACCATGTTAAAGACTTGCAATCATCCCAAGTTACTGGCATGATTTGAATTCACATAATTAGTGATTTCACTATCACTGTTATCCCTCCGGTACATTATACATATCTTTATTATCCCCTTAAAAAATTTGAGGATTTACTTCACAGCATCCTAATGAACGTTATCAGGACGCTTAAGCTTTACCAAGATGCTTTATATAGTGACTAACTACACTCACAACTTGTGAAATATCAAGTTTAGTGCATACTGTAGCATACATAATACTATCAATGGCACTACAATAAGAAACATGAGACATGCTGCTCCTCCTCCTCAGTCAACGGTGATTTATTCAAAAATTTAAAATGTTTCGCTAAAGGTATATTTACAGATTTTACTAATTGTATATAAAAATGTGTCATTATCTTCTTAATATATTTCTTTTGAAATAGACATGAAAGTCATGTAGTCCTGTTATGCAAAACCTCCATATCCAATATTTTTTTTGTAACACCTAAATTTTTCATCTCAAACTCAACATTCAATTGCATTTTCAATACATCAATACCAAACATATTCTTAACTGTTATCAACGTTATCAACGTATAAGAGTAGATAAATCAAATAACCATAATCTAATCTTCTAAAGTAAATATAGTCATCTATCTGACTTTTCGAATAGTCTTGACGAGTCATTAAAATATCAAAACGTTTATACTATTACCTAGGAAACTGTTTTAGCTTGTACAAAGATTTCTTTAGCAAACAAACATGATCTTCCTTATTTGGAATAGCAAATTTTTCTAGCTACCTCATATATATTTGCTCCTCCAACTCACTATAAAGAAACGTCGTTTTCACATGTAGCTACTCTAACTCGAGATCCTATATAGCAACTAAGGCAAGTAAAACACAAATCAAAGTGTATCTTACCACAAAAGAGAACAATTCATTGTAATCAATACTCTCTTGCTATGTATACCCCTTCGCCATAAGTCTCGCTTTATACCTTACTGCCTTGACATTGGGATTGCCCTCCTTTTGTTTGAAGACCTATTTAATTCCTACAATCTTTTGGCTGTTGGGTACTCTGACCAACTCTCATGTTTGATCCCGATGGAATAACTCAATCTCTCCACTCATAGCCTTTAGCCACTGTGATGACTCACTATTACCCATTGCATTAGTGTAAGACGAAGGCTCATCTGTCTGCACCTCGTTACCTATAATCAATGCATAAACAATATATGTATAACCATAATGTACATGTAATTTAATTTGTCTTCTTTATCTTTATGCGACTATAGTGTGCTACAACTACGCTAGTTGTTCAGTATTACCGACTTCAGGAATTATGGCCTCATCTATAGTCTCTACTTGTGTTACCTCCAAGGTCTTTGGAGTCTCCACTTGAAATTCAATCTTGTCGAAGATCGCGTCTTTGCTGATTACAAAACTAGGTGATCTAGATCAACTCATCACAACTGGTAGGCTTTTACCCCATGTGCATAACCGAGAAATAAGCATTTCTTTGCTCTCGACTCAAGCTTACCGTTATTTATATAAGCATATGCTAGACATTCAAATATTCGTAATTCAGAGTAATCAATAGGTTTCTTCAACCAAACTTCCTCAAGAGTCTTCCACTCGATAGTAGATGATGGAGATCGATTAATCAGGTAACAAGGCATTATCACTGTTTTGGCCCAAAATTCCTTATCTAATCCTGCATATAAAGGCATGCATTGAGCTCGCTCAAATAAAGTTACGTTCTTCCATTCTATTATGTCATTCGGCTGTGATGTCTTAAGTACTATGTAGTATCTCAAAATCTCCCTCTTTCTCTCATTGAACTTAGTAAAATCTTTACCACAAAAATTCATGTCATATTGATTCCCAAGCACTTGGTCTGTTTATCTAACTACTTCACTATCAATGCCTTAAACTTCTTGAACCGATTGAACACATTATATTTGTGTTTCAGAAAGTATACGTATACTTTCCTCGAATAGTCATCAATAAATGTCAACATATATCGGACATTTTATTTCAAAAGAATCAGAGACAGGCCCTAAACATCTAAATGAATGTATTCAACTGGTCGCTTGGTTGAATAAGTGTAGTAAACTTAATTAGACATTGCTTCTTATAGATATAGTGCTCACATAAGTCCAGTTTCCTTGTCTTCAGACCTTTCAACAACCTCCTCTCACTTAATATTGTCCTACTTGCCTCACTCATGTTCCCTAAGCACATATGCCATAATTGAATCAAATTTAAGTTTGACTCACTTGATGAAACTGTAGCAATTCTAGTCACGATCTCTCTCGGTAGATGATATAAAGCATTCACTTCTTTCATTTATCACTAATATAGCATCTTGAGAGATTTTTTATACTCCACCTTCAACGGTGTACCTACAACCAATTTCATCGAGTGTCCCCAAAGAAAAAAGGTTCTTTTTGAGCTTCAATATGAGCCTCATGTCTATCAATGTACGCACCACCCCATTGTGCATCCAAATCCGAATTGTCCCTATTCCCATAATCTTGCAAACTATGTTATTTCCCAAAAGAACTCTATCACTATATACAAGGCGTCATATGATAAGAACATCTCAAATCTAGTACCCATTCATCTCCTAATGAACTAGTAGTTACACATAAATGTATTATTAGTGCTTTACTTGATAACGTTCGTCACTATGCTTGTAGCATTTTACCTATCATCTTTATTGTCTACTTTGGACAATCCCTCCTAATATGCACTTCCTCGTGACACTCGAAATACTTCACACGTTCCTTGGACTTTCTATGGCATGATTTTGACCTGTTTTTACCTTTGTTGCTACTAAGCCCTCGATATTGATCTCTATCCTAAGTAGTTTGCACTACCCCTTGTACTAGACTGTCATCTTATAATTTTCTCTACCACTCCTTAGAGAATAAAGAGGATTTTACCTCTTCTAAGATGATCGCAGTATGCCCTTTTAACAATAAATCAGTAAAATACTTTTATAACTCTAGTAAAGAAGCTAATAACATCATACGCTATTCTTCATCATCGAGTATCCTAATGACGTTTTTCAAATCCATCACGAGTTTATTAAATTCATGTAGATGGGATTTGATAGACATACCTTCAATACATCTAAATGGAAACATCCTCTTCAACATGGACAAGTGATTCCTCAAATCTTTTGTTACATAAAGTGCCCGAAGTTTTGCTCATAATGTTGTGGCATCCTTCTCTGAGCCATTTCTATTAACACCTAATCTAACAAATTCAACAGGATTGTGCGCTTTGCTCTTTCCATTAACTCTACCCTATGAGAGGCTTTTATCACAATTGACAACTCATCTTCACCATCTAGTGTCTTGGCCAAATCTTAGGTTGTCAATAGTGCATTAGCGCATGCATTTTGATGCTTCATAACCTAAGGTTATTCCTTCCGTTAAACTTCTCAATTTTAGCTTTTACCTCAATTATAATTGCAATATTAGACAAGTAAAAACCCCAAATTACAATCAAGAAATCTGATCTAAAGCTCGAATACCAATTGTTGTAATATTAACATGGAAGCAACTTGCAAATTAAGTCAATGCGAAAATGCCAAAAAAATAAATGAGGAATAATAGGACATCAAATATGTACGTGGTTCAGTCCGAATATTGATACATATATCCACGAGGAGAGTTAACATCAAATAATTTACTATAATTTGAGAATCAGAGTTATAATCGCTTACGTGCTCAAATGTTTTCTCCACCTAGATTTAAGCCAAAACCCAAAGTATTTATAAATAAATATGTAAACTCATAGCATAAAATGACCAGTGTTTAACCCAAGTAAAAGCTTTTTTTGTACGGTCGAAAATCAAGAACGTTGCACATTCTTGAATATTTTCCTTCTTTGTACGCGGCTCATGTTTTCCGATGGCTTCACTATATAGTGCTTCTTGGCTCGTGTGGATCTTCACTAGGTTTCTCGGCCATATGTGAAAAGAGAATCATTTCCTTTCTTTTATACGACTTCTACAGGAGAGAGAGTAGTAACCTCCTTTCTTGACAAAAGACCTCCCCGCCCTTTATTTTGTCTTTTAGTACAAAACCATTTTCCAAGTCAAACTTGGATTTGTACATGTAACATTGCACTTCTTGATAATTACGAAATCAAATATGATTTAAATAGGTGCAATACTAGATTTTGAACAAATTAAAATCTTTAAGCGAATTGGATTCCATAAATTGATGAAACTTGAGCCATTAATTTAATAGTTAGCTTTTAGCATGCTCATTTTGAATTGAGGCTATAAAACGTCCTAAAGAACCTTTGAAAGAGCAACTCTTCTTTTTTTTTTTTTCAAGTAAATGAAGTGGAAATTTCCTCTAAGCCGTGCACCTTCAACTCTTTAGGCTTTGTCGGTTCAAGTTTCCCTTTAATAGTCGCTCAACTTAGTCAAACGTCAAAAGCTAATTGAAATTCCAATCTAAAATGGTTGCCTTTATCTTGTGTTTACCACGCAGTGCACTAGCACAAGACTCTGTTCATCTTAGGAATTTGCATGGCATATAGGACTTTGTTTGTTTCACAAAAATAACTCCTAGGAAAATGTTTTCTGGATTTTTTGGCGTTTATTTTTTGGAAAATGAATTGCTGGAGGAAAACATTTTTCATGAAGGAAAAAAAGTCTACTAAACTAGAGGAAAATGTTTTCAACTTTTGAA
Source organism: Eucalyptus leucophloia subsp. euroa (assembly GCA_017140325.1). NCBI lineage: Eukaryota > Viridiplantae > Streptophyta > Magnoliopsida > Myrtales > Myrtaceae > Eucalyptus > Eucalyptus leucophloia. Next base: position 30,664,990 of record CM029470.1, read on the forward strand.
AAGTTGAAAAATTTTCCTTACTTGATTTTTCTTATCTCACATCTCTATAAGCCCTCATTTCCTCCTCCCCCTCCTCATCCTCCTTTTTTTAATATATTTTTTAAATTTGAATTACTTTTTTTCCTTTTCTTTTCTTTGCTTTCCCTCTTCTTCTTTTTTGGCTGGTTGCTGGTTATGATAGCTGCCGGCGATCGGCCACAAGCGAGCGTCAAGCTCGCTGATAAGCACAAGGTCTCTTCCTAGATTGGCGAGCATGAGTGTCGAGCTTGAGACTTACCAATTTGGCAAGGCTTAAGGCTCTCCAGATGGGTGAGCTTCGAGCTCGCTAGCCTCAAGGTCGATGCTCACACTCGCCAATCTAGCAAGCAGAGCCTGAGGTCGCAAGAGGTGGGCGAGCCTCATGCGTCCTGAAGAACTCAAGGCTTGCCTGTGACTGGCGACCGACCAAGAAAAAGAAGAGGGAAACAAAGAAATAAAAAAGAAAAAGAAAAAAATAATTTTTTTAATTTATTTTATAAATTGCACTTTAGTCCCAAACTTGGAAGCAAATAATAGGGTTTAACTTCATTTTTGCTCCTTCAACTTTGTCATAAACTTTACATTTGTCCCCAAACTTCATTTTTTGACATTCTTACATTTTAATTTAAATTATCATTGCTATGTTATTTCAAGAGTATGAACTCATGAAGTACATTACTATCGAGGCATTTGATAAAATTTATCCATATGAATTCACTTGATTTTGTAAATGGAAACAATAGGATAGCAATAAAGAGTAGAGTTATTATTATTTTCTGAAGTCATCTTGTCACATAATATTGGATCCCATAAAATGTATAGATAGTGATATATATTATGTATTGTGATGGATTTAATTCACCATAACAATAGGAAAAATTCAAGGTAAAGGCCCAAAGCGAGGTCGCTTTTTCAAAAAATGTTTGATATAAACATTGTTTCAAATAAGTAGTTGAAGTGACAAATTAGTCTCAGGTAAGACTTCAAGCTCACTGGCATGCACAAATCTTTTTGACCGTTGGAGACGCTACTGGTAAGTCTTTTTTTATTCTTTCTTTTTCATTTTCTTTTTTCTTTTCTCTCCTTTTTTATTTCTTTTCTTTCTCTCTCTCTCTCTCTCTCTCTCTCTCTCTCTTTTTATCTTCCTCCTCGTGCCTGGTCCTTCGCTCTGCATCAGCTCCCTCTTGGGCACCATCGTTCACCGTCGATCGCCTTCTTCGACGATGAAATCCTCTTTGCCCAAGACTTCAGTATCGGCTTCTTAATATCGACAGGAAAGGCCCGCGATGACGAACTTGGGAATCATTGTCGATGGGCTGGAAGAAACTTCACTTTCCGACATCACCTCAATTCAAGGAAATGAAGGGTCGAAATTCTCTCAATCGAAGGATGAAATTGTTCCGACTCCTCACATAAATTGATACTTTAGCTCTCCAACTTCTGAAAACCCGAGAAATCACTGAGGCTGTCCTTTAGCCCCTAAGTCACAGCTCAGGACGCTGCTCTACCAGCAGTCCCAGGCGTCCTGAGGATTTTGTCGTCGTCGGGGGTGACCGGCGGCGCATTACTTCAACCCGGCTCTGCGTCGCTGAGATCGGCGAGAGCCTGCGCGAGAACACGAATCTCAGGAGCTTGCTGGTGGGGAGGTCAATGATGCTGTCCAGCGGAGCACCATACGTGAAGAAGACGAAGGAAAAAGAAGAAAAAAAGAAAAAAAGAGAAATAGGAAAAAAAATGAAAATGAAAATCAAAGAAAAATTAAAAAAAAAAGCTCTTGAGCAAAAAGTGCCTGACTGCAAATAAGATTTCATCATCTAGCGAGTTAGGACCTCACTTGAGTCTAAGTTGACCACTTTAATCCGTATTTAAGACGATAACCATCTCATATCCTTTAGGAAAATGTCTCTATCTCATGTCCTAATTTGAAAATTTCCTCGTAATTCAATATTGTCTTTGAATATTATGTATTTAATTTAATATATTAATCTTTAAAAATTTGTGCGCATTTCAAGTATGGAGTCATGCATCTCAAGCACTAGTGACAACTTATAATATCGGCCAATCGAGGAGGGATAGGGAGAGTGAGGCTAGCACTCAGGTCCATGACACTAGTAGTAGTGGGACTACATTAGTGGAACTACATCAACAACGAATGCGATGGTGATGACCAACATCAAGTGAAATTTCAAGGGCTATTGATTCCATTAACCTTGACGAAAAACCAATAGGCATGCATAGTTTCCCTCCACGTCTGAGCTCTTCTTGGCTCTCTAGAGGATTCCCTTTGAATCTCTTGCCATTGGACTCACCTACGCAAAAAAAAAAAAAAAAAAGAAAAACATAGGGCAAAAAAGCAAAAAAAGAAAAAAGGCAATGACTAGGATTTTTATTTCCAAAGTTGAATCTTTAATTAGTCTTGCGTGTTTCGTGGGGTCAAGATGAACATTTCCTGGAAGTTGCGGTCTCATAATGGCCTTTCTTATAAAAAAAAAAAAAACTAACGCGTAAAGGTCGGGATGCGCAGCTTTCCAGGAAATTGCCCAGAATTTTCAGTATTTATGTCACCTTCGTGTCTGCCCTCTCGACTCCATCTCATGCTCTGCCTCATCCCATTCATCTTGAAGCCCTCCTCCGCCTTCCCTTTGCTCCAGTCTCCTGGGAGTCACTTAACCCTGCCTTCTCTTTTCTCCCTCTCTCTACTTTTGCGACACGTGGCGTTTGCATGTTCCTGCTCCGGCAAAGAGATTCCAGGGCACTTATCCTGCGGCAAGGTAAGCAGAAATTTTTCTCTCGTGTGATGTCGTTGGGGGATTCATGTTGTCGGATCTGGAATTAAAGTAATGTATTCTTAAAAGCAATTATGTCTAATCAATTTCTATGAATATTGTTCTAGTTGAACTTACAAAAAATTTCGACCGGAATAGAAAGAGTTTATCAACAAATGAAAATGACGATGAGATGTAAACAACCCATAAAATATAACCGAAAAATATTTTGATCCTGCGTTGATTTACAACAAGTCGAAATCAATCATTTCAATTTCCATTGTCCAAGTCATAATATTCAAACATTTTGAAACTTTTAATGGCTATCAATTGTCTTTTGGGTCAACTTCACTGTCACATTTGCTTTAGAACTAGGATGTGGATGAAAGGGTAAGGCAAAGTATTCGTGTGTTTGCGCTTTTACATCTTCTTCCTTTCACACTTTTTTTTTTTTTTTTTTTTAGATTGAAAAGCCAAAGGTATATCTCGAACTCTAATGATTTCACCATGGATCATAAATGACCTTACCAAGTGATTTTACTACGGTTCTACCATCATCCGATTTTAATACGAGGTCCAATTGTATAGTGATTAAATTTAAAATCATAAACTAACATGATTTTATGAATTAAAAATCAATTTTAACAACATGAAGGTAAGAATCTCACTATTATTAACTTATTGAGTCTCGATCATGCTTAAATCATTATAATATATGAATTGTAATCTATACTGAATTTTTTATAAGATACCTATATTCTTTCAATGGCATAAGGGCACCAAAAGTTATAAAACTTATCAAAGTAGAATAGAGTTCTAAAACTTTTAAATAGTATAATCAAGTTATAAAACTTATCAAATTGATATAATGATTTTTCTTTGTTAATTTCACATGATATGCCTAACGAAAATAATTAACGAGTCTTTTTTATTGTCTTCTATTTCCTATGTGGTTGTTAATGTTAATTCAAGTGTGAACCAATGCCAAAAAAAATAAAAATAAAATGAAAAGGACAAAACAAGGGACCCTATCCCTACCTTCATTAGTGAGGGCCAACCCTCCTCACTAGGGTTCCTAGTACTAGCAAGGGTTGGTGACCCTTCCCTAGCAATTGGTGAGGACCTATGGACCCTCTCCTAGATCGAGGTGAGAGCCTAAAGGCCCTCCCTTATCGCACCATGGTGGGGATGGTGGCACCAACACTATGTGATTTAGATGAGGACTTCCAATCCCTTGCTTGCAACTGGCCCTTGCCTACCTGTCGACCCTTGTATAAACTTCAACAAGGGTCACCAACCCTCACCGACACCCCAATGAAGATTGTTTAGCCTTGCTAATGGGGTAAAATAGCCTAATGATTTTGCCTCTCTCTCTCTCTCTCTCTCTCTCTCTCTCTTAAATTAGCCTTGTTATTTTTTTAATCCTTATCCTTTATTTCTCCTTTATTTCCTTTTGCTTTTTTTTATTGTCCCTTTTTCTTTTTCATTTTTAAACCTTCAATGTGTTCTGAAATATCTCGATCAAGGCCATATTAGTATCACATATCTTTACAAGGTCACATCAATTTTTTTATTAAACAAATTGGAAAGAAATAATGGAGAGACTTAATTGTATCAATGAGAAAGTTTATAATTTGATTGCAATATCTGAAAATTTTAAAACTTGATTGGATTTCCTCGACAAATTCTAAGACCTGAAGTGCACTAATCTCCTTTTGCAATTGATAACAAAAGGTCATTATGCTCAGTTTCCATCCTTTTATCTTCGAATAAATCATAATCACCACTTTTAGCTTAAAGTATGCATCTCTGTTGGTTGTTAAGCGACATTAAAATACATTAACGGAGTATTAGACAATTTGGTGGGTTTAAAACATAAATTATGGTCAAATTAGGTTGTGATTATCCCGTAAGATATTGATAAAATATGACAAGAAAATGGGCACCGGAGTCTCTCTTTTCAATTCTTGAGCGTATGGAGTTATATAAGGTCGTACATGACGTTATTTTAAAAGTGGCCCAAAATAATTGAGGTTAAGACATAATTTACTCTAATTCGTTTTTGGATAGACATCTTTTCTTTTATCCTCAAGAAAAGGCAAAATAACTACTCAGGTGTTTTAACCATATCTTTTACCATTCTATGGATTATTTCATGGATACTAAGATTTTAAATGGACTTGAAGGTTCCTTGACTGCGCATGAAACATAAATGGTTCAATTACGACTTTAATCATCTAGCTCCATTTCGTGATTGTGATATTGCCCTCTCATTTTTGTTTTTCCAACGAGCACTCCATTTTTTCAATGCATAGAATCAAGTCCTTTCGTCAACTAGAATTATTAATATTGTCAAAGCACAGACGGGATGTGTTGAATTGGCTATATCAGAGCCAATTTGGCGTTCCGTTATAATGTAGCAAAACTGAAACACACACAGGGTAGTGCCCTTGCTCACCACCAATGTTAATGGTGGAAAGGACAAAGCGAAAATTCTCTTGGTCTCTTTCCTCAAAAAAAAAAAAAAAAAATTCGGCTACATGAACTCTACATGTGAATGCTCTGGCCACATCAACAAGTGAGTGTGGTGGTTATTAGAGTGATTTCATTGAACGAATTGAGAAATTTAGATGACTTCAAAAGAGTTAACAGAACTATATCTAAAACTTTTCAAAATAGTTGAAACATAAAATTCTCGCTCTCAAATTAGTAATAGACATAAAACCAAACTCATATGATTGGCGTAATTGTTGGGGGCATTAGAAAATTCTCAGCTCGGTAATAGGAGATCATCCATTCAAACAAATCTCCTAATCGGGGTCACTAGCATTGACCAAGAGTTTGGTGTTAGGTCAGTTCATGCGCTTACAGAGCGTTCAAAGGACTTTCAAGTGGTCCCGTCTCTATACCTTGCCCTAAATTATAAAAGAAATGGGCATTAAATCTGAATAAACTAGTCTCCATGCGCCTAATTTGTGTTTTCATGTGAAAATTTATGCATATATTTTTCAGATTGCTTTTCAATACATTACCTTGTGAGGTAAATGGAAACATTATTCAAATTAGGATCATAAGTTTGAACTTTCCAAGACATTGATTTCATACGATTGATTTTTATATGATTTACTATTAGTTTGACTTATATTGGAGTAGGCATAGCAATTTGATTTGTCCACATTTAGATCTGCACCATCTAATCCACAAATAAAAAGAAAACTAAATTTTAGTCACTCTATAAAAAAGTAAAAAATAATGTATGAAAATAGTACGAAAATCAAATTCCAATCAATTTGAAGGAGAAAAGGCAATGAGTGGGGAAGAGGTGCCGTGTTGTGGATCTCAATCGGCGAAGTCTTTGGGAGGATGGACTTGTGATGAAAACTTCGTAGTTATGATACAATATTAAAGGGAAATTGTGTGATTTAAGGAATTTTTAAATTCTAACTGGGATTAGCTTTATAGTCAAAGTATAATTCACATATTGATATGATTTAAAATGATGGAAAAATAAGGAAAAATGTATTATAATATGCTAAACATTCGATGAGATCCTAAATGTAGCTCCAGAGGTTATTTCTGATTAATTGTGAATGATTGTCTTCTATATATTATTTATTTTCTTTGTGAGAAAATACAATTCACCATGTGCACTAATGGGTAGAGAATTTTCTTTTCTTTAAAAGTAGGAATCCCTCTTTACTTTGTTGTTTGAATTTGGTATAGATAAGCATTTTTCATAAAGATACTTGGGGAATATACGAGGAACAATACTCTGCAACTAAAAAGAATAGTAGCCTAAAGCTTTTATGAGAGAAAGGATAGAGTTTGGTAGCCGAAAATTTTTATGAGAAAAAGGATAAATGTGGTGATTTTTACTCATTCTTATCAAACTATATATATTAATTGGACATACGAAAAATTCACTTGAAGTTTTATGCATCTCTCTCACTAGATCAAGAATGAGGTCTTAAAAATTCACTTAAGTTTCTCTCTTCTCTAATCTCAGAGTTTGTGGGTAGGTATGGTCCATCATTTGCCAAATGACTGAGACTGTCCTCTTAGCGAGACTCTTTACCAGACTTCTCATAACTATAGCACGTAGCGGTTATAGTACCTTTAAATTGTTGCAAATCTTAAGATTTTTGTTTGTTTCACGGAAAATAGATGATTTGAAAAAAAAATCTAAAAATAATTGCTTTAATTAATTGAAATTATTAGTCAATAAGAAATATTTTATCGTCAACATCAATTTATGCTTAATTATTTTCCTGGATAATAAAAATATTTTACGTTCATTCAATTTTATAAGCAGCACTACGTTCATTCAATTTTATAAGCAGCACGAGCAATCATTTTTAGGAAAATATTCTCCAAATTATTCATTTTACACCAAACATACAAAACCCAAAACATATATTACCAAATTTATGGTACTTACAACAAAGCTGCATTGTTATCTCTTGCTAGGTCCGGTAATTAATGAGTTCAATCAATAACGAATTTGGATATCTTCAAGTCTTCATTCGACTAATGTATAAAAGATAGTCTTCATTCGACTCATTGTTTTTTTCGTGATCCCAAAGTGTTAATTTGAGCACAATAACTTATTGAATTGAGAGGATCAAAATCCTTTAACATTGAAAAGAGGTTGAAAGTCAACATTGAGGAAATGTTTATGCCTATGCTCGACACTTGAATCATATTGGATTGCCACATGCCAAACATAGTCCACATTTGAATGTTTTGTAAAATTACAGATCACCTTTATAAATTAAAAGTCTGTAATTTTCTATGAAGGTTGCAAATGAAATTTGTTCTTAAAGTTCATAAAGGAGTACATGTAGTACTAGACAAAGAGCACGCAAGCTAAGTGTGGAGAACAAAAATGAAAAAAATAAGTAAATAAATAATAAATTAGTGTGGAAAAGTTTTCACCTGTTGTTTGAATATAATTGTTATTATCATTTAAAAAAATAAATGAGAGATCTATGGATTTGATTTTTTTTTTAAATTCAAAATTTGAAGGGTAATGCTGAAATACATGTTTCTATGCTTGTTATGAATCTATGTCTAGAAATCTAAGTTTTTCGTTGGATAATCTAATATGTATCATAGTTAAATTCTACCCAGTTTACTTCATGCGTGGAGACCGCCATTCATTAAACATCACGTTCATCTCTAATTCGGTTTTCACATGAGAGAAGGCGTTTAATTCCATGAGTCCTTCCCAATTCGCCAAATTCCATCTCCTTACTTATACTTTTGAATTGGATTTTCTAATAGGTAAGAGATTCATTGATTATTTGCCAACTTGGCTTTTGTTCATCTATGGTCACATATGATTGTAGTGGCCATTGGATTTGCTTAATATATAATTTACATAATGCAAACTGTGTTTAATTCTCACCAAGAAAAAAATGCAGCTAAGTTTAAGATTATACACGTCACTGAAGCTATGGGTTGTCAATAAATTAACCACTTATTGGGCAAATAATTTAATTGACATTTATGCTCATATGATGACCAAGGATAGTGTTGAAAGTTCCAAGCCAACCAGATGCCATGGCAAGTATGCATTTTCCCAACCTCTTTTTGTTGAATTTACATATTTTATCTTAGGGCGTGACATAGCTTATTTTTGCTGGATTATGAATAACAAATGCTCAATGGAAAGAAAGACAAAAAGCACAATTAACCTATTAAAAGCCTTTTTCCAATGTGAGATTCAAGTTCAATCATGTCATTGATAAGAAATAATTTGACATTATCTTTATTTTTACCATCTCTTCTTTTCTAACTAGCGTCACTGGGACTTTTCACTTACCCTAATTTTTATTTATACGCGTAAACTGTACAATCCACGTACATGGCGCAGAATTTTATTTACAGGACGATGGGCATTTTCGAAATTCACTATTTTGGGATAATATCATGCGGGAATCAAGGAGCCTACTTTTTCATGTCAAGCAATTTCCTCTGATGTTGCTTCAATTTGACTTCCGAGGCCCTGAAAGTGAAAACCACTTTAGGAAAAGAAGACGCGTCTTTTTGAAAAAAAAAGTCTGTGAAGCACTTTCGACGTTAAAGCGACGACTTAAATTAAATTAATCAGTCATCATAAAGGTAAGAAAAAGCAAAATGATCTTGTCGCCTTTGTTGCAGTCCTTTTCAATCTAAATCTGCCGCGAATCTCTATCAGGTAAGATTTTTCTGTCTTTATTGAATTTAAAATTAATTTACTCCCTCAAAAAGTCACTTTTTAATTTTTAATTTTATTTTTCTACGCCCACCATTTATTTCCTCTCTCTCTTCCTCCCTTCGCTCCCGAACAAAATACACCAGTGAAGTTCGATGTCTTCACGCGTGTTTTTCTTTTCCTTCCCTTATTTTTGAATTTATCTTATTCACCGCTTGCTTTTTTGCCTTTTTCTTTTCGCACAATGTCTTGAAATTGGGGGTTAAGTTCCATATCTTGACACGTCCTTTCTTTTCCTTCATTTTTTTTTCCTTCTCCTATTTTCGAATTATCTCATTCACCACTTGCTTTTTTTCCTTATCCTTTCCACTTCACTATTTTTTCTTCCTTTTCAAGAATAAAGAGAATTGAGATTGGCTAAAACCTGTTTAATCACGTTCACAATAAATACATACTCGAATACTATAAAGAGACGGGAAATTATCAGTTACTCATGAAAAGTTCGACAAATTAAAAATATAAAACTTTTCCCATCGATGGTAACCAGGCAATTTACCATGCGAATTCATGAAAAAATGAGCACGAGTAACGCAGTGTTTCCGTATCCATGGGGACTATATTGTCGAATTATATAATCGCGTAATCCGGAAATAAGCAAAGTAAAATCGAAAACAAATAAAAAAAAGTGGAATTTGGTTTTTTTTTTCTTTTTCCTTTTTCCATTTTTTCTTCCTGAGGAGTGAGGATGTAGTAGTGGACCGCCACCACGCACGAACCCTAAGGGTCGTCTTCGCGTTGAAGCTGTCTGTCTCCCCCCACTTTTGCATTTCTTTTACTGAGTCGAGGTCGAGTCGAGTGATCCCCTCGCAGTGAGTCCTTTCCTCTTCGAGTCGAGCCTGCGACATGCGCCTGCGTTGCTATTGCTACGGTCGTGTGCTCGGCAACGCTGCCGGCTTCTGACGGTGCCATCTCTCCTGCGACAAATTTAATGTTACAGACAATAATGGACTACCCCACCCGGAGCTCGCCGTCCCGGAGGGGGCGCGACGCGGAGGCCGGCGGGGGGGTCTTCGGCGATTTCGGCGACGGCGTGTCCCTAGATCCGTTCGACATCGCCAGCACCAAGAATGCTCCGGCCGATCGCCTCAAACGCTGGCGGGTACGCGTGTTCTCTCTCTCTCTCTCTCTCTCTCTCTCTCTCTGTGCATTCTGCCCCTTCGTTGTTTGGTTGATGATGAGGGGAATTCGCGTGTTATGAAGTTTCGATTCCGCCGATTGTGTGGCCACGGAGCATTTGCGTGGCAAAGCCTATGTGCTTCTTTGTTAGTGAGTAGCGCCTTGGGGCAGGTGGGTCCTGATTTCAAAAGTTGGGTTGCCGCTGTAGGGTCTTTGGTGGATTTTTTTTTTTTTTTTTTTTGGGTGTTTTCAAATTTTTGCTGCTGAAGCTTCTTTATAGCTTTATTGGTTTTGAGTTTAGGATGTGTTTAGGGGAGCTCATAGCCTTGGAGAAGTTAATTGGCTTATTATGTCATGAACGAATATTTTATGCTATTAATTTACACCCTTCTAAAAATGGCATGGAACACATCCTATAGCCCCTAGCATGTTGAAGCACGGTTAGTGCCATGGTGAATATGGTGCTAAGTCATGAAGAAAAGGTCATATTAAACATAAAAAAATTGACTTTGAGCATGAACGCCGTTGCCGTTAACCACGAGAGGTTTTAATGTAGTTAGTGGCAACCGGGTCGACTCTAGCATAGTACGGCAAAGGCCTTTTGAAAAGGATTAACCTGCCAATGTGGTGACTTCATTGATACCTTGAGCAGCTGAGGTGTTCGCAGCATCTTCTAGTTTTAGTGTTTTTCTTTTTTCTTTTTCAAATCTCGTGACTATTTTGATTTTTATTTAGTGTAAAACACTTGTGACCTTTGAAAAATGTACTAAATCGATGCATCGAATCATATGCACTTGTGTTTTTCATAATGTTTTGTAGTCTGAATAATATTATAAAGTTTTGGCTGGAAAATCAATAAGTTACTTTTTGCTTAAAAATTACTTGTCTAATTAACCGAATGTCTCTGATATGCTCATGTCCCATTATCTTACGCTCATTGGCTTGTGATTAATTACTTTGTTTGGGAAAGGTAAAGTTCCTTAATACTGATGTATTAGCTAAAGCACACGTGCATATTGCGTATGTCATGTCTCGTAATGAGTGTGATATGTGATGCCTGCTTTTTATGTGATCATTTATTTCTATCTAACAATGCTTTCTCAAAATTTGTGAATGCAAATATATCTGTTTCTTTTAACTGATTCTTCTTCAAGAGCTTATTTCTATTCCTGAGGCCGATTCTTTGATGCATACCGTGTCATTTTCTTGTTTCTGTTCTGCCTGTTGGGGCTATTCTTTTGTACTACACTCCTAATTTGCTGTCAAACAATTACTAAATGCAAATTGGTCGAATGTCTAATGCAGCAAGCAGCACTTGTTCTGAATGCCTCTCGCCGCTTTCGATACACCCTGGACTTGACGAAGGAGGAAGAGAAAAAGCAAATGCTGAGAAAAATTAGAGCCAATGTTCAAGCCCTACGAGTACAAATTTCTCTGTGGATAACTTTCATAGTTTTGTGCCATTTCTGCTATATAAGTAATAATTTGGAGTTTGTTTTCTTGGAATTAGGCTGCGCACCTCTTTCAAGCTGCTGGTGAACATGTTAATGGTACTTTCCACCTTAACTTCTGCTTGAGTCACAGCAATTGGGTTGGAGCTGATGATAGATGTTAACCATTTCATAGAAGTTAATTGATATTATCTTTTCATAAAGCAAATCGACTTTGATTATTAAATAATCCAAATCACTTCTCTCTCTCTCTCTCTTTTTTTTTTTTTTTTTTTTTTTTGGGTGGAGCATTTGTTTTCTTTTGAAACTATATTCCGGGACTTCTGTCATCTTGCTAATATTGATGCTTGTCCCATATTTGATTATTGATGCAGAGATTTTTTCTATTTAGGGTGAGTTGTAGATTGAACTATAAGCCAAAAAGAAAGATTTGTGGTTATGAGGTTCTAACGATGGTAAATTGTGTTTGTTAGATTTTGTTTAGGGCTTAATTTTTCTTTGGTCAAGTAGAGCCTTATTTTTGTTAATATTTTGAAGGAAAATGCTGCAAAGATTAACTCGTGAAGAGTAAATTCTTTAGATCTTAAGCATTGCCTTTGAGGAGCATGCTTGAGAATGGAGATGCATAAGATGGTTTAAATGAAGACTATTGCTTGTATTTCATCATGCTTAATCCGTTGTGCCAAGTATTGACTCTTCTGAGATCCTTCTACGAAGCAATAGCAATCCTAGATAACTAATGGACTTGTGTTTAATAGCAGACTCATAGGGAATCAAAAAATTTCTGAAAGTCTCCTATGTTAGTAAGGACAAGAATCATTGTCTTACTGTTTGATTTTGATATAAACATTAGGTCAAAATTTAGCAGAGTCTGAAAGTACAGAGAGTTTGAGAGTAATTTCTATGTGCAGTGGGCCTCTGTTGGTTTTGTGAGAAATCAACTTGAACCTAGTGAGTCTTGAGAATCCTGTATTGGAAGTGTTCGAAAGATTTGTATTTAAAAGCTTCTTACTTTATTGAAGTCGCATGGATATAGGCATCACTTAGACATGAATCTGTGGAACTATATGGCCTTTATCTTTGTTAGATGTCACTAATCGATGTTTCATTTGACTGAGTTATTTTACGTAATTATATATGCAACTGTGTGCTAAAATCTCCTAAATTGCACTGCGGTTGCAGTACATCATTTAAATCTATGTCGACATATGTACATTGTGGGAGTCAATCATGGTTTGTTAGGCGATATATGAAATGATGGTAATTAGCACTAGATTTCGTCAGTAAGTCTACATCTAGATTTTGCGACTTCCATTGGATCTTGGTCAAATACAACACTGGCTCTGGGTGAAAAGCAGATTCTGATCAAGGAGAGCTCAAGTAGGCTAGCTGTTCAATAAATAAACTAAGATTTTAGTCTTCTTGTGTGGGGTCAGAAGGATAGACTTCAAAGGGTCATATAACACATTAATGAAAAGGCTATCTCCAAACCTAGAGGATGAACAGAAAGATATTGTTTGATCTACGTATATTCTTAGATGCTCTGGCCAATTATCCTTGACATCTCTGTTCTCATTATGATCTTGAGAAGCTCCTTATGAGAAAGCATTCCTTGTATCTCAAGGTCTTATCCCTCATTCAATGTGGTGTTGTTCTCAACTGAGCTAACTAACTGAATGTGTGTAGTGTATAGCTTTGATTGCTTAAGTGTAATAGCTGAGGCCTCAGTTAATCAAACTGTAGTAGATGTAAACTGCTGACCACATAGTAACTTAATGAGATTATTATTGAACAGTGGGTCTCTGTCTGAGTATCTAGTTATTATTCTGCTCACTGGTTGTGTTCCACAGCACGGCGATGGGAGGTGTTAGTTGCCTGATATGTTTCTCCTTCACAGTTTATGCTTCTCAATAACTCAACCAATCTGGAATTTGAAGCTTTTATAATGTTTTGTTTAGTCAAGAAAAAGAAGCTTGGAGGCTTACAATGAATTACTGTAGTCGACAGTCAGCCTTCCTTGCCTTGTTCTTTTACTTTGACTGTATAAATGTTAAGTGTCACCCCATAATTGAGCTCTTTGTTTTCGGTGTCTTGAGCTCCAGATTTGCAGTCCCTTGCTACCCTGTGGTTATTTTACTTTTACCTAAAGAAAAGGTGAAGTTGTCACGTTATGAGCATCTGCAGTTGAGCTTTTCTTTTCTCAGTTTATGTTACTAGAGAACAAAAGGTGTCAAAATTAGCTGGGGCTAGTTATATATGCAAGCTTTTTAGGTTCTCATCCACCAGTTCCTGAAGTTGGTATAAACCCGTGTTTGTGTGGTGGTTATGTCATTGGGCTTAGAGAGGGGAATGACTGAATGGAATCCTCTCCACTCTCACCCCCTTCTCTTCTAGTCACTCTGGATTATTGTTCTTTCTGTTAAACAGCTTCTTAATCTACCGTTTTCTTTATAAATACATTTTGTTGATTTCTCATTGTTGGCTTTCCTTCTAACTTACATGGGGAGAATCTTTGCAGTAAATTTTTCCTCTTCGTCAGCTCATTTTAAAAGATATCCTTGGTTACCTGCTTACCTTCCTTATCATTATTGCACAGTTGGAGTCTTAATGATGTCAGCAGGTATTTGAATATGAATGAGAAGCTGATATTGAGTCATATATCGCATCTTTTTTCTTTTTGTTACATAAGAACTAAGAGATCAGTTTTCTTTTCATTCAGTGTTTTGACAGCTAGAAGTTTCTCATTTCACTCTTACTCCTATGTTGCATGCTTTGTAAATGAACTCATGGTGCTAATGGCAGGAAGTACAAAATCCCCAGTCCCAAGTGGTGATTTTGGAATTAGTCAAGACCAACTTCTTTTGATGACCAAAGATCATAATTATTCTGCACTTGAGGAATATGGGGGGGTAAATTTACCAAAAAGTGTCATTTCCTTAGGTTCGTGAACAATTATATATCGTCATCTTAATGTTTGCCACTTTTCCTTCAGGTTAAGGAGCTGTCAAATTTATTAAAAACAAACTTAGAGAAGGGTATTTGTGGTGAAGATGCTGATTTACACGCACGGAGAAATGCATTTGGGTCAAACACGTATCCTCGTAAAAAAGGAAGAAGTTTTTGGGTGAGTAGTTTTGTAGATGTATGTACATATCTGAATGTACTATGTATCCACACGAAGTTGCTGAAGCTTCTCATTGAAGATGGAAATTATGTTTTAATGGTTTGTTTCATTGTTTTGTCCCCAATTTTGGGTCTAATCAGATGTTCCTCTGGGAAGCTTGGCAAGATCTCACGCTGATTATATTAATCATTGCTGCAGTGGCTTCTCTGGCACTGGGTATAAAGACAGAGGTAAGGTGGAGAAAGCATATTAATTCAAACCATAGATGTCAAATTGCCTCTTCTGCCTAAAAATGATGGTATTACTGAAACAGTACTTGTATTTAGGTATTGTGGGGACATCTCTTACATTTTATGAAAGAACCATCTTAATTAGTGTCCAGTGGACATTAGTTAAGAATACTTAATGGCCAGTGCATTAAAAGTGCAAACTGTTCTGACTAAGGGTTTGTTTATTTAAATTTCAGAAAAATCAAAATATAATTTTCTGGTTTCCCACCAAAATTTAAAAATTATATATGAATCTAAGTGTCAATGTTTGTATCTTGTGAAAGTTTCAAGTGTTTCGCATTTAAAAAAAGTCAGTGTGTGGAAGATTTGGATTAAGCAAATAGTAAAAAGCCAAAGATCCAGATAGATTGTAAATTTTGTTACAGTTTCAATGTTTGTGCTGCTGGCCTGCTATAATAGGGCAAGTCCTTGTCATATACCATGACTTTTGATTCTTTACCAGGCATGACCACAAAGTATAAGTTCACTGGGCTCAACTCTTAATGATTGTGGGGCTATCGGCTTTGTTGTAATTTTTCATTTCTCAGAGGCTAAGTCAGGATGGGTTATTTTAGTCTCAAAATTTCTGTCACATGTTGTAGGTATTTGTCATCATTTGAAAAGTAAATGACATTGCGCAAGTTGAGTAATCAGTCTCCCCTGATGGCCCCACAGTGTTTTGTCAGTTTATGCTTTTGATTGTTGCTCTCTTTGTTCTCTTGTCCCATTTTCCCCCATCTTTTAGAGAAGCCCCTAGAGTCTAATAAATTTATATGTGCTATCCGTGATGTATAGGGTATTAAAGAAGGATGGTATGATGGTGCGAGCATTGCTTTTGCAGTTCTCCTTGTGATTGGTGTTACTGGTATGAGTTTTTCTGGTGTCTTTTGTAAAATTTGTTAGTCATGTTTCATGACAGTTCTATACTCTTTCATCTTGGGAAATAGATATCTTATTTTCATGGGCATTTGAATGATGATCAAGTGGTACATTGGGTTTGTTAGTGGGATCAGTATGGCCAATATTGTTTTGAAGCTAGTAGTTTGGACCCAAATCTACTTCAGGTTTATTTGGCTCGATTCTAGCTATCGGATGCTGGGGTAAGGTGCTTATGTACTAGCCACTAAAGTGAACATGGCTTCGAATTGGATAGAGCAATCAAGTTGGACTTGGAGAAGGGCAACTGGAAGCCATTTCAAACTCGTCGAGGAAGTTTTGTAATCTCTCATTTGATGTTTGTTGGAAAATATGGCTTCAAATTGGATAGAGCAATCAAGTCATACTTTGAGGCATGATATAGAGATTATACCAAGAGAGAAAGAGGGGCAGCAGAAAAGCTTCTCACTTATTCCTGCCAAAGACAAAAGTTGTCTACTACTTTTCTTTATTTTAAAACATTTATTAGCCTCTTTGCTTTTATTAGAACAAGTATGAAAAGGTCAAAAGCGAAAAGCTTTACTGAAAAGAATCTACTTTATGGAGGCGTTGCCTCAGCAGTGAAGTGCCACACCTTGAAGTGTGTAATCTAGGCAGCTCCTATGCGATGGCACTTTTCCTAAGACCAAGCAAAGCACTGAGCCTGTGCTTTGCCACCTCGCCTGAGTGCTTAGGCGAGTGCTTTTTGCAGTTGTTAGATTAACTAATCATTTAATATTTAGATATTCTGACAGAACCAATGACGGTTAGACTAAGTTCTGGTCAACAGAGTTTTGTTAATGAAAGTATGTGGCAACTAAATGATGTTAAAAAAGTAGCAGTTGATCTAATAGGATATATAATACCTTTGTGAATACTTTGCAGCTATAAGTGACTATAGACAGTCGCTTCAATTTCAGAACTTAAATGAAGAAAAGAGAAACATTCACATGGAGGTATGCTATTTACACTTAGTTTGATGTTTTTGAATATATATTTCTTTTCTCTTGGTTTCAATATGGTGGAACATAATTGTAGGTCGTTAGAGGTGGTCGAAGAGTTGAGGTGTCAATATATGATATAGTTGTTGGTGACATTGTACCCCTTAATATTGGCGATCAGGTAAGCTGCTTCATATTTTTTTAGATTTCTACTCGGTGTTTAGAAGTATTTCAACCTGATTTTCATTCGATCATCCTCAGGTACCTGCCGATGGAGTTTTTGTTTCTGGTCATTCTCTCGCAATCGATGAATCTAGCATGACTGGAGAGAGCAAAATTGTATGGCTCACTGCTGGTTTTTCTGAGTGTTAGATTATGCAATTTGACTAGTAATTCATTATTATTTTTTCTTTTTACAGGTTCAAAAAGATTCGAGGCATCCTTTTCTAATGTCTGGATGCAAAGTTGCTGATGGGAGTGGTATCATGCTGGTAAAATGAATTCTTTCACAGTTTCTTTTGTTTTAAGTTATTCTTAGTCGTAATAAATCATTTCTGTGACATCTTTGGAGTCTCATGTTAGTTGTTAAAGTGCATAATCAATACTCCTCTACAAAGTGGGTTGAATTAAGTCCAGTTGCACCTTTCACTTGCCTCTGTGATTGTAAAAGTCCCTCGTTATGCTCCCTCGTTGTTGACTGCCAATTCTCAAGATGCACAACAAAAATATCCATTTTAACGGGTGCTGTTGGCCGCAAAAATATTGTCATGCCCTTCCATTCTATTTGATGTAGTAACTTACAAAATCTCTAGATGCATTGGCTTGAAATTAACTCCTGTTTATAGATTGATGATTTGTGCCTTGTGTTTTAAGATGTTCCCATAAATTTTTGCATCTGAATGTCCTTTCTTATGTTGATCAAAAGGTTTATGACTTATGATATCAAGAGTTCAAAACAATAGAATTTGGTAACTTGTTTAGTGCAACCCCAGTGGGAGTAATAAATATGGAAATATAGTTAAGCTCCGACTCTAGTATTAGACTGTCCTTTTTGCTGTATTCTCTTGCATATGCTTCCTGGGTGATTTTTAATTGTACATGGTAGTGGCTTTGGTCAAATAATATGCACTAATTTCCACAGGAAGCTTATTTATTTGATGTAGCTTTTTGCTGCACATACTAGTGTTGAAGATATTTCTCATAATTGCATATTGTGAAGTGTTTACTGAGCTTGAGATAGTGATTGCTGTTTCTCATTTGCATGGACACACGCACATGTTCCCTTGATTAGTGTTCAGATTGCCTACGAGATCTTCTTTCTTCTAGGTAACGAGTGTTGGAATTAATACTGAATGGGGAATGCTTATGGCCAGCATTTCAGAAGACACTGGTGAAGAGACACCCTTGCAGGTCCTTCTCTAATTTATCTTGAGTTGTATTTTTTTTATTCTTTGTACTTGATGTGAACATGTTGATTGGTGAGGTACTTTCTCTATTTCTTCTCCAAGTTTTGTGTTGGCAAGCATTTAAAGACTTGAAAGATAAATTGGTACTATTCAATAAATTGCTTTGGTATTCTGAAAATTGGAAAGGTGTCTGTTTTAGTGAATAATGAGATTTTGGGATAAATTGATGTGCATTGGCTATAATGAGGCAGAGGCCGGATTGAGACATGGAGATGAAAAATTGAAATGATGGATTGCAATCAAGATGACAAAGATCAGCCAAGAAAGCCAAGTTTCCTTGGAGATATGGAGACAAAGCTCCCATATTTGACGTTTGACAATTGGAATTATGGAAGTGTGCTAGGCTGCTTAGAGAAGCTGTTTTTAATTAATTCTAATTTTTTCTTTTCAGAGAAAAGTGTGAATGCTTCTGTTGTTGCATTGTTTCTGAATGTGGCAGGTACTGAGGATTGGTATGGTTCATAAATTGTTTATCTCTGGTGTTTTGGCTCATAATCTATATTGTTACAGCAAAGGTCATTCCCCCTATTGCATTAAAAAAAGATCTTTTTTCTATCCAAATGCTTTATCCCTGGGGGATATTTTGAGAATGCCATTGCTAATGAGTGCTTTGGTACTGTGTAGCTGGATCAAGGCTAGTATTCATGGACTCATTCACTTATTCGATTTAGAAAGGGATTATTTTCTATGAGTGCTTGGGTACTGTGTAGCAGGATCAGGTTCTGGAATACTTGCTGGGATCTTTTATAATTTCCAGGGTTCACCTTCTCCTTTATCATTGTCGAGAAACTGCTTAATAAGATTTGAAAGCAGTAGAAATGAGATTCTTTTGGCTGGTTTAAGGTTGAACTGAGTGATATCAACCTTGTTCAAATCCCTTATCTCTAATTTGCTGGTGATCGAAGGAGATCAACTAAGATATTTAAGATGCTGTTTGGATTGTAATATTGATTCATTGCCGATAAATTGATGGGTCTTACTTTGGGTTATCTGGCAAAACCTTTGGGGCATTTTGGTGATGGCGGAAAGGAAGAACAGGTCTGAATATCAGATTTTTTTTTTTGGTGGGGGTGGGGAGATGGTTGTTGGTCGTTGATCGAGAGTGTGTCATCAAATCTTCCTTTGGTTCTCTTTATATCCTTTTTCCATCTTCAGTTGCACAAAAGCTGGAGAGTTATAGACCTTCTATGGGAAGATGGTGCAATCAGTAATTTTCATTTGGTTAACTGGCATGGTATCGACAATCATGTGCAAAAAGATGGATTTAATAAGTCTTTAACAGATATTTCTGCAAATTGTTATGTGACTACCTGGTGAATATAAGCTTGTGGAAAGCAGCTTTTATTTGAAAGTAGACAGTGGCTGGCTTGCTGCGAAAAGTCATTATTCTCATGGGATCAGTCTCTGGAAATGGAAATGAAAGCTGTGAAATGAATTTTGTAATGGCACTTTTCTCAAGTTGGGCTTGGTAACAGAGTTAGATTTTAGCTTGATATTTGGTCTGGTGGGCTCTTTTTCAAATTTGTTCCATTGGAAACTTTGATGCCATGAGTGAATGATAAATTACCTTGGCTTCTCACATTTACTGGGGAAGCTCATTATTGGTAGTTGGAATGAATGTAATTTACTTATGACTTTTTCGGTGTCAATGACCAATAGACGGACCTTTTGATTGACTGTGGATTTCTTCTATCATCAATGAGCTCTCTTTCAGCTTTCGGCTCTTCTTGTAGAAGGATTGACACTCCCTTGGTGTCTCAGAGAGAATTTATTTTTACTTAAGAAAAGACAACCTTGTTTGATAGGGCAATGTGTGGTACAGCTTTCACCATGAGATCTTATTTACATTGCCCTAGAAGGAGATATTACTAATTTCCATGGAAATATTTGGGAGGAAGTGCTGGAAGTGAGGTTTCTTTCTTCATGAGAACATCATCTAGGGAAGGCAGTTTATGGAAAGAGGTTAGTTCGTCCTCATAGATTGGTCTGTTATATAAGGAGGCAGGGAAAACAGGTGAATTTAGGCATTATCCAACAGATTAACGGAAAAGGTAGTAGCAGCACTCTTTGTCACGGCATCATGTGGAATATAGGGCTAGATAGTAATAGGATAGGGTTTAAGTGTCAGATACATCCAGTCAGAGTGAAGAGGAGATTGATTGTGACTAGGTCCATATTGGGTCTAATATAATTTTTGTACTTGTCTATGAGCATGTGCTTTTATGTGTTTTGGCTCAATCATTTCCTTGTATTTACTTGACACTGAATGAGGTTGCCTATTCATAAATAGGTACGCTTAAATGGGGTCGCTACGTTTATTGGGATTGTTGGGCTGACTGTAGCTGTAGCAGTTTTGATTGTACTTTTGGCAAGGCAAGTACCATTTAGATGATGATTGTCTTTTGAAAGAATACATATTCTCTCTCTCTCTCTCTCTCTCTCTCTCTCTCAGCATGCATGCTCGAGTGCATATATGCGTGCGGAGATCGAATTTATTTGGATTGACAACCTGTGTATGTGCAGATACTTTACTGGCCATACAAATAATTCAGATGGCAGTCCTCAATTTAAGGCAGGGAAGACCAGTGTTAGTCGTGCTGTTGATGGAGCCATCAAAATTTTCACGATCGCTGTAGGTGCATTCTTCTTTTGTATTTGTGCAAGCAGATTTTTCTTTCTTTTTCCTTGTCATAACTGACGATGGAATGCCAGGTTACAATTGTGGTGGTTGCAGTGCCTGAAGGGCTCCCTTTAGCTGTTACGCTGACGTAAGCACTTTAAACCAATCTTTGTTTTTTCTGGGTTCATTTACATGAAAATTTTACTCAATATAGTTGTGAGGACCATACTACTACATTATGTATCTTTTCATTTTGCATTTTATAACTTGGAATTGGTGCACAAGGATCGGGTTGGTCTGTTTGCATGCCTTGTTATGGACTCCATAGACTCAGTGTCAACCGTGTCCCTCGAGCAATAGAGTTGACTTCCATTTATTGCCATCTTGTGGATTGGCCAAGTATTTCAGAAGAAAGAAGGAGAGAATGAGTCATGGCAACAAACTTGTCTTCATTTTTATTTTTATCTTTATTTTTTTTAATTCTTTATTTTTTTTTTAATTTTCAATAATTTGAATTGACTTTCCTTTGAACTTTGAACTTTGTTCTTTTCCACATTGTGCTCTTATAGTTTGACTTTTGTTTAATATGAAATGTCTAAAATCATTCAGAATATGCAAATCTTGACATGTCGAATTATATAATTCTTTTTGTTATTTCCTGAAAATTATTTTTTTATTTTTTGTTTTCAAAGTTTTTGAGGGGGAAATTGGAAGTAATACGTAGAAGCCCAAATAAATGGATCCTTGTCATTCCTTTTAAGAAGAGCTCCTCAACCATTCGGTTTCTTTCTAGCCCTTTGAGCTAGTTTGTCCAAGTCTAGAGAACAAGATGCTGAACTCTCTCTTATTTGGAGCCATATAACATGCGGGCTTGAAGGGAAGGACCAAAATTTCTTAGTTATTTTCTGAATGTTCAACTTGGTCATGGCATTTGCCGGGTCAGGAATTGATCTAGAACAGACCATATTTGATGGCTTACTTGGTACATTTCTTTGTTCTTTTAAATTTTGGAAAGAGGAATAGAGAGAAAAAGAAAGGGGGGGGGGGTTACAAGAGGAGCTGACTTAGCCATATCTTATTAAATTTGCTCTACGAATATGCATTGCTCTCCACTTTATGAAGTCTTCTGTAAGTTCTAGGCGCTCCATAATTTCCTTATTTTCTCGTTCGTGTTCTTTGATCTTTTCATGCTTCTTTTAAGCCAAGGTATGTTTACACTTGAATTGTGCTGGGCAATGCTATAAAAAATATATATAGATATGTACTTCTGAACGATTGTAGGGAGCGGAGATTGTCCTTTCGATATGTTAGGAAGACATTAACTTAATGTCAATATCTGTCATCCACAATATTGACAAACTTAGATTACATACTCTTGAATTTAAAGAGTGATTGTGATATAGTTCTACTATGGAGAGGTGCTTAATTTCACTAGAGAAGTGAGAATATTGCAATTCTGATGATGTGCATTTTACTGTCTCTCCATTTGTTTCATATATTCTTTCCCCCACATTGCAGACTTGCTTACTCAATGAGAAAAATGATGGCGGACAAGGCATTGGTACAAATTCTTGAAAAATTCAACCTCCCTTATGGAATATCATTTACAAAAATGGAATGAGGTCTAGAAGTAGTGAACTTGCAGGTGCGAAGACTTTCAGCTTGTGAAACTATGGGATCAGCCACAACCATATGTAGTGACAAGACTGGTACCTTGACTTTAAACCAGGTGCATTCTTGTTCATATCCTTGGTGATGCATAATGGGGATGTGTTTTGAGTGATAATAGGAATTTGATTGATAATGAGTCTAAAGGAATGTTTAGCCAAAGGTCTTCAGGATATGAGAAGTTTAGCACCAAGGCCTAAAGGAAACCCACCATATAAAGGACTTGGTAGTGATCAAAGAAATTTGGATAAAGAACCAAAATAAGAGTTTCGCTCACTTGAGGAAAGTATCAAGTATTTTGAATGCAAGTCATCTGATTACAAATGAGATTACACCTTTATTTATAGAGGGATCTGGAAATCCTAGAAACTGAAATGAATTTTGGAGTATTCACATAATTTTAGAGTATTTAATATTAGACTCTCTGAATTCGTTGAAGCCGAATAGCCACCTTAGAAGATTAACAAATAGCCATGGAAATTGACCAAAACAGCCTCTAGTCATTAGGTAGTTGATTAGCAGCCTTGAAGTCGACAAGAAACTTGTAAATTGACATCTTGTTAGTTGATTGGCAACCGTGAAATCGACAACTAGTATTGCGAGTCAACAACTAGCACGGAGAATTGATTTCTTAAAACTTGGACCCATTGAATTACGCTGTGGCCAAAATTTGTTTTTGCTTGCATGAGTAATGATTGAGCAAGGCCAATCAATGAATTTGGATTTGGGCTTGAGAATTGTTCTGTCAAATCTGATGCTCCTGCACCACTCAGTTTCATTTGTAATGCTAAAATATAAGATTTTAATTTGAGATATTTTTTCTCCTTTGTGGTGCAACTTCTTAAAACTTAGGGTTTGATAGTTTATACTCTTTAAAAAGAGAGGCGACTTTCTGCTTGTTGTCAAAACTTAAATATTTTCCAGATTGCAGAAATTATGAAAAATTATATGTAAAAATTTACGCGTCATCTTTTGCATATTGCAGAAGTTTATGGTGTTTTGGGCTAATGAATGGTCAAAATATGGTCATTAAATATTTAGATTAAGCATACAATAAAAAGTAAAAGGTCTATCTAGACACCACCTTTAGCTTTATAATATCTGATTGCATTTGGTTCTTTTCCTTTCCCAAATTTCATTGTTTTCTAGATTGAGATTTTAAAGCAAGCGTAATCTGTCTCAACGAATTTATTAAATTCTAGCTTTGTTGTCAAGAAGAAGGTTCTGTTTGATGATGGTTCTTCATAATCTGACAGATGAAAGTGGTTGAAGCTTATGTTGGAGGGGTCAAAATGGACTCTCCTTATAGCAGTTCACAGCTACCCATGACAATGGTTTCATTACTCATTGAAGGTATTGCACAGAATACAAATGGCAGTGTTTTCGCCCCTGAGGTATGTCTAACAGTCTTAAGGTGTCAGAGGCAGAGTATTTTGCGTTGGACGCATGGTTATCATCTGTTTTCTGACATCTCTAGGGTGGAAAAGATGTTGAGGTTTCTGGCTCACCCACAGAGAAGGCCATCCTCCATTGGGGACTTGAGGTTTTCAATCTCAACTTAAATATGCTAAATCTGCAATTCCTTTTGCCTTGACCTTCAGTTCAATAACCATTTGTAGGTTAGATTCTGAAGTTTAAACTGAATTTTATTTTATTTTTGGTAGCTTGGGATGAACTTTGAAGCGACCCGATTGGAGGCCTCTATAATTCATGTTTTTCCATTTAATTCTGAGAAGAAACGAGGCGGCATTGCATTAAAGCTGGTAATGTTTTGATTCATCGAAAATCTGCGTTAGCAATGTGCTTGCTAATTTGTTTTTTTTTTTTTTTTTTTTTTTTTTTTTTTTTTGGGCGAATGTAGGGTAATAATATTTATGCTGCTTTAGTTGCATGAAATAGTGTTAAAGGTTGTTTGAAAGATATTGGCAGATACTAATGGTTTCTTAAACAAAACCATTCATTCAATTTGGAGCGAGAGTACTGCTCTCTTATGGGATGATGGGGCTGCTGCACAACCCACCATGACAGCTTCTTAAGTCAAGTATTAGTGAGCTCCAGCTGAACTGGAAAAGCTATGTAAGCCACTAGAATTCCCAAAAATAGATCAAAGGATGGGAAGAACAACTATTGGTTGACAATTTTCTTTTGATAAATTGACTCACAACTACATCTCTAATATGTCGTTGTATTGCTATGAGGCTTCCTGGTCAGGTATTCTCACTTAGGATACTCTGCAGAAGAGGGATGGTTCTGGTAAATAGATCTGCAGCCTCTATAAGGAGGAAGCAAAGGCTAAATAAATTGTTTCTTCACTGTTCTTGTACAGTGAATCTTGGAACATGATCATTGTGATGATCGGGACCTATTAAGTCAATGCAGCAAGTTCTAAGTAGAGTTAAAAGTCTTATGAAGCATTAGGGAAAGGATGAAACCCATCCATATCCTACCTTCACTGTGTTTTGGTTAGTTCAGAGGGAGACAAACCAGAGTATGTAGTGCAGAGGGTGAAAAACCACATTTTACTGTTGGCTCTGTGGTATCAATTGCATCAACTCAAGTATGAACTTCTGGTCTGATAATTATGGTTGAGTTGATGCAATTGATATCATAGTGTTAGTGATGCATGCGTGGGCGAGTGATTCCATGTAGGGATTTTTTTTTTTGGTTAAGTGTTTACGAAATAGTGTTTATGAGGATGGTTTTGATGGGTAAATATAAGAGCATGACAGAATGGGGTGTATGGTGGTGGATATCGAAGGATGAATTGTAGAATAAAAGATAGATTATGATCCTACCAAGGTCTAAATGATGCACCACCAATCAAAGATAAAGATTGGGATAAGCGAAGTTCACCACCAAGGCTTAAAGGACAAACCACCCGCCAAGAATAAAGGATTTCAGGATAGGAGAAGCTCACCATCAGGGCTTGAAAGAAAATCCACCAGTCGAGGATAAAGGGCTTCTTGACTCACCATCGAGGAGTAATCCACTCTCCAAAAATAGAGACTAAAATAGGAGTTATCCACTCTCGCGAGATATTTGCTTATGCAGAGGAAATTTCAAATATTTTCATTCATCAAATCTTGTCTGGTTACAACTTAGAGACTTCCTATATATAGGAAGAATACAACTTAGGAAATAGAAAAGTAATAAATAGACGTGGGAATTAGCCTATCATTAAAGACCTAGGAACTTAGAACTTTGACTCTTGAAACTTACATAACAATAAAGACTCCTAGGAAAATAGAGATGTATTTAATGACTTGGGAACTTGCATTCTTGAATCCTCAGCCTCGCAAAATTCGTGCTCCCACCTTGACTAGAAGATAAATATCCCCAGACTTCATCAAATGACCAAGGAAGTTGTTTAGAATGACCTCCTATTGATATGTTGTTGATAAATTTCAAGATTAGCAACTAATAAAGCGTACCCAGAAATCAGCGACTAATATATCATGTTGAGCATTTGGTAACTCATTGATCGCTGGTATCTATAACTTCAGTAACTCATTAATCATCAATATTGATAACTTCGGTAACTTATTAATTGTCAGTATTGATAACTTAGGTAAGAATGGTTCGGTACAGTCTTAGTTGGAAATTTCATTCTCGATCTATGGAAGCACTTTATGCTCAAATTCTATCTTGGCTTGAATGAGCAATGATGGTGTTGAGTGGGCTAATGAAGCTAAGTCGGATGCTCCCGCATCAGTGAGTGGATGCAGTTGCATGTAAGTGATTTTTGTGTGGGGAAGGCATTCCCTTCCATTTAAATGAAATGTTATTTTATTGATTGAAAAATTGGAATATGATTGTCATGAATCATTTTATAAGGTATCCAAGCAACTATGTTGAGATTAAAGAGAATATTCTGCATTCATTGACTAGAAGACGTCCAATAACACTTATTGCTGTAGCCCCAGAAATATCTTGTTTTACATCCAAAGCAGTCCCTCTGATCTTGTTGTCATTCTGCCAGCTTAATGATAATATATTAAGGCTTCATTTGTTTCGTGAACAATGATTTATATGGAAAGCATTTTCTTAAAAACAATCGGTTGTATTGCTTACAAAAATAAATGAACAAATAATACTTTCATTGTCCACGAAAATAATTAGACTATATTGTTGTCAATAATAAATACATTTTCGATTGATTAATTATTTTAAGTGCTAAAAGTGATCATTTTTAAGAAAATGTTTTCTAAATCATTTATTTTCTTCATTTTCCACAAAACAAACGGAGCTAAACTAAGAATTTTCTGAAAAAAGTCACTTTGCTTGCCCAATGATGACAGCTGATTTTGTACTTCCAATGTGCCGAAAGGCTTTCTTCCCAATCATGTCGCTGATCATATTGTGCGCGCTGAAAGATTTTGTTGACTATGGTCCACCCTAGTAATTGAGATCGGAGGTTTTCCTTTTCTAATCGTTACATGTCCTTTTTTAATGCTTTTGGATGATAATTCTGTCTTGTCTTATCCTTATTTTACTTCGCTTTTGATCCAACAGAGCTCAGGGTTCTCTTTGACTACCTCATGCCTTATATCTAGAAGAATGATTGCAGTCTCTCTACATATTTCTCTTTAAGCCTTTTTCTCCTGTTCTGTTCCAGGGATACTTTTTCTGCTGGTTCAGAATAGTTGTGCAGTTTTTGTGGGATTAAGTAATTTTACAATATATTGTATGCACAGGCAAACTCAAAGGTTCATGTACATTGGAAAGGAGCTGCTGAAATAGTCTTGTCCTCATGTACCCAATACTTGGATTTGAATGGTCAGGTGGCTGCATTAGATGAAACAAAGGTATGTGACATTTAGCCTCTATGCCATGGATGTCTTTCAGCATTTGTGGAATGATAACTGCTGTTTCCCTGTTTGCATACTCTAACTAGACATTGATGCTGACTTGTGTGTTGCATAGGATCCTTACTTTTGACTACTAATAATCCAACCTTGGTTTTGAGGTATAAATTGTTATATTAATAATTAGCTGTTAAGTAGTATTATACAAGGCAATTAGGGTTTTGGATGTCTCTCAATGCTTTATAAATAGAAGTTCTTAATATAATCTTTCCACCATTTTAGTAAGGAGGTAGTTTTTACTCTTTTGTGTATTCTCTCTCTTGTGGTTGCTAAAAAGGTACATGGTATCAGAGCTGGGAAAGTGAGAAGAATCCAACCAGACCTAAATCCTTTGCTAGCCATACATAAGGGAAGAAATAATTACCCTAGTTTCTCTACTCAGTAATCAATACCACTTCAATCCTTGTTGGCTTCTTTATCATAAGTCCTGCTAGAGCTTGATCAGGTGTGTTGAGTTCAGCCTGAGTGGACAACCCCTGTCGTTAGTGAGTTCCTCTGTCATCCTTTAATCATTATTCAATAGCATCATTTGCAGCTTCAGCCTCAAGTTTCCTATTCCTTGGTTTCGTTGTCAATTTCTTCCCTTCCTCCCTCGAGATCCTCTTTGCTTGTTGTAGGTTCCTCACTCTTCGATTGTTATTCCTTGCCACTTTCATATTGATAGTCTCCACTGACTTTTTGCTGTTGGGTTGTCTCATCAGATATTGTAGCTGGCATCTTTGCTGCTGGTGACATCTGTCGCAGTCATCACAAGTCAACCTCTGGTCTTGTCTTTCTGTTCGTCCCCTTGTCTGCCTTGCTGGTGTCTCTGTCAACTGCTCACTGTTAATGTTGTTCTGTTGCTGTCTTGGTTGGCCTCTCACCATTCGCTGCTTTTGCCTTCTCCTTTGTCAGGATTAATAGTGTGTCTTGGTGGCTGGCCACTTCATCAATCTCAATTACTGTTTGTCCTGTCTAGACCAGTAGTCTCAGTTGAGCTATGTTGTGGTTGTCTTTAATTGAGCTCATCCGTCATGGTCATATCTTTGAGCTATCAGAGGTTTCCATTGATCTTCTCCTCTATTGGTGTCTTGTCTCTGTTTCCTTGGAGTCACTAGTCTGAGCATATTGTCTGATGTTTGGGTTAGTTACTCTCTAACCTTGATCCTGCTCCATTCCCCCCGCCCCCCAAAAAATAAGTTGCAATGTTTCCTCTGCAAGAATCAATCTTCAGCAAAGTCCCCCAATTTTGGTTATGTGAACTCTCAACAATGGCTATTGTGGACCTTATCCAATGTGAGACTCCCCATCTATTGTCTGCATTAGTGAATGAGCAAAGTTGCTGTCAAGTTCCTACTTTGTAGGCAACCGTGAGCATGAGTCAAAACACCACCATGAGCATGTGAGTCAGACACACCATTGTGCTGCCACAGTTGATGCTTATCGTTTATTTGCTATACTTCATAGTGTCAAGTTCTCACAATTCTTAGCAGGGTTGTCAGAAAATTATAGGTGTCAGCTTTTGTTCATTGGGTGCTCCCTTTGCTAAAAGTCAATTCTGGTGTTGGTAATATCCAGTTGATGGTGTAAGGTCTGGCTTACACCCTTTCTTTGTTAAATTCAGTACGATCAGAACACTGTCTAATTACAAGAATCAAGGTAGAAGGTCACTAAATACTGAAATTTTTTGATTAATTTACTAATTAACATGAGGTTAAATGGAAATTGTGGAAGATAAAGCACTAAGGACAATGGCAATGAAGGGATTAGGTAAATAGTGCCAACCCCCTTAACATGTGTAGATGATCCATCGACTAAGGTAACTGTGGAGTAAGAGGAAAATATATCTGAAAGGCTTGACATGTGATTAGAAGCCCTTGAATCAATGACCCAAGGACGAGACGTAGCTAAAAGACATGCAGTAGCATTACCTGTTTGAACCAAAGTAGCAGTTGAAGAAGCAAGTTGAATCTCAAATTGGTCATATCAGGCAAATTTCTCCTCGGACATAACAACTACCTTGCCTTCAGAGGACTCTGGAGAAGGGTCAACATTGGATGCAGTATTCGCAAACTGTTGCTGTTACTCTAGTCTTCCATGTAATTTATAGCAAAATTTCTGAATATGACTAGGTATGCCATAATAGTGACATGTTTGTGTGGCCCTTGAGGTATCTATAAAGGCATAAGATTGTGATTATTATTCTGTTGACCTTGGCCTCTCCCTGTCCCTGTGCCTTGGCCTCCACTTTGGCCACCGCATCCACCATATCCTTCACGACTTCCATCATTGGTAATACCATTGCCTCCCCTTCGGCCACCGCATCCGCCATATCCTCCACGACTTCTTCCATCATTTCTAATACCACTGCCAATTTTAGATTGGGACATGAGTTGAACTATCTATCATAGATGTACCCTAAGAAGACTCACGAGATACTCGAAGAACTCATGCAAATGTATCGAGTGACGCAATAGTCTTTCCTCCAAGAATCTGAGACCTAATAGTTTCGTATTAAGGGCCTAGACCTCTTAGAAATCCCATCACAGCCAATTGTTCTCTCTGAAGTTGCATTTGCTGAACATTAGCTAAAATAGGGAGGATAGTATTCAATTTCTTGTACATTCTTTTAAAATTAGCAAAGTACGTGTAATAGAGTGTCATTTCCTTTTAGATTGATTAAACTGTTGCGATAACTCATAAATCTGCAACAGGTTATTTTGACTATAGTAACACATCCAAATACTCCCACAGTTCTTAAAATGACAACTTTGTTTCTAAAAAAGAAATTGTGTTCCTTCCATTATGATTCATGTTTTGACCATAACGCCAAGGCTGACCAAGAAGAATAGGTGCAACTTGCATAACGACGACATCACAAAGTTTAGTCACTATAAGCTGCACACTTACAGGAAGCTACACACTTACAGGAAAGAAGGCACTGTTGCATCACAGGAATAGTAGTGTCGTCAATCCAAGCCACTTTGTATGGCTGCAGATGTGATGTAGTTGGAAGTTTGAGGCGTTCTATCTAGAGGTTGAGACCACGTTTGTGCAACTTCCGGCTTGTATGATAAGCTTTTTAGCTTGATTGCTGCACTTAATAAACGTGTGAAAGATGGAAGTTCTTTCCAATCTTCTTTCTCTACTCTATGAGCTACAAGAGTATATTGAACAATGGAGAGAAAAAGAATAATCCACAACTTCATGATCTTTTAAATCATCAGCCTCATAAGTACAGTAATTGAATGAGTTTTCCTCTTTGTTGCCTCCATGTCCATCTTCTTTGTCTTCAACTTTCCCAAGATGCAAATAATTGTCTTTGGACATTGATAGCTCATGTGCCCAACTTCTTCGCACTTGAAACAAGTCTTGCTTCTCTTCCCACTTGCTTATTGAGAGCTGAATTTCTGCGCATGCTCGAAGAAGCAACTTTTGGAATGGTTTGCACAATAAAGAGTGGGGAAAAACTTTTGTCTCCTGACAATCACTCTTAATTAGCTTTGAGGCGGCCTTCCCAACTTGGACTTTATTCTTCTTTGTAGTAGAATAATTGCAGTGTTCCTCCACATCAAGTGCAGCTTGGAATGCATGTTCCACACTATAAGAGGCTGTCTAAGCGATCACCATTGAATATCAGGCCTTAGACCAGCCTCAAATCAACACATTGATTGACTTGCATGCTACTTGGCTGGGAATCCTCAATTCATCCAACTTTTGCACATACTCAGCCACCAGCAAACAATTTTGCTTCAAGGATTTTGACTCTTTTGCACATCCACTCTAAATAATTGTGTGGCACATACTTCTCTTTCATCTTTGCTTTCGTCTCTTGCCAAGTGCTGAGAGGTGGTTACCACAATTTACTTATATCAACCTCAATGTCCTGCCACCATATTTTAACCAAGCCAACAAAAGTTTTAGCTCTGCGAATATGGACCTTGTGAGCATCTATCCTGTCATACCTGTTGAAGTACTCATCCATAGATTTTATCCAATCAGAAAACACCATGGGATCTGCTTTTTCTTCAACATCAGGAGCTTTGATCTCGATCTGCTTTTTCTTCGACATCAGGAACTTTGATCTCGACTTTTCATGGTAATATCTCCAGTGATATTATACAGCTTTGATCCTCCCTTCTCAAATTGGAGTGGTGCTGCTGCCACTTGAAGATATGTGAATATTGTTATACCACCAGCAAGGAAGAAAATAAAGAACAGTCGCGTGCAGTTATGCGTGCACAATTTTAATCGTGCTTCTCACTGATGTTGTTGTTAATGATTGTCATTGTATGTCATTTTCTCATAATTGTACTCCATATGATATAACATTTCCTGATCATAAACCATGGTTGTAGGTGGTGGTTTTTAAGAAGGCTATTGAAGATATGGCTGCCAGTAGTCTACGCTGTGTTGCCATTGCATATAGGACCTATGACTTGAAAGACATTCCAACTGATGAAGAACAATTAACTGAGTGGGCACTACCTGAGGATGAGCTTATTTTACTGGCTATTGTTGGCTTGAAGGCATGTATACTCCGGTTGGGTTTACTTATTTTTAATTCCAATATTTTCTTTGAGACATTTGCATGAAATGCTATAATGAGAATGTTCTCTCTTTTAGACAAATATGATGGAAAATGATTTTGACAGCTATCACAGCGTGCAAATGGTTATCAACAATGAGAATGTTCTCTGCTCTAAACAAATATCATGAGAAATGATTATTATAGCAATTATAGTGTGCAATGAATTATTGGTTATCATTGTTGTTGTCACTATTGTTGTCATCATTTTCATATTATTTTTCCCTTGCATCTTTGAGTATGTCCTTTCACCTGAGAATGAATTTTGCATTGCGACATGTAACACTTTCACCATGCTTTGATTGCCAATGTTGAAAGACTGCTATTTCATCATTATATAGATGATTATAGCTTCAGTTCATAAAATAGGTGGAGATTCTGGTTTCCAAGGGCACTCATGATGAATGATAGTAACTTGGCATTGTAACTGATGCTAGATGGGGAACTCTAATAAGAATAATGTTCCCAGGGACACTATTTCTTATTTAGTGATTCTTCTTATAAAACAGACTCGTGACAAGAAGTCTTGCATCTAAATGAACAGACTCGTGACAAGAAGTCTTGCATCTAAATGATTTGTATTTCTTCCAACTTTTTGACGGTTTCAACAACAGATCGATAACTTCTGTTTTTTGTTTATTTTTCACTGCATTGCAGGATCCATGTCGGCCTGGTGTAAAGGATGCTGTACGATTATGCCAAAAAGCTGGTGTTAAAGTATGTTCTTTTCTCATTTAGAATCTTAGATTTGTGTCATGTTTAAGATTTTCATGGATGAGCATTAATAGTTTTGTTAGATCTAGACCTCTATGAAGACTGAGATACAGTGTTATGGATAAATGTGATATGTTATATAACTCAAAGGATAGCACATGAATTTCCTCTTAAGATTTTGCAACTTTGCATCTGTGAAAATGAAAAATGCCCACATGCCCTCCTTCCAAATGCGGTGTAATATTTTCTCGTTCACATTTGTTTCCGATGTATTATCTTGGTATTTCCACCTTAATAGCCACAGATAACTTTGTCCTTACATTGTCTGATGGAGAAGAGGGTACATAATATCCCTTTTTGACTTCAATCAAAGAGTTAAGTCTGTGTCCAGGTCCAAATAGTGGGAGTTGTCAAGTTAACCATGTGAACCATTTTGGTCTGCTTGACTGATATGTGGGAGGTGATGGTTGCTCATACTAATCTAATAAAGCAGTTTGCTTTGTCATTTTCGCTGGTGACAAACCATGAAGGTGATTGTCAAGGCCTTGCTACTAAAACCAAGCTTGGCTCATTGCCACTGCTATGTTTGGGCATTATCCTGCAGTCTTAAAAAAGTTATATACATGCGATTCATGGGGATACTTTGTGTTGTCTCTTGTATTAGAGGGTGGAGTATTGCTATTCATAAAGAATAATTTTGTTTTTTCCCTTATAATGAGATCACTCCATCTTACCCTGTTAAGCTTTTTATACACTTTTTATTCATCTCCATGCAAATTACATACACAAATATCCACAAAGCATCCTTCCTAAGTTTAGAAGATGGCTGGAAAAATTAGGTCATCTAATTTGTCTTTTGTGTGAAATGTATCCTTTTTCTTGATACATAGGTACGCATGGTTACAGGCGACAATCTTCAAACTGCTAAAGCAATTGCTTTGGAATGTGGGATATTAGGTTCTGATGCAGATGCTACTGAGCCTAACCTTATTGAAGGAAAGGCCTTTCGTGCCTTATCTGATTTTGAAAGGGAAGAAACTGCAGGAAAGATATCTGTATGTTCTGACTAATTAGTTGTTTTCCCTCTTCCTGGTGTAGAATGAAATTTGATAATGCCTTTGCATATGTAGGTGATGGGACGATCCTCGCCTAATGACAAGCTTCTGCTTGTCCAAGCTCTGAAGAAACGAGGACATGTAGTTGCTGTCACTGGAGACGGCACAAATGATGCTCCTGCTCTACATGAGGTTCGTTTTTACTCTTTTTCATGGGAAGGTTTGGATCTACATATGAATACGATTATGCTGGCTGCCACATTTGCATTATTGGCCACCTCAGTGGATTCAATGACATGACCTTGCTCAGATATCCATAGGCTCCTAAATCCTTTAGTTGACAGGTGGACAGTCAGAGTAACTCTGGTGCAATAGATGTTATCAAATTGGTTTGTACACCTTGTTGTGATCTTGATATCTTATGGTATTGTTATCATTAAAACATTACATATATATTTTACGTTTCCTATTTGTGGTGTAATATCCATAGGCTGGATATGTTTTCTCTCTGATATTGTTGTTGGGAGGTAAACATTTTATGGTGTTTAGGCAGATATTGGCCTTGCAATGGGTATTCAAGGGACAGAAGTTGCTAAGGAGAGCTCCGATATCATTATTCTGGATGATGATTTTGCCTCTGTCGTGAAGGTTAGTACTTGCCACCTTGATTGGCTTATGATCTTGTATCTCACCAACAGAGAGTGATGTTACTGGAAATTTTCATTCTTATATCCTCTCACTAGGGAAAAGTAGTTTCTAGATAATTTCTGGTCAAATATGTAAATGAACGTTGTTGTCCTGATTCCACCAACTAAGGTTCTACCATATGTATGATGTGCTGAACTGCATGAGCTATGATGGAAGATTGCTTCTTTTTGGCAGTGACTTTGTGTGTTTCTTCTGCTTTGCTTTATTGTTTGAGTGCTTCGTTTTTTTTTTTTTTTTTTTTTTTTTTTTGGCTGTATGCATTTACATAGATGACTGCAAAATGCAGGATGCAGTTGCATATGATGGTTTATGGGGTGGAAGGAGGATGAAGAAAATGATATAGTTGTTATTATGCTATTAGTTATTCTCTTGTTCATAATTTTGAGATCATCTTGTTGACAACCCTGTTGATACAAAAGAAGTTTAAAGGAAGTTACTTATATGTTTTTAAGTTCTAAGAACTTGTAGTTCTTGAAATAATCTTCAGTTATTATGTACACCATGCAGGTTGTCAGGTGGGGACGATCTGTATATGCAAATATCCAGAAATTCATCCAGTTCCAGCTTACAGTTAATGTTGCAGCTCTAGTGATAAACGTCGTTGCTGCTGTTTCCTCTGGCGATGTTCCACTAAATGCAGTCCAGGTTTGATGCCCCCACTCTTATCTGTCAGAGATTGTTTAATTTATTCTTTACGCCTATATGTTTCTGTATGACTCCCATGCTTGGCTGGCTTCCTCTTTGGGCAGCTTCTCTGGGTCAATCTCATTATGGACACTCTTGGAGCACTGGCTTTGGCCACAGAGCCCCCTACAGATCATCTGATGCATAGGCCACCTGTTGGCCGGAGGTAAGGATTTATTGGTGATTTATCAGCAGTTGAGATTTAAGTGAGTGTGTGTGTGAGAGAGAGAGGGAGAGAGGGGAGGTCATGCAAATATTGTCTTTGTTTTTCTACAGTAAATCTTTTCCACTTTTGCACCCACAGTGGGGAGAGGGAGAAAAAAGGAAACAGAGGGGGGAGAGAGAGAGAGAGAGGGGGGGGGGCGGCGGCACAGGTTCATGCAAATATTTTTGTTTTTCAACAGTAAAGCTTTTCCACCCTTGTGCCCATCGTTCTTGATATCTTGATTTTCCTTTTCTGAATGTTGCACTTGGCTCACCCATTTATACATTTCATGGGAAGATGTATGAATGTATTTAGTTGTATCTTTTATGACCAGAGAACCTCTCATAACCAATATTATGTGGCGCAACTTACTGATACAGGTAAAAGATCAATGTAATTTCCTCTGTGCTAGGCTCATCTATTGTTTGCCAAAAGTTATAATTGTAAATTTTGTATTGCAGGCTGTTTATCAAGTTTGTGTCCTCCTTGTCCTTAATTTTCGAGGAAGGAGCCTGCTAAATTTGAAGAATGATGGCAGTGATCATGCGAACAACGTGAAGAATACTTTGATCTTCAATGCATTTGTCCTTTGCCAAGTAAGCGTCATTCTTTTGAGTCAATATAATGGCGGGATGAAATGTATGCATGAGTGGTTATTCATGTTGGACAGGGAGGCTTTTAGTGACCTTCTCTCTTTGCTTGAAAAAGAGGGTAATAAATTTTTTACCTTAAAGCATCTGTCAAATAGCATATCATTTGAACTGCAGATTTTCAATGAATTCAATGCTCGGAAACCAGATGAATTAAATGCGTTCAAAGGGATCACCAAAAACCGCCTCTTCATGGGAATAGTGGGTCTAACACTTGTTCTGCAGGTCAGTCATGCTCTGTCTTATTAGATGTGTTCGGTTTTTCTCCCTAAACCATTGTGATCCAATTTCTCTCTGGATTCCTTCAGGTCATTATAGTCGAGTTTCTCGGAACATTTACTTCAACAGTAAAGCTTAATTGGAAGCAGTGGCTCATATCGATCATTATTGCTCTCATCAGGTTAACACTGACATAGATTTCAACAAATATGGTGAAAAATTTTGTTGATTTCCTCTTTTTATTCTGTCCAAGGTTGGGTGTATCTCATGCTTTGTTCAGGTTAACTGACATAGATTTCAACTTATATGGTGAAATTCGTTGGTTTCCTCCTCTTTCTATCCTGTCCATGGTTGAGTGCATCTCTCTCATGCTTTGTCCAAAATTCTTGTCGTTCTTCTTGGTAAACTGATTCTGTGTTTGATTCCTGAATAGTGACAGATTTTTCTTTTGCCTTTCTTTCCTGGCTGGCTTAGTGCCAAACTGGCAGTTTTGTGAATTTCCTGAGTCAATATCCTCAAGGCTGGTCATGACTGATTGTGTTTGCCTAATGATGGAATTTCTTTTTCCTTTTAATTTTTTATGTAGTGTTTTTTAAAGCATTGAACCTTGCTTAATTGATGAACATAGGTCCGAGAGTAAATAATCTTTGGTCATGTCCCATCTATACTAGTGCTAATGTGTTGTCTATGTCTCTTGTTTTTGTTCTTGTTTGTGATCAGTTGGCCTCTTGCCATTGTTGGGAAACTGATACCTGTTCCAACGACTCCCCTGAGTGACTATTTTGCTAGGATAATATGCTGCCGTAGAGGTTCCTGAGGTATGATGGTAGAATTTGTCGTGGAGTCTTGTGTTTACTTTTTATTCTGAGCCCGTCTAAGATTGTGACATTTTGCTCTTCAGGTTACCTCATCAATGGCGAGAAACACATATAGCTACATGCCAATTCTCTTTCAGCCATACTTCCTTATAAATAGGGGTGAGCTTAGAACTTGATAACCGGACCAGTTGAAATCTATAGGTTCTCAAGTTCTAAGGTATACAGGGTAGGTTCTAAGTTCCAAAAAATGAAAAGTTTGTTTTGATGGATAGATTTTAGATTTTTAGTTGGAGAAACTTGGAACCTCGAACTTAAAACTTAGAATAAGTTTTAAGGTTTTTCTTGGTCCATATCTCTGTGCGATCCTTCAATATTTTATGCCGTTTGATGATGAGTGTATAATTTGAAATTACTAATCTAGATTTTCATTTTATAACTAAGATTTTTACTTTATTAATGTTTATATTTTTTGTATGTCTAAATATAAATTATGGTTGTTGAACTGTAATCGTTCAAATAATAATATAGGTGAAATCTAGATATACTCTGATATCGATTTTGGAACTTGTAACAAGGTAGATTTTAAGTTCTAGGATCACAGGTTTTGGGGTATTTCGGTAGGTTCTAGTTTCCAAAAAAAGAAAAACTTGTTCCAATGGATAAAACCTAGAACCATTTACCCTTACTTTTGACGAACTTCAAATCTAAGAAAGTTAATGTTGTGAGGTTTAGGGCTTTTGAATCATATATTTCACTTGTAATAGTGTTTAGGACCTCACAAATTTTGAAGCTTGAGTTGAGGCAATAGTTCATTTTAAAGAACTGATCTTATATTTTGAGAAAGTTTGGCTCCTTTCAGTCAAATCCTTGATAATGTAAGGTTTGGATCATTCAAATAATCTAATTTGCATATAATGGTGTTCATTTTAATTCAAATAGATTTTCACAATCATTGCAGCACTAGTTAGTGGAATGTTGGCCTTATGCTTCGCAAGAAAGAAAAGTCTTGATTTTGCTCGAGGATTTTTCTATATTGTGAGGAAAACGTACTTTGTATTATTCAATAAAGTTTAACATATATACATCAAAATAAACCCTAAAAGTGGTAAAGACCCATTTATCCTTTTTACTTCAAACACTCTCCTCAAGCTGAATCATAAATATTAATCATGCCCAGCTTGTTATAAATATGCTTTTATCCTCCCATTAGTCAAGGATTTAGTGAAGATGTCTACAAATTGTTCGCTGGTTCAAATATGATTGGGAAGAATTACTCCACTTTGTAGTTTCTCTTGAATAAAATGACAATCAACCTCAATGTGTTTTGTTCTCTCATGAAACACAGGGTTGGGAGTTATATGTACTGCAGCTAATTATCGCATCATAGAGTCATGGGTACTAAACCTTTAAAGCATAACTCAGTCAATAATTGTCGAATCCACACTAATTCACATGGCTTTATATCCTGACTTAGCACTGGAGCAGGCAACAACACTTTGTTTCTTATTTTTCTATGATACCAGATTTCCTTCGACTAAGGTACCATACCTAGTAGTTGATCTTCTATCATCTGGAGACTCAGTCTAATCAGCATCAAAAAATCTTTCAACATTGTTATGGTCATGGTTTTGGTAGACAATTCCTTTCCTTGGAACTTTCTTCAAATACCTCAATATTCAAATAATTACATCCCAATGAGATATACAAGGAGAAGATAAAAATTGGCTTACTACACTAATAGGAAAAATAGTGTTTGGTCGAGTAACTATAAGATAATTCAGTTTTCCTACCAATATTCTATATCTTTTACGATTATTAAGAATTTCTCCTCCATCAGTGACTAATTTAACCCCTTGTTCCATGGGTGAATCAAGAGGCTTCGATCCCAACATACTTGTCTCAGTGAGCAAATCCAAAACATATTTTCACTATGACCGAACAACACCTTTTCTGTGATTGCGCGACTTCAATTCCTAGAAAATATTTTAATTTTCCTAAGTATTTAGTTTGAAACTGTTGCTGAAGATAGGTTTTTAGCTTAGTTATACCAACCAAGTCATTTCCCATGATGATAATATTATCAACATACATAATCAATAATAGTTTGCCTCTCCTTGATTGTTTTTTTTTTTTTGGTAAAATTGCCTCCTCCTAATTGTTTATAAAAGAATGATCATTTTTGATAGCCCAAAAGATAGTACAACCTCAGAAAATCTTCTAAACCATGCTCGTGGAGATTGTTTCAAACCAATAAAGATTTTTTTAATTTGCAAACTAGTCCAGACCCCCCGAGTAATAAACCCCAAAGGTTGATGCAAGAAAACATTCTTAACATCAAGTTGAAATAAATGCCAATTATATGTTGCGGCAAGAGAGATTAAAATACAAATAGAAGTAAGTTTGGTAACAGGAGAAAATGTGTCTAGATAGTTAGCCCCATACACCTGAACATACCTTTTGGCAACAAGTTTTGCTTTTAAACAAGCAAGAAAACCATTGGGGTTGACTTTTACAACATATGCCCATCAATAATCAATATCAGTCTTGCCTAGAGGAAGTGATACTAAGTCCCAAGTTTGATTAATTTCGAGAGCTCTTAATTTTTCTTTCATTGTTGTCCTCCAATGAGAACTCTCAACGACAGATTTAGGGATAGGATATTGTTCAACAGTAGTTAAAAAAGTTCGAAAAGTAGGAAACTCGGAAGAGTGAAATAAAATTTACAATAGAATGTTGAGTACAAGTACGTGTACCTTTGCGATGAGAAATAAGAAGATCAAGATCATATACAAGAGAAGAGTTAGCTAATGGCGAACCTGGAGCAGAAGATGACATGGTAGCGATGGGAGGAGCGAGGGGAGTAGTAGTAGCGACATGAGGATGTCAAGTATAAATCTAGAGAGTAGGTGGTTTCTCTGTAGATACTAGTAATACAGTTGGAATAGTAGATCGAATGGTGATCATATACAAGTTTTCATCCAATTTAGACACATTAATGGGAACATTATGATAATGAGTGGATTCAAAAAATGAAATATCAGCTGCTATAAAATATTTTCTCAATAATGGAGAATAACAGTTATTATCCCTTTTAAGTGCGAGAATAACCCATAAACATACACTTGATTGTCTTGGGATCAAGTTTTGATACTCCAAGTCGATGATCACGAGCAAAATAGACACAACCAAAGATACGAGGTGGTAGGACAAACAGTGGTTCATTAGGAAACAAAGTGGAAAAATGAATACCACCTTACCTTGCAGAATAGAAGAAGGCATGCGATTAATGAGATAACATGCAGTTAGAACAACATTAGATCAAAAGGTTTTCGGGACCTTCATCTCAAATAACATGGATCTAGTAACTTCCAATAAATGCATATTCTTCCTTTCAGCAGCACCATTATGTTATGGAGTATCAAATTAGAAAGAGTCATGGATCATATCATGTTGAGTCATAAAATCAGAAAAAGATGTGGAAAAGTACCCTTAACATTATCATAACGCAGAACTTTAACACATGCCAAATTGAGTATAAATTTCAGATATAAATGCACGATAAATAGAAAAAATAATTTCGAACGATCTTTGATTAAATATAACAAAGTAACTCTAGAATAGTCATCGACAAAAGTAACAAAATATCTGAAACCCGAATTATAAACTACATGACATGGACCCAAACTATATGAATGAACTAATAAAAACATAGATGCTGTTCGTTTAGTGACTCGAGGTGTGTAATTAACACGATGTAATTTGTCAAGTTGACATGACTTGCACTCTAGACTATAAAGAAATTGAAAACTAGAATCCAACTTTTGAAGACTACGTAGAGAAGGATGACCAAGATGACAATGGATTTGATGTGGGGACGCAACACTTGAACAAGCAATTGAAGAAGCATCTTCAAGTACATACAGCCCCTCTTCCTCATGTCCTCTACCAATCGTCTTCTTCGTAGTTAGATCCTGGAAAATACAAGAATCGGGATAAAAAGTTACTAAACACTGAAAGTTTTTGGTTAACTTACTAACAGACATGATGTTAAATGGAAATTGTGGAAGATAAAACACTAAGGACAACATCAATGAAGGAGTTGGGTTAACTGTGCAAATTCCCTCAACATGTGTAGGTGATCCATTGGCTAGAGTAACTATGGACGAAGACGAAGAAAGAGAGGAAAATATACTTGAAAGACCTAACATGTGATCAGAAGCCCCTGAATCAATGATTCAAGGACGAGAAGTAGCCGAAAGGCATGTAGTAGCATTACTTGTCTGTGCCAAAGTAGCAGTGGAAGAACATGCTATGAGATTTGAGATTGTTTGTACCGAGCATATTCCTCACTAGACATAACCACTACTTTGTCTTCAAATGACTGTGGAGTATATAGTTAATATTAGACGTCGTATTAGTGAATTGGTGCTATTGCCCTGGTCTCCCATGTAGCTTGTAACAAATTGTTTTAATATGACTAGATTTGCCACAATAATGACAAACTCGTATAGTCCCCGAATTATCAGTAGATATGTGAAATTGTCCATATGGATGCTGATGACCTTGACCTCTTCCTATTCTTATGCCTCGACCTCCTCCTCGGACACCATGCCCATTATATCCGCCACGTTTTCCTCCATCACTCCTATTACCACTACCAGTTCGAGTTTGGGACACAAGAGTTGAACTCTCCACCATAGTTTGAGAAAACTCACGAGATACTCGAAGAACTCGAGCAAATGTATCTGTGAGTGACGCTATATTCTCTCCTCAAAGAATTTGAGACCTAACTAGAACAAGACTTCCTAAGAATTCCATTACAATCAATTGTTCCCTCTGACGTTGCATTTGTTGAACATCAGCTGAAATAGGAATAATGGCATTCAACTCCTCATACAATCTCTTAAAGTCTGCAAAGCACTGGGTAATAAAGCGTCCCTTCCTTTCAAATCAATAAAACTCATGCGATAGCTCATAAATCCGTGACAAATTATCTTGGCCAGAATACAACACATTCAAATACTCACATAGTTTTCTGACCGTATCAATATGAGTTACCATGTCAACTACATTACTTTCCATAGAATTTAGCATTTGACCAAGAATACATGCATCAACATCATCCCAAATTATACCATCTCTGACCTTAAACTCAGTTAAGTGTCTATGTTGATTATTGCCTGTCAAATTAAGCTTCACGATTTTCTTCCATTGGTGGAAGTTAGCACTACCCGCGAGCTTCTTATTAGTAATTTAATTAGACGAAGAGGAAATCACCTTAGTCATCACAGTATTATTCTACTTCAATTGTACTTTTCGAGTGATCGCTGATTTTCCAAATAATAATAAGCAAACTCTAACCTTAGCTTCCATCAAACAACTCAGCCTCAATAATTTAATAACCCAATATTACCACACAAGATCTCCACAACCCACACAAAGTAATAGAAATTGCCACCAATTCATAGACCCTCAAATTAACAAATGTATAATTTGAAAATGGTCAGTAAACTTCCCAGCCATCAAAGACGACGCAACGCAGGCCATAGAAACTCCATAAGATCAATGTAAAGGGACAAAAAAGAATTTCTCCTTTCAATCGCAAAGAAAACACCTCAAAGTCCTTTCCTGC
The DNA here is from genome assembly GCA_017140325.1 of Eucalyptus leucophloia subsp. euroa. Taxonomy (NCBI): domain Eukaryota; kingdom Viridiplantae; phylum Streptophyta; class Magnoliopsida; order Myrtales; family Myrtaceae; genus Eucalyptus; species Eucalyptus leucophloia. Next base: position 30,707,716 of record CM029470.1, read on the forward strand.
ATGAGGGCACTAGTGCCTATGCTTTGTGCTCCATTATATATTGTCTATCCTCATGCGAATCAAGCAAGTCAACAACCAAAATCTGCCCAGCAAGTTGCGTGAGACGTGATGGAGCTGTGCGACCAAAATCAGCGACCCAGCGAGCGGTGTGGGTCATGCGATGGAGCCGCGAGATGGTGCCGCACCAGCTGTGCAAGCTGCGCAAGCTGTGCAAGCGACGTGGGTCACGCGATGGAGTTGCGTGAGCTGCATAAGCCATGCGAGCCACATAGGTCGCACGAGTCGTGCGAGGCACGCGAGCCACGCAAATCGTGTGAGGGAGCCACATGAAAGGTCAAGAAAGAATTGTGTAAGAAAGAGAGAAAGAAGGAGACACTTGACAGTGACAAGCCACAACGGTGACGGCCGACTGTTCCGATGAGTCGACGATGATGAGTGGCTGCTCCGTCGACCAGGGTTAATCCTTAGGCTTTGATACCATGCGAGGAAAACGTACTTCGTATTATTCAATAAAGTTTAATATATATACATCAAAATAAACCCTAAAAGTGATAAAGATCTATTTACTCTTTTTACTTCTAACATATATGATGGTGGGTTACCATTGTTTTGAGGTCTATTTCTCATGACATGTGAGATTGTGATTTTCTATTGTGTTTGTGGACTAAATTTGCATATCATAGGGATCTCTCCCTAGAGGGTTGTAGAATCTTTTCGGCCTTGCGGTTTGCTTAGGTCTTGTTTGGTTAAGCTTTTTCAAGGGGATTTCCCAGAGTCTATTAAGGAAAATATAAAGTGTTTAGTAAGTGTTTTTGAGATCCCATTGGCCAAGTGCCTATATTGGGAAGGCCCAAAGCCAATGCTTTGGGTTTTCAACATTGTGGCAATGCAAGTCCTAGGACACTGGTCATCTCTTTACTATTACTATTCATCTTCCCCAATTTGCATTGAAGAGCTATAAGAGGTTGACGATTGTCGCTAAGGGGTTACATGTGCCCTTCGATTGTTGCCTAGGTCGCATGACCTAGGGCGTCACCTTGGTCCCAATGGCGATTGAGGTTAAGTGACCTAGGTGAGGTTGTTCCTTGGGTTGTGTAACCTAGGGTGTTGTCGGAGGTTGTGCGACTTGCCTAAGGTCAACCTAGGTAGCGGGCGACGTCGAGCAACCTAGGTGACGGTTGCTTGAGGTTGCATATCGTCGAGCATTAATTACTCTAGATTCTTTTATTTCCATGTAAAGATCATTTCCTTCATGAGTACGTTCACCTAAGCGACCCTTGCTTGGGTTGCTCGATCTAGGCGATGCTTGAGGTCATGCAACCTTAGGCCACCTTGCCTAAGGTTGGCAACCTTAGGTGAGGATGCCTAGTAAGTGAGCTCCGCCGGATTAGTTTTGATTTAAAAAAATAATAATAAAAATAAAGTTCTTTTGTGAATGTAAAACGGCATTTAAGTCACAGCTCTCTTTCAATGTACTTTAGAGTTATAATTTGCCAAACAAGATAGCATTTTGATGTTATACTTAAAATATTCTTGTTATTGCTTAGACTCGAAAACAATTTTAGCCTAAAAATATTTGCATTTTCTCAAAGTCATTTTCCTAAAGCAGAACCAAATGGGACCTTAATAAGCTCACGGTTTTAAACAATTGGGGATTGCTGTGACAGGCTTCCCCTCCTAACTATTTACCTAATAATCCTTTTTTTACGCATGATTATGTCTTTTCGGCTTTGCTTTAGATATACTAGTTGCGAATTTGATGCCGCTTCTAGTACAAACCCAGGGAAATGGTATTGGTTAACAAAATAATCCAAAATGTTTTGTGATTGTTCCGAATTAAAATGAATTTTTATTTGTGTAAAAAAATATGTATTCTTTTATAATTGTCGCATATTTTATTTAGCGAGTTTCCATTTATTCACGTTACTTGAACTTGAAGATTCATGTTTATGAAGGTTAGAATTATTTTCTTAGTCCGATGGGATTAATTGTTATGTGATTAAGCTCTTCATTAGTCATTCTATTGTGGATCCGAGTTTACAAGGCCTAGTAGGGGAGAAGTGTTAAAAAAGTCATAAACATTTTATATTTATGTCAATTTAGTCTTAAATCTTGTTACTTTTTGCCAATTTAGTCATTTTTGGCCAATTTAGGCTGAATTTTGCTGATTGGGTGTCGGTTAGCTAACGTAGCCTAATCGGCACTAACATAAACAACTTTTAATAATATTTTAATATTTTAGATTTTTTTTTCTTTTTTTCTTCTTCTCCTCCTTCCTTCGGCTGGCGAGATCCTCGCCGGCCGAAGGAAGGAGGAGAGAAGAAAAAAAGAAAATATATTAAAATATTAATAATTGGTTGGTGTCCAGTCGGCAAATCTGACTAACTTCAGTTGTCGAAGGAGGAGGAGAAGGAAAAAAGAAAAAGAAAAAGAAAAATTCTAAAATATTAAATATTATTAAAAGTTGTTCATGCCAGTGGCGATTACATCACGTTAGCCGATTGGCGCTTAGTTAGCAAAATCCGATCAAAATTAGCCAGAAAAAAAAGTAAATCTAAACTAAATAAAAAGGTTTAGAAATAAATTGTGACAAAAGAAAATGTTTTGACTAAATTGGTACAAATACAAAAAGGTTTAGGACTTTTTTAACACTTCTCCCGACCTAATAGCCTTATGTGTTTGGAGATACAAAGGCAATCTCTCTTGAAATAGTGAGAAGGGTTGAGCTATCAGACAACATATTTTATGAACTTGAAATACATTAGTGCTATAGGGGAAAATTGTTTAAAAAGTTCTAAATCAACTGTACTTTTTTTAACTCAATTCGAAACATTTTAATTTTGTTAATTGAGTTTTAATTCTATTCAAATTGGCCAATTGAGTCCTAAACTCTTTCAAATTTGTTATGTGAGTTTATTCGATCAATTTTGATGGAATGTTGATCGTTTTTTATTGTGTGGTTGGCAATGACGTATATAAATTTTGATAATATTTAATATTTTTTTCTTTTCTTCTAATCATGGAAGATTTTTATGCTCTTGAAATATAAAAATTCAAAATAATGAACAACTTGGCTCTAATACCATTCTTCTGATTAACTATACAATCTAGAAGGGGTGAACAAGTTGACTTATGAAAACTAAACAAATTTTGTGGAATGAGATAAGTAAAGTTTAAAATATGTGGAAAGTGCTTGAAATTGACAATGTCAAGGGCATTATGTTTCCATCAAATGTAAAAGAGAGAAATTAATGTATATAGAGTTTATGGTGGTTTGATTTGCGATTAATGTCTACGTTTTAGTCTTCCAGATTAAATTGACATAAATAGGCTTAAATTCACAAGTAATTTCTTGAGTAGTTGCAGTGTAGTAGGTATTACTTCTTCTTGAAGTTGTTACATCACATAATCAAAATTCAAGCACCACTACAACGCTTGAGCACCCCTCAAATTAAATTACAATCTTTGACGAGTAGTCTCAATGGCAAAATGAACTTCTTGCTCATAATAGTTAGAATATCAATGCATCATTTAAGCTTTTTTTGTTTTGTAGTTGTATCTGTTTTCAGCATGTCTTGATCTTGTTATGTAGTCTTCAATCTCCCAAATAGCCATTGGATAATGTCTAAATGTGTTTTGTTCAGCTTGTTCAAAGAGTTTTCGGCCTCCAAAGTCCTTCGGAGAAATATTAGGGTGTTTGGTAAGTCAAATAAGCCTTTTTAGATAGTTTTGATCAAATGTTGGTCTTGAAAATGTTGAAAGTTCAAGTAAGTAGAGACTAGCCTTTCAAGGTAGAATTTGCCAAATATTGAAACTGATGTTAATTTTTTTTTTGTAAATTTGTTTTTTATTTTGCCCCTCACTGCTACTATTCATTTTCTTTGCGAGGGCAGCTATTGATGGTCAACGAGGTTAAATTTGATCGGTGAAGGACTGATAGGAGATTGATGAAGGGTCAACAAGGTCATGCGACCCATGTAATGGCCACTTGAGGTCACATGACCCTCGCTAGGCCCTCAAGGTTGTGCGACCTTGGCTGATAGCTTGAACCCTTTGTTGGAGCCTACTAGACTCGTTAAATAGGTGGATCGGGTCGTAAATAGTTTGACCAAAATCGACACATTTAACTCGTTTTTAACTCATTTATTGTATTGCAAATTTTTTAACTCATACCTGATCCGACCTATACTCGATCTATACTCGATCTATACACCTATTTAACGAAACCTAAAAAATATATATATATTAAAAATGGTATTGCTAACATGGTTTTATACAACACAAATTTAATTGAAAATTTTTATAAATTTTAAAATAATCATTTTAAAAAATTGAATTTTAATTATTTTTTATTTTTTAAAAATTAAAATTTTGATTATTTTTTAAGAATATAATTTTTAATTATCTTTTTCTCTTTTCTCTTTTCTTTTTTTTCTTTCTTTTCTTTGGCTAATCATCGGCCACGACGACAACCGGCGACTGACCACATGCGAGCTGGCTTGCCCGGCTCATCGATGCCAACGAGCTCTAGGCTCGCTAGATGGCAAGGCTTGAGCCTCACTAGATGTCAGCGAGGTCTCCGCCTCACCAGATCCAGTGAGCTTGAGCTCGCGCTCGCCCAACGCCGGCAAGCTCGAGCTCGCCCTTAGCCGGATCTAGTGAGGCTCAAGGCTTGCCAAATGTCGGCGAGCCTTGAGCCTCGCCAGATCGGCGAGGCTCGAGCTCCCTCTTTGTCGGATTTAGCGAGGCTCGAGCCTCACTTGATGTTGGCGAGTTCGAGTCTCGCTCAATTGGCAAAGCTCGGGCCTCGCCAGATTCGGTAAGAGCTCACTCGACACCAGCGAGCTTGAGGCTCGCCTAATCGATCGCCGACCATTGCCATGCCGGCCACCGGAAGAAGGAATAAAAAAAAAAAAAAGGAAAGAAAATTAAAACAAAAAAAATTATAATTTCGATTTTTATAAAAAAAATATTTTTGTAAAGTTAAAGAGTGAAGGGATAGATTGTGTGGTTTGGGTTGAAAATGGGTTTTAAATCTAACCCTTTTAAGACCCACTTAAGACACTTATCTTAAGTCTTTAATTGTTAAACCTATTTAATTAGTCTCTTCAAAAAACAAGTGATTTATTTATGATTTAAATTGGTCATATATGGGTTTAAGACCCATTTTGCTACCTTTAGAGCCTACAAAGGGTTTGATTTGTTTTTATAAAAAACATACAAAAACTACAAGCAAAGCCCTTTCCATGTTTTTTTTTTTTTTTTTAAACCAGACACTAGTTCAATCAAAGTTGCTTTACAAAGAACGTTTAACCAAATGCAATTTGCATTTGCCCAAACACCATTAGGCTAAAAAGTCTTTGTATTTCTATAATGAAAATTCAAAATATTGAACCAAACACACAATAAGAGCATTGACATAGCTATTGAAGATAATCAACACAATCATTGAAGATCCTGTTTGCTCATTCAATCAAAGTCTTCCTATTAATGGCATATTTTCCATTTTCCACAAATAGAGTTGAAATAAAATGAATCTACATTTATCGAGCGATAATGAAAAATAAAAGGTTTTGTCAACTTCAAAGTATGACAATTTTTCTCCGCGCATGAACTAAAATTATTTAGACACTTTAAGCTTTAAAAATCACACTTTAATTTCCTGAAACCTCTCATTTGGATATTTGATTTGTGAGAGTATTACTATTCCCTGTTCATGACGGAATATCAGCAAAATTATAATTATATTAAACTATGAAGTCATAAATATAAGGGACAATTCCAAATAAAAGTGTAAAGTGCCACCAATTTTTTAAATAAAGGCTTTAAGTGAACTTTATTTTAGATTAGGGTTTGAAGTGGATTTTATTTATAATAAAGATTCGAAATAGTTATGTTAGTTTCAATGAATGACATGACCTCATAAGTTAATCAATGACATTTCTGTCATTTACTTTTTGAATTAAAAAACATGTAGAAGGGTTGGGGCCTTAGCATGTTTTTTTTTTTTTTTTTTTTTTTAATAAATATTTGTGTTTTTCTAAGTTTTTTTTTTTTATTTTTTGTGGAGAGAAAAAAATAAAAAAAAGGAAAAAGGAAAGAAAAAAAGTAAATTAAAAAGTAAATGAGAGAAATACCTTCGATGAGCTAGTGAGGTCAAGTCTTTCGTTGAGATTAATGTAGTAATTGAGGCTTCTAATTGAAATAAGAGTCATTTCAAATTTTTATTAGAGAAAATGAGAGGAGTTCGCATACTTATTATAATTTTTTTTCCAAATATGATAGTGTATTTATATAAAATAAAGAAGAATACCTAGTACACTTTTTTTTAGCCACCACATTTTTTTTCCATTTCCAAAACTGACCCTAGGGTTTTTTCCTTCCCACCATCCCTCTCGCGCTCTCTACTAAATTCCTCTTCCCTCAGGCGCATTCCAGCTTCCTCCGACGCGACCAGGTCCTCCGCCGCTCCCCCGTCGTCGATCGCTTCCGCCTCCGCCTCCGCCTCCGCGGTCGGACGATGGACGGCGCCCAGAAAGGCCCGTCGTCGCTGATCAAGCAGCTCGCGTCCTGCAAGCAGTCAACCCGCGACCGCTCGCTCCGCGTCCTCCTCAAGACGTGGCTGCCCGCGCAGCCCGGCCTCTCCGAGGAGGCCATGCGGAAGCTCTGGAAGGGCCTCTTCTACTGCGTCTGGCACGCCGACAAGGCCCCCTACCAGACCCACCTCGCGGACCGCCTCTCCTCCCTCCTCCTCTCCCTCGATTTGCCCCTCGCCGTCCACTACTTCTCTGCCTTCGTGCTCACCATGCGCCGCGAGTGGGTCGGCATCGACGCGCTCCGGCTCGACAAGTTCTACGTCTTGATCCGCAGGTTCTTGAGCTCCTCCTTCGCCCTCATGAGGAAGTACTCGTGGGATTCGGGGCTCGTGGGGAGGTTGGTGGGGGTCTTGGAAGAGAGGGCTTTGCTTGCTGACGATAAGCTCCAGGGGAATGGCGTTAATTACCATATTGCCACCGTGTATCTCGAAGAACTCAGGCCTTTTCTGCCTGCCAAAGCGGAGACCCTGGAGGTTTTGCTCAGTCCCTTCTTGCATGTGATGGGGAGGTCGTCGGATAAAGTGTTGCTCGGTAAGATCAAGGCTAATGTGTTTGATACGTTGTTCAGGATGGGGAAGGGTCTGTTGGATGCGAAGAAGTCGGGGGTTGAGATTGATTTGGGTGATGATTTAGTTGTTTATGGAACCATAGCCTTGAATATGAGATTTTCGAGCAAATTCTTCGAATTAGGATCTTCAGCTGAGTGCAATCAGGGGAACAGGAAGCTGCTGTTTGGCTTGCACGAGGAGTTCTTGAAGTTGGAGAAGGATTTGGCTTCTTCGGAGTTCGAGATTCCCATTCCTTATATTTGTGCCAATGACGATCATGAGGAAGTGCCAGACTTGATTCCCATTGGTAGCGAGACTAAAATTGATGATGCTGATTTGGGTTTTCAAGAGAACGTTACGAATGGAGTTAAGATTATCAAGAAGCTAAAAAAAGCTAAGAAGGCTCTTGGTGGCATGGAGGCAGAAGCAAAGAAGAAGAAGAAGAAGAATAAAAAGAATAAGAAGGATGTGAATCTTGATAATAGCACTTTTGATGTGGAGAATGCTAATCCTGACTATTTGATGTCGGAGTTCACGACGGATGAACTTAACAGTAATGGAAACATGATCTTCGATGAATCTATGATGTCTAACCTCCAAATGGAATTTGAGAAGGTTGCCGCTGCAGAGGGTCTAAGAATAGATGTTCCTACTAACTGGGATGCGGAAAAGGCCACAGTAAATGGTGATAGCTCCAAAAAGAGAAAGAGAGAGAAGACTAGAGATAGGCAGCGATCTCTCAAATGTGAAATGACTGAGATTGGAGATGATGGAGGTGCACCCTCTGCAAAGAGCGGGGACAAGAGTGTTAAGCGAGTCAGATTTGCGATGAAGAACAACTTGGTGTGGAAGCCTCACACTCCCTTACCTCCGCAAGATCTAAGGTTGCCACCTTCTGCTACTCCTAGAGGAAGTGCACTCAAGAAGGGGCTGTCTCCTGGGCCCATTATGGAGATGCCCCCCTTGGGGAAAAAAGCAAGACAGCATGCGAGAACTGTAAAGAAGGTCCGAAAGACGATAAAGAGCATTTCACCTGCAGTCAAACGTCTGAAGAAGTTGAAGGCGCTATCTCCCTAGTGGGTTTAACTTTGTAAGATCAAGTTTTAGGAAACACAGATTCAGTTTTAATTGTTGATGTTGGATTGTTGTCCTTGGACTCTCAGGGATATCTACCTGGTTGGTTTAATTTTGTATGATCAGGTTTTAGGGAAACACAGATTCAGTTTTAATGCTTGATGTTTGAATGTTGGCCTTGGACTCGACTTTCCCAACCATCTCTTACTTCATTGCCTTATTTGTGCTGATTTTGGATTCTTGAATACAACATTGATAGGGAAATATTGTGAAAAATGGACAATGAAATTGAACCAGAAACAAATTCAAAGAATGAAATCAAATAGAATTGACATTGTTGTTAATGTAGTTGCTCGTTGATTGCCCATGCTTATGAACCTGTAGCTTTTTGGGAGTTGGCCTCATGGATGGTTGCTTTCTTTTTGTTGAGGATTTGTCCTGGGGATTTTGCACATCTCTTAATGGTGTTGAAGCTTTTGTTAGAAAAAAAATGCCTCATAGTTGAAGATCTGCTATGTCAGTGATTGTTGTTGGTTTATAGATAGTTATAGGTGCTTTCATGGAGTCTAGTACTTCAACAACATGACCAGTGTCTGCAGTGTGCTTATTATTACTGCAATATGCACTTCCTTCTGGACCGAGTGCAGTCTGTTGGGAACTCTGACAGTAGCTGAACATGATAATGGTTTGACAAGAAAATTGAATGCTGTTATCTTTTTTATTGTCCCTTCTTGATAAGTTTGGACTTATATCTTACATTATCCTGGTTCTGGATGGTTGTTTCTAGTAACTATATAATTTCGTGCTGATTTGTCGATACCATATGATAAGATGAAGAGTCTACACGGTGCCTCTCATTAGAACCAAATTCTAGGCGTGAGGTTTGTTGATTGAAAAATGTCACCACTGTGGAGAGGTGATGAATTTTGTTGCAACCAAAGGGTAGAACATGCTACTATTCAGCAGATGAAAGAGCTACGATTCTGCTTGGAGATTGTGTGTATGCTCATCATGCAGTGCTGAAACGCATTTGTTTTAGAACCAGTCTTTTAGTGTTGAAAAACATTAAAGTTTCATATTCTGGTCTTGATGCTCCGGGGGAAATAAACGGCGTGCATCAAGAAATCACAAGTTAATTGCATAAGTACTTGGTGATTTGTGCTTTTTAAAGATCTGCTATTCAATTATGCCATTCTGTGCTTCGACTCCAACTTTTGATATCAGGCTTGGTTTAGGCTCCACATGTCTATTGCTTCCTATGATGTGTTCAGTCTGGCAGTTCATTTCACTAGAAGTCTCGCTAATTGAGTTTTGACCAGTCATTGAAGGATGAAAAATGTCACGAATCGGTTGATTATCAAGCAAGATTTTGTGATTTGCCCAATACTTGATTTCAGTTTTGAGCAATATGAAGTGAGTACTTTTATGGCTGCTTTAGCGAAAGCATGAGCATTACTCAGGAAGACATTGGTGACGATGTTTGTGCTTAGATGCAAAACCGTCTGTGGCTTACAATTCTGGCATCTCCTGGTTATGTTCATCCTAACATCTTGTTGCTCTGTCCGTTCTTTAAGGAGCTTGTTGAACATGGTATCTCTTCTCTTTGAGACATTATGTAGAATTTGGAGGGTAACTTTACGATTTCCTTGTTAGAGGTGGTATGGCTGTCGATCTGATAGTGATTCCATAGATCAGTTCACCTTTATATGCAAATACAGTTAAAGTTGCAGCTCCTGTGATAAATGTCGTTGCCACTGTTTCCTCTGTGATGTTCCGCTAAAATTGGTGCAGGTTTTGCTCTCTCTCTCTCTCTCTCTCTCTCTCTCTCGGTGACATTCTGTTATTTATTCTGTTACCTATTTGTCTTTGCTTGCATGCAATTTTTGGTCTGCTTTTTCTTTGACCAGTTTCTCATGGTCAATCTCATCAGACATTCTTGGAGCACTCATTTTGGCCTCAGAAGCCCCTACAGATCACCTGGGCTACGTGTCAGTTGGAGGTTAAAATTTGTTGGTGGCTGTGAATATATCAATTAAGGCAGCTTTGTGGTCGTGTGTGCGTGGGTGACACAATTCATGCAAATGAACTTTTTATGCTTTTTTTCGGCAAAGCTTTTGCCTTAGTGATGTCCACTTTTGCGCCCATAATCCTCGATATCTTTATTTTTCTTTTCTAATTGCTGTAGTCGGCTTACCCATGTAGATATTTTATGGTAAGATGTGTGTGCCTATGGTTGTATCTTTTATGACCAGAGAACCTTTTCATTACTAATATTATATGGCGGACCTTGCTGTTACAGGTAAATCTCAGTTTGATTGCCTTTCTGTCTGGGTTCATCTCTCGTTTGGAAAAGACACTAATGTAAATTTTGTATTGCAGTGTGTCCTGCTTGTTCTTGACTTTTGAGGAAGGAGCCTGCTAAATCTAGAGGACAGTGAACGAACAAAGCGAAGAATACTTTGATCTTCACTGTATTGGTCCTTGTCAAGAAAGTGTCCTTACTCCGTTGAGTCAATATTTGGGACGAGATGTGTGAGTATTCATTCCACTTGGGCCCTTGTCTGTTACTTTCTGTCAGTAAGTGGGCAGTTAGACAGTTATGGAGGAAGATTTGAAAGCATCAGCATAAGAGCAACGGTTAGAGGCCCTTTGGTGGAGACAGATGTATTGTGTGCTGTGTGAGCATCTATTTGGGCCCTGCCAGTGAGATTCGTGGGTGCAATTTCTCACAATTCATTTCATTGTGATAAGAGATAATCGTATTCTATAATTCAATCAGGATAGGGTTACCGATTTATAATTGTGATAAGAGATAATCGTATTCTATATAATTCAATCAGGATAGGGCTACAGATTTATATGCTTGACCCTACTAAAACATGCATTACTATTCTGCCCTTATTGCTAACAATACTTTCTAACGTTTAGCGAAAAAGAAAAAGAAAAACTTTTAACACCTCACCTCAATTTGGGATGTAGATAAAAAATCATCCTAATTTGGTACATAAGAAATTCACTCTATTCCCCCATTTGGATTTAGTAAAAATGTCTACGAGTTGATACTCCATCTATGTTAAAGCATAATCTCTCCTTTTTGAACTTTTTTTTCACACAAAATGACAATTAATCTTAATGTGCTTAGTTCACTTGTGGAAATAGGATTAGATGTAATATGAATAGTTGATTGATTATTACAATATAAAATTGATGAATTTTGATGGTGACATTTCAATGTCTAATAGTAACATCCTCAATCATAGTAATTTACCCTTCACATGTGCCATATATCGATATTCAACTTCAATGCTTGATGAGAAAACTATATGTTGTTTCTTATTCTTCCATACAACTAAATTATCTCCAAGAAACATATAATAACTTGAGGTAGATCTCCTATCCATAGGACATCTAACCCAATTGGCATCAAAGAAGCCTTTAGTATTTAGATGACCATAATTCCTAAATAATAATTATTTGCTTGGTGCTCTCTTCAAATATTTGACGATTTGAAGCACAATATCCAAATGAGTAATACGGGGAGAACTTTCGAATTGTGGCTTACTGCGCTAATGGTAAAAGATATATCAAGTCTTATAATAGTAAGATAGTTTAACTTATCGGTATCAAAGGTAAAAGATATATCAAGTCTTATAATGGTAAGATAGTTTAATTGATTGGCTATCTTTGATACTTCACTATATCATGGAGTAATTATCCATGTTCTTCATCATGTTTTACACTAGGTCTATAGGGGTATCTTTCGGGGTATCGACTGCTTTTGTTCCAAGAAATCTAACCTCACAAAAAATGTTAAGTATATATTTTCATTGAGATTAGTTGATATCGACATGTGAGTAGGCTACTTTAATACTAATAAAATATTGAAAACGTCCTAGATTTTTAGTATTGAATTATGTATACAGAAATTGTTTAAGTTTTCTAATATCATTTGAATCACTTTCTATAATAATGATATCATCTACATAATAAAAGGATACAGCCAACTAAAAGAGAGCTGAAAATTGAATGATTAATTTTACATTAGTTTAATCCAAATTTGAGAATCGCATCACTAAATCTACTAAACAAGTATGAGGAGATTATTTAAGTCTATATAAAGCCTTGTGTAAATGACATATTGCATTCACCCCCTGAGAAAAGAACCCGAGTGATTGCTCCATGTAGACCCATTCAACCAAAAGGCTTTTTTCACATTTAGCTAATGAAGTAGCCAATAATTGCACAACCAATGAAATAAATACATGAACATATGGAATTTTGGCCATCGGAGAAAAAATGTCATCATAGTCGACACCATAAGTTCATGTACACCCTTTTGTTACCAATTGTGCTTTCAATTGATCAAGAGTGTCATTCCAATGAACCTTAATAGTAAAACCCCAAGGAAGTAAGCTGCCAAGTTCAACTCTTAATTAGTGCCTACATTTCATCTTTGGTGGTATGACGCCATCTTAAATGAGCAAGAGCTTCAACAATACTACTAGACATAGTATAGAGGACAATGACAAGACAGATAATATAGGAGATAAAAGATCATAGATAGAAAATTAGAAACAGTATGACTCTTGTGAACACAGGCATAAAAACCAAAATAAGGAGCATAACGATCAACAGGATGACTAACACAAAAGTGTACACCTTTTCGAAAAGCAATTGGCAAATCGAAATCGAATAGAGTTTTGGTATTGTAATTAGTGGGGGAACATATGAATCAGCTACTAATATAGACTATTGTTCTAGTATGGATTGTACTGCATCAATGATAGGTGCGATTAGCAAACTAAAATCCTATGGATGTAGCTGGAGAAAGCAAAGGAAGTGGAATTGTTGATATGACACAACCATCACCATCACAAGACACCATTGGAACCACTAGAGAAGTAAAATATGGATGGTCTTTAAAGAATGTCACATTCGCAAATGTGAACATGCAATGATGAGTAGGATTGTAACATTTGTATCTATTCTAAGTCCAACAATATCCCACAAAGACATTTTTTAGCACAAATATCTAGTTCATCAAGATATAGGGTAATACAAGACAATGTACAAAACAAATACACCCATAAACTTGAAGAGTGAAAAGAGAGGATGATTTGGATGTAAAATAGAGAACGAGGTCTCCTCTCGCAAAATATAAGTTGAAAGCCTATTCAATAAATATCATGCTATAAGAATAACATGGCCCCAAAAAATTTTAGGTAGGTGTGACATCCTAAAATTTCAGTCATGTTTTCAATTAAATAAATCGGGCCTTTCATTGCTGCGCCTATAGTGTTTTTCTCTGAGCCGATCACTTACGAGATAACTAGATTATCATGTGAAGCCGTTAAGGGATTTTAAGGCAATAGACTTGAGAATTCGATTAGAAACTGATTACTTGACCGTACTTATCTGCAAAGATCATTATGGCATAGTTAAAAATCGATTAGAAATCAGAGATAGGTCATTTGACTAAGATAGGTGATCAAAGTGTGGGTGATATCACTAAATTGCAAAATTCTCGTCAATCAATAGTAAATCGATTTTTCTATCGTTTTGGTACTCTGTGTTCGTATTTGAACTCAAGATTTTCATGACAACCGAGAGTCGCAAATGTGTCGAAGATGTACAATGTGACTTAAAACAAATCGATCACGGATCAATTGTACTAAAAATTTCTAAAAACTATCCGGTAGGCTAGTTGACCGAGAGAGGGTCTTATTGGTATGGAATCGACTGGATCAATTGATCATGACTATTATGGATTTGGTGATGTGATTCGATGATTGTATGCATTGTTCTGACTTGCAGGATGGAACTGAGGCAAAGGTAAGCCATCTATCTCTTGTGTGCATAGGTAACCATTAGGTATATTTTCTTCCTAGTCAAAGTTTAGGAAGTGAACTTGCTGAGATGTCGTCTCACCATGTTGTGGGATAACATTTACAGGTCCTTAGATGGTTGTACCTCCTAAGCATTTTGGCCAAGCGAAGAAGGTCATTGAGTAGGTATCTTATATTCCGCTTCATGGGAACCCTAGGGGATGGGTCTATGAACTCAGAAGGTATGTTGTCTGGGTTGATGAGGGTCTACCCCATAAGATACCTCATCAATACAGATCGTGGTACCGTCGTGAGCGGAATGGAATCTGAGGTCCCTATGTCAGTGCTGGAGGTTGCTTTTGGGAAAAACACGGTAGATCCTCCTAGTGGTTCAGTGGTGGACCCGAGTCTATCGGATCCAGGGTCCCCGGAGTATTCAGTTGAAGACTCGAATGCTTAGAGGATCTGTAGTATTATAAACCCCCCCTTTTTGCAGACCTTGTATATATTGGCTAGTATTATTTATGACATAGTTTGATATGTGTATATAAGTGTATTGTGGTTTGAAAAATTTGTGGTCCTATTTTTCTATCCCATTTTTGTGATTGTTTGGGGATTTAATTATTTGCTTCCGTATGGGCATTGAAAATAAATGGGTTGGCGACGTGTCCTATGACATCGCTATTTAATCGACCACTGAACGATTGGCACGCGTTCGGAGGATTAAGGCATGACTGTAGGGACATGTGAAGCATGAGACAACGGGCAACATCAACAAGATTTCGATTTTTACGTTCAATGATTGCATTTTGTTGTGAAGTGTATGAGCAGGAAGTCTGATAAATAATACCATGAGAATCAAGAAATGATTGGAAACCAAAAGTTGTGGCAAGATATTCTCTAGCATTATTTGACCATAAATATTTGACAAATATATTATATTGATTCAACACTTCACAACACAATAATTGAGAGTAATGAAAAATCACCGTACGATATTTATTAAGAATAACCAAGACATTTGGGCAAAATCATCCATGATGTAACAAAATATCTAAATCCAGAGAAAGTGAATCATCTCAAATGGACTAGACACACAACTTTGAATGCAGGAAGGAAAAGAGACTATGATGTTTACCAAACTGACAAGCTTCACATTGAAAGATAGAGAACAATGTCTCCCTTTGGAGAATAGAAGTTGAGAGTCTATTAATTAAATAACACATTGTAAGAACAACATAGCCCCAAATTTTTTTTGGTAGATGCATGTGAAGTATGAGGCAACAGGCAATTTGGATGTAAAGTAGAGAATGAGGTCTCTCCCAGAGAATTAAAGTTGGAAGCCTATTAATTAAATAATTTGGATGAAAATAGAGGACGAGATCTCCCCTTAGAGAATAGGAGTTGGAAGCTTATTAATTAAATAACATGGTGTAAGAATAGCATGGCCCCAATTTTTTTTTATAGGTAAGATGCACAAGAAGCATGAGGCAACAAGTAACATCAAGAAGATTTCGATTTTTACATTCGATGACTCCATTTTGTTGTGAAGTGTGTGAGTAGAAAGTTTGGTAAATAATACCATGAGGATCAAGAAAAGGCTAGAATCTAGAACTTGTGGCAAGCTATTCTCTAGCATTATCCGACTGTAAATATTTGATAGAGATATTATATTGATTCAACACTTCAAAATAGAACAACTAAAAGCAATGAAAAATCTTTGTATGGTCTTTTATTAAGAATAACCAAGTCATTTGGGTAAAATCATCTACAAAAGTAACAAAGTATCTAAATTTAGAGAGCATCTTAGTGAACCACCTTAAATGGAGTAGACACATGACTTTGAATGAAGGAAGAAAAAGAGACTATGATGTCTATTGAATTGACAAGCTTCACACTGAAAGAATCTCACCAACTCGGACTCAAGAAATAGATGCCAAAGTACGTTCGATGTTGGGTGATCGGTACGACAATGCATCCGATATATATCGGTGGATGTATGCTTCATAGCTATGGCTGATAGCACATTTTTGTCAAGATAGTACAAACTATTTGATTTATGTCACCTACCAATCATTTGTCTAGTTCTTAGATCTTGAAAGACACAGCGAGGAGAAGAAAGATTATAGAAGAATTCAATTCTTAAGTTAATGGGCTAAGATAATTAAATTATAAAGACATTGTGATAAGCAAAGGACAAATGACAAAGAAAGAGAGGGACTTAAATGAGCAACTTCGGGACCACTAACTTGAGATTGTGAGCCATTTGCTAATGTGACTGAGTTTGCAATAAAGGAGATGTAGAATGAAATGAAGATAATAGGTTAGAGTTACCAGTCATGTGATTGGTAGTTGTAGAGTCTATAACCCAAGAGTTAGACACCGCATGAAACAAACATAATGAACTACCATGGAGATTTGTGCTAAAGTGGCGGTAGAAGCTAAAGATCATGTCATTTGTTGAGAGCCAACTAATGTATCAACTCAGCATGTGTCAATGTAACTAAATCATTGTATTCTACATAGTAGTGGAACTTGGTGGAATAGATAAGGGAGGGACAAGAGAATTCTTAGCTTCTACAGAGGCAGCAAGGTTTGGTCTAAGCTCTGGGGTGAAGAATACAATAGTAAACTTCTATATGTCCGGCTCTTTAACAATGATTGCAATAGCATGAGCCACAACCATTCCTAAAATTAAGGATACCATGAGTGCCAACCCCTCATCATGGCCTCCATAGCCTTCACTGTGAACAAAATTGCATCCACAAACTTAGTAACCACAATTGCGTCCTCCACATCCATTGGACCATGGGAAATCATAACACTCATCTCCAAAGTTGGTGCGTAAGAAATCTTTTTTGTGATTGTAGAATGAAGTGCTTGAGAGAAGACTGCATTTATTAGTAAGATGAGAGCTCTGAGATGTGGTATGTTGACAAAGAGATGAACTTAGGCCCAAGTGACTTGATTTTCTAGTATCACTCTTTGATCCTTTTCGTGTTAAAATAGCTAGATCAACTAATGTAGGAAGATGAGTATCTAATCACTCCTAACGAGTTGTGATCTGAGCATAATGATCGGATAAAGATTGATCTCCCCATCAAATATCAAATAATACTTTTCATGTGTCACATATTTGCATCATATTATTCTACCCAAAATAGAGCAATGCACATTTCTCTGTCTTAGCAGAAGCACATTGAATAAAGTGAGGACTAACCTCAAGGCCCATACTTTTCCATAAAAGAGTCCTATTTATTGCATCTCTCACAATCCAATCGGTAGTTTTTTTTCTTCTTGACAGTGTTGTAGATATAAAATAGTCAAGTTGTGTGTGGCAGTAAGATAGATCTTGACCGCTTTAAACTAGGACGAATAATTAGTTCCATCCAACTTGATAGAGGTTAACTGAAAGTGATCAAAAGGGGATCCAGAGGTTGATCTAATATTCGGCATTGGTGAATAATGAATGTGATTGAGCCAAAAAAAAAAAAGAAAAAAGAAAAAGATGAAAACTTCACAGCAATCAACATGTAACTTTAGTAATTTCTGAAAAAGATAGGGCTTCATCCACAGTACTTCACCGAGACATCATAAAATCTTGGAATCTATACACAACCCCAGAACGTATGATTCCATCAATCTCCTCCAAAATGAAGCACATTAATTCTTCTAAATCCAATTCAATAGCATATCGTAATAACCAATACCAAAGTGGCCCCTAAATCAACTCCCATTGAGAAATAACTAGAATTATTCTTCAATTAAAAATCATCACAAAACATTCTCCCCCTGCTAGAATTTTGCACCTCTATAGGATTTCGAAAAGCACCCACTGTCCTTCCTCCACGAGGATCCCACCCGTAAATCTTGCCACGCTTACCGATCCCAACAATGGTCCAATATTCAATGTTTAATCGGAGAATTAAGGCATTTGTAGAAGTGAAAGTAATACAAGAGAAACCTTTCGTGACATCGGACCCGCGAGTAGGGAGACGCAGCTGAGTGAGGCGGGCCTGAACTCGTTGGAGCCGTGGGTGGGGTGACGCGGCTGGGTGACGCCAGAATAGAGGCGACAGTGTTGGGCAATGCTGGAATAGAGACGACAGATATGGGTGATGCCGGAATAGGGGCAACAGGTCTGGGTGACATCGCAACAGTAGAAATCGGTCAGGGTCGCTGGAATAGTGGCCTTTCGACTATATATATATGTGGCTCACGCCATGGCGAAGGTATAATCTTATTCTATAGAGATACAAACATATATGCTTAACCCTACTAAATCATGAATTACTAATCGACCCCATTACTGAAATACTTTCCAACATGATCCAACAGAGTTTCACTTCCACGTTGCTGTCCGATTTCTAATCGATTTTCCCCCGTTTCACAGACATTGGATTAGATTGTCAAAAAGTAACTCAAATCATAAAGTTTTTCCCTATTTCATGTTTTGTTTTTCATTCCTACCAATCACATTTGGACCTTACAATCCCTATGGAGTTGACAGTTATAAATGCAACATGCTTTAGGCCCTCCCCACTAGGATGGAGTGGCTTTGAGAATTCTATTCTTCTCATTTCAGGTCAAGTAAATTGAATCGAGCGCAGATGACTTTCAATTATTGAGCCTGTAATTCTATCAACTTATTAAGGCTTGTTTGGTAACGTTTCTAATTCTCAAATTTTCTATTCTTTTATTCTCCGGAGGAGGAAAAGAATATAAATTCGTTTAGTAACAGCTAATTTTTTATTTTTTAGTGGCCAATGAATTGATTTGGAATAGAAACAAAAAATATAAAACACATACTTCTTTGTTCCCATGAACATAAAGGAAATAAGGCAATTTTAGGAAAGTAAGCTCAACATAACCTAATGCTTGTCTTTACACAATCGACACAGGATTTAGTCTCTTGACCCAATCCAAGTCCCCTTTTTTGGGAAAATAAAAAATTCAGAAAATTTAGGAAAAAAGTTAGAAATTAGATTTTGAGTAGTTTTAATAGATTTTAGTGTTAATTCTAGTTTAGTTTTAATTTAGCAAAAAAAAAAAAAGTGAAAGTCTCTTAATGAAAATTGGATTAAAAAATAAATAAGCTTAAGGATTTTTAAATGCCGTTTTCTTTTAAAGATAATGTTAGGTCACGAAAACTTGGCGACTCTAGTCTTCTTCCCTTAAGATTCTATTGGAGACATCATTTAAGATCATTTGCAATTCTGTTCTAATAGAAAATTAGATAGCTTTGAACAAGTCTTTTGCATTATTATTTGTTTTATGTTCATAGCAGTCAAATAAGTTTGTGCTCCATGAATTTCCAATATCATTTGCTTGGAGTTTGATAAGTTTGTGTAAATAAGCGCACCAAAGATCGCCTCCATCCTCAGTTGTTCTATCATTGTTCATTTTATCAAGCAACCTTTGCTCTTCTTCTTGCAGCTAATAAAGCTTAAAAGATTTAGGCACCTGTTTATTGTCATGCTTAAAGTTCTACTATCAACCTTCTTACATTGTGAGTTATAGACTGGTGGAACCCTCCACTGCTATTTCTAGCCATCCATCTTTGACTAATTATTACATTGGATTTTTTGAGGGCATCTTATGATATTTTAATCAATTAAATCCTTACATCAATCCGGTTTTACTCAAATATGAATTGTTAAGTCCCTACTAACATTTTTATAATTTGAATGAAAAAAAAACCTTGAAATTTTCTTATAGGGTCACACTAAATACATTTATGTTTTTTTTTTCTATTCCTAGAATAGAAAATATCTGCAGTTAACAAACATGCTCTTCCGCTCAAAAATTTGTCCAGAAAATAGAAATAGAATAAACTATTTTTGATCAGAATTCATTTCAAGGAATAGAAATGATATCAAATGTACTCTTAGTAGGTGGGTTCTTACGTTTAGATCTCTTTCATGAGAATGATGTCATGCACGGTGGACACAAAAACTAAAGGAAAATGATTTCACAAGCCGAAAATTGCAGTCCGAAGAAGAGAAACTACCAACGTGCCCTTTGTTGCTTGAATTGAAATTGCTCTTCTATACAATACCGTACATGTCTGGATTGAATTCATTAATCTTGTTCATGTTATGGACAAGCTGAGTAATTATTACAAGGAAATAAGCTTGTCTTGTGCTATTTGGCCCTTTGAGACCCATTTATATATGTTTGTAGACATTAACTAAGTTGACATGTAATTTGTATCAATGCAGCATGCTCACACACATTTAGACATGTTTGGGAAAAGTACTAAAAAAGTCATAAATCTTTTGATTTGGTGCCAATTTAGTCATTTTGGTTAATTTTGGTTAATTTTGGCCGGATTTTGTTGATTGAGCACTAGTTGGGTGATTTGCCACGATTAGCGCTAACATAGACAAACTTTAATAATATTTTCATATATTTTTTTAAATTTTTATTTTCCTTTTCCTTTTCTTTTTTTCCTTCTTCTCCTCCTTCCTCCAGCTGATTGCTGGACCTTGGTGACCAGCCAAAGGTGATAGCCGGCAAGGTTGACCTGACCTTGTCGGCCTTTGGCAAGCCTCATCGGCCACTGGTGAGGCTCGAGCCCTCGCTAGTGGCCATGAAAGCGGCATCGCGCTAGGCGGCGAGGTTCACCCTTGGTCAAGCCTCGCTAGCCATGGCTAAGGCTCGACCTTGCTAGATCCGGCGAGGTCGAGCCTCACCCAGCCTCTGGTGAGGCTGCTTGAGGTCTCGCCAGTGGTCGATGAGTCTTGCTAGAGGCCAGCGAGGTTGACCTCGAACTTGCTAGTCATCACCTCTGGCTGGTCGTTGAGGTCTAGCAACCGGCTAGGGGAAGGAGGAGGAGAAAAAAAAAGAAAATAAAAAGAAAATAAAGAAAAAGAAAATAAAAAAATCAAAAATATTAAAATATTATTAAAAATTGTTCATGTCAACACCGATCGTGCCATGTTAGTTGGTTGAAGCCTAATTAGCAAAATCGGGCCAAAAGTAGTCGGAAAGGAATGAATTGGCATCAAGTGAAAATGTTTAGGACTAAATTTGCACCAATAAAAAGTTTATGACTAAATTGACACAAATGCAAAAAGTTTAGAAATTTTTTGACAGTTTCCTGACATGTGTTGGTACATATAATAACATCTCTACCTTAACAAACCCAAAGTACCAATGAATTAGGTCTCCCTAACCTATTTATACATGGCAGTTCCATTCTTAAAAATAAACAATCTTACGTCTAGACCGCTTGATAGCTCACTTATCATTGCCAGATCCATGATGTTAGTGAGGTGCTTCATAGACTTGAGATTCATATAGATAAGATGAGTTTTCTTGTCATACTTAAAAAATTAATCAACATATCATGTTTATCACGTTATTTGTGGTATATACTAAAATTGTGATGAAGCTTACAATATATACATATTCAAGTAATAAAATTGTGATAAATTTTTCTTAATGCTTGCAGGAAGTTTTCAGTCGCACCTTTTCATAAATTTCTTAATTTTATTGAACTTAGAGATTTTTTGCACATGTAGAAGGGAGAACGTACAAATGTTGAAGAATTCCAATGACAACTTTACATGAAGCATGGGGAAAATTGCGACATAATTTAGCATTTTGACTATCACCATCTTGCACTTTTGATTTAATCATTTTCAAGAAAATTTCAGGTCAGGTTTTAATTGTGCTCATAATTGTCAAGATGTCATAAATAACAGACTTACACATGGTATGATGGTTGTGCGACTTTGGTATCTTATTGAGAGGTTGTTTGTAATTCACGTCATAATGCATCGATGTTGTTTATTTTTTGCTCAATTTTTATGGACTAATCCCTAAAAACATTCAACTCGAGATTCAGTCTTGATTCCATCCTAAGCTTTTTTTTTTGTCTGAAAAAACCAAAATTTATTGTCCAATCCCAATTTTACCTCAATTTTTTTCTTAAAAAACCTCCAAACTATGAGTCCAGTCTCAAATATGCTCTAAATTGTTTTGTCTAAAAAAAATCAGCAACTTCAACTCTAATCCCAAATTTGCCTCGAACTTTTTTCATCTAAAAAAATCACAAATTTTCAATTTAGTCTTGAATTTGCCCTCATTAACCCTTCATCTAAAAATCATCATTAGTTGTTTGATGTGACATTTCCATGTTGGTAACAAATTTGCATAAACAAGGCGACGTGGAAAATATTTGCAAAACCAAACCGTTCTTTCATATGTAAATTAGGAAAATTAAGGACAACTAATGATGATTTTGGATAAAGGGCTAATAGGGCCAGATTTGAGACTAAAGTTAAAGTTTGGGGTAGATTTGAGAATGAATTTGAAATTAGGGGGGGGGGGTTTAGACCAAAAAAAGTTATGGGCAAATTTGGATTGGACCTAAAGTTTGAGAACTTTTTTAGAAAAAAAAAAGTTGGAAACAGAAGTGGGATTCTACATTTAGGAGATTAGGGCCAATTTTTAATTGTAAGTTCTAAATTTCTTTCCATTAATTATATGCTTTTGTAGAGGGTTTGTCCTAAGTCATAATACTGTCCCAAGCATGATGAATACGTTGTTCTTGCATCAGTATGATAGTAAGTTTCTAGAAGAAATGTACGAATGAAAGTAACCGTGGAAGTGTGCAGAAGATTATAGCGAAGACCGTTACACAAATTGACTTATTAAGTGGGGCGACAAATTATAAGTGAAAGTCTAACTAAGTGAGCCCATCAGTCTCCTCATTCTTGGGAAGCCCTCTAGCCTTCCCAGGCTCTTCCATTCTCAACATCCTTGCCGGGTTCTTCTTGATTGTCTATGTTGTTCTCCCCATCCTTTATTATTCCAATACATACGAGGCCAAACGATTCCCCATGATTTCCTTCAGGAATTTTGACTCATTTGACCAAGAATATAACATTACTCGGATTCTCAATGCCTAGAATTTTGACCTGGATCTGGAGGCCTACGATGGTTATAGCAAACTTTACCTCAGCATCTTCTTTGCCTAAAATTATGGGCTGAATTTTGCAGTTTTGGCCGCTACCCTTACGCATGTCACCTTGTTCCATGGAAAGTACGTTTCTTCATTTTTATCTATTTTCTCTCCAGTCATAGGCAATGTATCGTTACTTGCATACGCAACGTAGATGTAGTACAAAGAATTTTAAATTGTCATTTACTCACCTCAGCGAAAAATTTGGTTTTCCAATTGTTATCTGGTCTAGAACAATCTGGCAAATGTTGAAGAAAACGGCGAAAGGCAGTTACCTCGGAGACGTGCACACCAGGCTGATAAAGTAGAACTATGAAGCAAATCCTTAGTGGTGGTTTCACACTATCTTGATTGTAGTGTTGGGACTTGCTTTGTGGGTTTGTGAAGGTTTTGACAAATAGTTCCAACTGCCTTGGTGGGGACTCCTCCTAGCGTGTGGGATGGCGCTATTCTTCACATTAATTGGGATCATCATAGCCACGACAAACAATGTAATTTACATATCTAGCAACATGAGAATGCGAGGTAAATTAACAGATCGATACCAAAGAAAAACATTTCTCACACACACTAAATTTGGTGTTGCAGATGCCAGGGCTAAATGTGATCACGGAGTTGGTCATAGGATTTATTTATCCAGGGAAGCCTCTCGCCAACGTATCTTTCAAGATGTATGGCTACATCAGCATGGCCTAAGTGATCTCATTTACTTCAGACTTCAAATTAGGTCACTACTTGAAGATTCCTCCGAAGTCGATGTTCCTGGTTCAGGTAAATTACATCACATATAATTGAGGCCTTTCAAACTCCTACCTTTTTCTCACTTTGGGCCTGCTCAAAACATTGTGAAACTTCCCAATTCCATAGTTGGTTAGGATGATAATCGATTCAAGCATCTATTTTGCCATTATGTGGTGGCTAATCACCAGCAACTCCAACATATGCAACCGGTCCCAGCTACTAGAGGGAAGCCTATGGACATGCCCCGGCGACAATGTCTTTTACAGCGCCTCAATCATCTAAGGAATCGTCGACCTGCTCAGGATGTTTGGAAAGCCAGGGATCTATAACCACTTGAATCATCGGATTGCTTGCCCCTGTGCCAGCCTGGTACCTATCGCGTAGGTTCCTTGACAAAAAGTGGATTTAGCACATTAAAAGCCTGCACGGTAACGTTTCTATTTCTCCTGATTTCAGTTATTTTGTTCCCCGGAAAAAAAAAAAGAAATAAAAGAACATAAATCTGTTTGGTAACGCCAACTTATTTTTCTATTTTCCGAAATAGAAATATGGCTGAGGAATAGATTTAGAACATAAAGAAAAAAAAAAAAAGCTTCTTGTTCCCGGAAACAATTTCAAGAAATAAGTTTTTTTTTTCCTTTCTCTTTTTCCTTTGTTTTTTCTTGTTGTGGCCACCGTCAGCCACCTCTTGCCGCTTGCGGCCATCGTCAGTAGTCGATCGTCAGCGAACGTTGCTGCCGCTCGTAGCCCACCGGTCGACAATCGCCACCGTCATTGGCAGCCCGTTGTCGCCAATCGCCACACGACCGTTGCTTGCCCCTGCATGATCATCAACCGTTGCCGCCGATCGCCATCGCAGGATCGCCACCCACAGCTCACCGGCCACTGCCCCCTCCCACGGTGACGGTCGACAGTTGTGCGGCAATTGTGCGGCGGTCGTGTAGCTGTTGTGAGGCGGTTGGCGGCAACGGTCGACAGTCGTGCAGTGGTGGGCAGCAATGGCGGTCCGTGAGTAAGAAGAAAGAACATATAAATACAAAAATTTATAAATTTTTACCAAACACATTTCTATTCTTTTTCTATTACAAGAATATAAATTTTGCATAATTATTAAACACCTTATTTTACTTAGAAATTGTTCTCGGAGTAGAAATAGAAAAAAATTCTTTTTGAAAAGAAATAGTTCCCCTAAATAGAAACGTTGCCATGCGCATCCTAACATGCCAATTTTCATAGGAGGTTCAACAAGCAATCCGCCCACCTCAGTCCTGAACTACATGTCCTGGGGTGTGATCGGGATCTTCTTCAACGTATATGTTTACAAGAGGTTCAAGGGTTGGTGGGCCCGGTACAACTATGTCTTATCGGCCGCTCTGGACGCCGAAGTCACCTTCATGGGCGTGCACCTCTATTTCGCCTTCCAATCAATACAACTCAATGGTCCAGAGTGGTGGGTACTCACCAATGATGATGACTGCAAATTGGCTACTTGTCCTATTTCACCTTTGGGCACACAAATTCCCTTTTGTGTGCGCACATGGACAACAAAAAAAAAAAAAAAAAAAAAACCCCTACAAAGTCGCACACAATCTTTGAAGCCGCAAGCCGCGAGAAGCTTTGAAGAGATACGTGAAGCCGTACGTATGCGGACCAAAGACGAACACCGGAGTTCTTGATTTTGGCGTACGTAGAGCGTTATACTTTGAGCTTGAACGCGCAATAATTTTTGTGCCGTGAGTTTATGTCCGAGTGAGTTATTTATTTATAAATACTTTGGGTTTGGGATTAAATCTAGGTGTGGGAAACACTTGAGCGTGTGAGTGATTGTAAACTCTGATTCTCCGATTATAGTGGATTATTTATTATTGGCTCTTCTTGTTGACGTAGGTACCGATATTCGGACCGAGCCACGTAAATTTTGGTGTCCTTATTTTTCTCATTTATTTCTCTGGCAATTTCGCATTGACATAAATTGCAAGAT
Source organism: Eucalyptus leucophloia subsp. euroa (assembly GCA_017140325.1). Taxonomy (NCBI): domain Eukaryota; kingdom Viridiplantae; phylum Streptophyta; class Magnoliopsida; order Myrtales; family Myrtaceae; genus Eucalyptus; species Eucalyptus leucophloia. The sequence goes on from CM029470.1 coordinate 30,733,452, forward strand.
CCTGTCGTTTCCACGTATTATATTACAACAAATATCATTTGAGCTTTCATGCTAGCACAAAGGACTTAGGTATGCCAAGATAGATAAAAACATACACAATCTGTAACTGACTTCTTCAAGCTATGGTCACCATCTTTTCTTGAAGATGCGATTTCCTCATTCGCTTATGTTTGATTCTCTTCTTGCTGAATGAATTTCAGTTGCTTGGCTATGACTGGGCTGGTTTGTTCAGACAATACCTGATGGACTCTCCCTACATGTGGTGGCCATCCAACCTTGTATAGGTTTCTCTGTTCAGGTGTATGTTTCCTTTCTTTTAGCTCTCGCGAGACAAAAATCTTGTTCTTCTTGTTACCTTCCTCTGAACCTCACCTCCATTCATTCACATTACCAACTTTTTATCTCACATTCAGAGCTTTGCATGAAAAGGAAAAGAGGCCCAAGGGAGGATTTACAAGGATCCAATTTTTCCTGGTGTTTTTCGTATTGAGCTTTGCTTATTATCTGGTGCCGAGATATCTTTTCAAAAGAATCGCTTACCTCTCGGTTGTTTGTTGGATAAGGAAGAAATCAATCACTACACAACAAGTCGGTTCTGGTTTCTACGGCTTTGGGTTGGACTCGTTCAGCTTCGACTGGTCCTCAAGGTGCATTTGGGAAGGTTTTTGGGGAAAGCCTTTGGGAAAATGCAAATGACTTTGAGTTAAAGGGGTTTTCCAAAATACAAACTGTGTTTGGTAAATTGCACTTTGAAAGTCCATTGTGAAGTACCTTTGAGTAAAAAGTGTTTGGAAAGATTACATTTACAAAGGACTTTGGTGATTAATAAAAAAAAATTATCAAAAAATAAAAAATAAAAGAGATCATCGGTAAGGCAAGCAACCTCAGGCAGCCCCCAAAGACGATCGGCAAGGGCCCCCTAGGGTCAGGTGACCTTCGACGGCCCTTCGTCGGAGGTCGAGTGACTAGATCTAGGTCTCGCTTGAGGTCGTGCAACCTCGCTGCAACCAGATCTGGTCATCGGAGGTCGCGCCTAAAGTCGCATGACCAAATCTGGTCGTTGAAGGTCGCACGACCTCACGGTGACTAGATTTGGGTCGCGTCAGTCTTGCGACCTTCGGTGACCCAGATTTGGGTCATGCCAAAGGTCGTGCCACCTCGCAGCAACCAGATCTGGGTCATGCGTGAGGTCGCGCAACCCAGAGCTAGGTCATGGTGATGCGACTCGCCGGTGATGTTCACCGCGACCTTGCCGACCTAAGCCGTGACCTCACCGGCCTCTCAATCTCGTCTTTGATTAGCCACGCCGCCAGAGAAGAAGATGAACAGTAGACATGAATAGTAACATGAGGCATTCCGAGAATGCTGAAAGCATAAGGTAGCCTAGGACCTGCCCTGCACTTTCGGCCTTGCAAATGCTAGCTTTGCCTCAATGCCCCTTGGAAAGTAGTTCCCAAACACCTTCATTTTGGCCTAAAGGCCTTTAACCCCCCAAAGCCCCTTGGAAAGCAGTTCCAAAACGCACCCTTAGTCTCCTCATTCTTGGGAAGCCCTCTAGCCTTCCTGGGCTCTTCCATTCTCAACATCCTTGCCGGGTTCTTTTTGATTGTCTATGTCGTTCTCCCCATCCTTTATTATTCCAATACATATGAGGCCAAACGGTTCCCCATGATTTCCTTTGGGAATTTCGAGTCATCTGGCCAAGAATATAATGTTACTCGGATTCTCAATGCCTAGAATTTTGACCTAGATCTGGAGGCCTACAATGGTTATAGCAAACTTTACCTCAGCATCTTCTTTGCCTAAAATTATGGGCTGAATTTTGCAGTTTTGGCCGCTACCCTTACACATGTCGCCTTGTTCAATGGAAGTATGTTTCTTCATTTTTATCTATTTTCTCCCCAGTTGTGGGTAATGTATCGTTACTTGCATACGCAACGTAGATGTAGTACAAAGAATTTTAAATTGTCATTTACTCAACTCAGCGAAAAATTTGGTTTTCCAATTGTTATCTAGTCTAGAATAATCTGGCAAATGTCGAAGAAAACGGCGGGAGGTAGTTACCTCGGAGACATGCACACCAGGCTGATGAAGCAAAACTATGAAGTAGTTCCCCAGTGGTGGTTTCACACTATCTTGATTGTAGTGTTGGGACTCGCTCTGTGGGTTTATGAAGGTTTTGACAAATAGTTCCAACTTCCTTGGTGGGGACTCCTAGCATGTGGGATGGTGCTATTCTTCACATTATTAATTGGGATCATCATAGCCACGACAAACAATGTAATTTATATATCTAGCAACACGAGAATGGGAGGTAAATTAATAGGCCGATACTAAAGAAAAACATTTCTCACACACACGAAATTTGGTGTTGCAGACGCCAGGGCTAAATGTGATCACGAAGTTGGTCATAGGATTTATTTATTCACGGAAGCCTCTCGCCAATGTATCCTTCAAGACGTATGGCTACATCAGCATGGTCCAAGCAATCTCATTTACTTTAGACTTCAAATTAGGTCACTACTTGAAGATTCCTCCAAAGTCAATGTTCCTGGTTTAGGTAAATTACATCACAGAGAATTGAGGCCTTTCAAACTCTTACCTTTTTCTCACTTTGGGCCTACTCACAACATTGTGAAACTTCCCAATTCCACAATTGGTTGGGACGATCATCGGTTCGAGCGTCTATTATGCCACCGTGTGGTGGCTAATCACTAGTAGCCCCAACATATGCAACCGGTCCCAGCAACCAGAGGGAAGCTTATGGACATGCCCCGGCGACAATGTCTTTTACAGCGCCTCAATCATTTGGGGAGTCGTCGGCCCACTTAGGATGTTTGGAAAGCTAGGGATCTATCACCACTTGAATCATCGAACTGCTTGCCCCTGTGCCAGCCTGGTATCTATCGCATAGGTTCCTTGACAAAAAATGGATTCAACACATTAAGAGCCTGCATGGTAACGTTTCTGTTTCTCCCGATTTCTGTTCTTTTGTTCCCCGGAACAAAAAAAGAACAGAAATCTATTTGGTAACGCCAACTTATTTTTCTATTTTTCGTAAAAGAAAAATGGTTGGGGAATAGATTTAGAACATAAATAAGAAAAAAAAAAGAAAAAAAATGCCTAATTGTTCCCAGAAACAATTTCAAAAAATAAGTTTTCTTTTTCTTTTCTATTTTTCTTTTGTTCTTCTTCCTTGTTGTGGCCACCGTTAGCCACCTCCTGCTGCTCACGGCCAGCGTCGGCAGTCGATCGTCAGCGATGGTTGCTACCGCCTGTAGCCCACCAGCCAACGGTCGCCACCGTCTGCTGGCAACCTACTGTCGCCAACCGTTGCACGACCGCCGCCTGCCGCTGCATGATCGTCAACCGTCGCCACCGATCACCACTACGGGATTGCCACCCACAGCTCACCGGCCACCGCCCCCTCCCGTGGTGACGGTTGGCGGTCGTGCGGCAATTGTGTGGCTATCGTGCAGCTGTCGTGTGGCGATTGGCGGCAACGGTCGGCGTCGTGTGACAATCGTGCAGCAATCACGCAACGGTTGTGCGACGGTCGTGCAACCATCGTGCAACGGTCGTGCAACCATCGTGCAATGGTCATGCGGCGGTAGGCGATAATCGGCGGTCCATGAGTAACAAGAAAAAACAAATAAATACAAAAATTTATAAATTTTTAGTAAACACATTTCTATTATTTTTCTATTACAAGAATATAAATTTTATGTAATTACTAAACACCTTATTTTACTCAAAAATTGTTCTCGGAGTAGAAATAGAAAAAAAAAGTTATTTATGAAAAGAAATAGTTCCCCATAATAGAAACGTTGCCATGCGCACCCTAACATGCCAATTTTCATAGGAGGTTCAACGGGCATTCCGCCCGCCTTAGTCCTGAACTACATGTCCTGGGGTGTGATCGGGATCTTCTTCAATGTATATGTTTACAAGAGGTTCAAGGGTTGGTGGGCCCGGTACAACTATGTCTTATCAGCCGCTCTAGACGCCGGAGTTGCCTTCATGGGAGTGCTCCTCTATTTTGCCTTCCAATCAATACAACTTAATGCTCCAGAGGGGTGGGGACTCACCAACGATGACGACTACAAATTGGCTACTTGTCCTATTTCACCTTTGGGCACACAAATTCCCTTTTATGCACGAGCATGGATAGCCAAAAAAAAAACCCTACAAAGCCACACACAATCTTTGAAGCCGCAAGCCACAAGAAGCTTTGAAGAGATACGCAAAGCCGTACGTACGTAGACCAAAGACGAATGCTGGAGTTCTTGATTTTGGCGTACGTAGAGCGTTATACTTTGAGCTTGAACGAGTGATAATTTTTGTGCCATGAGTTTATGTCCGAGCGAGTTATTTATTTATAAACACTTTGGGTTTGTGATTAAAGCTATGTGTGGGAAACACTTGAGTGTGTGAGTGATTGTAAACTCTGATTCTCCGATTATAGTGGATTATTTACTACTGGCTCTCCTTGTGGATGTAGGTACCGATATTTAGACCAAACCACATAAATTTCTGGTGTCCTCGTTCTTCTCATTTATTTCTCTAGCGATTTCGCATTGACATAAATTGCAAGATCCTATTGTTTCCGTGTATTATATTACAACAAATATCATTGGAGCTTTCATGCTAGCACAAACAACTTAGGTATGTCAAGATAGATAAAAACATACACAATTTGTAATTGTCTTCTTCAAGCTATGGTCACCATCTTTCCTTGAAGATGCGATTTGCTCATTTGCCTATGTTTGATTCTCTTCCTTCTGAATGAATTTCAGTTGGTTGGCTATGACTGGGCTGGTTTGTTCAAACAATACCTGGTGGACTCTCCCTACATGTGGTGGCCATCCAACCTTGTGTAGGCCTCTCTGTTTAGGTGTCTGTTCCCTTTCTTTTAGCTCTCGCGAGACAAAATCTTGTTCTTCTTGTTACCTTCCTCTACACCTCACCTCCATTCGTTCACATTACCAACTTTTTATCTCACATTCAGGGCTTTGCATGAAAAGGAAAAGAGGCCCTAGGGAGGATTTACAAGGATCCAATTTTTCTGGTGTTTTCCATATTGAGCTTTGCTTATTATCTGGTGCCGAGATATCTTTTCAAAAGAATCGCTTACCTCTCGGTTGTTTGCTGGATAAGGAGGAAATCAATCACTACACAGCAAGTCGATTCTGGTTCCTAAGGCTTCGGGTTGGACTCGTTCAATTTCGATTGGTCCTCAGGGTGCGTTTGGGAAGGCTTTTGGGGAAAGCCTTTGGAAAAATGCAAAGACCTTTGAGTTAAAATAGTTTTCCAAAATACAAACTGTGTTTGGTAAATTATACTTTGAAAGTCCATTGTGAAGTACCTTTGAGTAAATAGTGTTTGGAAAGATTAAATTTACAAATAACTTTGGTGATTAATAAAAAAAATTATCAAAAAAAAAAAAAGAGTTCGCCGGTAAGGCAAGCGACCTCAGGCAGCCCTCGGAGACGACCAACAAGGGCCGCCTAGGGTTGAGTGACCTCCGATGGCCCTTCGCCAGAGGTCGTGCGACCTCGCGGCGACCGGTCTAGGTCGCGCTTGAGGTCGCGCGACCTCGCCGAGACCAAATCTAGTCATCGGAGGTCACACCTGAGGTCGTGCGACCTCGCTGCGACCAGATCTTTTCGTCGAAGGTCGCACGATGTCGCGGTGACCAGATTTGGGTCACGTCGGTTGCCATTAGGTTGCGTAACCTCCGGCGACCTAGATCCAGGTTGCGCCTAAGGTTGTGCCACCTCACAGCAACCAGATTTGGGTCACGCCGATTGTCGCGAGGTCGCGTGACCTCCGACGACCCAGATTTGGGTTACGCGATCTCCAGCGACCCAGATCTAGGTCGCACTTGAGGTCGCATGACCTTGAGCTAGGTCACGGCGACACGACTTGCGAGTGGTCGCCGTGACTCGCCAGTGATGGTCACCGCAACCTCACCGACCTCAGCCGTGACCTTGCCAACCTCTTGAGCTCGTCTCTGATCAGCTATGCCGCCAGAGAAGAAGATGAACAGTAGAATGAATAGTAACATGAGGCATTTTGAGAATGCTGAAAGCCCAAGGTAGCCTAGGACTTGTTTTGTGCTTTTAGCCTTGTAAATGCCAACTTTGCCTCAATGCCCCTTGTAAAGTAGTTCCCAAACACTTTTATTTTGGCCCAAAGGCCTTTAGCCTCCCAAAGCCCCTTGAAAAGGAGTTCTCAAACGCGCCCTAAGTATCCAATACAATTTTATGGCATCACCTTGTAAATCATTTTTTTTTATTTTATTTTATTTTATTTTATGTCGGATCAATTCTAGCATTCCTCAAATACAAATTGGAAGCCCACAATAAAGTAGAGAAAATATTTTTTAATAGTATCAACAAGCATATAGACATTTGGGGAAGGAATGCTTGCAACCATAAATTAAAATATAATTCATCTAATATTTGCATCTTAATATCACAGCGTACGAGTTCAGATGTGTTCATATGTTTTATGCGCCTTTATAAAACGTCTTTTACTTTTGTTTTGCACTCAAATCAATTGCCACACGCGATTTACGTTTTCTTAACTAAGCAAATCCATTCGACCGGATAGGACGGTCTTGTTTTTAGACCACCGGAAATTTCTAATGCGGGGGGCCTACACAGCCGCACTAATGTAATTCACCCTGTCCTCAAGAAGAACTTGCAAATTTCGATTGGGGTTGACTTCATCAATAGGGTTCATACCTGAAGTACACGTGGTGGGTTATCTCCGGACATCTCTCCACTCCACTAGATTTCATGAACCTCTCTATATCATCGTCTTCTATGTCGAAGACATTCTACGCACGCGGACACATCGAGCCTATTTTGTTTGGAAGATAGAGAAGAAAAAGAAAGAGATCGTGTGAGGATGATGTACGAACGGCAACAACCCGCGAGAATTGCGGCGGCGGAGGATGAGCTGAAGGCGGCGGAGAGGAGGAAGAGGGCGGTGGATGAAGAGAGGTTGGAGATTGTGGACTTGAGCGGATTGTCACTGGATTCTCTTCCAAGCCCTTCTCTCGATTTGGGGATCATCTGCAAGTTAGACCTCTCCAACAACAATCTTCAGGTCAGCCATAACACAAACATCTCTCTCTCTCTCTCTCTCTCTCTCTCTCTCTCTCTCTCATGCCCACTGCGAAAAGAAAAAAAAAGGGGGGGGGGGGCATTACATACATGCGTGTAAAATATTAAAAGTGAGTATTTTCAAATATTTACCAATTTATGTGAATTTTTTAAGATTTGAGAACATATGCGTTTAAATTTGAAATGGAATAATTTGTAGCGATTATATCATCTTTTGATGATTTCAAATTGCTATTTTGTCTGTTGTACAATGCTAAATCATTATTATTTGTACTTCGATAGCATGCTTAGACTGTAATTGAACTTTTTATTAGATCTTAGCATCGATATCTTCGTCGATTATGTGCTTTAGATAACGGGGCATACGTTATAGAGGATTATCCTAGTATACAATGGATAGTATTTTTCATTGGATTTGGACAACCGTTTGTAGTAGACCTAAGTGAAAGATTATCTTTAACAAAAAACCTAATTTCAAGTGCATTCATTTTACAGAAAAGTCAAGATTTAGAAAACATTTTTAGAAAAACAATATGTCATATCGCTTAAAAAATTAGTCAACGAAAATATTTTTATTATCAACAACAATTTATAAATAATTATTTTTATGAGTGGTGAAAATGCTTTTCATTCATTCATTTTTGTAAGAGAAACAAGAGCTAATTTTTTTGGAAGTTATCATTCAAATCTTGAGTTTTTCCAAGAAATAAATGTAATGGTTATAAAAGTCTCTTATCCTTTCATCAAGGGGAGGATAAAGCAATTTTCCCTCAATAAGATTTTGAACCATCAAGTGTACTTCGTTCCCAATTTCGTTCTATCTTTTTAAGAGAGATATTTGATGTTTCGACGCTTTGGGAAACAATCATCATATTCTCGCCATGATAACTCGAATTGGTACTCACTTCTTCTCATTCACCTGTAGTTCCATTTCCATGCTATTTCTGATTTATTGCATTCCATCATTAAAACGTGCTGTGGTGGCACCACGTAGAGGAAAGCAACAAAGAAAAAGATAATGCATCTTTGCATCCTGGACCGAACCCCATCACTTAAATAATTCCAATCTCCTAAGAATTTCCATGGCCATGGCCTCCACCGCAAGTGGCTCGAGGGCGTCCTCGAGCCACCAGGCAAGGCTGAGGCACGTGACCTCCATTTTGTAGATCGTCATCGGCTGCGGTTTCCGGCCCCGCCATAAGATCTTCCAAGGCCTCGATGGTAGCTCCCAGCCTTGGATCAAGGTTGGCGTCACTGTGACATGACGTCGACCAAGGTCGTAGAGAGAGAGAGAGAGAGAGAGAGAGAGAGAGAGAGAGAGAGAAAGTGGTGGCTACAATGAGTAAGGGGGTACGGGGCGGGCTAGCCGGTACGGTCCTCACGGCAGTCGGCTATGAGTTGGTGTTTGAGAGGCGGGTCTAGCATATTTAGGTGGATGCATCCAAAAGGAATTCTTGGTGGATGGATGTAGTAAAGTGACTATAAGGGCATCATGGGTTGGGAAATAGTAATTTGGCAATAAATGTTTGTTGTGAGATGGAATGAGGTGTCTAAAAAAAAAAAAAAAAGTATCCAAAGATGTAAGTTCGAAAATGGAGAATGCGATTTTTCTTTTGGGATGAAAATTCAATTTTTGGTATTCTTCCAAAAATAAAGATTTTGACACGTTTGTGTTGCCAAAATTTTTTTGACGTTACTTTTGTTTTGTGAAAAATGAATTATTTTAATTTTTTTTTTCTAAAAAGCGTAAGTGACTTGCATGCCGCTTATGCTTTACACACACAATACTCATATTCACTTATGCTAGATTCAACTCGACTATGGCAATATTGGAAGAGACAACTTTTCTCGGTTCTCCTTGGATGAACGATATTTACTTCAAATTAGTAAGTAGATTTATTCACTTATCGACCGTCAAAAGGGTGACCACCTAAACTTATTTATAATTTATTTAATTCCTCTAACTAAACACGGTTCGACCCATGAAAGTTCGTATTACACTGTCTTGTGTTATCTTCAAAAAAGATAAAATTGGATTTACAAGACCTGCTAAAACCTGAGGTTAGTAAACATGGGATTGCTCTGCATTTGGAGACACAGATGATACCAGAGCCGCTGGCGGCGAGGCTGGCGAATGTGGTGGTGTTGGATGTGCACTCGAATCAGCTGAAGGCCCTCCCAAGCTCAATCGGATGCCTCTCTAAGCTCAAGCTCTTGAACGTCGCCGGAAACCTCCTCGTATCCCTCCCGGCCACTATTCTGAATTGCAGGTCCGTCATCTCTCACCGACGATTATTTCATGGTCTGCAGGTCACGAGCACCGATCTCATCTTATCCATTAACTGCGTGGCTTCCATCATGGACTCAGTCTGCAGGTCTACGGACCGTACGGTGGTTTCCCTCGTGGAGTTCACTCAATGATTGTTAATGTTAGATAGGGTAGTAAATTAGACAAACTATTTACATCAACAGATTAAGGTCATTATGCACAATATTTCTATCACCTATGCTCTCTAATCAATTATGGCCGTGTCTTAGATCCTTGGAAGAGCTGAATGCCAACTTCAACCAGCTGAGCAAGCTACCGGACGCGATCGGCCTTGAGCTCATCAACCTCAAGAAGCTATCTGTCAACTCGAACAAGCTCGCCCACCTGCCTCGCTCCACCTCCCGCCTCACCTCTCTCCGCGTCCTCGATGCCCGCCTCAACTGCCTTCGCGCTCTCCCCGACGACCTCGAGAGCTTGGTTAACCTTCAAACCCTCAACATCAGCCAAAACTTCCACCACCTCCAAGCCTTGCCTTACTCCATCGGACTCCTACTCTCCCTCGTGGAGCTCGACATCAGCTACAACAGGATAGCGGCCCTGCCCGACTCCATGGGGTGCCTCAGGAAGCTCCAGAAGCTCTGCGTCGACGGGAACCCTCTAGTCTCGCCCCCGCCCGAGGTCATGGAGCAAGGCTTGCACGTGGTGAAGGAGTACCTGGGTGAACGGATGACTGCCGGCTACGAAAGCCCGCCGAAGAAGAAATCGTGGATCGGGAAGTTGGTGAGGTACGGCACATTTAATGGGAATAACAACAGGTGGGTTAATGGAGAAGATAGGGAAGGGCTCGCCGCGACCGATTTCCAGTCCATCAATGGCCTCGCTACGCCGAGGCACGCGGGAATGTTCTCGCCGCGGCGCCTCTTCTCTCCTCGGAATTATTTCTCCAGGTAAACGAAGGAGCCACGTTGGACGGGCGGGGCATTGATTACGTCGTTGCGAAAGCAAATAGGAGAGTTACTTTTTTCTTGTTAATTTTGTTAATTTTGTATGTATGTATGTATGTATGTATCATTGAAGAGAGCAACGAATTTGTATAGCTCTACACAGAGGATTGAAAATTTAAAAGATTGTAGTATGAATACCAGATGGTTGTTTAGATCGTTTCTTTTTCCAGTCGATTTTCATGAATGGCGCACCTTTTGTATCCCTAAAGAAATCTCATGCAGGGCCAAAACGGAGGCGCATAATTTGGTCGTTCATATTAGTGTAAACAAACGCATGATCTACACTATTATTTAAAGTAAAGAGGAACTCCTATCTTAAGGGATCTCAATCGCAAGATCGATATTGTGTCGCTCCACAGCAGAGCAACGGCGACGAGTTTCGCTGCTTTTGGTTAGTTCCTCCCCTTCTTATCAAAGGCATTGAAAACAAAAGTGTGTTGTCGTCGTTGATGCCATATCAAAAGGATCAACCTTATGGTTACATCGCCATTGCTGCACTCCTGATGAAACATTAAGTTTCGTCGACTAGAGTCTGCTCTTATCTGCTCAAAGACGACAACATTGATGTGTCGTTGCTCCAGGTTGGAGCAAAGCCGAGGAAAAATTTGTTCCGTTGCGTTTGGTGTCAAAATGGCGACGTATCTTCCATCGTCGCTATTGCTTGGCCCCCGGCATGGCAACCATGTTTTCTTTTGCTGTCGGATATCCATGGTGTCGAATCTATTTTCCGCCGTATCCAAATTTTCGTCACCGTATTCCCATTTGCCTGTAGTGACATGTGAGAAAGTAAACCGAGTTGGCATCTACGTTTACTGCTTTTGTGCTGATATATTTCGTTCCCAAATAAAAATCATGCGCTTATCTGGCTTGAATGTATATTCGGCTGAAGATGAAAACAAGTAGTTCGTTCCAAATAAGCATTTGGTTTACTTTTTCGAGGGGCTTTCAACCTCCAAAGTCCATAGGGGAAATCCAGCCTCTAAGGCCCCTTGGGCAAATGCTTAGGTGTTTGGCAAGAATTTTGAAGTATCTTTCAGCCAAATATTGGCCTTAGAATGCTGAAGTGCAATACTACTCTTGATGCGGGAGCATCCAATGTAGCTCCATCGACCAACTCAGAACCATCGATGCTCATCTAAGCCAAGAAAGAAATCGGGCATTATGTGCTTCGATGGATAATTTTGAATGAATAATGTCAATTATTTATCGATACTTTGTGATATGTCGAAAACTATCGATGGGAGGCGTTTTAAGATGTCTTGCATGACCAATTGATGAAATTTCAAGAGGATTATTTTTTGGTCAAGGGAGGAGCACGAATTTTGGAAGGCTAAAAGTTCAAAAATGCGGAAGGCTAAAGGTTCAAGAATGCGAAAGGCCAAAGGTTCAAGAATGCAAGTTCCCGTGCTAATAAATGCATTTTCTAAGTTCCAAGGTGTATTGTTATGTAGTTTTCAAGAGTCAAAGGTTTAAGTTCCTAGGTCATCAAAGTCTATTTTTTATATTTCCTAAGTCTAAAATCTTCCTATAAACATGGGAAAATTATCAAATGTATGGAGATATGAATTTGATAAATGAAAATTGTGAGAATTCCTCTGCTTGAGTGAACTTTTTTGAAGAGTGGATAACTCATTTCGATCTCTTTATCATTGGAGCGTAAATCACTCCTTGGTGGTGAGCCAAGAAGCCCTTTAATCTTGGCTGGTGGAATCTTTAGACTTCTCCTATCTCGAAGTCATTTATCATTGGCTGGTGGAAGCTTTAGGTCTTGGTAGTGAACTTCATAGATCTCGATCCTCATCTTCGGTTGGTGGCGTGGCTTTTATACCTTGGAAATGGATCATTCTATCTTTTTTTTCCCCTTCGTTTCTTCTCCGTATACACTACTCTATACACTTAACCAGAAAAATCCCAAAAGAAAAAAATTTCTGTTTTGGAATCACTCGCCTCATTATGCATCAACTCTCATCCAGCCTTCCTAGATAACATTTGTCATTGTTGTTATCGTTTTGTCAAAAATTGGGTATCAACATAGATGACATTAATCTTTTATTGCCATCATCACAATTTGTGCCGACGAAATGTAAGCATTCACTGTCATAGGCTGACACGACGGAGCATTTGCAGCCCAATATCGGCACATATTCCCTTGCCGTTGCTTTTGGGCGACGAGTTTTACAGCGTACGGCGACGGTCGTAGACTAGATTCGCTTAAGGCGGAGCATCCAATTTGAGCTTCATCTCAAATTCAAAAGAAATTATTATAGGGACATCAAGAAACATGACGAACTTCAAAACTGAAATTGCTCGACCAACGAATTTGTGTCTCTTTTTTAACTCAACGAACGTTACTCCAACCCCTCGATGACAACTACAAGAAGAAGAGAATTATATGGGGATGTGAAGAAGGCCCCAAAACTGTGGATGATTCTCAGCCAAATTGGACTTAGTTCATCATTTCGGATCGCTACAGCATGAATCTGGCCTTCTCACAAAACGCCCCTGAAAATATAATTATTCGCATCATTTATGAAAATGACCTATATGAAAAAATATATTTTTATCATCCTCGAAAGTGTGTAAATATAAATTATTATCGATGATGAAGATATTTTTTATTGACTAATTATTTCAATTAATGCAAGTGATTGTTTTTAGAAAATATTTTTTAAATCCATCAATTTTCTCGAAGCAGACGGAGCTTTGATCAGCATCATTTTCCCAAGAGGTGCTTGGAAGGAGAAGGGGTTTATTTGATGGAAAGTGAGATAAAATAAAATAAAAAAATGTAATATATAGCTATTTTTTCTTGAACGGGGTAGTTCTACTTATAAATGGTTGGACTATTCCACCATGCCATCATTACATCATAAAAAAAGCATCAATTATTCATCATTGGTTTTTTTTTTAATTTTATAAATACTTCTATTTGATAGAAAAAATATTTCCTGGTATACAACGATATGTAGTGCATCATAGGTTGTCAGATTGTTACTTAATCTTGACATTTGTAAAGAAATCGAAGCCGGTAAAGCCGTCAAGATGCTTGACACATGGTGATCAATCAATTAACTAGGAACCAGTAAGTAGACGTACCTTGACCCTAGGCCTTTCAAAGGCGGGTGCTTTCTTGACTTGATTCTCGGTCTTTTTGGAGAAGAGGCGCGTATGACGCTTTTCCTGATAGCGTGACCCCGTGCCTTCCCTCTCTATTCCATTATTCAGAAATGAATCGAAATCTGCTAGCTCGACCTGCCCAATTTAATTCGAAAAAATGAAATATATTAGATCGATAATTATTTGGCATCACCACCTTTTTTATCATAGCACCAAACATAAAACATATTTATAACAATATTTCTCTTGACATGAAATTCTCATCTTAGAAGTAACTTCATCTTAAGTACAATTTGTGTCGAAACTTTTTAATAGATGACCTAGACATGAAATTGTCTGAATATGTGAAATTAAGTTTGTATGGCATGGCACATTGGTAAGAATATGAGCCAATTTCTTTAGGGACCAAGCTAGTCTTAGGTTTCACTCTTTCATGTTCCAAAGAGAGAGAGAGAGAGAGAGAGAGAGAGAGAGGAAAAGCTAAACACGATAAACAAGTTTACCAGTTTATAGGCAAAAACAAAAAAAAGTAGACAGAATTCCAAGAAAGTTTCAGGCCGTCTGATGGGGAGGAGCAGCATGATCAGGTCCAAACTAAACACGGCAAAAGTCGAAACCGGCTATCTGCGGGTCCCACTTGGAAGCAAAAGCCATAGAGGTGAGGCCGGAGGCCATGACTTCTAAACTAAACTTTGGATGTGTCATGCTTGCACTTGGAAACAACAAAAAAATATATATTTTCTATTTTCTCGTCAAAATTTAAAATATGTATTGATGATAAAATTTAAATAAAAAATAAAAAAATGGAGGATTTCTTCTACCAAATTTGATAGTTAGAAAAATGGCATAAATGGTATCTAAACTTCATCTAAATATGCAATATCGTTTATGGAATTTTAATTTATTCGATATGGTTATTGAACTTTAGGCCGATGTGAAATATTATTTTTGAATTTTAAGTTTGTTCAATGTAATCCTGAATTTTTTTATACATGTTCAATTTAGTACATAAAATATATAGAAATATTCAATGTTGTCACTTTATTAATTTAAATTTAGAGAAAATATTAAATATTTTATAGTTCATGAACTATGTTGAGCCTAAATAAAAAATTTAGAAATCACATTGAACAAATTAAAAATTCAAGAATGAAATCACATATTAGAATAAAGTTGAATAAATTAAAAGTTTAGATATCACATTATATATTAAATTAAAATTTAAAAATTATTTATATTATTATCCCAATTTGGATCGACGACTTTTTCTCTGGCCACTTTTAAAAATGTAAAAGCGATTTGCAAGGTGGACTAGCATTTTAGACTAGAATGGGACCAAAGATTTCACGTGCTACAGCATGTAATATAAAAAGCAAAAAAAAAAAAAAAGAGCAACAAATGTCAATAACTCTAATTATTGTCGTACCTATTAATTTCAAGCAACTTTAAAAATCTCACTCCCCCTTTGTCGCGTGCTTTACACGCGCTACGAACTATGGTAAATTTCACTGTTTCAACGAACTAATCCAGCTAATTTTCCACGGTTTCCCGGCGGGCGGGAGAGGAGAGAGAAACTCACCGGCACGTCGGGGACGGGCCTCTGGCCGGAAAAAGGCCGGCCGCGGCAGGACCAAGCGTCCAACACGCCGTCGTAGTTCAATTTCAGCATCAAACCGCCGGGTTTCGGCCGCTCCCTCGCTGCTGCGTCGGCCACCGGGGCCGGCGACGCCGACGACGCTTGGGTTTTGGGTTCTGACGGTGTCTTCGCAGCTTTCTTCTTGTTATTCTTCTTCTTCTTCTTATCGACGGAATTCGAATCCGATGCTCCGTTGTTGAGCTTTGGGGAGATTTCGACGACGTCGACGACGGTGGAGAAATTCCACCAGTTCGCTTCGTCGACGCGCTTCAGCGGCCTGATACCCCTCCTCGTCCCGAACCCCAGCCCGACCGGAATCCCGTAGCTCGCCGCCGCCGCTTCGGCGGCTTCATCGCCGGCGGCGGCGCTCGCGCTCGGCTTCCCCAGGATACTGTCGATTCCCTCCCCGGTCTCTTCGTCGAGGATCGATTCCGCATCGAACTCGTCTTCGTCGAGCTCATCGTCCAGTTGTGGCGACTTTGATCTGCTTTGGTTGTTGCCGCATTGATTCTCAGGAAACCGTAGAGAGTACCTCGGTTCGATTCGGGGATCTGGTTTGGCCGGAATCGGCTGACGGAGTAAGAAGCTGGGCGTCTCGACGTCGGGAAGAGGTAACAGCAAATCGGAGGATTCATCGGAGAAATAGTCCTCGAAGTTGGAGAATTTCCGGGGATTTTCCAGGTACTTAGTGGAGAATATGGTGGGGTAGACGGTGGAGAGCAGAGCAGCCGCCTCGTTGTAAATCTGATTAGGCCGTTTTCTTGGGGTGCGTGCTTTTGTGGTGGAGATCGAGATTGGAGAATTGCTCGATTCCGAAAGGGTCGAAACGGGCGATGAAGAAGAAGAAGGAGGAGGCGACGACGATGCTCGAGAAGCCGATATCCAACGGGACTTATGGATGATTTCCAGATCGAACTGATACGTCCTTCCGCCCCCGCTCAAGCACGAAGACATGGCGGCAGTAGGCGAGGCGAAGAACGGACAATTCAAGGTCAGAACAGAATAGCCAAACTGCTGCTTGCTCTGAGTTTTAGGGAAAGCAAGAATTCCAATTCTGCATGTGAGAACTTTGAATTGGGTCGGTTGGAAAAGCTGAGGCTGACTTTGAATTGGTTTGGTCTCTGGCCTTTTTAGTTTCTTGGCTTTTTGGCTTTGGCTTTGGCTTTGGCTATGAGAAGGGCATGGCAAATTTGTGGGGGAGGAGAGGCCCCTAAAACCCTAAACCCAGAGAGAGTACGCCAACAAGAAGTAAAGGATAAAAAATCTTTTGATTGACAAGAACAAGGAGGGGAGCCTAGAACCAACGAATTAATGAGAAACAGAACGACAGGGCCACCACTGCCAATAAAGGCAAAGGCTTATTCAGAAATGAATGAAGGACATGCAATTTCACGCTGCATAAATTCTATAACTGGAGGGCACACCCAGATGGAACTTGAGGCTCTGATGAGCCAGTCAGTCATAAATTTAGAACAAAAACAAAAATGCGTGTGCGCGTGCTCGTGCGCGAGAGAGATTATATATATACAGAAATGGTCCCCAGGAAGAGCAGATGAAAGGGAAAAGGAGCCGGTTGAAAGATCAGTAGGAGCGTTACGGCCCTCCTAAGGTAAAAATATGTAAAAGGGTGTTTTCATTCTGGTCACCATCATCATCCCTACGCCTCCCTTTACTAATCTGAGGAGAGGAGGTGGAGCACACAGACAAAGACGCAAGGATTTGAACGTTGTTTTAGAGTCTTTGGAGATGAGAACAGAGGAAGTGACAAAGGCTTTTGTTTCATCGGCTCCACTGCGTGGACCATTTCCTGTGAGTGTTGTCGCCCCCTCTCTCTCTAGCCGTTCAATAATTTTATCTTCCTCGTTTACTAGATTAAGTCCCATGCCCTGACTTTGTCGCTGGTGCGGAAGCACTAATGCAGCTTTTGTTGAGAATTAAAGACCGAAAAAATTATGCTTGTGTTTGTAAAGTAAGAGTAGAACTGTCAAAGTTTAGAACATTTACATTTTTAAAAATTTGCATCAGTACTTAAGCATCGTCCTGCCAAGTATTATTTTTTACTTATTTATGAAGATTGAGTGCTGGCTGCTGCTAATTTTATAATAAAGAAATCATCGAAACCTGCTGTCGTACCCAGGAGTTCAAGCCACCCAGGAGAATATCTCGTTCAACATTAGTTTAATCATTTAATGGCACTGTTGAGCACAGCCTTGTGATCGTTGGGTATTTTTGGTGTACTAAATTATATAGATTTTATCCACTTGACTGCTGTATATTTTATCTAATTGACTACTATGATCACTTCGGCCCTAACTATACGTTACTATACCATACCATCGAATCGATCGACTTAGTTGTAGAGGGATTAACTATCTTTTACAAAGTTACAAATTCGATACATCAGAGGATTCAATTCACGTTGTGATCAAACCTGGGAATTAGGCATATTAGATTGCCTAACTGCTATATAACTTGTGTAGAGTGACCTTCTCATAGATAGCACCTCAGTAGGGCTAGGGGCAAATTCATTAATCTTGGAACTTTAGGTGACAAATGATGCGGAGTAGTTATAATTTAATCTAAATATTTTATAGCATGCATGAAATACTTATGCTAATGCCTAAAGGTGATCGCTAATGCTGGTCAACCTTCCTCACCTTTTTTTACTTACTATTTTTTTTTTTGTGGACCATGTTGCAAATGAGAAAAAGGTTAGCGAGATTTCTCTTAATTTTTCAAACAATATCCCTTATTTAAATCTCAATCTCAATTAATCTTCACAGGTGCATGTAAACTGCTTTATCAATGTAAAATGGAAAAAATAAATTATTTATTGGGTGTAAGCGTGACACGTAAGTTACTAATTGAAGCACGGATTTTGTTAGAATTATTAAAACATTCTCCCTATACCAAAACTTTTAAAAAATCGTACCAATTTTCTTTCCTCGTTAGATAACTCCATAGGGGCTTATTACAAAATTTAAAGTTGTAAAACTCATAAATTCGTGATGTGAAACATTTTAATGTGGCATTCAAGTCACAAATGCAAGGCCTATGCATTGGAAACTCAAAGGGTGTCCCCAACGGTGCAAAGTCATTATGTCTTGGACCAAGTATTCGATGATGGTTGCGGGGCTTTATCATAACGTTCAACGGATGGACCTATCCCCAAGCACGTGACCAACGTCACATTAATAAGCGACTCTTCAATATGTTCTGGCAAAGGTTTTTTATCTGATGACGTGGCAAAACCTTACTGAGCATCTTAGATTCCCAAGGCTGACGTGGCTGCTCTTTATTGGTTGGCGGGGGCGGTTCCATCTCCATCTGCTTGTTGCTTGGTGCCTTTCGGCGCGTAACTTGTGTGGTGGGTGACCATCATACGTTGAGCTCATTAGGTTCAACGATTTGTGATTTAGGAAATCAACCTACGCTGGCTTATCCGCGGAATGATGCTCCTCGATTTCAAACTTGTGGGCGCATGACCCATGATGGACGCCCTTTCTGGTTCTTCATTTGTGATTGTAAACCCTTGATGATTACACCAATTATTTAGATTGTCTCGTCTTTTGAAGGTTTGCCCCATTGAAAAATAAATATTTCCAGAGGGCCATCACTAGCTTTTCAAACATTCATTTACACTGAGCATAACATCTTAATCGTCCTAGATTGATGGGACAATCCACCTCTCATTAGCAAAGATCAGAACTTGCATGGGCGACACTTGTTGTCACGAATGTCTACATCGCCTAGACATAATACTGCTCCTTCCTATGATAACCAATGCCAATCACCCAAATCAAAATTTACTTGATTCATTTAGTTGCAGGATAACTACAAGTTCTATTATCGATAACGACGGAAGGATACTTGAGATTGCAACAAAGTGTTGCATCCAACAGGTCTGGGGACACTTTCTGCATCAGAGATATTTCAATAAAAAATTTAAAAATCACCGATCAGATTCCAGGCTGAATTGTGGTCCAACTTTGCATGAACATGCTATTTGGACTTTGCGGGCCATTTTGGGACTTTGTCTTTCGGCTCCGGAGGTGCGTTGGCCAATTTAATTCACATAACATTATTGACCCTTATGCTTATCCCTGCGAAGCTGAGTTGGACTTGTCACAGCCCTAGGATTCGGATAAAGCCCTCTAGTATTAAGACAAGACTCGAGAAACACGTGACTCGTTATGTTTGGGACTAGACGGAGCACGAAATCTGCTATAGAGGGCTCTACAATTCGTATTGACTTCTCATATTGGTGTTTGCAGATTGTGTTAATTCGCATTAGCATAAGCCACCGCAATTTTAGATTTTATATGCCAAATAATTAAATTACAATGAAATAGTGTTGTTCAAGTCTACATATGGGTGATGCGTATCATGTTGTGTCAAATTTAGATTTTCTTTTTATAATTTGTGTTTAGCGTCATATTGTGTTGTTGCCAAGCAAACACTAGCGAGCCCAATTCCTTAAAAAAACCACTTTTGCATTTGATACTTGCACTTCATACTAGTTGAGTTATCAAAATTTATGTTATAACACATTACCACTATACTTTCAAAAAATTGTTAGTTTGCCTGGAGTCCTTGTTGCCACTACACTAGTTGAAATCCATGAAGCTCTAAAAAGTACATGAGATAAGAATTGTTGATACCTCAAGTTTTACCTTACTTTTTCCCAAAATCAAGCAATTGACCTAGAGTCAAACAAGATTTGACTGATGAGCTATAAGGCACAAAACAATTTTTCAAACTGAAAAATGAGTCATATTCGTTGAAGTGAGACATCTGACATATATAGCCTATTAGATCTTAAGGGGCTAGAGGACTCCCCTAAAGGAGGGGGGAATTGCTAGCTTGTTATAGTTATACGAAGTCCTGAATTAACAACTGAATAAGAGGAGCGATGTTGCTTCAATTGTAGTTCTAGGGGAATTCCAGCTCTATTAAGCCTTCCCTTACATCACCATCGCCTTCCATTCATTTTGCATTTGATTTGGCTTTTTGGATGTAAATAATGATATCTATATAGATGGATCTTATATATATCGTATAATGAAGTGCATTGTTGGAATTGAGTTAGAATGCCAAGCGACTCTAGATTAAGGGATTCGGTAGATTTGGATTCCTATCTATCCACTCATGGAGTACTTCATTATACGATATATATAAGATCAATCTGTATAGATATCATCATTTACATTTAAAAAGCCGTATGCTTTGGAAGAAGCTTGTACAGTTTGAGAAGGGCTTTTGATTGATCAAAAAGAAGAATCTACTTCAACCAACAAGGGGTCTTCTAGTTTTGTCGGTGCTTGAAACAATTTTGTCTTCTCCATATTACTATATCTCTAGAGTCAATAATTTTATATGAGGAACTACTGAACTCAATCACTTGTTGCCATTACTCTTCAATTTTCTATTGTTGATAACCACAGTCATTCTTTGATAAATGATCCCTATAAGTCAAACTCAATAGAATTTGTCTTTGAGCTAAGAGTCATTACTCTATTATGATTGATTGCTAACAGTAATCGAATCGAAAGTAATAGAAAGAGGAGATCCCATGCAGTTAACTCTAAACAAGTAGTTCGCTTCTTCTTTTCTCTGAATCCTACCTTCAAGCATTTCAACTCAACAAAAGACATGTTCAACCAGATGTTGGATGAAAAAGTTACCACCGGTCAAATGTCGGTTAAACTTTTCTTATACCCAAACAAGGTCCCGGTACCTAAGACGATACTTATAGGTTCCCAAGTTGAAGAAAATCACCAAACCTCTAAGTGATGGTAACCAACGGTGTTTTTATAACCTTGAACCGTTGGATCGATGCTGAATTCATAGACTCGAGCCTTTACTTGCACTTGAGGCCTGAAAAGATTTTATGGATTCACAACCTGTTGGAGCATGCGCCCCAAGCTAAGGCGTAGCATTCGAGCCTCAAGCTTTAGCGCTTTAGGCTGAGGCGCATACTCCTCGGCCGAAGGAGCATTCAAAAACTCAAATGTCTATTGGCCCTCATTTCTCAAAATGTAATCTCTCCATACCCACTTTCATTTTGAAGGAGCATTCAAAAACTCAAATGTCTATTGGCCCTCATTTCTCACAATGTAATCTCTCCATACCCTCTTTCATTTTGAGAGTTCTCTTTTGGTTTTTGTCTTTTTATTATTAATCTCGGGGGCCCAAACTTCCCAACCTTTCAAGGTGAACTCTCTCTCTCTCTCTCTCTCTCTCTCTCTCTCTCTCTCTCTCTCTCTCTCTCTCTCGTCATAGTAATTAGGGTAAATGATATAAATGATCTTTAAAATTTGGCTCAATACGCAACATGATCTATGAAATTCAAATTTATCTGATGTAGTAATTGAATTTTAGCTTAATGTGCAATGTCCTTCCTTAACTTTTAATTTGAGGTTTCTGAACTTTTAGTACATGTTTAATTTAGTTTTTAGATTGTATGAAAATATCCAGTGTTGCCCTTGAAATCGAATTAATGAAAAGATAACAGTGTATATATTCATATAGTTCATGGCCTAAGTTGAACATGTACCAAAAGTTTAGGGATTGAATTGAACAAATTAAAAATATAAGAATTACAATGAAACAAATTAAAAGTTTAGGAATAACGTAGTGCATTGAGCCAAAATTTAGGGATTTGTATCATTAAAATTTCATGAAACCTAGGCCGTCAAAATAAATGAAGTTTCTCTAGAATGATCATTATCTTGCCTAAGCCCTTGCAATACCAAATTTTCTCTAGATTATTATTATGACAGTATTAGTGCAACACTGTTATGGGGTACAATTTCAAATAAGACCCATAATAGGGTCATTGTCTCAAATAGGGATCCGAAATAGACTTTGTATCAAATAAGGTATTGAAGTGGCTAAAATAGTGTCAAATAAGAGCACAAACTCATTGGCTGACTAAATTTTCACCAAAGGACTTTTTTCGGACAACTAGCACAGGGGCAATTTTGTCCAAAAATTGTAATTGGGTAGAAAAAAAAAAACCCCCAAATTGAATAGGGATTACGCTACCGATCAAAATACAAAAAAAAAAGAATTGGGATTAGGGTTCTTCCTTCATTTTTTCTCTTCCCGCCGCTCAAGCAAATTCACAATCACCTGCTCCGTGCACGTTTGTCGCCGCTCCGCGCCCAATCTTCGTCGCCGCTCCGCGCCCAATCTTCGTCGCTTCTCTCCAAAGAGAATAATCCCTGCATTGCGTTCGTTGATGAAATTAATGCCGTGGGCCGGCGCAGAGGAACTAGAATTGGAGGAGGAAATGCAGAAAGAGAGTAGACCCGCCATCGGCTGTTAAAATAGATGGATGGTTTTGAAGAATAAGCGGGTGTCATTGTTGTTGTGGCGACTAATCGTGAGACATTCTGGACTCTGCCTTGCTTAGGCCTGGAAGATTTGACAAATAGGAATGTATGCCTATTCTTAGCTGGTGAGTCTCGTAGCATACGCTTGTGCAAACTAGTATTAGTGCAACAGTTAGTCTCATGGTGCACCTGCTTACTTATAGTGTCGATGTGAGTAATTGTTGACTTTCCTAATATCCGATGTAGAACAGAAATTTTGAAGGTGAATGCCAGCAATAAGAAGTTTGATTTGGTTTATTCAGTTCTAAAACTTTTGCATTTCTGTCAATTTAGTCCATTCAGCTAAATTTGGCCAGCCAGCGCTGACGTGGACGCGGATTGGTGTTGACCTCCTAGCCGATGTTAACGTGGCAATATTTATAATAATATTTTATTTTTCACATTTTTTATTAATTTTTTCTTTTGCTTTTTTTTTTTCCTTTTTTCTTTTCTTTATATTGCTCTTCTTCTTCCCCCCTTGTCTTGCCGGCCACTAGGTGAGGGCTATGAAGCCCTCACTCGACCTCACCCTGATCTGGGGAGGCTTGGGGGCTATGGGCGAGGTGGCCTCACCCAAATCTAGGTGAGGCGGCCTCCCTATGGCCTTGCTGATTGTGAGTGAATATGGCCTCGTTCATGGTTGTGAGGCCATGGCCGCCTTCGGCCGCTGCCTCTAGGCCTTCATGAGGCGTGGTCACCTCGATTGAGGTCAAAATGTAGCGTTAAGGCTCAATCGGGCTTGACGACCATTGGTAGAGAGAAAAAAAGACTGCACCTGGGACAAAAGGGCAAGACCATGAGGCACCTCGTGAAAGCTTGAGGGTCACAAGGGCCTCGCTGGCCGTGGGTGAAGGCAGCCATGGCCTTTCTAGCCTTGGGCGAGACTGCCTTCGCCGCAACCGGTGAGGCCATGGTGAGGTTGCCCTTGCCCAGATCTAGGTGAGGTTGCCCTCGCCTAGATCTGGGTGAGGCTACCTCTCCCACAACCCTTACTAGTGGTCGGCGAGGGCCTCACGACCCTCACCCAGTGGCTAGCAAGACTCACCGGAGCCTCGCCGTCCACTAGGGTGGTTGGGGGTGGGGTAAAGAAGAAGAGCAATAGGAAGAAAAGTAAAAAAGGAAATAAAAATAAAAATAAACAAATACAAAAAAATAAAATATTATAAAAAAATATTGCCATGTTAGTGTTGATCGGCGCTAGCTAGTGTCCACATCAATCCTGACAAGCCAAATCTAGTCAGATGGATTAAATCAACATAAATGCAATATGTTTAGGACCAAATTGGCTAAAAAAAAATTGATGACTGAATTAACACAATTACAATATGTTTTTTTATGTAATTTTTTTCCCTATGAGAACTTTTGGATTTAGTAGAGCAGATCTTCCCAACCTCTTAGATGAGGCTGCTATATTTGACATAAATAGAAGAATACTGAAGGAACTGAATTGTATTGTATTGCTTTGATTTGTGCGCATGTACGTAAGTCTATTTATTGTGCAAGGTAGAAAGAAGGAATTAGGGAAATGAATATACAAAATTACATTTTCCTATTTTACTAGACCAATTATTGAAGGCTCCAAGATCTTAGCAATTTAGATTGATCATTGTTCGCCATCAACATGGACACCTCAAAGGTAAACACTCTATACTTGGTTCTAAGAAAAACAAAGGCCATGAATCTTAACTTTAATGGCCATGTTCATTTTGCATCTTTGTCAAGAATCACACTAACAATTTCTTTTTGTTAATGTTTGACACTTTACCATAAATACCAACAAACATCTTACCATTAAAAAAAAAAAAAAACAATAACAAAACATGGCTTCTAACTAGGGTCCTCATGAGTTTTGGAATGCAAATAGGAGCCATCGCCTTTCCTGGGGATAGCAGAGCTTATTAGTGGGCAAGGAGCTAATTGAATCCGAAGTTAGATGGATGGTTGGTGATGTGTGCATGGGTGAGTGATTCTGAGTTCTTGAGATTTTTGTGGTCAAGTGTATGAAAGTGGTGTGTAGGAATGGTTGTCAAATGATGAAATGCAAATGCAAGGATAGAAACGATCGTCACCAAGGTATAAATGACGCACCACCAACCAATGATGAGGATTAAGATCAACAAAGTTTAGCATCAAGGCTTAAAGGATGAACCATCCGCTAAGGGTAAGGGACTTCGGATAGGAGAAACTCACTACCAAGGCTTAAAGGATGAACTACCCGCCAAGGATAAATGACTTTTGGATAGGAGAAGCTCAGCATCAAGGCATAAAGGAAAATCCACCAAACAAGGATAAAGGGTTTCTTGGCTCACCACCGAAGAGTAATCCACTCTTCAAGGATAAGGAGGCTAGAATGGAATTTATCCACTCTCCAAAGATATTCCATCACGCGGCGGAAATCTCAAGTATTTTCATTCATCAAATTTAGTTTAGTTATAATTAAGAGGTTTCCTCTATTTATGGGACGAATACAACTTAGAAAATAAAAGAGTAATAAATAGACATGGGAACTATCCTACCATTAAAGATCTCGGAGTTTAAAACTTTGACTCTTAAAACTTACATAACAATAAAGACTCCTAGGAAAATAGAGATGCATTTAATGACTTTGGAACTTGCATTCTTTTTTCTTTTTTTTTTTTTTTTTTTTGTGACAGGAGGAACTAGCTTGCACCGACAGTGGACCATAAACCCTCTGATGACGCTAGCAGGGAAACCACCACCCCAACGCCACACTTAAATCACCTAATGATCCACCAGCCTCCCTGCAACTTGCGTTGCAGGGGCTTCGAACTCTTGACCTTCCCGTGGAGGTCTGGAGCCTACCCAGCGGAGCCACCTGAGCCGGTGGTTTGGAACTTGCATTCTTGATTCATCAATCTTGCAAAATTCGTGCTCCCACCTTGACCAGAAAATAAATACCCAAAGACTGCATCAAATAATCAAGGAAGTTGTTCAGAATAGTCTCCCATTGAAATGCTATTGATAAACTTCGAGATCAGCAACTAACAAAGTGTACCAAGAAATCAACGACTAATATATCATATCGAGAATTTGGTAACTTATTAATCATCGATATCAATAATTTCAATAAGAATGGTTCAATACCACTTTAGTTGGAAATTTTAGTCTCGACTCATTGAAGCACATTATGCTCAAATTCTATTTTAGCTTGAATGAGCAACGATGGTGCTGAGTGGGCTAATGGAGCTAAGTTGATTGCTCGTGCTTCAGTTGGAGACAAAAAAACAATTAAAGTCAAAGAAGAAAGATGATTACCCTCAAGAAAAATTAGTGGTCCATCGAACCATAATGATCCTCAAATTGTTGATGAACTTATCGACCAAGAGACTAAAGAGTGGAACATTTGGAAATTAATCAAAACAGTTGATCAGAAAGTGGTTTATGAGATTTTATCAATTCCACTCAATCATAACCCTATAGAAAATAAGCTAATATGGACACGGAATAGAGCTAGCTCCTGCACAGTCAAGTGTAGTTACAATAGTTTATGCTCAAAGGAAAAGGAACATAATGCAAATTTTGTGTTATCATCGTACTAGCCTCCCCGAAATTTATGGACCACAATATGGCATATTCAATGAGTGTGTGTAAGAACACCCTACCAACCAAGGAAAATGTTTATTGGAGGAAATTGGTACCTAAGCCACTGTGCCCATTGTGCAATCAGGCTCCAGAATCCCTCGAGCATCTCTTCCTTCTATGCAAGTGGACAAAACAAATCTAGTCAAACACCTTGTCGTTAAATTCAACACTTCTTCAAATAAAATCAATAGAATCGAGAAGTGGCTCAAGGAGAACCTGGCATCCAAAGTTGACCCATTTTCCCAAGCCCTCTTGGCTTGCATGCTATGGCTACTATGGAAAGCGATAAATGCCTTTGTGTTCAAGAAACACAAACCAAGCCCCAACCACCCAATGGAGGAAGTGGTATGCACACAATTGTTATGCACAGGTTGCTAGGAGCTTAATGGGGACACCTCTTGTTGCAACAGACTCAAGGAAGGGTTCCATCACCGTGGTATGCCGAGACTACGAAGGACTTCTCGTGATAGGCTCTGCCAAGAATGTTCGAGCTCCATCTACCCTGGTTGCTGAAACCCTATCTTTGAGGGTGGGATTGTCGGGCTTGAAGGAGACAAACGAAACTGAACTATGCTCGAAAGTGTTCTGTGCAAAAGAGTGAAGAAGTGATAAGTACAAGTTGAGTCGATAACTTACCTCTTGTGCAGTTCGTAATGGGCCAAGAGGAAAGCCCGCCGAGTATTTGTCTGTGGTGATAGATTGCCTATTTCAATTGGCCCAAACTCAAGAAGTTTCCTCAGTTTATTGTTCAAAGAATGCAAATCAGGCCGTGGGTTTTGTAGCGAGGGCCCATCGTCACTAATTCCCTCAGCCCAAATTGGCTCTCTAACCCCCTCTGCCCCCTCCCTCTCGGGACACCCGATAAACTTTGGTTGTTTTTATGTTGTGATTTCGAACTTTTATCTGGTTCTTGTTTGGTCAATTAATATAAGATGCGAATGCTTGTCCAAAAAAAAAAAAAAATCTAGGGTCCCATCAAAATATGTAATGCCATAATCTCTTTTTTATACTTGAACGAAGTCGATAAATTTGTGGATTTAATCACGTGGAATTATGAGTTCTTGATTTAACTCACACAAATGATATAAATAATGAGATGTTCTAACAATTTCACTAACAATAATTTTAATTTAAAACTATTGTTAAATATTAACTACATTTATTGTTTGTTTTGTTTTAGTGTTAATAATTTGAAGTAATCTTGTAAGTATGAACATGATATGAAGTTGTATAATTCATGGTTTATCTTATGTATTTTGAACTTTTTATTGTTGAATTTTAATTCACATGTTTGCCTTCTATGGTTTGTTGCTTTTGGCAAGTGAAGATTTTTATTAATGCCTAATCTTAGATTTCTATCTGATTTATATCGTATTTATTGTTTGGCTGCTTAATATTGCATTGTTGATGCATATATAATTTCAAAGAATATGTTTATTCTTTCAAGGATATCAAAAATGAAACGAAAAAAGAATTTGTTTGTTTTGGATTGAACTTAGAACTAGACCGAACCCATAGGTTAGTACAGTCCTCAATCCTAGGCTCAACAAAGTTGATCCTCGATCCCAAAAATTAGGACCAATACTATGCAAGTCAATCCCTAGGTTAGCTGTTAGATTAGAAAAAACTTAAATTTTAATATTGGAGTTGGCATTTAAATAATAAATAAAAAATTGTACCAAAATGAGCGTCATATATAATTTTTGACACTTTTGGTGTACTTCCTCCCTTTTGACTTATGATCAAGTCTTAAAACTATTTACCATTATATTTTTTTGGCTTTTTGCATTTTTCTTCTCAATATCTTCACCCTTGTAATTTGTTTTATGTATCTTGGTCATTTTGCCCCCAATGATATACTGTCTGCATAATAATCTCTTTATTTTGTACTTTCACATTGAAGAGTTACTGATTAGCATCTACTCACATGGAACACACAATTCATAGTGTTTTTTTCAATATTTGGATGACAAAGAGAAAGTTTTTTCTCAACAATATATATATATATATATATATATATATATTTATATATTTTTTAAAGCATGGTATAGAATTTAGGCTAAGAGTGGTATGGATGACAAAGAGCAAGTTTGTGAGTCTTTTTTTTTTTTTGCAACATGGTTTGAAAGTCTAATTATAACTGCACATCTTTTAAGTATATTTGTGTATGTGAATGATATTTTTATGATAATAAAATCGATAGGCATATATATCCTTTATATAAGAATGTTGGACTTTTAAATCCAGATAGTACTCTCATAAAAAAAAAAAAAAAGTCCACAGTTTACTAATCAGTGGACAGGAATGACAAAATTTATGAATTTCCTATCTTATCCTATTAAGCTTAATTTTTTATATATATATATATATATATATATATATTGACAGCAAAATTAATGGACCGACCAAGCAAACAGGACATCACCACATCAAAACCTGATTTTAGAGAGCCGTTCTTGCACGATCCTCCCCCCGAAATCAAAGTGCAAGCCCTAATCTCATTCCCATTTTCCAATCGGGAATCGTCTTGAAACGACTGAGTCGCGGGCAAATCAGACGCCCAAACCTCACGAATCCAGCGATATTCCTTCCTCTATCTTGATACAGGTTGAAGAGACTGAAGGATTCAGAGACTTTCGCCTCCGCTTCGCAATTCTTTAGGTAAGCCTCTCTTTGAATTGAACTAGGATGCGCGGTTCGAGAGATGCGTTTGCGTATTAACTTTTTGTAAAGTTTGATTTCCAGGGTGGATGGGGCTTTGTATTAGGAATCCGGATGAGAATTGTTCCGAAATTGCTCCTGAATTGATCGTTTCGGTGAAAACGTTCTCATTGGCGTCGGTAATGGCAAATGGGTATGACGGCAAGATAGGTAATGGCGGCGCTGTGTGCTTTCTAAGCATGTAGCATCCGTGGTGGCGTAACGGGTGCCGCCATTACTCTCAAATGGTGGCTGCTACGCGCCTTGATTTTTATTTCCATGGGTGCTATCGATTCTTAAACGTTCATTGCAAGATGACAACTGGTTCTCCCATTTTAAGGCATTGAAATAAATTTTAGAGTTCTGTATGGAAACCTCTTGTCTGTTTGTCTCTTTATCCTGGTTCATTGTTGTCGCATTAGAGTTTCATCTGCTAACGGGTTTGTGTAATATGCATCTATACTTACCATAATGACAACTTATATGTATAGCAATTTAAGTGTAATAAATACGATTGCGATTCTCAAGTTGGGTTATTCATGCTGAATAGGTATCCTTTCTCATGCAAGCATGCAAGAAGCTTCGTGCTGCAAGTTTTGATTCAGAGAATTCCTCATTCTTACGTCTTGCTTCTTGTTAAACAACTATAAAGGCGTTTAGTATGATCTTTGGTTTGAGGATTGAAGAACAACAGACACCAATTTTCTCACGGGTTATTCAAGTGTGAAGTATTGAGTTGGATTGCCTTTCTTCAGTGATTGGGTTCTATGTTTTATTCTTAGCCTGTCGTATGTGCGGCTCAAACGTGGTGCCAGAAACTCAAGAGATGTGCCCCAAATGTGAAGAAGATTCCGGTAGTGGCTGTTGCAAAACCATTCCAGCTGTGGAAAATGGAAGGCATGCTGATGGTTACTCTTCAAGTATTTTGAGAGATAATTTTTTGTCAAATCTAAGTACAATTTCTAGAAATTCCTTTGATCATGTATACAAGAGAAGAAAGCTACGACAGGATTCTGACAGCATTGTCAATGAACAGATGGACATGAAAAGAAGAGGGAATATTCCTTCTGCCAATTGTTCTATTGGTCCTTCGATCACAGAAAAGGAGCCTTCATTAGGTTGCTTGTCCAAACATGAAATTGTTGCTGCTGGAGAATCAGTCCCATATCTGGTGGTTGATAGCCATACCCATATATCAGATTCTGAACCTTTCCGTAAATACAAAGCCCTGGAAGAACGTGGTCCCGATGAAGCATCAATGGGTAGAATGCACAAAGTAATTGATGTTGGCAGTGCAAATGACAGTTGTTCATCAAAATCGAACACAGAACTCACGTCAACTTCCTTGAGAGCAGAAGTTGACGAGACTTTTGAATGTTCCTCTTCTAGTGTAACCCATATGGAGGGAAGAAGTGATGTCCCCTTAAGGGAAAATGATATCTGCATCTCCATCCTTAGAAGCCAGGGATTGCTCGAAAGAACTTGTTCAACACCAACTCTTGCCTCTGAAGATACTATGTCTCACAGAAGTGACTGTAGTGATGCTTGCTCATGCAAATCTTGTGGCCACAATGGTACAGCACTGGAAATGCTAATATGTGATCATTGTGATGAAGCATTTCACTTATCTTGTTGCTATCCTCGTATAAAAAAAGTTCCGGAGAATGACTGGTTTTGTCCCTCTTGCTTGAGAAAGAAGCACATTGTTAAAAAGCAGACAGCTACCAAGAAACCAACAAAAACTATTATTGAAACTGCTAGAGGCAAAAGCGCATCTGCTGTGGACAATTCAAATCCAATAGCATCAATGTTAGAAGATGATGAGCCATATACAACTAGCGTTCGTGTTGGCAAAGGTTTCCAAGCTGATGTTCCTGAATGGAGAGGTCCTCAAGAAGAGTAAGTTTCTTTATTGTCATTTAAACCCGGTATTAGATTTAAAATATTTACAAGTAAAACAGTGTAAGTTTAAGATTGCAGATGTATGACAGAGATTGTATTTTTTTAGAAATTTGTCCTCCCTTGGAGGAATCTTAAGTTATGAGCTACAGCCCACCTCATTCCCACTTGAACTGTACCTAGGAGTACCCTAAATGCAGGAAACTTTGTTCACATTGCCTATGATTAAATCATTCTTTTGTTTCCTAGTCTGAGAGCTTTGCTTGTACTTGTGAGACATGCATGTTCCATCCATGGAGGCAGTTATCTCTATGATCTGTGTAGCTAGAGTCTAATCTTATGGTATTCTCAATAGGTTTCAAAATTACTCAGCAGTAGTGAACATAGTCTATCTGATTTTCCCTGCTTGGTTGTCATGCATAACCAATATGGAAAGCCAAATAGTTGGTCCTCTTTTTTACTAGGGGTTGAAGTATATTTGCTCATTCTGAGGATCCAAATCGAAGCATGTGAAACAGATTATTTGAACGAAGTGTCTATATGGCATGTTTGATTTTGACTTGATTAGACACTACAGTCGCATGTACAGACATGTTATCTTCACAGTAAGTTTTGGAGCAACTCAAATGTCAAGAGCCATATAGTGAAAATGCATATTGCGTAAGAGCTGACATTTTTCAATTGCATCCTTTTCCCACATCTTAATTACCATTTAAACTTCTATAAATGAAGGGTTGTTCATGGTCACGTTGAAAAAACTGTTTTTTACCTTGTTGCCTCTCATTGGAAATTACAGGCCGTGGTGGCAAATGTGATTGGATCGGCAATTGATGTTTTTTCTTTAGGCTACTAACTAAATGGCTAGCCATCTAAAAAAGGCTAGCCAGCTAAAAAGGAAAAATAGATTGGATTCACCTCTTGTCACGTACATTTAAACTACTTTGACTGGAGCAACTTTGTTTAATCACTTCTGCAGTTTTTTGTCTGCCTGACTGGCTTGTAAAAGTTCATGGGTCGGTTAATATTTTCCAAAAAGCATATGGAAATTATGTGCCCTTGTCGTACTTCTGGATACTTTACAGTGGGTCTCAAATATTGTTCTCTTAGCAATGAGCAGATCTGAGCACCGACATTCACCTGTACACCACACCTGCACCCTAATCTATGACTAGTTAACATGATTGTAATATGGCAAGCTTAGTTTGAAAAAGCAGATTGTATTAAAAGATAATACACTGAAGCTACTGCCAGTGCCTGACTGACTTTCAGTCTAACTTGCAGTAGATATGTATTTGTCATCTCCTGTTGATGTCCATGGTTTGGATAATTTGCTGTTTGATGCTGATGGCAATATTGGTGAAGATAATGTTACTGTTTTTGTCACCCTATCGGTATTTAAAGTTAAGTAGCACGTGTTCTAGACTTCTGTATGCTTTGCTAGAGAGGAGTCTCTCTATTTCTCTTCAGTTTGCTTTTTCAAGTTTATATAGCTGCTAAAAGCATGGATATTTGGATATTATGCAGTGACACCAACATGGTTGAGGAGCCAGCACCAATAGATCCTTCAGAATATGCCCATCTGCAAGTAAGGCCCCACTTCTCTTTATTCTTGTTGCATGGTGTTCTGTTGGCAATATCAGTTGATAAGTTCTTTATTTCTTCATGAAGGATTTGAAATCAAGCAAGCCTTCGAGGCTCACCTCCATTGGCAATTGGCTTCAATGTCGGAAGGCAGTTGATAATGCAGGTGTTAATGGAAATATATGTGGAAAATGGCGCAGGTGAGCCTCATCTTTCCTCAAGATTATGATGCGATACTCTTCTGCAATTTCCCATACAGGTTCTTATATTTCACCTGAAACACCCCAATGTTAATCTTAAAAGAAAAGGGAGAAATAAAGTTAGGTGGTGGAGAGTTTGAAAAGTGTCGAGATCCTAAGATTGTGCCAAGGAACCTTGATGAGGCTTATTGGGCTCAGAGTCTGGCTTGGGCATTGGTAGGCCAAGCTAGTGTGTCAATGACAATAATCAGTTGTAGGGAAGCTAGATTGTTAGAATTAATCATCTATTATAGCAGTATTTAGCTTTATTACTTGTTGTAGCTGTGTAGCTGTTGAGTCTTATTCTGAGGGCTATATATATAGTGCCTACATGTTATTTTCATACTGATAGCTGAAGACAATCAAGTTCCTCTCCAACCACTCTCTCTCTCTCTCTATCTCTCACAATTCCTCTTCTCCTTCCATTCTTTATCTCTACCCTTCTCTTCTCCTTAATCTGCATTGCAAATTCATCTCTATCTCTTGTCACATTCGGATCATTACAAATTTGTTTGGAGCTGCTCCAAACCTGTGATGACCGTGGAAGCCGTTGACCAGTTGAGAGACTTGGAGAATCGAATTGAAAATGTGGGTCTGCAGTTTATGTCTTTCATGGGCGAAACAGAGCAGAGGCTTGAGAAGTTCCATAACAACACCATGGCGAAGCTTGACCTAATATTGGAGTTGTTAAGGGCTCGAATGATAGTTGACCAAGAGGACAATCATCTAATTGAACCCAAGCCTTCAATGGAAGAAGGAAAAGGATTGGTACCTGAATTGAAGGCAGTTCTCAACTGCGAAAGCTCAATGATTATCAATTTAACTGTACCTGAAGGAGCAGCTGCTGTGAAGCGTGATTTCCCAATTTTCAAGGCAAATAATTCCGTGGATGGGGTAAAAGTGAGTGAAGAGCATCTAAATGCCCATTAGATGTATGACAAAATGAAAAGGGGAATTCCGTTGAGACAGTTGATAGGGGAGGCCCTGAAATGGATAGTGTAACTAGGTGCTCGGAGGGATTCATCAATCTGGAGTTGCTGGATGCCATCAAGGCATGCCACGCTTCAATGATATGTGGATTAAAGGACATGCAAGGTAGCTTCATGATTTTAATGCCTTCTGGTTACTCAAGTTTTACAAACCCGTTTCTATGCCTCATTCTTGTGGAGTAAACCAATCAGTAGCTTTTTCTGACTATCAAGGAACTCTTCTTCATTGTGCATGGGTCTTGATGGAATAATGCTTTTCTGGAAAAAAGGCTGAGAAGTGGATGCAAGCTTGAGGTGCACGCATGAATGTCTTCGAGTGGTATGTGCATAAAATGCGGTGGGTTTGGAAATTGACCTAAGTAGTTTGAATTCCAGAAAGTGGCCCTCAATCTAGGAATGCTATGTTAATTGGGTTTAAACAAGTGGGAAACTATGAGGAGAGTCGTGTTAGGGAAATGGGAATGTTGATAATAGATCCAGGTGGTAATAATCTTGACAATATGATCTGTCAGCCTCTCTCGTGCATGAGTTAGAAAACACCTATGAGCCATTTGATTTGAGGCCTGAGATCCGGGCAAAAGAGTGCACTTGAGTGACCTAGTGGAGAGAGAGAATGATAGGCTCATTGATGAGTTCTTTGCTTATTTTTGGTCGACTAAAGCTCACTCATTGACCTCGAATTATGTATGGAAATTGCTATTAACAGCACCCTGGTCTAACTATTAATGGATACACAAAGCCAACTAGTGAACGTGTCACACACAAGGATGTTGAATACACAGAATGTGGCTGTCAGATTTTCGTATAAGCTGGTGTATACAAAGTAGAAGGTGTGCCCATGTTCTGGAGGATTCTTCTGGCATATATAAAGACACGGAATTTGTCAATATGGTTGATTTTTTTGATCCACCTATGGAAGTTATATGGAAATACGATGGAGCAATATGCATTTGTGCATTGTGAGTCTAAGCTATGGAAAGAAGGATTGAATGGTCTTGGATGGTATAAGAAATACTTGAAAGGAGAAACATGAAGTTTTTTC
Source organism: Eucalyptus leucophloia subsp. euroa (assembly GCA_017140325.1). Classification (NCBI taxonomy): domain Eukaryota; kingdom Viridiplantae; phylum Streptophyta; class Magnoliopsida; order Myrtales; family Myrtaceae; genus Eucalyptus; species Eucalyptus leucophloia. Next base: position 30,768,040 of record CM029470.1, read on the forward strand.
AAGACAAGGAAGCTCGGGTGGTGCTATATCACCTCTTGCTCTTCCTTAAAGACAAGGAAGATTTTGTCATGGGGGTATTGGTTTGATCCTAAGAGTGGGCTAAGGAACCTTGACATGGCTCGTTGGGCTTAGAGTTGGGCTTAGGCATTCATGGGCCAAGCTATTGTGTCAATAACAAGTGTCCGTAGTAGGGAAACTAGTTTGTTAGAATTAATCATCTATTATCATGGTATTTAGCTTTATTACTTGTTTAGTTGGTGATTCCAATTTTGTGATAGCCCAAGCGGCGGTGCGTGGGGAGAAGTAATGGCGGTGCGTCTGCGCCTCGGTCCCCGGATGTGCGCAGGGAAGGGGCATGTCTCCATCCCACATCACTTAGGGGGGGAGTCTTGGGCTAGTTTATAAGGCAATGGGCCATTTAATTGTACATACTCGTTTTCTTGGGGTAATATGGGCTGCCTTGAGAGAAACAAAACCGTGAGGATTTAGTGTCCAAAGTGGACAATATGTGTACAGTGGAGACCCAGGGTGTTACAAGTTTTGAGAGACATCTTTATATTTTAATAAATAGATTACATAATTAATTAATAAATATATGAATTGAGTTAAGAATCAAATTCCAAGACCCAGGGTATTACCAGATCAATGTCTACATGTGATTTCATAGTGAGAAATGAGTTAAGAATCAAATTCCGCTCTCCATAACCATCTCTGCTCCTTCTATTCTCTATCTCTACCCTTCTCTTCTGCTTAATCTGGTAATACAAATTCGTCTCTCATCTTGTCACATTTGGATCAATACAAAAGCTATATTTCTAATGAAGGGTTCAGATCTAGTTAACTGTATAACCCTAGTATAACAACAGCTTATTGTTTTAAATAATGAGTTTTATCTCTATACTTTTAGAATATCAATTTTCTATTGAAGCTACAAGATTACTCAGTTTTAGCCTTTGTTTTGTCTTGGTTTTTTTTTAAATAACAATTGTTGTGCTTGTGATACCATTTGACAAAGATGTAGATGTACAAGATAGCATAAGATGTTCGCCCAAAAGAAGCCAAAAAGAACCCAAGAAAAGGTCTATGCTTTCAACAACCTAGAATAAGATTACATTACGAACTGTTATACAGAATAATTGTACTGGGGTTACTAATCTGATCTCATCCCTTGACTGGACATTAAAGTCATTTTAGATTTGCCATTGACTTCATTGGGAGTGGCATGCCTTGTGTTACCACTTATTGAAACTAATATTATCACACAGACTACCTAAATAGATTACAAAATTCATAACTCTGTCAAGGGAAACCTCCTGTACCAATTTGTCTTCCATTAGCCATGCCTTTGGAACTGAGCCCAATGGTGGTAGTAGCAACTTCGCTTGATGTCTGGTGACTGCACTCATTTGTAGTGATATGTAGCTTGTACTTAAAATCTTACAAAATGACATGTTTCACAATAATCACTTAACTGGTGTTTCTACTTACTGCATGATTTACCTGAGAATGTTTTTATTTTGACTAAGTTAAATATAATTTGATGGATGAGTTAATTATATTGCAGAGCACCTCTTTTTGAAGTCCAAACTGATAAGTGGGAGTGCTTCTGTTCTGTTTTCTGGGATCCAAGCCATTCTGATTGTGCTGTCCGTCAGGTAACATTAGTAATTTTTTTTTTTTTTTCACACTAGTATTATTTCTGTCCTTAAATCTGCATCCAGCATGAGATATCTTTGTCAGTGCTTTAGTTAGAATGCATTATGCTGTCATGCCTGGCTTATCACTAGAGATGTGTGTTCTTCCATGGTTATCTGCAACAGGCATTTGGTCCACAGACTGGGGCAGGTTCTAGGGGCATTTGCTTGGTTCAAAATTCAGTCTAAGCTAAAGATACATTAATAAGTAAATAAATTAAGTGTTTACTTTCTGTCCAATCTTTCACTTTAGGAGAAATCAGCTATCAGAATATTCTGCCAGAAAACAATGGGAGTGAACGCCCAAAACAATTAGGAGAATACTCCAAGACAAAGCGAGACCTTCCAAGACAAAATTTACTAAGATAAAAGTGTGAAATACATTATAAATCTGAAAATAAGTAGAAGGAGAAACCTAAGGCTTGGAATCATGCACTAGTTTTAACTGTTGTAAGTATTGGTTCCAAAAATGTTAGGACCATCTTGAGATTGGAGGCTTCATTTCAGTTGAAAGCTAAACTCTAGAATCTACAGTGTTTCTCTTTTTCCCCAATAATAGAAGAACATGCTCATTTTTCTTGATGTGGATACATGTTTAATCCCAAGGTCAGTTAAGCAGTTGTACTTTTGAGTCCAACTAATTTATCAGCTTTTGTATGCAGTCATTTAATCTAGGACAAGTATGACATGGAACACTCTCACTCCACATTTATGAAGCTCTTAAGCATTCACTGAGTGACTCTTCAAGAGGAAACTTAGAATGCACCAAGAAGAGGCATAAGTTCCAAATTTTATGTTAGAACATAATTTTGGTCCTAACGGATGGAAGGATGGATCAACAATTACAACCTTAAGCATAATCCAGGATACTTCTCCAGGGTTTTTGTGGTTACTGAATCCTGTTCTGTAAGCCTTCATACTTGTCGGGAATAATCGTAGAATGTTTTAACAAAGTTTTAGGGATGGATCACTCGAGATCCCCTTATTGAACCCATTAGCCAGGGGAAAGCTTTTCTCTGTCTTACCATCCTATTCTCTTCTTTAGATTGTCACCATTGGGAATTTGTTAACTACTATATGAAGAACTAACTGTGAGCTTTTTAGATCAGTCCCTAATACATGGGTCCTTTTCTCATGCTTTTACTTTAGGAGCTGGAGACAGATCAAGTTCTGAAGCAACTGAAGTATATTGAGATGGTATTATCAGTTTCTGTCTCTTGGTGTTGGTTTGGTATTTTTTTCACATATACATGTGTTATGTGACGTAAAATAATAGCAATGCAACCATTTTGGCTGTCCAAACAATAAAAGTAACTAAACCCTTTCAATTGGGATTAGATGTGCCTTAGTAATTTCTTTTTCTTTTCTTTATGTCTTGGTGTGTGTGTATTGGGGGGTTGGGGGGAGTGGGGTGCTGAAAAATGACAAACGTATGGATTTCTTTTTTTTTTTTTTTTTTTTTTTTTCCGCTAAACATTCACAAGCAGACTACAAGAAAGGGTGATAAGAGGACAATGTACTGTTGCTTGGTCAATAATTGAGAAAGAAGCAACAGCTCAGCTGATAAATGAGAAAAAGGTCGTGACTGATTTAATGCTTAAACTGGTCCAATGGAAGAGAGAGATGGTGAATAGTGTTATATGGAACATTGTACACAAAATACGCATTCATTGTCTATTTTTGTCTTTTACTTGTAGCTGAGGCCACGACTTGCAGCTAACAGACGAAAGCTTGTCCTATCCAAGAGTGAAGTCTCTCAGGAACCCTTGGGGAATGCAACCAATATATAAGCCCCAAAAGAGTGTCAATGTACATGCTTGATGATTCTGTGAGGTGTCTGTAAGGCCAGCCTTGGCTAATAAATCTCTTTACACAAAAGCTGATTCCAATTTTGAGTTTCATGTTGTTGGTCCCTTCTTCCTATCCTCATTCAGCTATTGATTTTTTCTTATTTTTGTTAGCTGTAGAAAGAGCATACAATTTGTCTACTATTAGTGAAATAGGTTTTAGTTGATCATGTTTTTCTAGAAATTTCTGTATAAACCAGAATGACCTGTAGCCTTTACCCATTGGGGGATGTAGGAATGTATTGTGTAAATTACAGTGTGCGATTTAGTAAAGCTTAGCACAATGGTTCTAGTTCTAGTCAGCGACTATTTTCCTTATTTCTGGTGGTCTTTAACTTGATTTTGCACGGATGCACCATCAAGACTGAATATTCGGAAGAACTTAGAAGATGCCGATTCCAAATATCATGGCATTTTCCTGAATAGTCAGGACAGGAGCATTAGCAGCGGTTCATTATTTGTTGTGAACTTTTGTCAACGATAAGAACTTAATGAGATTTTAGCGAAGCTTTCGTTATTCTTATTTTGGATGGATTTGCAACTAGTTCCAATGGTAGGTGCAGACATTTTCCATACGCTGTCTTTACTACGAGTACGAGGATTAAACGGGAGACACCAAACCATTAGCCTGGTCTTGTCTCATCTATAGCATTCAGGCAAGCAATTCTTTGGAAGAACTATGTATGTCGTCCAACATGGTGCTCCAGGGGTGAATTTATCCCATTTGCGGGCTGTTTAGTTGATGTAAAGCCTGTGAGGAATATTCCTTTTATTGGGTGATGTTTCCATTGGGAAGCACCTAAACTCAAAAATCTGTTTTTGGTATTTGGCACGCTTGCATCTCTGACTTTACAATCTCTGGGGTAGAAAGTACTTTTGGGGGTTAACGGAAAAAGTAGAGTGTCTTACGAGCACTAAATGTTACCCATCAGTGGTGGTGGTGGCTGGTGGCTCGGCCGCTGCCGTGTTGGTTGGTGGTGCTGGTGCCAACTTTGCTTGGTAGTTCAATGGCGGCAGCATCATGGTGGTGAATCCACCAGCCTCTTGAGGTTGACAATGGTGGTGGCTGCCGTTTTCAGAATGGTCAGTCAACAGCAGTGTTGGTGTCCTTCTGCTGGATTTGCATGGGCGCTTTATTGGCCGGCGGTGGCGGCTTCTGTTTATGGGTGGTGAGTCTGGTGACCGGTGGGTGAATTATCTACTTGTAATGTTAAATTTGTAAGCTACAAATACCAAAGACGGAAGCAAGAGTTTACTGGAATTCATGCATGTATTTTCCTTTGCCGAGAGAATTCTTCTGTATTGATAAGTTTTCTTGGATTCTGCCTGGCATCAGAGACAAATGGATACGGAAGATCAACGTAAATAATATTGTCTTTAAGGAATGAGAAAGTGATGTGTTAGCTTCGGAGCAGATGGCTTCGTAAATGACAAACCTGGCAAGAATCGTGCGAAGCTAGATATCTTTTTATTCATAGTAGAATTTTAGATTGGAAAAGGGGGTAAGTTGGCTGGTGTCGAGATAACTTCATCTTAACCCTGCCACTTTCCTTGATGATTGAATTCGTCGTTATTAATCTCTTTAGAAGTTACATTCTACATCTTCAGCTTGAAGGTCGCATGTGTATTATTTCGGTCTGCACTTGCTAAATATGTATCCTGGGTCCTCGAATTATAAACTTTTTCGAATCTTGGATAAAGAGTACTGAATATTTGATCTTCTGTTAGGAGAATTGTACAGGGTGAGGGTCTATCGCCAACCGTTGTTAATACCTCTGACCTCCTTTAAATCTTTACATCTTGTGAAAACTCATTTAAATCCAACCTAATTGAACTATAATATTTTTGACCCAGCTTTTCACCTAACCTTTAAGAGCACAAATAATAATCATTCTCTTTTCGAGAACAATTTTTGGCACAGAATATATTTTTCTATTTATATTTTCTAGACGAGTTTTTTTAGTAATGCATGCATTTGATAATGACACAAATAGAAATTCATTAGATAAGCCTCAAAATTTATGGATGGCGGCCAACGGGTGGAGGGTGGTGGCAGCGGTTGGCGATGGGTGGCGGCAGCGGTTGGCGATGGGTGGCCAACAGCAAAGGTGAGTGATGAAAAGAGTTTGTATTTCTATTTTTATTTCAAAAATAGAAAAGCAAAAAAAATTATACTTTAACAGTTTTATTTCAAACATATTTATAAGCTAAAGATTTGCCTTGAAAATAGAAAAATAAAATTGCGTTACCAAATGAACTTTTATTCTAAACCTATTCCTAGAAATAAAAAAAAAAAGTAAAAAAAAAACATGAAAACAAAATGATTATCGTCCGTGCCCTAAAATATTTAATAATCCATATATATCCCGATATTAAAACTATGAGTTAAAAATTAGGCCCATGACCCATTTTGTTGCCTCTAATGGATTGGCTTATAATTAGGGGTGATTATTGGTCTAAAGTTAACCTTGGAATGACCTTGGACTAGTTCAACCTAGCTAGTCCCAGTTTTGTTCCCAAGATGAATTGGGTCAATCCTTACTTAGTCTTGGGACCCCTAGACTTTGCACTATGCAAGTTGGTCCCAGTCCTAGGAGTTTATAATTGGTCTACCCGAACTAACCCTATATTTAATATATTATATATTATATCTAATATACTATAAATGATATTTTATTCTCTATTCGAAATTCTAGCATCGCCTCATCTGTTCTCTTTGTAATTCAATTTATCGTGTAAATTTGAAAGTAGAAAGAAACCTAATTAATCCTAATTCGACCAAAAAAAGAAAAAGGAACCCTCTTCGCTCGCTTGCTAGTTTTGTTGCTCGCCTCTATTTCCTCACCTCACCTGTTCGTTTTTGTAGTTTGTTACTTTTAACAATTCTAAATTTTTCCTCAGTTCATTGTATTTTAAGAATAGGGCCATGAGTAGGGATGCAGTGGGTGGAGTCAAATAGCATTTTCGACGTATCTAAACCCTATAACCAGTCTAATTAGATTTTAGATATGCATAATGAGCTTAGATCCCATTTAAATTACTTTATAGGGTTTGATGACTTGTTCGTCGATATCCCAAAACTCAAATCCAACTAATCTTATTAAAAAATGAATCCTAAGTTTTTGGGAAAATTACACCAGGAGTGCCAAAAGTTATGTGCATCACTCATTTTAGTATAAAAAGTTTTTCCCTTCTCATTTAAATGTTAAATCAGAAAAAAAAAAAAGATCACTTAAGTATTCTTAAGTGTCATTGACAATAAATTCCCACCAAATTGATTACGGCGCTTTTATGATTAAAAAGATTAACATGACATTTTTTTAATGCAATCCACGTGTACATCATAAATGATGTCATTTTTTCATCCTACGTGGCTTAAACAAAAAAGGGAAAATGGCATCGCATAGCCTCCAGCCAAAACGACATCACTCAAAATGGATCAAAATTGGGGCTTCCATGTTACTGCATACGAACTACTCTCCTTGGTGGCTGATCGTTGCTCGTTTGCTATCGCAATTTCTTCGTCGCTCATCGACCGTCTCCATAACTCTCACTCATTTAGAGATTTGTCATCTTCTGATCCTTGCTCAATTAGGTGGAAAATCTAGGGCTCGATGGCAAAACTAGGGCGTGAAGAGCAAAAGTAGGGCTCAGCTCGGAGAGAAAAAGAGTTCTTGGTAGTAGAGAAAGAATCCCGAGATTGTGGTAGGGACGTCACTTTGTTTAATCAATTCAGTGCTATTGTGGGGACCAGATTGAATAAATCAACTTCGTTTCATTTCTTTCTACAAAACGACAATCATGAAGTGAATTCTTCAATCAATTACTTGCAAGTGTGGGGATCTCCATAAGAAGTTGTTGTCCAGTATGTTTTATAGTTCCAAAAGTTAATGATTGATTTCTCCTTGAGTACAATGTCATACACAACCTTTGGAATTTCTAGTGTCTTTCGGCCTAAGATTTCTTAGTTGTTTAAATTAACATTATTCATTGGGATTTTGTTAACAAGTGCTTGGAACACTTGTCATGTGGAAATGACCACTTGTCATGTGGAAATGACCAAAAATGTGATTAACCTATTGTATTCATATCAATTCACTTATAAATCTTTTGATAATTTGTCAGTGTAGTTCTTCCGATCAATTTTCATTGGAAATGTTAACGTGCTCATCCAATCAGCGCTACCCATCCTATGTGAGTACTGACGTTAACGTGGACAATTTTTTAAAATGTTTTTGGTTGTTTTTCTTCTCTTTTTTTTTTTTTTTAAATTTCTTTTTGGCTAGTGGCCAGTCTTAGGTGATGACCAAAGAGGGCTAGGCAATGATTGCTTTTGCTTGCTAAAGGTGAGGGAAGGCCATGCTTGGGTGAGAGTCACGCTCGCTCTATCTAGGTGAGGCCTGCCCTTGTCTACGATTGGCGAGGGTTTGGGTGAGCGTAGCAACCCTCGCCAATAGTTGGTAAGGACCTGTTGGCCCTCACGCAGTGGCTAGCAAGGTTTAATGGGTCCTTGCCAATTGTAATAAAGAAAAATAATAATAAAATTAAAAAATTAAAAAAGTTGCAAAAATTATCCATGTTGGCACCGACGGTATTAGGTACAATCATCGGCGTCTATATTTGTGATTTTCAACCAAAATTGGCTTAATAGACTCGTTGATAATTTGTTAAAAGGTTTAAATCTAAATTAATCAACTTATAAAGTTTAAGATTAAATTAACACAATGCAATAAGTCTAGGACTTTTTAATAATTTTCCCCTTATTATGTGGTAACTAACTAGAGGATATTTGAATTTTCAAAAGTATGGATGGAAGATTTATTTATTTGAAGTATTTAAAGTATATACGTTTGAGCGAATTCATGTCACATCGTATGCCTCCATAAGTAAAAAAGGGATGACACGGCCATCCATCAAAAGAAGGACGAAGCTTAAGAAAAGCCCTTCACGACAAAAAGCCAGCTATCTCCAAAATACGGAATCCACACAAAAGTATATCCTCAAGTACGGCATCTCCTGCTCAATGTCTCTCGTTTATGTTAGAGTTTCTCCTCGCGTCATGTTCGAGTCTTCCCCACTGTCTTCCGTATTCCCAGTTCTCCTTCTGCACTTCACATTCTGTTTGCATCGCCTTTGCTTACTTCTAATTCCACCATAATTGCTCCCTACCTTAGTGAATACCTTTGCATGCGAAGTTTCTCTCATCCCCTTCAGTCATCGCTATTTTCATTCTCTTCTCACCCCTATCTAGTTGCTGCTGGTCTTCTCAATTCCACTTAAATCTGCAATTTTAGTTATGCATGTAGGCAATCCGGAACATGCAACCCCCGAGAGCTTGATTTCTATACTCTGTTCCTACCAATTATCCATATGAGTGAATTTTTGTAATTTTTGGCTATGGATGAAAGCGACCATACCTCGCGCATTGCTTCGTTGTGTCATCGTCTGGGACGTCTTTGTTTGGAACAGGAGTTGGAGGTTTGGGATGACATACCTGCTTCGGAAAAATTGAAGGACTGTCGCCTTATCCTGGTTGGTAATATCTTCACGAATCCTACTGTCAATTTATCTGCTTTTCAAGTTGCGATGAAGAAAGCGTGGCGTGTTGATCATGTAGAGATTTCTCCTGCTGATAGCGGGCTGTATATCATTAAATTTCGATCTGAAATGGAAAAACGACACATATTAGAGGGCAGCCCTTGGTTATTCTCAGGTCAATCGGTCAATCTACGTCCATGGCAACCCAATACTCCTTTACACTGCTATGACTTTTCTAAGTGCATGTTCTGGGTGCATGTGATCGGCTTACCTTTGGAGTGGACTACTCCACCGATCCTGCGAAGAGCTGTGCAACAGGTTGGTCGAGTTCTGGAAGTGAAACCTGATACATCTGCGAGAGTTCGAATAGAATTAGACTTGAAACAGGTTGGTGGAGTTATGGCTAGATTTTCGGTATGAGCGACTCTCTCACTACTGTTATTCTTGTGGAAAGCTTGGTCATTATGTAGCTTCATGTCCAGAGTACCCTTATGACGAAGCACAATTTGAAGGCCGTGAGACGATGGTCTATGGTCCCTGGCTAAGAGCAGAGGTTAAACAGTTTAGCCCTTATTGGGATGCTTTTTATAATCCTACAACACCTATAGAGCAGATGGAAGAGACAGTACCTGAAACCCCTCCACCAATGCAGCTTGTTATCCCAGCTCTCCCTCCCATTCCTCCATCAGAGACCCCTGCTTCGACCCCTGTTCCACCACTAGGGACTTCCAAGCCTCTGAACTCTGTCAACCCAACTGCGCTCACTACTGATTTGGTACCTGCAAAGGCAAAGATGAAGAGCATTCAACTCCCTCCATTGGACATTCCTCAACAGAAGAAACCCAAAATCCCTCGACCAATGCCAATTGGGGGATCAAGTAAGAAAACAAAACGATACTCACCTTATGACACTCAGCTTCCTTACTCTGCAGCCTTTGATGAAACTCACCTCATGGACACCCCTGTGATTGAGGCAGACAATCCTGCTCCTTCGGCTTTGGTGGCTGGCCCTCAACAGCCACTGTGTTCCAAATGAAACTCTTAAGTTGGAATTGTCAGGGGTTGGGCAATCCCCTGACAATTCAAGCACTGAAGGCGTTGTTAGCCTTTGAAAAGCCCGAAATTGTGTTTTTAATGGAAACAAAGAATGTACAGACAGTTGTGAATAGCTTACAGCGTAGATTTAAGTTCCCTCACTATTTTTTGAAGGATCCAGTTGGCTTCTCGGGTGGTCTTGCTATGTTCTGGACAGACTTATTTGATGTTACTATTGTATAGTCGGATGATCATTTTGTTGATCTCATCGTCCTTGACCCTTTGATAGCTGCTTCGATGCAAATTACGTGCCTGCACGCCCCTTCAACTTATCAGACATGCCAGGAATTTTGGGATACAATTCGGGTAATATCTGCGGCAAATCATTTACCTTGGCTGTGTGTAGGTGATTTCAATGATTTCCTTTCCCCCTAAGAGAAAATGGGAAAAAGACCAGCCATCACCTCGGAATGACATCCTTTAGAAATGTAATCAATGACTGTGCTTTACTTGAACTGCACAGTAAAGGGTGTGAATTTACCTGGTCAAATAATCGAGCAGAGGATGCTCTGGTGAAGGAGAAGCTAGATCGTGTTTTTTGTTCCACGGAATGGATGATATCTTACCCTTCTGCAGAAGTGTTTTCCCTACCACCTATCGGTTCGAATCACTGTCCTATATTGCTGCACACTTGTCCACCATCTGTCAAGCGAGCAAAGACTTTTCATTACGAAGCCTTCTGGAGTCAAGATCAAGAATGTCAAGCGGTAATAAAACAAGCATGGGAGAGAAGCCATACCTCTTTGGCCTCTAAATTGCAGGCAGTTGCTACTCAGTTAACTAGCTGGAGCAAGGCACGGTTTAGCAATGGCCATCAGTGAATCTCTCAATTGCAATATCAACTGCAGACAATTATCAACATGACATATTATCAGACTGGAGATAAGGAGCAAGCCACTGCTATTAGAAGTGAAATTCAGAAACTCTGGAATCAAGAGGAGCAGTTCTAGGCTATGCGTTCACGTATTCAATGGTTGAAATGGGGAGATAAAAATTCAAAAATCTTTCATGCCTGCACTATGCAAAGGAGACAACGCAACAGAATTGCTATGCTTAAAGATGCTAACTAGAATTGGATCAGGGAACTAAAACAGCTCAAGGCTATGACCAGGGGCTTCTTCTCTCAATTATATCACTCTATGGGCTACCGGGATTTTCATCCATTCTTAGAGCAATATCCACCTGTGGTAACACCTAAAATGAATCAACAATTGATGAGTAGGGTAATAGAGGAGGAGATTTACTAAGCTACTTTCCAGCTGGGTGCTTCTAAGGCTCCTGGACCTAATGGCCCTAATGGTCTCTTCTACCAGCAACACTGGAATATCATCAAAACAAGTATCATCAAAACAGTTCAAGATTTCTTTGCTACAGGTTGTATGCCCCCTAGACTAAACAGAACAATAATTGCCCTAGTTCCCATCCAGAAAGCATTGACCAGTATCGACCCATCAGTCTTTGCAATTTCGCTTATAAGATTATATCAAAAGTATTGGTCAATAGACTTAAGCCTTGGCTACCTAGTTTGATATCAAAAGAACAGGCAGCATTTGTAAGTGACAGGCAGATACAAGACAATATTATGGTGGTGCAAGAAGTGCTTCATCAGCTTAAAGTGAGAACATACAATAAAAGATTCAATCTTATTTTAAAAACATATATGCAGAAGGCTTACGATAGGGTTGAATGGGATTCTTGGAAGCCTATTTGCGTAAGTTGGGCTTTAATAACAGCTGGGTTACTATGGTTATGGCTTGCATTACTACGGCTTCCTTTAGTATTCGTTTTAATGGGGAACAGCTCCCTTACTTTCAGCCTACTAGAGGGCTTCGCCAAGGTGACCCCTTATCCCCATATATTTTCATTATACTTGCTAATGCTCTGTCAACTACTATCAGCCAAGCTGTGGATATGGTCCACCTACAGGGGATTCAATTCAATCGAGCCTGTCCTAAGTTATCCCACTTGTTTTTTGTAGATGACTCAGTATTTTTCCTAAAAGCCACAGTTTATGAATGCCAAAATCTTGCTAATATCCTAAATCAATATTGCCTAGCTACGGGCCAACTCATTAATCGGAACAAATTAGGTTTATTTTTCAGCAAACACTGCCCTATCTCCTTACAAACCAATTTAGCAAATGAACTCAGAATACCTATTGTCAGTAAACATGGTAAGTACCTGGGCATTCCCTTGGATTGGGGTCATTCCAAACGGGAGATGTTCTCCTGGATCCTGGCAAGAGTCAATGCTAAATTAGCTGGTTGGCAGGAAAAATTCGTATCGAAAAGTGGCAAGGAAATCCTACTAAAATCAGTAATTCAGGCTTTACCTCAGTATGCCATGTCCATCTTTAAGCTTCCTTTGTCGCTCTGCAGAGTAATAGAAAGAAAGATATCAGCATTCTGGTGGAGTAAACATAACATTCAATCTGGAATTCATTGAAAACACTGGTCAGAATTGAAGCAGTCAAAAGCATCAGGGGGGATGGGATTCAGAGATTTAATTAACTTCAATCAAGCAATGCTTGGTAAGCAAGCTTGGCGTCTTTTCCAACAACCTAATGCTATTTGGAGTCACCTTTTCAAGGGATTATATTTCAGGTATTCCTCTTTCCAAACTGCCCAATCAGGCTATCGCCCTTCATGGGGGTGGCAGAGTATGTTAAGAGGTCGAGATACTATTACTCCTAAACTTCGTTGGTTACTTGGGGATGGATCACAAATTCGAATTAGAGAAGATATCTGGCTACCAATTGGTCAAATAGGAGGATTAGTAGAGGAGGGAGAACCTGATGTAGTTGCTGATCTAATAGACTTACCAAAGTTAGAATGGAAGACCTCTCTTGTTACCACCTTTATGATGCCCAGGTCAGTGAAGCAATTTTGAATACTCCTCTCAACCCTTCGCTCCTGCAGGATCAATTGGTGTGGACTGCTACTTCATCAGGTACCTACACAGTGAAAAGCTGTTATCATTATCTCTCTTCGACACAACAGACCCCAATTACCATAGCTTCATCCTCTTATAACACCTCTACTCAGTTATGGAGGAAAATCTAGCATATGCGAACTGCTCCTAAGCTTCGGGTGTTTATCTGGTTAGCCTGTAAAAACGCCATTGCTACAAAAGATAATCTCTATCAACGCCATGTTTCCCCTAATCCCTACTGTACACTTTGTAACCACAACATTCCAAAATCGATTGAACATCTTTTCTTCTTCTGCCCTTGGACACAAGACATCTGGAATCATGAAGAACTTGGGGTCACGATTTCACCTACCTCAGTTCGTCGTTTTGATGCCTGGCTTGCAACACGAGCTACTCTCCCAAGGGCGTCTCCAGATTTCGAAGTGATCGCCAGTGTGTTGTGGGAGATCTAGTGACAAAGAAATAATGCCGTCTTTCGGCAGTACCAATTGGATCCGCTCCAAGCCGCGGACAACGCCCTTGCCCAAAGCTGCATCATCAAGCTTTTACACCCCTCCTGTACAGCGAAATAGCAACAAGCCTGGTCAGTTCAGATAAGAGATGGAAACCACCTCAAAAAGGATGCCTTAAATGTAATGTTGATGGGGCTTTTCGAACGGGGTCGGACGATGGATCAATTGCGTGTATTTTCAGAGATAGTAAAGGAGTTCTTACCAATGTGATTTCCAGAACTGTTCCTGCCCAATCGGCCTTCCAAGCTGAAATCTATGCTCTCATATCGGCTCTTCAACGTCTGATCTAGCAGGGGCTTCATCTTCAACACATAGTGATCGAGTCCGACTGTCTGATGTTGGTAGAGATTGTTCAGTAGAAGCAGCGGCCGCCATGGACGGAGCACCATCTTTTCGCGATTCTCAGCGAATTGTTTTCTCAATGCCCTAATCTCTCTCTCCACCATGTTTGCCGTCAAGCAAACCTAGCAGCCGACTGGGTTGCTAAAGCCCACCGAGATCAAGGCCCAGTTAGCAATTGGCTTCTTTTCCCTCCCTTTATTTTCCAGGACATTCTCTCTTCGGATGCTGTAGCATCTGCTTGTACTACCTTTTAATCTAATATATGTTTCCTTTTGACCAAAAAAAAAAAAAGTATGGCATCCAAAATACGTACTTTTGTTTTGTCAAAAAAAAGTATAGAATCCACATAAAAGTATATCTTCAATCCAGCTATCTCCAAAATACGGAACTATAGCAAAAACTTATACAACTTGGCTGAAAGCTAATACCAAAGTAATATAGCCTAAAAAATGCCCACATCGAAGTGCTTCTCCAAGCGTCGCGAGATCATCGTGGGGGTAAGAAGCCTAAAATGTTATAAAAAAAAAAAAGTGAATGGGCTTTAGTTTAGTGAGTGATACTCATGTTAGTACAAGATAGAATACTAACTATTTTGATATCATGAAGATCTTCAAACTGATATATTTATGATAAATTTACAAAAATCAGTTTTTTACCACTAAAAACTATAAATTGGTACGCTTGTGACTAATTTACCCTCTATTAGTTTTCGTTAAATTATATGATCAAATTGTTGAGTTGGATGACGCACGACAATTAACAAGTATACCGGTTTGGGGTTTTGTCCTTCGTTTATTACAGGTAAATGAATTTGGAGTTTTTTTAATATCAATCCAATTTAACGAAAATTAACGAAAAATAAATTTTTCACTAATGCACTAATTTAAATTTTTTTATGATAAAAAAATTAGTTTTTAGTAAATTTGTCACATATTTAGGGTTTTTCATTGTACTAACCCTTTTATAAAAAGACACTTTTGTTGAAAACAATTATGGATAAGTGCATTAGAACAAAAGTGTATTTAAGTCTTAAAAATTACTCGAAAGTATAATTATGTCTTAAATTTCAAAAAAGTGCAATCAAGTTATAAAATTTGTTAAATTGATTCGGTCAAGTCCTTTGGTTGATTACACTTTTTGAAAGTTTTAGGTTTTGATTGTACTTTTGTGATAAAATTTTAAGACTTGATTTTTTTTTTTTTTAAGTTTTAAGACTCCATTGCACTTTTGTGAGAAGTTTTAAGATTACTAGTGCACTTAGTCTAAACGTTTAATAAAACTTGTAGAGTAAAACAAAAAATTTGTAGTGGTAAATTAAAATATATGCTCTTAACATAACATTTTAACTTGAAAAATCAAAAGGCGTCAATGCTGAGTCTATTGACTAATCTCTCATCTAATGTCAAGCACTACAGTGACGTTTATCCTCGTGGCAAAGCTGACAACTAAACTTTCCCCCAGGTTATAGGTCTTCATCTTTTATTAGCCAGTAGATCGGCCTACACATGACATCCTAAAAACTACTAAGCATAACAAACACTAACTTGCCCAACTGACGGTTCAAAACGTATTAACAAGGGCATGAAGTCCAAACAATACCACTTTTAATCAAGTATTTGAACAATCACAACTTACTTGTTAAACAGGTTCGTAAATCAAATGATAATACTTGGACGAAGCATTTCACAGTTACAAGCCATTCAGAAAAAGTTAATTCTCAAACAATGTTCACGCAACTTAAATAGATCAGGCAAACTAAATCACAATGCAACTCATAGTAATGAGAAGGTAGTCCATATCGTACTCGAGTTTCATAAAACAAATTCTCCAAAGTACCTTCACGCTATGATGTCATAATGTTCGTTTAAAACCATAGAATGGAAAATACAGGGTTTTGTTGCTTGTTGGAAGAGTCATAAGCCGCATATTCTTAGGCCTTCGCAATGACGAAATGAAATCTCTAATCTGAAAAGTACCTCGTTATGCAGCCGATGTATTTTCAGAAATTGTACACGTTTCTGGGTGTAATGACTATTTTAATTCTGAATTAGGTTGTTAAGATGCTGGTTGTGATTAAATTGCAGAAAACTACATGAAAAGTATCATTCAAAACATCTAATTTCAAAACTTGACTCCACACAAAAAATTGCATTCACAAATTTAATTCAAACTTCCAGGTCATTCAATCATGTGTTATTCAATGTTTGTTTCTATGTCACACGTCATGCAAAGCATAGTTTCAAAGTACACACACGTGAACTTTCCACTTGATTTCAGCCAAGACTCAATGTCCAGAATCTTGTAAAGAAAATGCACGATAGATGCAAATTAGGGCCCAATAGGAAAGTTTTGGTACTGAAAGGGTGTCGTGGGATGCTAATCTATCTCTTACATAACCAAACCCTCGACCTCAGCCTCTGGTTAGCACACTTAGATTAGTCACCATGCACATGTTGTTGGAAATTTCCTATAATATGGGCTTACATTAATTAATTGATTTTCTATTTTAAATAATCGGGTTAATGGATATTCCAATATTTGTTATACCCTAAAGTGATCTGATTGAATTGGGTATTGGCATCTATTGTTAACGGGCCTAGTTGAGAAAGCAAAGTGTAGGCAATTGTGTTTGATCAGTTCTCGTAATGGGAAGGGCCCAGTTAACACGCTATTGATTAGGGTTTGCTAGGTCCCTCTCTAGCCTATAAAAGGGTAGGTTATACCTATCAGTTGCTTTAATCCCATTGAAAGCTGCTATATCGAAATAGGTCATAGAGAGGAAGATCTGGTATTCCGATAGATCCCTGATTATCAGAGTGATCTATTTTTCTGCAAGTGAAGCAATGGCTCAAACATGTACGCTTTAATTCCGCTGTATTTATTGATATCGGTGTTTTACAATCATGTATGGATCCGTTTGTTCTCAATTGATTAATTGTTTATGAGAATTAATATTCTACACATGTCCCCTAGGTAGTTTACTTTCCCTAAAACTTTTTAGGCATTCTAAATGTCCAATCAACCTAAGTTAAGTAAATCGATCGGCAGTGACTCTTCTCATCTTTTCAGTTTATGAATTTGGTGTGGTCGTCAACTCAAACCTAGAATTTGGAAAGATCTCAAGAACTGGGGCGCTACAAACTAGTGATCCACGGTTTGCAAGATTCAAGGTGTCACACTCTCCTTGGTGGAGGTTTGAGGCAATGCGGCTGAACTCCCTTCGCACTCCATGGAATTTGCAAGCTTAGTTCTGGCAATATTTTCTGCTACTCCGCCCATTCATCTAATAACCTTGCTTTTGCTCGCCGCTGGCACGAAATATTGTATGTGTTCCGTGACTGGCCTTTTTTGTTGTTGTTGTCGAGTTAAGGTTTTCATGTTTGAATATGAGGAAAGATAAGTTTTATGGTCTTCACCGGAGCATCCTTTACCTTAGGAAGTCATACTAAATGAAAGCAAGCTTTTGGGAAATTGCCATCATATTAAGGAACATTGTACTTCCTGCTACGCTACATGGGCATAGCGACTTAGCGGCAAAAACTGAAGAGAAGCGCTTTTGAACGCTTGAATAGCCATAGGTCGTGTTTCCCCATGTTAATCGGGCTCTCCCGGTTACAAAGACGGATACAATATATCCAGGAGTAACTTATAACGGGGAGGCTAGCCACCTTGCCACCGAACGTTCGCACTACTGCTAACAGGGAGCTTATTGGCACCAGGTGCATGGCTTGCTTGCAGAAGATTTGTTGGGCTGGGTTGTTATTGCTTGGAGCAATCACTTGGGGAGATAGTCCAGAGTTGTTCAGGGCTTGAGAACTCGCTAAAGTGGGAAGGAGCCGATGCATCCTAGTCGGCCTCGCTTGAACTAACTGCCTTAGAAGCCGACTCAGAGGGCGGCTGCCATCGGGTTCATGTTTCCATGTGTAGACTCTATTTGGTCGTCAAATTGTGATCGACGTGAACTTGAGGGCTTTCCTGCATGTTGTCGCTCTTCCTCTTCTTTGGTGACATCAGCTTTGTGCGTCCTCCCTCCACTGTAGACTCGCCAATACGTTGAGGATGTTTTCTCAAGTAGATTTTCTTATTTTAGACTGAGGAACCCACTAGACGCACATCTAGTTGGGCTTTGAGATTTTGAATCCACTTTAACTTGTTTTTAGGGTGCATTTGGTTGGAATTTTAGAGAAAGCTTTTGAAAACATACAAAGGATTTTAAGTTTAAGGGGTTTTCCAAAATATAAATTATGTTTGTTAAATTGTAGTACCTTTGAGTAAAATGGTTTTTGGAAATATTATATTTACAAATGACTTTTGTGATTGAAAAAAAAAATTGTCAAAAAAAAATAAAAATAAAAGAGTTGGCCGGCGAGGCAGGCGATCGCCACCAACCTCAGCCCCTGGAACGAGTAGCGAGGGTTGCCTAGGGTCGGGCGACCTCCGACAGCCCTTCATAGAGGTCGCCTGACCCAAATTTGTGTCCGTCAGAGGTCACACAATCTCAGGCGACCCAAATCTGGGTCGTGTGACCTCACGGCGGCTAAATCTGTTGCCGGAGGTCGCACGACCTCCAATGACAGATCTAGCTACTGCGCGACCTCCATGATAGATCTTGCTACCGCAAGGTCGCGTGACCTTTGACAACCCAGATTTGGGTTGTGCTTGAGGTCGCGAGACCCAAAACTGGGTTGCGACGACGCAACTTGCGGGCAAACGCCGCGACTCGCTGTGGTCTCACGATTGCCCGATGACGGTCACCGCGACCTCACCGACCTCAGCCGCGACCTCGTCGGCCTCTCTCAAGCTCATCACTAACCAGCCACACCCCACTGGAGAGGGAGATGAATAGTAGACATGGGGCTTCCAAAAATGCTGAAAGCCTAAGGTAGCCTAGGACTTGCCTTGGGCTTTCAACATTTGCAAGGCAAACTTTGGCTCAAAGTGAGTTTCAAAAATGAAACCAAACACTTAACATTTGGCCTAAAGATCCTTGGAAACCCAAAGTCCCTTCCCAAAGCCAATTCCAAACGTAGCCTTAGGATTTTCAAACAAAATATATCCAACCTAACTCGTTAAACTTGAGTTAAATTGACTCTATAAGATACCGATGTGAATATCATCAATATTTGTATTTAATGAAGTTTCCATGCGAGTTATGTCTACGACTTGTAAACCCCAAATCAATGACATTTATGAGAAAGAGAAAGTTGAGAGATTTTAGTATATTTTTATATATTAAAAAGAGTACATTAACAGCCTATTTATAAGTTTTTTTTTTTGGTAAGGCGAGAGCCTATTTATAAGTTTAAATAGAAGAAATCAAAGGAAATCTAATCATATATAAGTAATCAAAATAGACATAGAAAATTACAGAAAATATCTTAAATATCTTTAAAAGATATTTTAATACTGCTAACATTCCTAATATCTCTAACAAATGAAAAATTAGGGGAGTTACATCACCATGACTTGACTTGTATCTGTCAGTGGTATGTATGAATACGCATAAAGCCTGTTGTGACTCTGCTTCAATCTTCTGAAAGGAAAAAACTTTCTACTCTGCTTCAATCGTACTGGTTTACCAAACAACAAAACCATGTCTTGGTACCATGGGATGAAACCATAACCACTCATGCACTTAAGCTTCAGAAAACCTGCTTGGCCAGGAGAGGACAAGCCAAAATGTTTGGTCTCTTCAGTACCCACGTCAAGAAACATAACCCCACCGCACATCGCTCTCTTTCTTTGGCGCCCGATCCATGCGCAGAGACCTGCCTCTTAACTGGGAAACCACTAAGCCTCACTATGAGGTTCACGCACTGAACATCGAATCTTGACAAGATCTTCAGATTTAGCAGCTGGCTGTACTCATTCAATGGTGGAGATTCATCCTGCTTGTAAATCCGGACGTCCATCATGAAAGATTAGATAATAGGAGGCCTAGAGCACGAATGACAACCATTTTAGCCGGAAAGTGATTTTTGGAATATAAATGGAATTTTTTATTTTTATTATTGGATGAATTTCTGAGAAAGAATATGCATTTAATAACAACAAAAATTTTGAATTATTATGATAACAACACAAAATTTCTCCTGATCAGATGGTGGCCACGATCAGCAACAACAGACGGTGATCTTGGGCCGGTGACCAGTGGTGGGGACGTCGACCGGCGACAAGTGGTGGTGGACGCTTCTTGTCAGATTTTAAGCTTGGGACGTCAATGATGGGCTTGACTCAAGCCCAACCCGTCATGTTCGGATGCTTGCACTGGGAGTCTTTCTTCTCTCTTCCTAAATGCATGGCCACATGCACAAAACAAGGGTTACCCATCTAAAGATAAGATAACAAGAGAAAGTGCTCGATATGGAGAAATTTTTGCCTGGGTCGGCGCGAGTTGTTACTGCTAAAAAAGTGGCCACTTCACTTCGCTTTCTTTCACTAGTCCTTGCAACTTTAGTAGGTGGTTTGATTGGGCACTAAGGAGACAAAATTTCATCAGTCCACCGGCCACCTGCCTTGTCTCAATTTACTAATAGATGGCTGTATGACTTCACCAAAGCCAATCTGATGAAGCTAAGTTTGCGTTGTATAGTACAAATTATTTGGCAAAGATAGGATAGATTTACAATGGCAAATATCCATAGGATAGATTTACAATGCCTAATATCTCGCTCTTGAGTGGCTGTTGCTCTCTCTCTCTCTCTCTCTCTCTCTCTCTCTCTCTCTCTCTCTCTCTCTCTCTCTCTCTCTCTCTCTCTCTCTCTCTCTCTCTCTGTTGACATTTAGAAGATACCAAGCACCGGATAAAACTAGAATTGTTCAATTGCGTTAATATCTCACCAGTCAAGTATTGCCCAATTACTTTTCGCAATTAATCAATGAAGTAAGTATTGCATAAACTATGATGACTAGATTAATTCGATCACAATTCAAGAATTTGCTAGAAAACATTATTCAGCTTTTGCTAAAAGTATAACTTATCATATAACTCCTGCGTTATGATTGGTGCTATTACCACATCATTTATAGATTAGTTTACATGGTATATTTCTCATCGATGTTTCAAACTACTGGATAGCATCTGGTACGCACTACATAGTCTTTCTTGGAGTTGAGGGACCCAGATGGTCGCAAACATCCATGCAACGCGTAATTCAAAAGTGCGATCATTGGAATGATTTGCCAAATCCCAAAAGGAGGTAGAAAGGGAAGACAGGAGATCATCACTATTCACTAAGGTTGATTTGGCCTCTGTTCAGCCACAAAAGTCTCACTCGCTTTTTGTCACATTCGATCGCTACTTTTGTCCCCTTTTAACAAAAATGGGTGAGTGCGCGAGTCCTTTTCCTGCCCCTACCCACGAATGGTGTCCCCCCATGGTGCTAGGATTAATGTCTTGACCGATCCAAAAGATAACCTAAATTAATAATGGTTCGTTGAATTTAAAGTTACTGGACCTAATCACCTTTTACTTAAGATGGGTAATACGACTCTTGGTTTGCCACCGCTGATTGAGCATTAAGAAATTCTTATTCTGGAACTGCAAATCATATGGCCAAATCCTACAAAGGTGATCGGGCTTCTATGATCATATAGAGGAACTGGCACCAGGCGCAACTAAACCAAAGATCACATTCCTCATCCCCATCCTGCGAGGTGGAGCTTTGCCCCGCCACCATGCCCTTGCCCCATGCAAGGTGGGGGGAAACATCCTCACGAGGCACCCTACCGAGCATCGTGCCGGGTGTGGGAAAATAGCTCGTTAGTTTTCTCTTAATTATATATTAAAAATATATGATAAGTTAAACTTACACGACAATTATATTCTGTGCTACTTTTAGTTATTAGTTAACTTTAATTTATTTGTATCCTATAACTAATAACTAAAAGTATCACAATCAAATGAGCATGACTTTAATGTATAAGTCAGACGACCCAAGTCCAACGATGTGCCCTCTTCCATGGTAGCAACTTTTACTTATCAACCAAAAAAAAAAACTCTGATGTTTGACGGGATTGAATAATTCACGGAAGGCAAAAAGAAATAGCACACTTGACCATAATGTTTGACAGGATCCCGACAGTGACTAATTACTGGCCCAATTTCCCTTATCTTATTTGATATTGCATCATGGGTCAGTAATGACACAATGTAGTCACCCGATCATCATTATGTGTACACTAAGAATCTAATCCTACTTGACACCGTATGAATATATGCACATCGCACCATGTATCATTATTGCATGATGTATTCATCACACAAATTAGCTTTTCATTGCGGAGGCAACATTTGACTAGTTTCCTTTCCCCGGCAAAAATGAAGCTGGTATTTACTTCTTCAGCCAAAAAAGAGTGTTCATATTCTGCACGATGAAGCTCAAGAATGGAGAATCAAAGAATAAGCCAACTACGGGAAAACATGAGTACAATGGAGATTATTGGAGTCATCCTACATTAGCTCTAAAAAAAAGTTAGTGGTCAATTTATATGTGTGAGAGAAAGTTTTACTATTTGAGCTATTTTTTGAGATAAGAGGCACTCAAGACCACCCAATACTAATAACGAAACTCAAGTTACCAACAAGTTTAGACCTAACAGTCACAAAAGAGATCGGGTTATTCTTGCTTCAACCTAAGGCTTGATGTATGAGAGAGGCCCATAACAATGCGGAGGGATCACTGTCCCTACTATCAATTGGCAATATTAAAATTTCTAGCTTGGTACAGTTTTCGTCGTTATATCGAAACCATTATGGTCCTTATGGATTTTCTCAAGTCAATAACTTCTCATTTAGAATATCCATTTCTAATGATATCTAACATCAATGTGTTTCGATTTAGAATCAAACAATGAGTTTCTTACCAAGATGAATCACACTTTGATTGTCACAAAAATAAAACATACCTTTTTTGCTTGAACCCAAATTCTTGTAATAACTTCTTTAGCCATAGCTCTTTACTAGCTTCGATTGCCACAATATATTCAACTTCAGTTGTAGAAAGTACAACATAGTTTTGATACCTTGACTTCTATGACACAACTCCACCGGCAAAAAAAAAAAAAAAAAAGATCAAATTACTAGAAATAAATTTATGAGAATCAATATCTCTGGTCAAGTTGGAATCTATGTATCCAACTAACTCAAGTTTCTTGATTCCAAAATTGAGTTCCAAATTGGAAATTCCTCAAATATACCTTATGATCCACTTTTCTGCATTTTAATGCTCTCTACTTGGATTTGACAAATAGTGACTAACAACACCAACTACATGCGCCAAGTCTAGCCGTTTACTTACCATTGCATACATCAAGCTTCCCATGGCTGAGGAATATTGAACACTTTCCATGTCTTTTTTAATTTTATTTATTAGTCGTAAATATTTACTTCGTACTCAAGTTAAAGTGAGCAGTTAGAGGAGTGCTAATCATTTTACTTGTCCATATAAAATTTATGAAGAATCTTCTCCATGTACTTCTCTTGCGATAATAACAACTTCTTAGCAATTCTATCTCAAGTAATTTTAATACAAAGAATCTACTTTGCCGGGCCTAAGTTTTTCATGGTAAAAGACTTAACTATTTCATCGACAACTTAATTCATGAAGTATTATTGCCAACAAGCCATGTATCATCAACATAAAGCAATAGAATTATAAAGTCATCATGGAGAATATTTGGATAAACATATAGTTACCTGAGGAATTATGCTTATGGCCCTGCTTTGTTATAAATAACATAATTTTTTTGTATTAGGCCATGGAGACTCTTCTTAGGCTAGCACACATAGTCCTCATTTCCTTTCACTTTGAAACCCTCTAGTTTTTCTATGTATATCTCTTCATCCAATTTATCATGTAGAAAGGCTACTTTGAACATATGTGTGCTCAATTTTCAAGTCTAAGCTAACTGCCAAGCTTAGCACCACACTCATAGAAGACATTTCTACAACCGGAGAAAATATATCATCAAAGTCAATACATGTTCCCTGGTCAAATCCCTTAATGAGTAATCTAACTTTGTATTATAGCTGTAAAATATGTTCATCTTGTTTCAACCTATTTACTCACTTATTCTTCAAAACTTCTTTGTCTTTTAGGCAATTTCACCAGCTCAAAAGTATGATTCTCATAAAGTCATTGCATTTTATCTTGCATGGCATCAAACTATTTGCTTTTGCACTCATCTTCTATTGCTTCTACAAATCACTTTGATTTGCCTGCATTAGTCAATAACACATACTCATCTGCAAAAGCTCTAGTGAATGATTGTTGGTCTATGATGGATCTTCGAATTGGAGCATTGCATTTGATGGGGTTTCACAAGAGACCAAGGATAAATCTTATAAAAAATGCACATTTGGTTTAACCCACAAAAAACCTGATGTAGAGAGCTTCAAGTGAAAATCTAACCAATCAAATTCGACAAAAGTGTTATGAGCATGTCGACAAAATTTTAGCTCAACTGAATCGCGAATTTATCTTTGACTTCAACTTAATGAATTGTCGTTTTCTTAGATTTCATGCTTTTCCTTTCTCTCTTACTACTATGTCTCAACTATAAGTGCTAGTATGAACACTTAGAAGGGAGTGAATAGGTGTGAAGATAATTTTTCATAAGAAAAGGTAGAAATATTTTGCTTCTAAAACAGAGTCTGAAGAACAACAAACTTAAAACAAGTTCAGACTTTAGCAGTTAAATATCATTATGAACAAAATAAAGGAGATCAAGGAAAAGAATAAGAACACAGAAATTATAGTGGTTCGGCTTAAATTAAGTCTACGTCCATTCTTCACGCCGACAGCCTATTGGCTAGATTTCACTAAGAATCAAAAGAGATTTTATAGCCTTGCGACCTCGACTTCATAGTGACAAGTCTCTACTAGTCTCTCACGAAGTCACACTAAGTGTTTCTCTCTTTTGTATACAACTTTGAGCTCAATATTTGGAGTAACAAGGAAATGCAAAGCTTCAGACTTTGAAATTTCTATTTCACACACGCTATCGAATAATTGGAGAGTCCACCTTAAATAATCCTTCATGCCTTCTCGACCGTTGGTACTTTTCAAAGGAATTATTCCAATCTACCCATTGAACAGAATCAATCAAGGAGATCTCGAGCTATTTGAAGATTGTGATGAAAGCCCGTCAATATTGTTCGCCCATACAATCAGGATCTTGGTTTCCATAAGTAGATTCTTTCTATATTTACTTGTAATCCGAAAAGATTTGATTTATCTAAATTGATTTCAACAAAGATAATCAATCCTGTAGGTGATATATCCAACCAGAAAGTCATCCATAAACCATACGAACCGAACTCCTGAAGAGATAAACAAAATCTCGCATTTGGATAAGTCTTCATTCTTTAGTAGTGTTCAGTCTAAAATTTGTTAGTGTGGGTAGACTTTGACACAAAGTCTGGGAGTCTTCAAACTTTGACACTAAAGTCTAGTCGTTTTCAGACTTTAACACAGAAGTTTGGAAATCTTCAGAATAGACTTTGAAAGAGTTTTGTCAACTTCAAAACAACAAAGGAGTTTTTTCCAACAATCTCCTCATTTTTTTTTTATGGTGACAAAACTTCTCTGCATATTTAAGAACTTATGACCTGCAAAACAATACTTTAGTAGTACATGATATCTAAGAAACAAATAAGAATCTGGATAGCATCGATTTTGCAACCATAGAAAACAAGTTAATCTTGAAGAATTAAACATATATCAAGATTTAAGCATTCATCCATATCCATAATCATGACCACAAAAGTTCTACAAAAGTTCTGCAACAGCCAAATAGTAATCAGTCAAACAGAATCAAGTCTGCAAAAGTTAAGTTCAAAAAATAAATGGTCAAAAGAAAATCTGCACATTCTCCCCCTTTTTGTCAGCAGCAAAAAGTGGAGAAAATCAAGATTAATAAAGGTAGAATGAAATCGAGTTTGTCTTGGAATTCGAACAAGCTAAAAATCCCCCATTGACTAAATTGTCTCCTCCAGCTTTCGCACAGTCTCCTTTAGCTTCTCAACATTTTTTATCTTGGCAGTCTGCGAAACTTGCTATTGTAAAGCTTGAACTTGAAAGTTTAAAGATTGTACCTTCTCATTGAGAGAATTTTAAAAAGATTGCAAAGCAGAGTGAAGCTTCTAAATTTTTACACTCCATACCATAATGCTATGCTTTTATCTCCATAAGGAGCTCGAGCAGCCTTTGAAAGTCTACACTAGGTTCTGTTTGTGCACTAGCCTCAGCACGTTCAGTTCATGGAGTATTGAGAGATGAGGGAACATCAACTTCTCTACTTCCAAGACTTGAAGTAGATTCTCCAATATCAGCTTCAGGAAAATGAGAAGCATGGACTTCTTCTGGATCAGCAGGAGATCAACTTATATCATCACTTGCAAAAAGATGAGAAGAAGTACCTGTTTTCTCATGAACTCCCTCCGTTTCCTTGCCTATAGGTGGAGAAAAGAAAACTTCTTCTTGTTCTTTCTCATTTGTAGCACAAAAGTGATGTTCTTTTTCTGTTCATTCTCCTACTTGCACACTCCTTGTTGCTTTAGAATCCTCAGATAAGGATATTGCAATTGTTGTCTCATAGGAGTCATCCTTGAAGAAGTTCATGAACATAAGGAGAAATGGGAGAAAACGAGAGAGAGAGAGAGAATTTGATGAATGTATTTCTTCTATTATTCAACTCCTTGAATCTTTACAATATGAGAGATTTCCTTCTTATATCTGCTCTAGTTCTCTCAATGAATCTGTTTTACAATTGAACTGTTGAAAAAGTAGTTAACTACCTAACTGCAAAGAACTAATCGAATACCGGTCACAAGAAGAAAAACAGAGTGAATGGAAAAATAGAGTGCATGAGCAGAGTAACGACTTAGCAGACTTCGCAGCCTCTCTTCATGCAATATCTCAATCTGTATTATCATCCTTTTTCTTTCCTTTCTTTAATTTTAACAGTAGATCTTCTTCTTTCTGTACACTTCTCGGCATCATTCATACAATCAGCTTCTTCCTCATTTATGCTGTTGGCTTCTGTTCTTGATATTTGCTGTTGAATAAGCTATTGTCTTTTGTTCTTAACATCCCCCCGCAAATTGGGCAGGGGTGAACAACCAATGCCTAATTTGAGACGAAGAGAGGAGTGCGTTAGTTTAGATAGTGGCTTGGTAAAAATATCAGCAATTTGGTTGTGGCTGGGAACATATCTAACACACAAGGATCTAGAAGCAACTTTTTCTCGAACAAAGTGGAAATCAACCTCAATATGTTTTGTTTGAGCATGAAGTATAGGATTTGCTTTGTGAGAGATATTGCAGATTGATTGTCACGAGAATAATATGGTTGGTGAGTGAAGAGGAACTCCAATATCTCGAGAACAAAATTAATCCAAGTAAGATCAGCTGTTGCTGAGGCAAGGGCTCTATATTCAGCTTCAGTGGAGGAACGAGAAATAGTTGATTGTTTCTTAGCTATCCATGAGATGAGATTAGAGCCGAGATACGTATAGAAGCCTGTGGTAGAGCGTCTAGTTTGAATACAGCCAGCCCAATCTGCATCAGAGAAGTCATATAAGTTGAGAGAGCTGTGAGAGTGAAGTGAAATACCGAGGTGAATTGTTCCTTTTACATATCGAAGAACTCGTTTCAGTTGAAGAAAGTCCCCAATAGTAGGTTGCTGTAGTTTCTGACACGGGATATTTGTTGCAAAGGCAAGATCAGGCCGAGTGATAGTGAGATATTGTAAGCCACCTACGAGACTTCTGTAGTTCATGGGATTTGGAAGAAAAATACCATCTCTCTCAAGTGTGACTGGTTTAAGGGAAAGAGGTGTAGCAATAGGTTTGCAATTAGTCATATTTGCACGAGACAGTAAGTCAAGAGCATACTTGGTTTGACATAAGAACAACTCAGTGGACGTTCGTGTGGCTTCAATTCCAAGGAAATAATGAAGATGGCCAAGGTCTTTCATATGGAATTGAACACTGAGCGAGTGAATAAGAGTGTGTAGCAATTGTTCTGAGCTACCAGTTAGAATTATATCGTCAACATATAGAAGTAAAAGTATTGTCTCTTGTTCTTGATGAAGTATGAATAGAGAGGGATCAGTTGGGCTGCAGAAAAAACCAACTTCAAGCAAGAAATTGCTGAATTTATCATACCAGGCACGCGGTGCTTGACGCAGTCCATAAAGTGATTTTTGAAGTAGACATACATATTGAGAGTACTATGGATGAACAAAACCAAGGGGCTGCTCCATGTACACAGTTTCATTTAAGGTGCCATGCAAGAAGGCATTCTTGACATCAAGTTGATGTATAGACCAGTGTTTTACCATTGCTACAGAGAGGATGAGTCTAACAGTTGCATGTTTTATCATAGGGCTAAAGGTTTCTGTGAAGTCGATTCCTTCTTCCTGATGAAATCCCTTGGCTACTAGACGAGCCTTCAATCGATCTAGACTGCCAGTAGAAGTAAGTTTAGTCTTGAACACCCATTTGCAGCCAATAATATTCATGTTATTAGTACGGGGAACCAATAACTAGGTTTGATTGTGATGTAAGGCATTCATTTCTTCTTGCATTGCCTGATACCATCCTAGATCTGCTAGAGCAGATTTTATTGATTTTGGTTCTGGAGGAACTTGGTATTGAGCAAGACATGCATATCGAGGATTAACTTTGACTATACCAGATTTAGATCTGGTTTGCATGTGATGAGTAGGTTGTGTACCTTGCATAGGATGGATAGATTGTGTTTGGATGTTAGGAGCATTTTGGTCGATAGCTAGTTCTGTTGCTGTCATTGTTGTGGTTCCAGATATGTTTACTTATGGAGAAATACATTGAGTAGTAGATGGGACTTGATCCACAGGTAATACAGTTGTAGAGATAGGGTCTGTATGTTCTGTAAGAACTTGCTCAGCTGGAGGGTTCTGAACATACCTTGTTTGATGAGATGATGAAGTGTTGATAAGCTCTGTACTTGGAGATTGTAAGAATCTCTCTTCTTCTATCCATAGTTTATATAGTTGTGTGTAAGTTGAAGAGTGTGTTGCTAGCTTCTTAGAGAAAGGAAAAAATGTCTCATCAAAGATTACATGTTGACTGATGTACACATGACCAGTGGTAGGAACAAGGCATCGATATCCTTTATGATGAGTACTGTATCCGAGGAAAACACAGGTAAGGGATCGTGGATCCATCTTGTGTTGTGCATAGGATCGAAGGCAGGGATAGTAGGCACACCCGAACACTCTGAGATGATCATATCTTGGCTTATGCTGATATAGCTTTGTAAAGGGAGATTGCATCTTTAACTTTGGAGTAGGAAGTATATTGACAATATAATTTGCTGTCATAAATGCATCAACCCAAAATTTTAATGGGAGTTTTGCATGATATAGCATGGCCAGACCAAGCTCAACTATATGTCAATGTTTTCTTTCAGATATTCCATTCTGTTCGGGTGTATATGGACAAGAAATACGTTGTTGGATGCCACAACTCTGTAGGTGAGCTTTGAACTTGTGACTGACAAAGTCTCCTCCACCATCACATTGAAACCTCTTGATTTTACAGTTGTGTTGATTTTCTACTAATCTCTGAAACATAAGAAAGATATCATAGAAGTCTGATTTTAGTTTCAATGGATACATCCAGCTGAACCGAGAGAAGCTGTCAACAAAGATCACATAATATTTGAAATTCTAACAAGAGTTGATTGGAGAAGGTCCCCAGATATCGCAATGGATTTGCTCTAGAGGTTTAGTAGCTATAGAACTCGATAAATGAAAAGGTAGAGCAGTACTCTTAGCAAGCTGACAACTTCTACATATAAATTGTGGTTCTGTATGATACTGGATTAACTTTTGATTCTTCAAATGCTTCAGGACATTCTGATTTGTATGAGCTAGCCGTTGATGCCACACGTTTTCTCCTGTAATCCTTGGTCTTTGAGTGAAGAATACCTCCGCAGCACAAGGATCAACTCTGTAAAGTCCTTTCTCCTTCTTTCCTAGCATCTTGGTTATGTTGGTGATGCTGTCCTTTATGTACACCCCAGTTTTGTCAAAGACAAAAGAATAGGGATAATCATCGGTTAGTCTAGAGACTGAAAGAAGGTTTTTCTTAATTGCTGGAACAATTAATACATCTTTTAGAGGTAAGGTAGTAGTAGCAGTAGTTAGCATTGTATTCCCAATATATTTCACAAGTAAACATGAACCGTTGCCAATCATAACTGTATCGATACCAGCATTCTTAGAAAAGTTTTGAAGAATACCAGCATTCGCAGTAATGTGAGTAGTTGCTCCAGTATTAGGATACCACTCATTTCCATTCGTTTCCTCAATATGGAGTGCTGATAAAGCTGTTGGTATCTCTTCAGCTTGGTAAGAATTATCAAATCGATACCAACAGTGCAATGCATCATGACCTGGTTTTCTGCAAATCTGATACTCCAGTCGAGTGTTTGCTGTTGTTTTCTCCATCTGCACATCTTTATGGAGAGTTAAATTTGAGGATGGATAGGTCTTGGCCTCTGTATACCTCTGAGCTGAACCATTATATGGTCTGAATCCCTGACCAGAACTCAAAGTAGAGAGGGTATTAACCTGGTTAAGCTGTTGACTCCCCTGTTCATAGCTCGAGTTATTAGTTCTGTAATTCATATTTCTTCCAGGATATCCAAAATTTCTATATCTGTTATTAAATGGCCTTCCTCTTCCAAAACTTCTTCCTCCACGACTATATCCCCTTGAACTTCCAAGACTGTTATTTTGCTGTACAAAATTTCTATTAAACTCCTCTTTATGTATAGCTTCAGTCTTCCTTTGACCATAATAGGCTAGATTTGGACTGAACTGGCTTGAGGAATAGTTTTGTAGCCTTGTTTCAAATCTTTCTAAATGAGAGATCACTTCATCATATTCTGGTTGAGGCTTTAAACAATAAATTGTTGTTTTAAAGCTCTCATACTCGGACCCCAAACCTTCCAAAATACCAAACAGTTTTGTTATTTCATCCACTGGTTTACCTATTGCATTTAATTGATCACATATTGTTTTGTACTCTCTGAGGTATGTTGATAAAGCTCTATCATGTTTCTGACAAGCCTGCAATTTTTCTCTTAATTCAAACTCCTTTGCCACAGATTTTTGGGTGAACCGATTGAGCAAGGCCTACCAAAGGTCATAGGCTGTGTTTAAGCCAATTATTAAGCTAAGTATGTCTTCGGAAACAGCACCACTAATCCAAGAGGAAACAAGTTGATCTGTCTTAATCCAATCATTATAGTCAGGATTAGGGATCTCAACTGTTTGATCACCTTCTTCGACCTACAGATTTTTGGCAGGCGGTGGAGTTTCTCCATTAACGAACCCAAACAGATCTTGGCTTCTTAGAAACTTATGAAACTGAGCTTGTCATATGAGGAAGTTATCCTCAGCTAATTTGATGGTAACAAAGTTCGAGATATTGACATGAATGGGGAATAGATATCTCAAGCTTCTTGCTGCCATTCTACTTTTCCAGATCTTTGAACACCACTTGTTTCAAATACAAACTCTACTAGTTTTTGCAATATGATGCAACAAATCGATTTCTGATGATAGAGATTTGGATGAAGTTGAAGAATATCAACTCACTAATCAATGATACTTTGATTGAAGAATATCAACTCACAGATCGATGAGGCTTCGATTCTTGACTTCAATCTGCTATAGATTCAGCCATTTTTATGTAGCATTGAGGTGATTTCTTCAGGATGAAGGCTCTGATACCATAAAGAAGTTCATGAACAGAAGGAGAAATGGGAGAAAATGAGAGAGAGAGAATTTGATGAATGTATTTCTTCTATTATTCAACTCCTTGAATCTTTACAATATGAGAGATTTCCTTCTTATATCTGCTCTAGTTCTCTCAATGAATCTGTTTTACAATTGAACTGTTGAAGAAGTAGTTAACTACCTAACTGCAAAGAACTAACCGAATACCGGTCACAAGAAGAAAAATAGAGTGAATGGAAAAATAGAGTGCATGAGCAGAGTAACGACTTAGTAGACTTCGCAGCCTCTCTTCATGTAATATCTCAATCTGTATTATCATCCTTCTTCTTTCCTTTCTTTAATTTTAACAGTAGATCTTCTTCTTTCTGTACACTTCTCGGCATCATTCATATAATCAGCTTCTTCCTCATTTATGCTCTTGGCTTCTGTTCTTGATATTTGCTGTTGAATAAGCTGTTGTCTTTTGTTCTTAACAATCCTAACCCTCTTCTACCGCAACTTCTCTTCCTGCTTCTTCTCTTTCTTCTCTTCCTTCTTCTCTTTGCTCTGTGTCTACTCTCCCTCCTTCTCCTATCTCTTTGGGTTGCTCAAAACCCACAAAACTCTGAAGATTTTTCAAGGCCAAAGTAGAAATGGTAAGATCATCATCATCCTCTTCATCCTGCAGGATGAGGAATCTTCTCTTCTTGACAGGTTCTTCACAGTTTCCTTGCCTTTTCTTTTCCTTGTAGTAGATTCTTCCTTAGTTTTGCTAGAAGATTCCTTCTTCAAGTGCTCTATAGCTTTGCTCAAATCTTTTAACTCATCTTCGAAACCATTTTTAGCCCTATAACCATAGGAGCTACAAATGTCTAAACAATTTTATGACCAGCGCCGAGTAAGGTAGCCGTCCCTTGTCCTTCATAACAATCCTATACATGTGCATTAGGATTGTATAAGAGAGTGAGAACTTCATGCCATTAGAGGTAGCAAACGTAAGTCTAGCTTTAAATCAGGAAACATCAATTTTTGAAGCAACCTTTAGTCTGATGCAGTTTATGACAATTTTGTGTAGCAAGACATTTGAGGCTATCATTCTGGAATAACTGATGCTTCCTTCGGATAGTCTATCCCTAACAAGGAATCTTGATGCATGACCAACCGAGACATTTATTGGTTGGAGACCACTCCTTTCCACCCCAATAATGTCAGCCAAAGTATCAACATCCACCAGACATTCTTTATCACTCACATTGAATTTGAAACAGTTCTAGTTAAGAAAAGAAACATTTGAATAGAAAAAGACAGTCAATTCTGGATAAGCAATAGTTGTCTTAGAGCAGAAGTCTTCAAGTTGAAGGAAAGCCAATTTTTCCCTCAAATTCACCTTGATCGAGTCTAAAAAGTCAAAATTAACCAATCGAGGATTCATCACCCCTCTTTTAAGCATTTGGGAGTAAACTTTTTTATGATCCATAGAACGAAAAAGCTTCATTCCTACACCAGGCATTGCAATAGCAATGCCCAACCTTTGCTGAAAATTCAAGAACATCCTCTCATCATCGTCTTTGCTTTCAAGCCAATTGAATGTGCTAAAACGATGATCGACACGAAAGTTAAGGAAAGCCTAATCTGCTGCTCCTTTCTTTGCTATTCCTAAATGTTCCATCATTTTCAGAAACAAAGTTTCATTCTTGTAACCGTGCTCTCTTAGAAAATCAATAATAAAGGACATTGGCGAACCACCCTTTTTCAAACGATCATAAAGTTTGAACAAAACTTGGGGAGTTAAGGTGCGGAGAGGAACATCATCTTGCTCAACTTCCTCTTCCAACGGTTCGCGAGGAGGATTCTGCGAAGTGTCCTTTGGGTTTTGTTGTGGATATGCTTGAGGAGAGTCTTCTTTTGTAAGATCGAAATGCGTCTGCCCTTTAGGCACATTTCGCGGCCTCTTGCTTGCGATCCGAGATGATTTCCTTTGGTAAGACATTCTTGTAGCCTAAGAGGATTTCTTGAACAGGTTCGAGAGAAAAAGATGGAAACTTGTAGAACAAACATGAGAGTAGAGACGAGCGTGTAGAGACGAGAGAGTAGAGAGTCTGTATTTTAGGGTTTGGAATGAAATGCTCGAAAGGAATACAATAGGGTATATATGAAGAAGATGAAACGTCACAAAGAAATAATCGAACTGTCATAAGGAAAAAGAAAATTGCTTTTTTGAAATAAAAACTACCAAAATTAGAAAATTCGAAAAAGATAATTTTTAAAAATAAAATAGGCAAGCAACGATTTGGTTAAACATACCTTTTCATTCCAAAAATAAAATACCTAAATTCGAGACATTTTCTTACTAAAGTAGCCGTATGGAAATTTTGAGTCTGGTTAGCTCTAGACTTTATTCCAGAGGTTAAATAATATTCAGTTTAGTGCGAATAGACTCAAATAGATTTTTTTTCCAAAGGCTTTGTGAAGATGTCTGCTAGCTGATTCTTTGAATCAATAAATTGAATCATAATCTCCCCATTCTGGACATGATCTCTTATAAAGTGATGTCGAATTTCTATATACTTCGCCCTTAAATGAAAAATTGGATTCTTGGTGAGGTTTATGGCACTAGTATTGTTGCATTTGATTTCGGTGCACAATACTTCTATTCTGAAGTCTCTTAACTGTTGTCTTATCCATAGAATTTAAGAACAACAACTCCCAAGAGCCACATATTCTGCTTTTGTTGTTGATAGAGCTACAATACTCTGCTTTCTTAAGAACCAAGATACCAGCTTATTTCCTAGCAATTGACAAGTTCCAGAAGTGCTTTTTCTATCCACTTTACAACCTACTAAATCAGCATCTGAATATCCAAGAAGAGTAAAATCTCATTCTTTTGAATACCACAAACCCAGCTTTAGAGAAGTCGCCATATATTTAATGATGTGTTTTGCAACACTTAATGAAATTCTCTGGGATCATATTGAAATCTAGCACAGATACAAACACTAAACAAAATGTCAGGTCTAGATGCAGTAAGGTAAATAAGAGAACTGATCATGCTTCTGTAAAGCTTCTGATCTACTTTTTTCCCTTTTTCATCATTGTTTAGCTTCGAGGAACTTGACATAGGTGTCTATGTCTTTTCGCAATTCTCTAACCCAAATTTCTTGATCAGTTCTTTGGCATATTTCTCATGGTGGATGAATATACCTTTCTTCGACTGTTTGACTTGCAATCCCAAAAAGAAAGTTAACTCACCCATCATGCTCATCTCAAATTGATCCTGCATAGACTTTGAAAATTTATGCAATAAATTTTCATTAGGAGAACCAAAGATAATGTCATCTACATAAATCTGTACCAGTAAAAAACATTTTCCTTCTCTCTTTATGAACAAAGTAATATCTACTTTTCCTTTTCCAAAACCATTATGTATTAAAAATTTACTTAACATTTCATACCAAGCTCGAGGTGCTTGCTTCAATCTATACAATGTCTTTTTCAGTCTGTAGACTGAGTTTGGCTTTCCTGGATCTTCAAATCCTGGTGGTTGTTCCGCATAAACTTTTTCTTGAATGAATACATTAAGGAAGACACTTTTGATGTTCATCTGAAATAACCTTAAATTTTTATAGCAAGTAATAATCTATTTAACCTCGCTACTGGTGTATAGGTTTCGTCATAATCTATCCCTTCTTCTTGAGTATATCCTTTGGCCACAAGTCTTGCTTTATTTCTAACAACTTTTCCTTTCTCGTCCATCTTGTTCCTGAAGACCCATTTTGTCCCGATTATAAATTTACCTTCTCAAACATCGTTGATGCTGAATTATCTAAGCTCTTCTTGCATAACTTCAATCTAGTTTTCATCAGACAATGCTTCATTTACACTTTTTGGTTCTATCTTAGAAACAAGTGCTAGAGCACTCGACTCTTCTTGCCTTTTGAATCTGGTCTAAACTCCTTTATCAATGTTGCCAATGATGAGTTCTTTAGGATGACCCGACTTGTGCTTTCAGTTGCTGGTTGGTCAGAAAGTTTATTGATCCTCTACTTCGATTGAAACTTCTCGATTTGTTTGTTGTTGTTCTCAAGAAGTTTGAATCTCTTCAAGAGAAGTAGACTTTGTAAAGTTTGAAACAGGTTCAGACTCTTCAAGTTGAGTCTAGTATGGTTGAGTCTGCTCATAATCTTGAAACTTGACGTTCATAGATTCTTCTACAGATTGAGTCCTTTTGTTAAAGACCCTGTAAGCTTTGCTTGAAGTAGAATAACCAAAGAAGATTCCTTTATCAGATTTTTTTTTTTTTTCAAACTTCCTAGTTCGATCATTTGCATTCTTCAAAACAAAACATTTACAGCCAAAAACATATAAGTAAGAAACATTTGGCTTCTTTCCTTTATACACTTCATATGGAGTTTTCTCCAAGATAGGCCTCAAGAACACT
Organism: Eucalyptus leucophloia subsp. euroa; assembly: GCA_017140325.1. NCBI lineage: Eukaryota > Viridiplantae > Streptophyta > Magnoliopsida > Myrtales > Myrtaceae > Eucalyptus > Eucalyptus leucophloia. Next base: position 30,804,211 of record CM029470.1, read on the forward strand.
CTATTGATAATGTAGCAAGCTGTAAAAACTACTTCTGCCCAAAATCGAAAGGATATGTTGCTCTCAATTAAGAGAGTTCTGGCCATCTCTTGCAAAGATCTGTTTTTCCTTTCCACGACCCCATTTTGTTCAAGAATGTATGGAGAAAAGAAAATATGCTGGAAACCAAATTCATCACAAAACTTCGCAAAACCTGATTCTCAAACTCACCTCCATGGTCAGTTCGTATGCTTAAAATAGCATAACCTTTTTTATTTTGAACATTCTTTACAAACTTTAAGAAGTAAGAGAAACTTTTAGACTTATTTGCTAGAAAGTAGACCTAAGTGAAGCAAGAGTAATCATCCACGATTACTAGGTAATATTTCTTTCCACCAATACTCTGAGTTTTGGTTAGTCCAAAATGATCCATATGTAGAAGCTACAAAACTCGATTGGTAGAAACTTGATTTACAGGTTTAAAGGTACTTTTAACCTGTTTTCCCAAGATACATGAAGTGCATCATTCATACTTTTGAAAAGCCAGGTTGGGAAGACCACGAACAAGTTTCTTAGAAGAAATCTTGGCAATTTGCTTCAGGTTAACATGACCAAGCTTTCGATGTCAGAGACTTGCTTCGTCTTGAATTGATATAAGGCACTAAGAATTTTCTGGGTTTGCATCCAAAAGATAAATATTTCCATGCCTTCGACCAGTGAATGATTGGGATAAGTCTTGACTTGTTCCAGAACAAATACCTTCTTGGAAGTTGATTTTGAATCTAGTGTCATAAAGCTAGCTTATGCTGAGAAGATTATAGTTCAAACCTTCCACCAAGGAAACATTGTTGATAGTCAGGCTTCCAATCTTCACAGTTCCACATCTTACAATTCTTCCCTTACTGTTTCCTCCAAAAGAAACTTTTCCTCCATTCAGTCTAACAAGCTCTATAAAAGCAATTTAAGTCTCTTGTCATATGCCTCAAACAACCACTATCCAAACACCATTTGATTTTTCTCTTGATAGTGACCTGTGATCATAAGAAGAACTCAATTTTTCTTTGGTACCCAGATTTTCTTGGGTTCGAGAGAGTTAGCATTAAAAACGATCTTTGCCTAGTCTTTCTTAATAGGTCTTCAAATTTTGGGACATTCTTTCTCAAAATGTTCTAAGTTGTTATACTTTGAACATTTGAGTACACTTCGGCCAACAAATTTTACAAAAACTCTTTGAAAATGATTTTTTTAAAATACTTTTGCAGGTCTTTGTTTGAGTCTCTCTTTTACTTTGGTAAAATTAATCAATGGAATGGTTTATGAAGTCATTCCTAAACCAGATTTGTTAAAATAGGGTCTTTGTACAGAAATAATTTTCTCCAACTTTTCGGATCCTTTTGAAAATCTTTTTGAAATATTTGAAAGATCTTCTTCATAATAGCATTCTCCTTAGCAAGAGAATCAAAATTTTATTTCAAATTAACAAAAAATTTATCTAGACTTTCAAATTTTTCTTTTCAAGAAATTTCATGTTGCTTTAGTTTAGAATTCTCTATTTTTTAGTTCGAAAATCCTTTTAAGAGAGGTTTTGAGACTAAAACAAATTTTTTATATGTACTTCGAGACTTTAATAGGAATTTTTAAGTTACTTACCTTAACTTCTTGATCTGAATTTGAATCAAAGTCTATTTTTGATTATGAGTCTGAATCGGAATGGGCCATCAAATATATATTAGTATATTCCTCTTCACTTTCCTCGCACTCAGTGTCACTCCAAGTTTCTGCTTTGAAAGCCTTTTTATATTTCTCAGTTCTTGCTTTCTTTTTATTCAACAAAAGGCAGTTAGGTCTAATGTGCCCATTTTTCTTGCATTCGAAGCATATTACATCTTTGTTGGTTTTGTTGTCCTCAGTTGATCTCTTCTGGAAATTTTGCGTGCTCTATTTCTTTCAGTTGAATTTTCTTCCATTTCTATTTAACTTTCTGAACTTTTTGATCATAAGCGCTAGCTCCTCATCATCCATATCATCATTTAAATCCGTATTATCATAATTATCATTAGATTTTAAAGCAATTGACTTCTTACCTCTTGGATCTTCTTCCTCATTGATATGCTCCACTTTATATGATTGAAGCATGCCTACTAGTTTGTCTACGAATAGAGGCATGATCCTCTGAGTTTCTCTAATTGATGTTTTCACATGATTCTGCTCTTTAGAAAGTCCGTGTAGCAATTTATTGACTTTCATTGGTCTTGATATTGGTTGACCTTAATAAGCTAGGCCGTTTACAATCTCTATGAAGCTACTGAACATATCAGTAATGGATTCTCCAAGCTTCATCTTGAAGGCTTCATATTGTTGAGTAGAATATTGATTTTCGTTTCCTTTACTCGATCAGTTCCTTCGTAGGTTACATGTAATCTGTCCCAAACTTCTTTCATTGTTTCAGAAGAAGAAATTTGGTTATACTCAGTAGGAAATAAGGCACGGTATAAAAGTAAATAACTTTAGCATCAAGAACTTGTCTCTTGATTATTTTTGCTTATGTTGTTTTGCCAGCATCTACAACTTATTTTCCTCTTTATGAGATTGATGTAACTTTGGGATTGATCCCTTTTTCTACCACATCCCACTCTAGGGGATCTTTCGATCTCAAAAATGCATTCATCTTGTTTTTCCACACATTGTACTCCTTCCCATCAAAGTAAGAAGGTCTGGTGTTATTTTGACCTTCAACCAATCTTGAAGCCAAAATACTAGCCATAGATCTTTAGCTTAAAAGTAAAAATACTTCAATAAAATAAGCACACAGGCTTTGATACCAATTATAAGTGCTAGTATGAACACCTAGAGGGAGTGAATAGGTGTGAAGATAATTTTTTGCAAGAAACGGTAGAAATATTTTGCTTCTAAAATAGAGTCTGAAGAACAACAGACTTAAAGCAAGTTCAGACTTTAGCAGTTAAATAAAACTATGAACAAAATAAATGAGTTCAGAGAAGAGAATAAGAACACATAAATTATAGTGGTTCGGCGTAAGTCAAACCTACGTTCACTCTCCACGCTGACAGTTTACTGGCTGGATTCCACTAAGAATCAAAAGAGATTTTACAGTCTTGTGATCTCGACTTCACAGTGACGAGTCTCTACTGGTCTCTCACGAAGTCACACTAAGTGTTTCTCTCTTTTGTATATAACTTTGAACTCAATATTTGGAGTAACAAGAAAATGGAAAGCTTCAGATTTTGAAATTTCTCTTTCACGCATGCCATCAAATAACTGGAGAGTCCACCTTAAATACTCCTTCATGCCTTCTCGACCGTTAGTACTTTCCAAAGGAATTCTTCCAATCTACCCGTTGGACATAATCAATCAAGGAGATCTCGAGCCATTTAAAGATTGTGATGAAAACCCGTCAATCTTGTTTGTACATACAATCAGGATCTTGATTTCCATAAGTAGATTCTTTCCATATTTACTTGTAATACAAAAATATTTGATTTATCTAAATTGATTTCAATAAAGATAATCAATCACGTAGGTGATATATCCAACCAGAAAGCCATCCATAAACCATAGGAATTGAACTCCTAAAGAGATAAACAAAATTTCGCATTTGGCTAAGTCTTCATTTTTTAGTAGCATTCAGTCTGAAATTTATCAGTGTAGGCAGACTTTGACACAAAGTTTAGGAGTCTTTTAGACTTTGACACAAAGTCTGGGAGTCTTCAGACTTTGACACAGAAGTCTGGAAATTTTCAGAATAGACTTTGAATGAGTTTTGTCAACTTCAAAACAACAAAGGAGTTTTCTCCAACATCAACGAACTATAAAATAGTAAGAAACATTATTTCTCCATGTATCTATCATATGAGTCAAGCCTTTGAGCTTGTAATTTATTGGACTTTCTCTACATGGGAATGAACCCAACCTAACAAGTGAAAAAAATCAAATGCCAAAAAAAATAATTTGTGGAGAACCAAATTGTTGTGCCAAGCCCAATTAGCTAAAAGATCAAAAACAAAATAATATCATCAAACATCCTAAGATAGCGAATAGAAACCATGGCATTGACTCGTAATTGAAGAGATGAGGAACTAAATCTCAATTGCAATCCATGACAACATCAATCCATCACCAAACCAGAGCTATTAGATTGGAACCTATTATTCGACCACCGTTCACTAAAATACTCAACTAGCCATCTGACATGAGAAGAAAGATCCATCTAATTTTGCTTGCCAATATAGCATGCCAATTCGTCAAAATTTATAAAGTTGATTTGTTGAGCTAATTGAGCGAGCCTATTGGACTAGCCATTGAAATGCTTAATTTTTATGCTTATAATATCTGAATGAAAGCTATATTATATGGGGATAAACTCATTCATTACAGTCCTTACACAATCAATCTTAAATATATACTATGAATGACAATTCGGTCATGAACTTTCTAATTTTGCCAATGTAATTTAGGACCTTCACAGGAAATTTCAATATCCACATTAGTATTCCTCTCAATTGCTGCATGAAATCGCTGACGCGGCAATATAAAAACCATCCACCACATTAACATTAGTATGCTACTTAAGATGGCTAACAATTGGCAATTCAGCGGTTTCTAATGGCAATTTGCATGAATGATTATATTAAAATTCTATATAAATATTTATAAATTAAATCAACAAAATCAAAAAAGAAAGAAGTGAATTGGCATCTATATAAATATGTGTGTGTGTGTGTGTGTGTATGTATGTAAAAGACTGAAGTGGTATTTTTCCTTCCATTCATTGTTCCAATTTGAGCATTGGAGTGCTCAATAATTTCGGGGGATCTCTATCGGTATTGTAGAACATTCGAATTCTTGTGGGGTCATAGGTTCTTCCAATCAGAACGATCTCCTCCGACGCGTCACGGACTTTTTATCTATTTATTTATTTAGGGACACGTTTTCTAATTCCATTTTCCTTTTTTTTTTTCGTTATATATATATATATATATATATATATATATATATATTTTCAGTTTTTTATGATAAGCATATACGTGGGAGGGGAATCTATCCTAGACTTCATTTTCGGACAGTCAGGTAGCGTTTTCCTCGAGTCACATGCGGTGTTCGAGCGCGGCGACAAGCACGGTGGGGGCCAGCACTCACATGTGACCTCCGAAAGCAGCCGTCGCAATACACGACAAGCGATTTAGGATACCGAACATGGGGTTCAGTTCAGACCTCCAAAAAATAAAACAAAACATGGGATTTTTCTTTTTTCTTTTAATTTCCTAATAATAAAATAAGGAGAAAAAAAGGTTTTTTGTTTTGGATGTATGAGAAGGAGAGTGATGGGACTGTACAATTGATGTGAGGGGATTTCCTTTTTCTATATCCAATACTCATATTTCATTTTTATTATTTTAACAATATTGAATTATTATTCGATGCATCCAATTTTAGCTTTTTCGTTTTATTTTTTCGTCTCAGTTTTTTTCTAACTTCCCTTTTTTTTTAAATTAATTTGAATTTTTAATGCATAAGTAAGTCTTGACATATGAAAACATGATTCAACATAGATCCAATCTATTTTCTGTAATGTTGTTAGCAATTTTTATTATCACTATGATTTTAATTTCTTTAAATTCATAAATGGAAGTGAAGTTAACAAAACAAGTAGTCATAAAGATTATTGTAGTAAACTAAAATTCCACGAGGAGCAATGGTGTTTAGTGTGGGAGGCAAGTCGACTATAAGATCATCCCAATTATGCCACATTAAATTAGAATGAAAGAATGAATTCTTGCCATAAATTTGTTCATCCGATAAAGAATACTAACCAAAATGATATCATATTATTTTTTTCTTTGTTATTTTAATTTATTGTTTTCTATGCGCAATTCTTTTTATAATTTACAAGCATAATTGAGCGAATAGAAATGGTCATGGCGTGTCTCTTTTATTCAAAAATACATATATTAACTAATGTGGGACCCCTCATAAATGACTTGGTTCATTATCTTGATATATTAATCCACTTCGAAAAAGTATTTAAACAAAATGATTTTATTTTATAAAGAGTGCTACAGATTTTGAAAAACTACAAAACGATTAAGCAAGCTACAATATCAAATTTTTAGTATAATGAAAAGATTGATGGTATTGTGATTATTAAATCCTTTGGGTTCCACAGCAACTCACGGGTTAATGTTCTACACACTATAATAATAGATTAGCGTCAGAATTAGTTTAATTATAATAAACAAGCCTGTCTTGAATAGAGTTGATCGTGGTTTGCGAATTTTCCCGCTTCTTTCATACGTCAAATAAGGCACAAGTTAAAATTTACAGTAAGCGATTTAAGCATGAAATTATCCACACTAAATAATGTAATAAACTGTTATGATGTTGTCTGCATAATTCGCACTCGCACAAGTTTGTTTTTGACTATTTTTTTCCTCTCATGAAAATTTTATAACCTTCCAAAAGAAAAATCGATATCCATGGCTACATAGAATTATGATATGAATGATATTTTCTATAATTTGGTGAGGAAATCAATGTCAATGAATTATTAATATTAGAATAATGTTGAAAAGTGAAAGCAAACTGATGTGCCTCTTCTATCCTTAGCTTCAAGGAGTGGGGGATAAGAAGGCTGGACCTAAACAAGTTCTTGAAAGGTTTTTTCCTGGTTCAATTTGGATCTAGAGACTTTATGGATGTAAAACAATGAGAGGGTATTCCTTCATTCTAGGGAAGACAAGAGAAACATGGGGATATTGGCAGTGCTGGCACCGATACGTTAAAATAAGGAACGCAATCTTATTAACTCATTTGGACTATCAAGCAAGCGAAGTGGCCCTAACACAAGAACAAAGGTTCCTTACTGATTTGTGAAGTTATGATAAAATCAAATATCAAGGATCCAAGTAGTGCCTTGTAACCAAGGGTTTATAGAATTTTGATATCAATTATATTTTCTATAATTTGGTGAGGAAATCAATAAGTCAATGAATTATTATTAATATGATAATAACGTTGGAAAGTGAAAGCAGACTGATGTGCCTTTTCTATCCTCAGCTTCAATGTATGGGGGGATAAGGTCTTCTTCGGGCCATTTTCGGCGGAGCCATCCGGACCTTCATAATTGGATTCGGCTTCGTTACCTGCGTACGTGACATAAATGTATGTCCGAGCTTGACATTTTTTGTTTCTATTGCTCCTTCAAGCGACACTTCTTCTTTTCGGTTGATCAAATTCAAATGTGGATCCCATTAGGAATAGAAGATCGACATGATTTTATCTTGACGAGTGTCGATTCAATTATCGAAAGCTTTTATATGCGTGATACTTACAATGATTACTTGCTTTTCACAATCACTTTGTTTTGGACAGCAAAGTAATTTATATTATGCTTATTCCACACAATGTTTACAACACGGGGTAACCAATGAGCCAACACCAACTAAGACAAGATCTATAGTGTAAGGGCAATAGTGATTAATCGATTATCACACTACATCAACAATGTCACCTGGTGTAACCGTTATATGATTTTTTTTTCTTTTCTTTTTTTACCTTTTCATATGGCCCTTATACCTAGGAGCAAACTTTTCATTCGTGTAAAATTGGAGTATGTAATATCCTTTTGTTAAAAATGCCAACAAAATGCTAGCATAGACTATTACGTTAGTGTCATGTCCATATTGACCAGATAAATAAGTGATGATATAAATTTTTTGTTATGTCGAATGGAGCAAAGTAATAGAAAATCCCCCGAGAGAGAGAGAGACAGAGAGTGTAGGGGCAATGGTGGTGACGGTAACGACGGCAATGGCAAAGGTGACATCGGCAGGACTGGTGAGGGTTTGCCAACCTTTGATGACTGCATGCATCCGTTACTGCCTTCGATCTGCGGTCATGTGACCCTAGTGTTTCGATTGAAATTGCCGACCTCAAGCCACCACTAGTTGGGATCCCGCGACCCCAGTCCATCTAGGCTCACAAGATCCATGGCTTGCCGTCGCAAGGGTCGAGCAACCCCACAACCCATCGTTTGGACCTCGCCACACTGTGGCTGCCGCCATGGCGGTCACAAGTGGCATGGGGCCCGCGAGTCCACTTTTTTTTTCATCTTCTTAAAATTTTTCTTTTCTCTATATTTTAATAAATTTATTTATTTATTGTTGTTTTCTTTATTTTAAATATAACGATTTAGTTGTTTTAACTTATTTTATTTTCTTTCCCACTAAAAGACACGTAGACCGTGAAAATAACCACCAGTTTATGGGCGTGTCAGCAATTCCTTTCACGGAAATGACCAACTTGAACAATAAGAAGGAAAAAAGATTCAACGGCCGCATTGGCAAAAAATGGCATAGTAACTTCATTCAATAAATTGAGAAATCATAGAGACATGTTGTATCATTATCCCTAAAAAGTTTAAAATCATTCACTCTTATGAAAGAGAAAAATGACTTATGAATATTGCGGTCGACCTAAAGTGTATTTCATTTTCTGATATAATCCTCATCTATGCTCAAAGTAATGCTCTATCTACTATAGAATAAACATGTGGACTTTCTAGACATTTTTAATCTTACTTAATGAAATATTTAGAATGACTTATGAATATTGCGGTCGACCTAAAGTGTATTTCATTTTCTGATATAATCCTCATCTACGCTCAAAGTAACGCTCTGACTACTATAGAATAAACATGTGGACTTTCTGGACATTTTTAATCTTACTTAATGAAATATTTAGAACAATATTTCATATTTTGAATAACGGGAATTAGCAAAAAAAAAAGAATAACGGGAATTCATGAAATACCGCTGCTGTCTAAAAAGTGCATTTGATAAGGAAGAATTTCATCAATTGTAAACCTAGTTCTTTCAAGTTAAAATGACTTAAACGAAATAGATAGGTTTACAAGGTCCAAGCAAGTCCACCTTGAATCGCTTTATTTTGCTTGATTGTGCAAATCATTTGAGGATGATAAAACATTGAATAAAATAACTAAACTAGAGCCTAATAGGAAATGTTGCCTATTTTCATGTGTCTTTTACATCAAAGTTCTGTTCTTTTTGTGTAAACCAAATTTCAAGAAAACGTTTTCTAGATTTTTCAGCATTCATTTCATGGAAAATGAATTGATTAAGGAGAAAACATTTGCCATCAACGGAATATAGTCTTTTAAACTATGGGAAAATATTTTTCACTTTTTCAAGATGAGGAAAACATTTTCCTCACTCACTTTCTCTTATCTCGCACTCATGTTAACCTTTTCATCTTTCTTTTTTTCTTTTTCCATTTAAAAAAAATCAGATTTTTTAGTTTTTTTTTTTAACTTCTATCTTGGCCGATCGCCACCATGATGATAGCTGGCAACTGGCCACTAGTGAGCATCGAGCTCGTGGGCCTCGGGTGATCTTGTTGCTCGCTAGATCATCGAGCTTGAGCTTGCCAAATGCGAGCCTTGAGCTCATTGGCATTGGGAAAGCTTGAGCTCGACTTCAACTAGCTGAAGAAGAAGAAGATGAAAAGAAAGAAAAAGAAAAGGAAAAAGAAATTAAAAATCGATTTTTTAAAACATAAAAATAATTTTAAAAATCAAATAAAATAATAAAATAATTATTGAAAAAGAGTGCATAGAAGAAAAGATTTTCCTTACCAAACAGCAAAAAATATTTTCCTCTTCATTTTCAGGTTTCAGCTAAATATTAAAAAATAATTACATTTTCTTGAAAAATGGCTTCATGGAAAATATTTTCCAAAAACATCACATATTCCACTAAACAAATAGAGCATAACTCATCATTTAAGCTAAAACTCGATTCTATTTGTTTTTATTAATTATCAAAGATTATTTAAATATTGAGACAAGTTGTTAATAATAAACCATTGAAGGTACGTTTGTTTCAATGAAATGTTTTTTTTTTTTTTTTTGCAAGTTAGTTTTCAGAACTTCGACATGTTTGATTCGCTCAAAATGACTAGTCAACAAAAAAATATTTAAGGTTAAAAGATATCCACATTTAAAATTAAAAACGAATTCCCATTTCTAAATAAAGGGAATCATTTTTCCAAGTATAACAAGTCTCTTAAACGCTCGCGTCTTCACCTTCTTCACCTTCTTCCACATTCGTTATTCCAAAGGAGATCCAAATAACCGAAAAAAGTTTTCAGTCACACTTTTCTAGCATACCACCAAACAAATTAAAAGTAACTATTTTCCTTGAAAATGATTTTTTACGGAAAATATTTTCTTTATCATGAAGTTTACAGTGAGTGAAAATCATTTTTCAGAAAAATGTTTAGTTTTCATTTATTTGATAATTTAGGAAAAGTGATTTTTTTTTTTTTGCCATAATGAGAATTTGTCTATAAACTTATTATTTTTAGTCCATGGAAAAAGTTTTTCGTAGATCATTAAGTTTTCCGTTATTCAAAATACCATAAAGTTGAAAAATATTTTTTTGAAAACAGTATTCATACAAACAAACAAACTCTTAAGTTTTAACCTTGATGAATCTTCAACTTTAAAGACTAGAATAATTTTCCTATTTTAGGGTTTTTTGAGCTCAAAACTTTATTAGCCAATCTTAAGATTCATTTGCTATGGTCCAAGCATGCGACTTTTTGAACAACTCTGAGGATACTTTCTCAAGTTTCATGCGAACCACTCCGTAATCCCCTACACTAAACTTTATATTCCTGTGATGAGCATGAGCAACAGATTGGTAAAGACTGTTATCGGTTGTACATTTCTGATAAATCTCAAGATGAAGTTTAGGAATGCATGATGCAAAACACCCAATAGACTCGAAGGGCTTGCATAAGACATAATGGAATCATGACGTGAATTCTCTGCATTATATAATGCTTCTATTAGTGCCTCAATTATCGGTTTATTTGAAGGAGATTTCAATAATTGAGATTTGCAAAGATATTGACAAGACATGAGCACAGTAAAAAGGTAGAGGATACCCCACACCCTAGACATTGACATATGTATTGGGATTGCATGCTAGAATAATTCTTAAAATTGACATGTCTTTAAGACAAGGTGAAAATGTTCTAAATGGGAATCCCTTAGCTTTTGTCCTTGTTGGTAAATGGGCTTCTTGGAGGCGCCTATGAGGACTACTCGATTTAGTCTCTTTGATCTAGTGTATCTAGGGTTAAGTGAAGTAGTTGGAGGTATTCCACATGTCTAAAGTGTATAAATAATTGTAAGATGATGTAACTTACCATTCTCACTCCATAACTGCTCCCCAACCTACAAAGAAAGACCCTAGATCCCAAATTACAATTCCTTCCCCCCTGGATTTCTCAAATTGAAAAAGACATTTATGCCATTGGAAATAGAATACCTTTTCACTGCGCATTAACAACCGAGAGTGAATTTTGTGGACAAGATTGTGTTGTTGGGTAAACACAAGGTCGATGGTGATTTAATTGGAATTGAGGAACCATGAAAATGTGTATTTCATCCATTTTTCACATTACTATTCATGCAACATATGTGGGTTGAACTTATCATATGCTTCCGATAGCTATAAATCAAGATATCATCCAATTGAACAAAGCATAAATATCTCAACGAAAGGATGCAAAATCTAAGTCGTGACCATCATTCAAAGGGCTAATAGAGTTCCTCCCGAATCTTGATAAAGCTAATGTCCTATTTTCACTTGATTCTTGATGATTTTGTGGACCTATTCACTTGCATGAGCATGATGAGCATGCACAACTGTAACTCGAATAGACAACAAGCTTTCATGATTAAAGCTCAATATCTTTATAATGTTTTCGAAGAACTGTATCCCCTAAAAAGAAATGAAGAAATATTAGTTACGACTTTTAGTTAACCTTTTAACGACAAAATAGACAGGGAGGTGGAGGATATGGACCGCAATCGCTTCTTTATAAAAGGGCAATTTCAATTTTACCACGATGAGGAGCCATTTTGGAAAAAGGTGGAGTGCTGAAATCTCGCGACCTAATCATTGCACAATAAAAAGAGCATAAACTAGTAGAACAATGCGACTTCCCTCGTAGCTTCCCTTGAAATTGAATGGGATTAAAAAAAAAAAAAAACGAAACGATTTTTTTAGTACGCTGCCGACTTGTACCCGAAAATGTCCATTGGAAGTCATTAAAAAATCAAATTAAGAGCTACGATCGATTCCTAGATTTTCGCCGAAACAATTGAGTCCTAAATTTTTTTCTTTGAGCAAAACTATTCAATTGATGTAGTAAATTCTACATTTGTACACAAAGGTGCAATCAAGTGTTTAATAGATTTTCAAAGTACAAATTAAAGTTAGCACATAGGCATGTCTCGATTGCCATGTGGAAATCTCGCAAGTCATTGCCCCATGTATGTGGAATTTAGAGAAACAATTGCAGCTCTAATTCCAAACTTTATGTAGGAATGCAAATGTGCCATACACCTTTATGCCTTTTATTGAAAAGTGCAATTAAATCATAAATCTTTCAAATGATTCAACGAAATTTTGTTCATTTGCTAAAAAGTATGATTGGATCCTAAGTGCAATGTAAGGATGATGCATATTCAATTTTTAAGTGATACATAAACAATATTAAGGCCGTTCATCGAAATGACTTGAATGTATGTTTCATAAAACGTTTAAAAAATTAATTGAACCAATTGAAATCTTTGATGATTTGATTGCATTTTGTGCATGAGGATTAAAATTTCTAGGGCACTTTGTCTCGAGATTTAGGACTTTCACTAAAATTTCAGGGGCTGCTTAACCTCTAAATTTGATAAAAACGATTTTATGTGTAAATTATTTTATTTTATTTTATTTTACGCATGTCTTTTATTAGATAAACCTCAGAAAAGTACCTTAAAATTAAAGGTTAATATAACAAAAAATCTCAAAATAATACACTCGTATTATATTTACTCAAAATAAATTTTCATATTACGAAAAATCTCACATTGGTATACCTATACCACGTTTATCACAAACTATTTTTTATGCTAAACAAAAAAATCTTAAATTGGTACATTTGTGTCACATTTACTTTAAATAAATTTTCATGTCAGCAAAAATTCTAATTTGTTAACCTGTGCTGCATTTACCCTCAAACTAATTTTTATGCAATAAAAAAATCTTGAATTGGAACACTCGTATCACATTTATCCCAAACAATTACAAAGATCACCAAAAATATGGATTTGCCAATCTAAGACTTTGGTGAATTATCCCAAACTGATTTTTGCGCTAAAAAGATCTTAAATTGCAATGCTCGTGTCAAATTTATCCTAAGGAATTACTAAAAACTACCATTGGAATTTGGGATTTCCCAATCTAAGACTTTGTGATTTATCCTAAACTAATTTTTGTGTTACAAAAAAAATCTTAAACTTGAAGACTTGGGATCACACTTACCCCAAAACTATTACAAAAAAATTCCAAATCACAAAATTAGGGATTTCCCAATCTTAAATACTTTGGTGACTTGGGGAATTTTATTATGTGAAAATCACTTTGAGCTAAATATGGCATGCGCATGTTAATGTGGAATCTTTTGTGATATAAAAAATAATTTGATATAACCTATCCGTGGGCAGCGCATTTAGTTGAGATATTTCCTACAACCGAGGTTAAGAGTTCGAAATCCCTACGTTATCAATGATTAAAGCAGGGGCTTGGTCGCGACCCCAAATCAGCGTAAGCCGACAAGGGCAAGCTCTGGTGATATAAGCACACTAATTTGAAAATTTTCGTGACATAAAAAATTAATTTCAAATAGATTTGTTATCAGTATACTAGTTCAAAATTCTTTTTGTGGTATGAACTACTGAAATTAAATGTAGGCCCGTCCGTGATCCGCTCCAAGTCCAAAAGAAGCTCCCTCAGGCAATATGCTCGCTTCCATTCTCTCCTCTCAATTCGGGTTTTCCCATCAAGGGCTTTCTCGAAACTCGCCCGCTCCCTCCCCGACAGCACCCTGCGGGAACTTTACCGTTGCGCATATATATATATATATATATATATATATATATATATATTTTTAATTTCGCTTTAATCGAAGAACCATCAATTTATCATTTCGGCAAGCAAAGCGAAAGACGCGTTTTTTTTTTTTTTTATTTTTTCATTATTTTATTCATCCGGACGCGATTTTCCGCCATCATTCTTCTTTTGTCTTTTTTCCTTGCTGGGGAAAAGAAAAATTCGAGAGATTTGAAAAAAATGGTCACATGGTGGACTCCCTCTTCGGGAAAGAGAGAGAGAGTGAGAGAGAGAGGAAGAGAGAGAAAAAGCGGGGGTGCGGAGGAGAGAGAAAATCAATGGCGTCCTTTTCCGATTCGCAGTACGACAGTGAAAACCCTAACCACCCTCCTCGCGCTGCCTTTTCCCCCTTCCCTTCGCCAGTTCACTCCCACTCGCACTCAAGCTCGCAGATGCTCTCCTCTCGCTTTCACAACTCTCTCCTCCTCTAGGCTCTAACCACCACCACCAGCTCGGTGGAGGAAGGTAATGCCGGGGTCGCCATCGCTCGATCCGCTCGCCGCGCTGCCCAGCTGAACCCCCGGCCGACTGGTGTCGCGTCGCCGTGAATGAGCAGCGATCGGTTCGGAGCGTTGGATCAATGTGAGTCGAGTGCTCGTGTCTCGCGCGAATGCGAATGCGCGGTTTCGTCGCGTCGCGTCGTTCTTTGCTTGGATCGTTCCTGCAAGCGCTGCTGTTTTTGGTTTTGCTTTATTTTCTGCTTGATTTTGCTGCCTTCGGCTTCTCCGTTTTCGTTCTTATTTTGATCCGTGGTGGAAAACAGTGCGATTCAGTGATGGCGGAACTCTTTTGTGAGTGCTTTTGTACTCGAAATCGAAGTTCGGTTGTGACCGCGTTGCGATCGGCGCGAAGCGGTAGTCTCTGTGTTTCGTCGAGTTCTTGACATTCGATCTCTTTTCTAAGTGAGATTTTCTCATCGTCCAGTTATAGAAGCTCTACGTTCCTCCTCTCTCTGTCTCTGTCTCTGTCTGTCTCTCTCTTTTTAAGTTGTTGTTAGCATCTACGCTGTTAAGAAATGTCGGCTTCTGGAATGAGTTTTGATTCGACTTGAGTGGTCTCCTGGTTCGCCCTCTTGGTGCTGAGAATATTTGATGGGATTGTTTTTGCTTTCGCAGTTTTTATTCGAGTTCCTTTCTGCGTCACTTGTGCTAGATTTGTGCTAGATTACCTCGTTTTTTTTTTTTTGGTAAAGTAGATTACCTCGTTTTTCACATGTGCTGAAGCTCCTTCTGTCGAGATTCTTTGCCCTGGGTGTGATACCTCTTTCTGGTTGATTCTTGCTTCTCCAAGAATTAGCAGAAGCTCTTAAACTCGAAGGAACCGACGGTGGCTTCTCTGCACAGACTGTTTTTGTTGTTGGCTGTGTTTCTCATGCTGTCATTTGATCACTTGATATCTTTGCTGCATTTATTAATTTGCTACTCTTTAAAGCAGATTTCGAGGTGCTGAAGTTGGCAATAAGCAATAACTACGATAATGGGAGTTTTGGAGTTTGCGTGTAGGACTATCTTGTTGTCTGCCCTACTAATTATTGCGAAGGCAGAAGTTTATATTGTGACTATTGAAGGAGAGCCTGTCATAAGTTACAAAGGTGGTGTCAATGGTTTTGAAGCAACTGCGGTTGAGTCTGATGAGAAGATTGATCCTACAAGGTACTCTTTATTATGTCAGCACTTGCCGTTCGACATATTCTTGGCACTTATGGTGTTTCTTGGAATGTGCATTCCACATTTGACGACAATATCCTCTTTAATTCGTGTTCTTGACTTAAGGATCATCATTGTCATAGCAAGGATTAGAAGCTCATGATGTGCATAGTTAATGAATTTTTCCCCTGAATTTGGTCGATATAGATGTTGTTGAGTATTAGGCAAATAAATTGTCAACTTTGTCCCTGTCAGTGTGGTTGACTCTAGATAGAAATCAGCATTTAACAAATGCAAACTCACTAGAAGGCAGAGAAACCAAATATTTATCTTGAAACTCTAACCTGAATATATTTCTAGACCCTGTTTACATCTCACGTGCATCTATCAGATTGTGAACCAGTATGGAGAGAGGATGGAAGGAAATAAAACCTTATGAGTAGTGTGTTGTTATGTCATTTATGGTCTTTTGAAGAGGTGTGTAACCTTGCTTAGGATTGTTACAAAGGTTTCTTGTACAGTCTCAGTCATTCTCTTGGCATTGCATTTCTCCATCAAGCATAGTTGAAACAGTGCTTTATGGAATTAGCAGCGACTTTAGAAACAATCTTTTCAGGTGTAAATTATTACATTGTGATGAGCACTGACACAGATTTTGTCAATCAAACAAAAGAGGAGAAAGATAAACTCAATTACTCATTGGTTATCCTTGCAAGAAGTACCTCAATTCATTCCTTCATCAGCGAAATGTCATTCACCCTCCTACTACATGCCTAGTCCCCTGCTCAGATGAACATGTTGGTTGCTATTGCTGTATTGTCTTTTATTACTCCTTGGCTCATTGAATTGGGTTGTCATTCAGTGAACTGGTTACATCTTATGCTCAACACCTTGAGAAGAAACATGATATGCTTCTTGGGATGCTGTTTGATCAAGGAACCTACCAGAAACTATACAGCTATCGCCATCTGATTAATGGTTTTGCTGTTCACATTTCTCCTGAACAGGTGAAACCAAGTATCCAAGCTCCCTCATTTTTCTCCGTATCTGACTTTTAGGATGGTAGTCCCTTTCTTTTGTGTATCATGGACTTATGCCCTTCCAATATATTAGTAGGCGGAAATCCTACGACGTGCCCCTGGTGTGAAATCTGTGGAGAGAGATTGGAAGGTGAAGAGACTTACAACTCACACTCCACAGTTTCTGGGACTTCCTACTGGAGTATGGCCCACAGGAGGAGGGCATGCCAAGGCGGGAGAGGACATTGTGATTGGCTTTGTGGACTCGGGCATTTATCCTCATCATCCCAGCTTCTCTTCACACACAGAACCTTATGGTCCGCTACCAAAGTACAGAGGGAAGTGTGAAGTTGATCCTGACACTAAGAGGACTTTTTGCAATGGGAAGATTATAGGAGCTCAACATTTTGCCAAGGCGGCCATAGCAGCTGGGGCATTTAATCCTTCCGTTGATTTTGCTTCTCCCTTGGATGGCGATGGACATGGAAGGTTAGGTCTTGTAACATTTGCAAATTGAGTTTTAGCAAGCTCTAATTCTGTAAAATCTAGATCTTTTGCCTTCTCATCTTAGCAACCTGTGAAAAGCAGATTTTATTTTTTGAGATGTAGGAGATAAAACCAGGCTTTCGTATGTTATATATCCTGTGCATCTGCACTTTCTTAATTTTTCTTTGATGCATTAAAGTTCATATATGCTTGAGGAGCTGTTCATTTCTCTACTATGTGTATATTCCAAGATGAGATTGAAAGATTCTGTCCCACTGCTGCAGACAAACATATGCTACAAAGGTCTTATCAGTTGCAGTACTAGCCCTTAAAAATAATGAGAGTTTATGAGTTGACTGATAGATTTTCACAGCGATGAGAACAACGTGCTGAGTAGATTGATTTGATGATAGTTGTATGATCCACACTGATCTGAAGAGGGCACTGTATGGTGAAACCTAGGCACCGTAATTAATGAGGTGATTTATAGAATCACTTCTCCTTCTCAATGTTATATGCTTGGGTTAGTAATTTGATTTAGTAGTTATTGAAAAAATGAAAAACCTGCCGTGTGATTTTAAAATAGGAAGGAAAATATTATCATTCACAGAACAGGCTCGGCCTTGTTAATCAGTACCTAAATCCTCAATAAAAACAGTTCCAAATGCCCCTCCCAAGTTAGTAGTTATTAAGACGAAAACAGTTGCAAAAACTCATGCTGTTCATGATATCTTTGATGAGTTTCGCAATATAGTCTGCTGACAATCTCCTTTAAAAATCATGAATAAGTCAAAACACTCTGTAAACCTTGCATGATAAAAGATGGCTAATGGAGTGACTGTGCAACCAAGCTGCAATCTCATCAACCATGTTGTTTTGACACTTGGAAATGAGAGTTGTTTGTATTGATTCCTGCTGCTTAATTTAATTACGGAAAATTTGGCTTTGGCAATGTTGGTGATGTCTAAATCACTAGTTATTTATTTTGTCATTTCTTTTGGATGCATCTGAATCATTTGGGCTTCATCTATAAGATATTAAGATGAAGGGAGTTGCCCTTTCTTTTTTGTGACTTTTGTCTCCTTATAGTGTGCTAATGCCGACAGGCAATGAATTATCCTATAGTTCAACATCAGAGCAGTTCTATTTCCTTCATCTAAAATTGAATTTTTTTGCTGCTTTATACACTAGTTGCTTAGTAGACATCCATGTTATTTTACGTGATGAATGCCGCCATAAGTGGGGCTAAAGGATTTATGTGTTTTTTGATGGAATATATTCCTTTGTCCAAGCTCTTTTTTGTTAAGTAAAATGACAATAGTTATTCTATCTCCATTCACTCCCTCTTATTTATTCATTTATTTATTTTTTCTCTCATGAATTTTTATTTCTCTGGCTTTTTCAATCATTTGAATACCAGTCACACAGCTGCCATTGCTGCCGGTAACAATGGAATACCCGTGAGAGTGCGTGGACATGAATTTGGGAAAGCAAGTGGGATGGCTCCTCGAGCTAGGTAGGCTTCATCAACTTCAGCAATCTTAATCAGCTCTTCTGACAGTAATTAATCTCTGAAATCTGTTGTGTACAGGATTGCTGTTTACAAGGCACTTTACCGACTTTTTGGAGGTTTTGTGGCTGATGTGGTTGCAGCAATTGATCAGGTATCAAAATATATGACCCACTCAGAAGTGCTACGAATTCTTATAGTTTTGGTTGCATTTCTTGACTCTCCCACCATGTAGATATAAGACTCTTATAATTTAATTCTCTACAATTTGATGCCAACTAGAGTCAGACAT
The DNA here is from genome assembly GCA_017140325.1 of Eucalyptus leucophloia subsp. euroa. Classification (NCBI taxonomy): domain Eukaryota; kingdom Viridiplantae; phylum Streptophyta; class Magnoliopsida; order Myrtales; family Myrtaceae; genus Eucalyptus; species Eucalyptus leucophloia. The sequence goes on from CM029470.1 coordinate 30,823,194, forward strand.
CTTTTTTTTTTTTTTTTTTTTTTTTCCTCATTTCTGGTTTAAACACACTCTCTCAGGCATACACACACGGACTTTGGTTCAGACTTAAAGATTTTGGAATTTACCTTGCAAAAAATAATGTACTTAAAGTTTTGATTTCTAAACTTACTTTCTACCACAGAAGATGAGATATGCTTTTGTGTTGACCACAAGGATGCCATCTTTTGTTTTCTGAAAACATCCAGAGAATCTCGGTGCATGCTGGGATGGGTGATTCTCCACATAGTAACAATATGTTGCATATATCTACAAAGTTCATCTATCCCTTCAATTCTGCCATGCTTGTCAACAAATTTTGATAGTAATCTGAAGGAAGGTTATACTCAACTGACAACTTCTCCTACAGGCTGTTTATGATGGTGTGGATATACTCAGTCTGTCAGTTGGACCAAATAGCCCGCCAACAAGCACTAGAACTACGTTTTTGAACCCTTTTGATGCCACACTTCTGTCAGCTGTCAAAGCAGGTGTCTTTGTTGCTCAGGCAGCAGGAAATGGAGGGCCTTTTCCTAAAACTTTGGTATCCTATAGCCCATGGATAACATCTGTTGCAGCTGCAATTGATGACCGAAGATACAAGAACCATCTTACGTTGGGAAATGGGAAAATGTTGCCAGGCATTGGATTATCACGTGAGTTTTTTAAGCTTGACTATTTAACTTTATTACATTTCTCATGGTAGATCATAGTAGTTTGACAGTGAGATCATTTAATTCGTGCTTAGCAAAAGTAATGTGCCATTTTGATCCTTTCTGATTTCAACGGTATTTCATTGGAATGAATTTTCTTTTCCTTTCTTCTTTTTTCGTTTTGGAGATTTGTATGTTATCAGTAATGAATTTGTGTTACAAAGATGTGACAACCAGCAGACCGGGCTGTCGGATGAAAAATGTATACTTGCTCATTAAAGTGTTTCTGGACAACACTATGCTCCTGGAAGAATGTGAGAGAGCATCTATGAAGAACTATATTTATTCTATAAGCCCGTTGGAACCTTTTTAAGATGCCCTGTTCATCTGCGGTTGTGCTTCCTGTAGGGTTGTACCGTGTTCATTCTACTTGACCTTCAGGTTGCTTCACTTTGTGTCCTTCATTTGACATTTTTCTAAGGTTCCGTAGGGATTTATGTGCTGTTTCCGACCAAACATGAGTCTGCTAGTGGTTTTGGTGCGAATTATAATATTAATTGCACTGGTTGATGAAGGTGATTGTATTTAACACTTATCGAATAATAGAGGATGTTGAGTGTGCAGAACTTCTTTTCTTTTTCAAGGAGTTTTTTCCCCATTTTATTGACATTTAATTTTGTTTCATGAGAGCAGCCTCTACACAGCCGAATCGGACATTCACTATGGTTGCAGCAAATGATGTACTGTTGGACTCTTCCGTCATGAAGTACAGCCCCTCTGACTGCCAGAGACCAGAAGTTTTCAACAAAAACTTAGTCCAGGGAAACATTCTTCTCTGTGGCTATTCCTTCAACTTTGTGACAGGGACAGCATCAATCAAGAAAGTTTCAGAAACGGCCAAGAGCCTTGGTGCAATTGGCTTTGTTCTTGCTGTTGAGAATGTTTCTCCAGGAACCAAGTTTGATCCGGTCCCTGTTGGTGTTCCAGGGGTTCTCATCACCGATGTTAGCAGATCAATGGTAATAACTGTTTCTCATCCATCCTATTTAAGACTTATATTGCTGTAGTAGTTGTTTCTATGCTAACCCTTGTCATCTTTGTTAGGGCTTGCTTATCCACATCTTCGCTTTTGTCAGATTTTTTCTGCATCACTTTGCTAATGCATTTTGCTGTTACTTAGGACCTTATAGATTATTACAACGTCTCTACCACTAGAGACTGGACCGGACGAGTGAAGAGCTTTAAAGCTGTAGGCAGCATAGGGAATGGCTTGATGCCTATACTCCACAAATCTGCACCACAGGTGGCACTATTTTCTGCTAGAGGACCCAACGTAAAAGATTTCGGCTTGCTAGATGCAGATCTTCTTAAACCGGATATTTTGGCCCCTGGTTCTCTCATTTGGGCTGCATGGTCACCTAATGGGACAGATGAGCCTAATTACGTTGGTAATGACAAACAAGTCTCATTAGTTTTTTTATTAGCTTTCAGAACCATGGAATTGTGCATTACTCTTTTTCTCAGTTTAATGTCCAAAACAAGAATGGTAATAGTTATCTGCTTTTCTTTTACCTGGTCTTCAGAGCCACCTTCTAATGTAGCTCTGAGAATCAAACCTGACTATAAAGTAGAAAACTCTGATGATTTTGTGAAAGATAGTTCACTAGTTGCTAGTTGGAAATCAAATCATGTGCTGTCATTTATATGTATATATATATTGTTGCGCAATAGCTCTGTTTATCATAGGGAAAAAAATTGAATACTCATAGTTAATGCTTGCTTTGAGCAGGTGAAGGCTTTGCCATGATCTCAGGAACAAGTATGGCTGCCCCGCACATAGCAGGAATTGCTGCCCTTGTAAAGCAGAAGCATCCTCACTGGAGCCCAGCTTCCATAAAATCTGCGCTGATGACAACATCAGCAAAGCTGGACAGAGCAGGAAGACCTCTTCAGGCACAACAATACTCTGAGACTGAAGCCATGAAGCTGGTGACTGCAACGCCTTTTGATTATGGGAGTGGTCATGTTAATCCTAGAGCTGCTTTAGACCCAGGACTTGTCTTCGATGCAGGTTTTCCACTCTTACCTTATTCTACCCTTGTTCATAACTATTACGAATAGTTTTCATAAAAACTGGTTTAAGTGCTTCCAGGTTGCTTTTGCTTTGATTGGGACACATTTGCTTCTAATGTGGAATGTCTATATAGTCTAAAAATCAATTTTGCTGGGATACATACCATAAGTCATAAATTGTCTGGTCTCTCTGCAAGCAGATGGCTCTCCTCCAAATGGTTGAATCGGAGCTTATCTGAGTTGCATAAGGGTGAAATATTTAGACATTCTCTATAACTTCATATCATTCGCCAAGCGAGTCCTTATACTTTTTATCTGTCAACAGAAGTTTTTGTATGTCTTGTGTTGGTAAAAGCAGCCTTTGTCCAAAATCTATTGGAGTTTCTGAGTAATGTGGCATCCTTTGCAATATGAAACTTAAAATTTTCACATGTACTTTGACGGCAATTTTAAATTTACCCTTCACATTTAGAAAACGTTAGGAAAGTGACAATTGAGCGAAGTAAAATGAACCTGACAGAGTATGGAGAAGGGTCTACAGTCCATTTAGACATAGGACTGTAACAAGTTCTACTGAAGAGTTCAGGAGGTCAAGATACAAATGACTTGAAGTACATGGTGTGTATGTATGGATAGTTCACCGTTGTAATTGTTTACACTAATGAGTGGGTGATTTCCGTGCTTCTCATTACAAAATCTCTGATTTCTAGTACTTGATCCTTGGCAGGCTACAATGATTATTTGGGATTCTTGTGCACAACTCCTGGTATCGATGTTCATGAGATCAAGAACTACACGAACTCGCCATGTAACTTTTCCATGGGCCACCCGTCAAATCTCAACTCCCCTTCCATCACTATTGCCCACCTAGTTCGAACTCAAACCATCACTCGCACGGTCACGAACGTTGCTCAGGAAGAGACGTACGTCATTACAACCAGAATGGATCCGTCTATCGCTCTTGCAGCCAGCCCTCCAGCAATGACGATAAGACCAGGTGTGTCACGGAAATTTACAGTTACTCTCACTGTCAGGTCTGTGACCGGAACATACAGTTTTGGGGAGATTTTGATGAAAGGAAGTCGAGGGCACAAGGTGAGGATCCCGGTGGTGGCGATGGGATACAAGCGATAGATAGTTCAAGGGTATAGTTGCCTCGGATAAAAGTGTTGTGGTTGTGATATTCTTTTTTTATTGGCAGGAATAAGTAGAGTACTAAGCTTAGGTGTAATATGCTTTATATATGTATAAATGCGCAAAGGGTGTAAAAGAACTTTGTACGAGGTGGAGACTCCTAGTTTCTTCCGTTTTCTGCCCATTTGTTCAGTAATCCGATATTATAGTTTTTGCTCTGTTTAATGCGTATGAAATGAATCCTGTATTGTGACAACTGTGATTCTGTCTCTAGATTTATCTATCTCATCTGCTAATCGATTCTAGACGATACTGTATCTGATCATGTGTCTGCAGAATTCGCTCACTTGAGAAGCTATAAATGATAGAAGTGAGGAACCGATGGGAGCTTATTCCCCTAGAATCTCTCGATACGAGAAAGGAGTGGAAGTTCCACGTCGTCGCGAGTATAATCTTCCTCGAAATGTCGAGTCCCTGTTGGACAGCTTAATTGGTATAGTTCGACTCGGTAGGGTCACTTGGTATTTATGACACCATTATATAAAGTAAGAAAACTTCTCTTGATAAATCCGAATGGTTGTCACCAAACACAACAGGAATCTTCCATTTGATAAAAAGACAATTATAATTAACCTTTGACAAAGCCAATGAAGCATCAAAACGGGACATTACCAGGCTTCTTCCTATGTAATAAGATAGCTACGTCGCGACTTTGAAAAAGGGATGCTCCAATTCAAATTCGTTGGCTAATTCGAGCCTAGTTAAATGCGATTTGGCTCTCAATCTTTTATATGGCTTGAACTCTACTGCTTCTTCAACTTCTATGACATCTTTACTTTTCCGTGAGAGAAATTCAGCCTCGAAGTTTGATATTCTGCCACTGCTTGAGGAATAATCTATCTCAGAAGCACTTTTATCAAATATGATCACATGAAAAGTGGAGTCTCCTCCATATTAGAAAATTATGAGGTGACCGCGACCAATTGAGTAATGCTTCATAAATTCCCGCCACTCCTTCCACAGCCAAACCATGCCATTGTTGCACTTTTTCAGTTCTATAGGCCAGGCTCAACCACCTGGGACCTTGAGAAGCACCAAACCTGGAAGGCTATTTCCATATTTCCTTAAGAACCTTCTTGGAATTCCCTATTATATAGAGAACTTCAAGCAAGTCATGTCGAGGCTCTCGTTCGTCATGCAAAAAAATGAAAAAAAAAAGGTAGAGACTTTATGTTTTACGCGTTAGATGACAGATCAATTTCCAGGGACATTGTTGATTGTGGTCTCGTTTACATCAGAATAACACTGGAAATACAGGACACTATATCCAACAGCGATTCATGATATAATTGCGATGGAGACTTCGCATTTGTTTAAATATCTATCCAGAGTCTCAACCTGTGACTCCATTTCACGAATGTACTCACTCTCGTCTGATTTCCAAACGATGGGGGTCGAATCTCGGGATATATCGGGTCCAGTTCACATGGACCATAAGCTGACTCGATACCCATGATGTAGCAAGAAGGCATCTTATTCTTATAGCACACTCGGAGAAGGATTACTAGCTATTTCTCGTCCCGACACTAAAAAGAACGACAAGAAATTTGAAAACGAATGAGGTCTGCCAGCATGATCATGATGGCAGTGAAAGTCCACTTTGAGCTTTCGGTGAAGAATCTATTACTTACAAGCTTTCCAGACTCAATTGTGTCAGAGATCAGAGGGTATGATCTTGAAGATGCAAGGACCACTTGGACTTAAATGCTCCAGCTGCTCGGCACGTTCGTCTTCTGTCCGGCGGCGACAGCGACGGCAAGCCATGTAGTAGCCGCACTGAATGCTCAAAGAAGAAGAAGAAGATTGTTGGTAGTTTTGCGGAAGCGTGTGTGTGCGCAAGTATGTGAAATATGGGTGGATATAAGTGGACTTCTACGGCAAGGGAGTATGGGTAAAAAAGTTTTATTATGATAGTTGGTATTACAAAGGAGGGAGCATTTCTTGTTTTTTCTACAACACAAGCCTCCACTAACTCCTATTTATAGGCGTGAGTGACCACCTTAGCACAACATTCTAGATTTCTGTAGAATGTTTTCCATGTAAACTTCATCTAGGAAATTTTAGATTGTAGTTTAGCCACTCTTCTTCTAAAGACTTCTACATTTGTGCTTCTACATTTTTCTTTGCCACTTAAGCTAGATTTTCTTAAGGATTTTTCTTGACTTTTCTAGCTAATATCAATCTTGAAGTTTCTAGAAATTGGATCAATAATTTAACAAAGATCATGGTGAGGATGGTGGCGGTTCTGGGTTTCTACATGAACCTGTCAAAACGGCTTTCGGGTCCTTCGTTCTCGATTGAAGAAGCAAATCTTTTAGCGGACATGTGCGCATGTAATCGTTCCTGAAAATGTTCGTGTAAGTTATGGAAGGAAACGACACATAAGAAGGATTGAAAGAAAGGGAGGCGCCGAGGGGCTCGATGACGGGTGAAATCAGGACCGAGAATGCACGTGGCTTTGCTTCGTACTCGTGCATCGAGTGACAGCAGTGGTCATCGATCAATCTACCGTTCTTGTTCAGTTATAGTAACGGATGTCTCGTTCTCTTATGTATCGTCCGACACATCTTACGTCAGGGATTGAAGTACTTTCGTCCCCAGCGGACCTATTGATTACGTATCGACAATAACACACCAATTATCTTATTTCACTGAAGTGGATTGGCAATATCAATCAACGATATGTAATTGCTCTCAGTCCTTTATTGTATCATCTGTAAGATTTAAAATTCTGATCAGTAAATTATTTAAAAAATCCTAAACTTATCATTCGACAGCCAATTCAATACTAAACTTTTTAATCGTGAAGATTTAATTCTAAATCTTTTGATGATTTGTCAACTTACTATTACATATTTTTTTGTCAATCTAGTTTTTCCTGTCAATTTTAGCAAGAAATAGATAACGTGTGAGTCTAGTTAGCATTAGCTACCCTATGTGACATATCCGCATTGAAATAGACAATTTTTGTAGGTTTTTGTAATTTTTTATATTTTATATTTTATATTTTATATCTTTTTCTTCTTCTTTTTTTCCTTTCAACTTAGGGTTGACAACTTGCTTAAGGGTTAATATCATGAAAATCCCAAAGTGGAGCACATGTAACAAATTCATTCTAGACATATTTTTTGACTATAAAAAAAATCTAAATTAATATACTTATGGCAAATTTACCATAAGTTAACTTTTTGACTATAAAAAAAACCTTAAATGGCACATTTGTGATAAATTTACTATCCGTTAGTTTTCGTCAAATTGTATTAATATCATGAAAAACCACAAAGTAGTACAGCTATGATAAATGAAGGGTAAAACCTTGGATGGGTATACTCATCAACTACTACATATTATTCAATTCAGTAATTTAATGATAAAATTTAACGAAAACTAGGAGAGGGTAAATTTATTATAGATGTACCAATTTGGAGTATTTGGTGATTAAAAAAATTAATTTGAAGTAAATTTGTTACATGCGTGCTAATTTGGAGTTTTCCGTAGTATTAGCCCTAAATTGTAATCCTAGGAAACACCATTCTGCGGTCTTAAAAGTCAAGTATCGGAAAAAAGGAAATACCTTATATCACTCTTCTCTAAATGAATAAAATAAAGCTCCCTTGTTAATGGGCGTAAAATGTCACCTCTTATATTTTTTTGGTTTTATTATATTATCCAAAATAAACCCAGCAATTTATTAAAACTTTAACGTCCAGAAGCATTACTTAGAATTTTTTTCGAAGGATAATATGTTGCAATTGATGATTTTTATCCAAGTGTATATACCTTTATATTAAGAGATTTACTTAATACTTTTTGAAACTAATTTTTTATTCCAATTAAAAAAAACTGAAAATGTCGGTTCAATTCCATTCTTGGAATAATTAAAGAAATAAAAATGCCATTTTCTTTTACAATTTCATTCTATTCCATCCCAATTCTTGTTTCTATTTACAAAACATGTGTATTCTTCATTTACTTCCTTATTGTCTTCTTCCACGTTCTTCAACGTCCTACTCTGTCCCTCCTAACCAGCGTTTCCATCTCTTTCTCACATTTTCTCATTGGAGCATTCGAAAGGTCTTTATTTCATATGACTAAACCAGCTCAAACGGACTTCTCTTATTTTTATCCTCAATTAAATTAACACTTATTTTGTCTCTCCTATCGTTTCTCGCATGCACGATCATACGACGAAACATTAACATCTCCAGCACTAATTTGGTGCATGTGTTGCTAACAGACCGACGCTCCGTGTCATGAAGCATCGCTGGCCTTAATATCATCTTATGGAATCTTTCCCTCAACCGGAAATGGAGAGTCTGAATTCAGTCTCGTCCCTATCGACGAGCTCGAACATGCAGCCTTCTGCTTCGCGCAAGCGAGCTTATCTTACGAAGGCGGACCAACTGACCGCAAAGGATGCAATGCGGAAGAAGCACTGATAGCCCCAGAACTTCAACTTCCCAGATCGGCCTGACTAAACAAGAGTCACCATTCGCTGGTCTTCCTGAATGTATGTCTTTATGAATTCCCGGGGGATGATTCTACTCACTTAGGGCGATAAATTCTTTTTTTTTTTTTTTTTTTTCTGTTTATCTATTCTCCGGAATATGTTTGGAACAGAAATCCGTTTGATAACGCAATTTGATTTTTCTATTTGTGGAATAGATTTCTATTCCAGAAATAAATTTGAAGAAGAAATCACAAGCTAAAATTTTTAACTTCTCAATTTCTAAAATAAAAATTGAGAAATCAATTTCTGGCTAGTATGCAAATTCGGGAGCAAACCATAGACGATGTAGCAAGTTATTAGTTTCCACGTGGATATGCCATGGTGTTATTAAACGATTCCACTCTGGCTAGGCTTGTTTTTTTTTTTTTTTTTTTTTGGGTCAATAAGGACGGACCCAAATTTTTTTGATGTAACAAAAATTCGATTCTTTTTTTTTTTTTGGGTCAAAGGAAAGACGTTTGTTTCAAGCCGTTTAGAAAATGTGATTGTCAAGTATCAAAAACCGACCTTTCAAATCATTACAATTGTGGGAGGAATTTAACTGAAATTGAAGTTGATTTCGTATGAGTAGTTTAGAATAGCAAAACTTAACCAAAATAATTCATATTTGGGCTTGATTAATCTCTAGCAATGTGGAAAGATTGTATTTTATCATGCTAATATTTAGATAAGAAAATAATAATAGATGGCGCACTAGTTAAATGTACATATTCATGAAATTATGAAAGGACACGAAGTACTTATCAACAAGATTGTCAATTAGTCATGACTTATCATTGTTTTATTGCTAATTGCATAGGGCTTCAAAAAACTACGAAATAACACTCAGCAAGCTGTGATAAGCAGTTGTGTCGATGTTACTATCACAACCTCGACATCCATGGCAAGTACTTGTCTACTCTTGCGATTAAGCGCTAGGAGGGCACATATAGATGCAAGAACATAACGGAGGACTGATGGTGGTGTCGCAAGTGCCTTGAGACCCCAGACCATGCTTTGCATAGCAACTTCGCTCGCAATCATCGCCTCCAGCATTACATGTTCCTAGATCTTCGGTGCAAGCCTTCGCTACAGTTGTCTTCACCATCAATCCCGCTTTTTGAACAAAAAAGTAAATAATTTTGGTACCACATTCATCCCTAATGAGAAAGTAGATATAACATGTATTTCTCTATCCTCTGAAAGGGAAGAATGTAACCTGTGAGCACCAAGACGAGGAGGAGGCAATATGCTTGGAGGAGTCTAGCCATTTGAATTGTTTTGATTGCAAAATGACTTGATTCAATATTTCTATGCAGATACTAGTGCATCTTTGTTTATAGTTGCCAAGTTATTTATAGCACCCACGAAGCATAAATTAAGAAAGAGATATTTGTGTCTTCATTATAATGATTTTGAGATTTTTGAGCAATTAAAGATTTTGGAATAATGAGGAAGGAAATATAATTAGACGTGCATTAGGGCCATAATCTATAATTTCCATTTGCACAACAAGTCTGAAGTCAAATTTGGGGTCAACTCCTAATTTAAGATTATTTATTATCTTTTTCTCCTTCTTTTGGTTTCTTATCTCTGTGGTTTTTATTTTTTCTGTCCCATTTTATAAGAAATTGGTGTCTCTCTTCTCTACAAGAGAGGCTAGATTATTCAGGAAAGCAAAAAATTAACTTGCAAGACCAATTCTTGGAGTTGAGCCTTTCGCATTTTGACATTAAAAAATATTAGATGCTATTTCTTTGATATAGCTCATATATCTTTTTATGAGAGAGTAGTATTTGAAAGGGGTGGTTAAGTAGCTAAATGAAGAATATGTTTAAAGTTGCCTATACAACTTGTTCCTATCGCACTACATTCCTGATTTGAAGATCATATCCTTTCTTCTTTAATGGTTATATGGAAATTTTGATGCATTTAGAATTGACAAAAACATAAATATATTGGCAAATATTTTGAATGGGTTATCGTATAATGCAATTGCAATTGCAACAACTTTCTTGTCAAGGACTGATTATTCAATGTAATCAAACTAAGATAACATTCCATATAATGATCATTAAGTGAGTTTTTCCCTTTCAATAGGCATGGTTTTTAATAGATGTTTAAACTAAGATAACATTCCATATAATGATCATTAAGTGAGTTTTTCCCCTTTCAATAGGCATGGTTTTTAATAGATGTTTAGTATTGTTAATGTACTAAACTTTATCATATTTTAAATTTTTTTCGGAAAATATCTTTTTAAAAGTCGCGTGGTTGTGGTGTAAAAATAAATGAAAATTTCATAATAGATTCACGGCATTAAATAAAAGTTGCGCAGTGAAAATGCATGAACTATATTGTATAGACACATAGTAAAGATATAATTAAAAGAAATGCATTCATTAAAACTGGAATCAATTATAGATCTTTTAAAGGTTCTTTTTTGTTGATAATTTTGGGAAAACAAATGAAAGGATGCATTATACATAGATCGCATTGTATCACATGTGGAGATTTCCTAATATTTTTAGGCTTGTGTGTTGAATGAAGCGACTTCACCAAGATACGAGTGCTTTGCCATTTAAAGAAAAAATAAATTATTTTATTTCCATGATTACAAATACACATATATGCTTGAAATAAAATGCTTGCAAAAGATAAGAAGGTATGTATACGTATATTTGTGAATGTAATCTCATATATCCATGCCTTCACGGGCATAATTTCTAATCTCTTTGGTCTTTTTTTTTTTTTTTCTTTTTTCACTTCTTTCTCTCTCCTTTGATCTTTATTGTTCTTCATTACTTACTCTGCAAGTCCAAACCCAGCAACCACAGTAAGACGAGGAGCCCCCACCTTCGCAGCTCCGTAAGCCAACGCAGAGTCACCCTCACCGATCGGTCTCCTGCGCTGCACATATCTACCCTTTTCTCTCTCTCCTTTGGCAATGGAGGTTGTGGTCGACATGAAGCGCGACCTCCAGTGCTGACATTTCCATTGGGAGACGGAGGAGAGTGAGGGAACGGCAAGCACAGAGAGGGGGTCAGAGACATCCTGATTGGCCGAGTTGGTCATCCGGAAGTTCGGCAATGGCTTCGGCGGAGCAGTGGCAAACAACCTGAAAGCGATAGAGGAAGGAGGAAGAAGGGGAGAATGGGGTTTTTTTTAGAAAAAAATAAAAGCAATGATGTTCACGCTAATTTGAAAGAAAATGTATAGGGTTGCTTTTGTTTTTTTAATGTTTTTGCTTCTTGTAGGTGCTTGTTTGGGATATCTTGAAGATATAATCTTTATATATTGGTGAAAAAAATGAGTTTGACTAAGGTTGACGTTGGGTGTTGATTCTTGAAATGTCAATTTTATAACAACTGAATTAAAAGAGGCGAAATTGGAAGTTGTTCTCAGCACCTCATTAAATAAACCAGTTGAAGTTCAAGTAGTAGATATTGGACACTGCTCCAGCTGTGGCTAGTACTTGACGTTGTGTTACCGGAGGCGATTTCTGAGTTTCCGCATGGATATGCCATGGTCATAGGCCCGTTATTAAACGATTCTACTCTGGCTAGGTTTGTTTGTTTTTTTTTTTTTTTTTTTTTTTTTCCTTTGGGGTCAATAAGGACGGACCCAAATTTTTTTGATGTAACAAAAATTCGATTCTTTTTTTTTTTTGGGTCAAAATAAAGACGTTTGTTTTGAACCCCGAAGAAAAAAGTGATTCTCAAGTGATCAAAAGCCGACCTTTCCAATTATTACAATGTGGGAGGAATTTAATTGAAATTGAAGTTGATTTCGTAAGAGCAGTTTAGAATAGCAAATGTTAACCAAAATAATTCATATTTGAGCTTGATTAATCTCCAGCAATGTGGGAAGGATTGTATCTTATCATGTTAATATTTAGAGAAGAAAATAAGAATAGATGGCGCACAAGTTAAATGCATATAACCATGAAATTATGAAAGGACACGATGTACTCATCAACGAGATTGTCAATTAGTCATGACTTATAATTGTTTTATTGCTAATTGATTAGTGCTTCCAAAAACAACAAAATAACACTCATGCAAGCTGTGACAATCACTTGTCACGATGTTGCTATCACAATCTCAACATCCATGGCAAGTACTTGTCTACCCTTGCGATTAAGCACTTGGAGGGCACATATAAATGCAAGAACATAAGGGAGGAGTGATGGTGGTGTCACAGGTGCCTTGAGACCCCAGACCATGCTTTGCATTGCAACTTCGCTCGCAATCATCGCCTCCAGCATTACATGTTCCTAGATCTTCCATGCAAGCCTTCGCCTCAGTTGTCTTCATCATCAATCCCGCTTTTTTAACAAAAAAGTAAATAATTTTGGTACCACATTCATGCCTAATGGGAAAGTAGATGCAACATGGATTTCTCTATCCTCTGAAAGGGAAGAATATAACCTGTGAGCACGAAGAAGACGAGGAGGAGGCAATATGCTTGGAGGAGTCTAGCCATTTGAATTGTTTTGATAGCAAAATGACTTGATTCAATAGTTCTATGAAACTACTAGTGCATCTTTACTTATAGTTGCTAAGTTATTTATAGCACCCGTGAAGCATAAATTAAGAAAGAGATATTTGTGTCTTCATTATAACGATTTCGAGATTTTTGAGCAATTAAAGATTTTGGAATAATGAGGAAGGAAATATAATCAGACGTGCATTAGGTCGTAATTTGTAATTTCCATTTCAACAACAAGTTTGAGGTCAAATTTGGGGTCAACTCCTAATTTAAGATTATTTATTATCTTTTTCTCATTCTCTTGATTTCTTATTTCTGTGGTTTTTTTTCCCTGTCCCATTTTATAAGAAATTGATGTCTCTCTTCTCCACAAGAGAGGCTAGAGTATTCAGGAAAGCAAAAAATTAACTTGCAAGACCAATTCTTGGGTTTGAGCCATTTGCATTTTGATATTCAAAATTATTAGATGCTATTTATTTGATTTAGCTAATATATCTTTTTACAAGAGAGTAGTCTTTGAAAGGGTTGGGGGGGGGGTTAAGTAGCTAAATGAAGAATTTTTTTAAAAGTTGCCTATACAACTTGTTCCTATTGCGTTATGTTCCTGATTTGAAGATCATGTCCCTTCTTCTTTAATGGTTATATGGAAATTTTGATGCATTTAGAATTGGCAAAAACGTAAATATATTGGCAAATATTTTGAATGGGTTATTGTATAATGCAATTGCAATTGCAACAACTTTCTTGTTAAGGACAGATTATAAATTGTAATCAAGCAAAGATAACATTCCATATAATGATCATTAAGGGAGTTTTTTTCCCATTAAATAGGCATGTTTTTTAATGGATGTTTAGTATTTTTTATGTACTAAACTTTATCATATTTTAAATTTTTTTTCTGAAAATATCTGTTTAAAAGTCGCGTGGTTGTGGTGTAAAAATAAATGAAATTTTCATAATAGATTCACCGCCTTAAATAAAAGTTGCACAGGGAAAATACATTAACGATAATGTAAGGACACAGAGTAAAGATAGTATTAAAAGAAATGCATTCATTAAAACTGGAATCAATTATAGATCAAGGTTCTTATTTGTTGATTTTTTGGGAAAACAAAGCAAAGGATGCCTCTTACATAGATTGCACTGTATCACATGTGGAGATTTTCCAATATTTTTAGGCTTATGTGTTGAATGAAACGACTTCACCAAGATACGAGTGCTTTTCCATTTAAAGGAAAAACAAATTATTCTATTTTCTTGAATACAAACACACAGATATGCTTAAAATAAAATGCCTACGAAATATTATAAGGTATATACACATATATTTGTGAATGTAATCATATATATCCTTGCGTTCATAGGCATAATTTATAATATTTTTCGTCTGATTTTTTTCCCTACTTTCTCTCTCCTTTGATCTTTATTCTTCTTCATTACTTACTCTGCAAGTCCAAACCCAGCAACCACAGTAAGACGAGGAGCCCCCACCTTCGCAGCTCCGTAAGCCAACGCACTGTCACCCTCACCGATCGGTCTCCTGCGTTGCACATCTCTATCGCTTTCTCACTCTCCCTTGGCAATGGAGGTTGTTGTCGCCATGAAGCGCGACCTCCATGGTTGACATTCCCATGGGGAGACGGAGGAGAGTGAGGAAACGACAAGCACAGAGAGGGGGTCAGAGACATACTGATTGGCCGAGTTTGGTCATTCGGAAGTTCAGCAATGGCTTCGGCGGTGCAGTGGCAAACAACCTGAAGGTGATAGAGGAAGAAGGAGGATTTAAAAAAAAAAAAAATAAAAGCAATGATGATCATGCGAATTTGAAAGAAAATGTATAGGGATGCTTTTGTTTTTGTTTGTTTTTTTTTTTTTTTTTTTTTTTATTTAATGTTTTTGCTTTTTGTAGGTGTTTGTTTGGGATATCTTGGAGATGTGATCTTTATATATTGGTGAAAAAAATGATTTTGACTAAGGTTGGCGTTGAGTGTTGATTCTTGAAATGTCAATTGCATTAACAACTGAATTAAAAGAGGTGAAATTGGAAGTTGTTCTCAGCACCTCATTAAATAAACCGGTTGAAGTTCAAGTAGTAGATATTGGACACTTCTCTAGCTGTGGCTAGTACTTGAGGTTGTGTGTCTAGAGGCGATTTCTTAGGGAGTTAATGATAACTATTCTGGCCATAAATTGATTTCTGAAAAAGAAATAGATTTTTCTATTTCTATTTCTAGAAGAGTTTCTAAGCAAAAATAACCGCTTGATAATGACACTGAATTTCTACTCTAAAAATAGAAATTCATTTGATAACAACACAATTTTTTCCTTTTCAGACGGCGGTGGACTGGTGATTGGTGGCAGCGGCTGATGGTCGGTGGTAGCGGTGGCCAATGGTTGGTGGCGGTGGCGGTGGTTGGCAATCGGGGATTGGTGACCGGCGACAGTAGTGGGCGACCGCTGGTGGTGGCAACGGCGGTGGCCGGCGATCGGCAACTGGCGATCGGCGATAGCGGCGGCGGGTGACCGATGGACGGTGGTCGACGGTGATGGATGAAGGACTAGTTGATGAACGATGAGAAGAATTTTTATTTCTCATTTTTGTTTCAGAAATAGAGAAGTAAAAAATTTCTACTTTTGATTTCTATTCCAAACCTATTTCTGGAACAAAAATCTATTTCGGAAATAGAAAAATGGAATAGGTTTATCAAATGAATTTCTATTCCAGAAAGAAGTTTGAAATAGAAAAGTATTTCTGGAACATAAATAGGTGGTTGTCTTGCACCCCCTTTAGCTCTGGCATACCGCATAGTTTTTGTCAGTATGATTCCGCAATACAACAACATTAAAAAACTGATGCTCCCATTCCAACTCGCTAGCTTTTTCGTGAGCTGTGACAAGACTCAGACATGGACACTCGTAAAAAATTGGCTCCGAAAAGCTCTCTCGGCATTGAGACTGTTCGATTGCCATCCGACCTGCATTCCAGAGGAGAATTCTCATAAGCCCGGTATGAACTTTTCATGGATTGGTAATGAAAGGACTTCAACATTGATCGCAAATCAATAGACATGATCCCTTTCATGTTCTTCCCGAAGATATAATAACCAATTCAAATTCGCACCTCCCAAATCATTGCTCATCAATCAACAAACAAAAAGCTTCATAAAAGGTTTTTAAGGATTTGAAATCAGATTAAGAATAGAAAGTTTAGCAGCAACCTAATTCATAAAGCAACAAATGACTGACACCTTCGAACGTAGATTTTAATGTGGCCCCATCATCTAGTGTGCAAACGAATTACTATGAAACTCGCAGACCATATAGAAAAATCATCATCTTGGAAGGCTCATAACTAAGGAAGAAAAAAGAGGAAAAAAGTGCACTGTTCGTGGATTCGTAGCTCCTGAACTGAAACAAAGGAGTCGTAATTAGGAGTATTGGATTCCAAGTGATTTAGACGGCGCAAAGGGACACTTCTAGCGTTCATCTCAATCAACATAAATCCGATCCCTACCATCACTTCTGAAAATGGAGACTCCGTACGCTATTTCATCCCTATCAATGAGCTTGAACATGCACACATCTCTTACATGAAGACCAGTTTCTCTCGCAAATGAGGACTGACCAGTAGAGAGATGCCATATGTCTGTGTTCATGGCTCCTTAGCTTCACTTGCTACAATCTGTCTGATCGCCCGAGAGACGCAATTTACTTGTTCTTTTGAACATGTTTCCCGAAGAATTCACGAGGAATCCTCTGTCTAGTTGATGTTTGAACAATCAATTTATGATTAAGAAAAGATACATGCGCGATATGTAGATTTAAGATAAAATTTACGAGTCTCAGGAGTTTTAATTATCCGTTCACTTGCTAGCGGAAGTTATCAATCATAACCACTTAACCTTTCGTGTCTCAATGTCAAGATATATGCTCCTGGACAAAAACTGAAGCCATCAATTTTGAGACAAGATACAGAAATGATTCACATTTGAATTTGACTCGTACCATGAACCCTAGAAGGAAAATGACATGTCGTGGTTTTTCCTCCACAAACTAAATCAATTTGGTAAACACTAGAATGTAAGACAAAATGCAACCAGCGATCACGTTTGAATTTGATGTATGCTGTCGACTAACGGAGCTTGGGATCTTTCCAAATTTTTCTGAACATAAGAAGGCCGCATCACCCCGTTGAGAAAGGCAGGGTCTGATTCGAATTGGCTGGCTGATTCAAGAGCAGTGAGAGGCCTTAGACCTGTAGAACCACCAAACACCAGCCTAGGATGATTTAATTTGCATCCAAACCGTTTTGAGTTCGTTTGCACTTAAGAAATGAGAACTGCGCTAGATTTTATCAATTTGCTGCTGCACAGATTGAAATTTCAAAATTACCATAACTTCATGTAGTAAATTCGTCATCAGTTTCGACCTAGAGGAACTATAACTGCATCGTCTGCATACTTTATCGATCAACATATAAAAAGAAAGCTTTTTAAAAAGTTTTGAAGAAGCTGAACTTGATTAAACAAGGAAAGAGAGTTATGCCAAGAAAGAACACCACGTAGAACCACCTCCAAGAGCTGTTTGAACTCGGCCAAGAGCAGGGCCCGCAACCTTGAGAAGTTCACCTAACTCTTGACCATTCTGCAAACGAAATCAGAGCTCGAAACCAACGCGGACTAATAGAGCACGTCCTAAACCGGGCTTCCAGCAAAGGCATTACGAGTAACTACTACCTAGATCTCAACTAAATCTTGAACTTGGAATGGTAGGGGCCGTGCGGATGCAGGCCCCCGCTGCCGCTGTGGGCTGACCGACCTTAGGGAAGCATCCCTCTGGAGTGCAATGGAGGTCGCTAACCTAGGCCGTGGGCCTTCGTGTTCACTCATTACAGGTGTCAAAATGAGTCTTAAGTCCATATATGACCCATGTCACGCCCCGACCCAATATGGGATTGCGACAACCCACCATCGCTTTTCACTTAGGTCATTTACTCGCGACGTCCCAAGAAGTGTCACCGACTCATTCGTATTATCGATTATTTATGCAAGCGGAAGTAGGAACAATTTACCCAACTAGCAAACAGGAATAGCTAGGAACGCTTCAACAAACACTTTCATAAACACATCCATTAGCCAATACAAGTTAACTCTAATTACACTGCATCAGTTTAGCCATACACATGCTTCCAAAGAGGATTCGGGATTGGCGTAGCACCTCTATACTACAAGGCAACTTCAAAGGGGTGATATCCCTTCGCGTCTAGGTTATAAACCCCCAGCTTGGGCTCAGTGTCCAACTCTAGATGTGGGTCCACTTCAAGGTTAATGACATCGCTGTTGGGGGTACCCCTGACCATTGGCCCTGACTAGCACCTGTCGATCCCCCACCAGACGATGCATCAAATACTCGGAGAGGGCCCCAATGCTCCTCTCCAAACCAAGCGTACCAGGCTTCAAACCTATGGGAAACTAGATTAAGCAACCTGTCACCTACCCAAAGTGTGGTCACATACTTCTTGTATCTAGTGTTCACACTCTTAATCGAATAAGAGGTCACCTCGATGTCTTGATCCATAGGCACACCAAAATGAATGTAGCGGTACGGCTTAGACATGCTTAGGGCTTGTAAAATATTTAAAATAACAATAGTGAGATAAAACTCAGCAAGTGAACTTTCTAGATCTCGCGTAGGGAAGCCATTTACCTTGAAAACGCCCTAAATATGCAGGTTATTTATCGATGGTAGATCAATAGCAAAGCCTTCGCTTTGCATTATCTACTAACAGGAACTAGGCCACTCAACATGCAAAACTTTATCACGTGTCTAATTATAGTATAAACAACCACTACGTGAGTGCGCCATTCCATTAAGCATACAACGTTCACAATTTAATCATCCAGGCATGAATAACAATAATTCCAAGCATCACGCAACAACTTAAATCTCTTGAATCCTAATAAAAAACATGTAAATCCATATACTTATCCATGCCTTTCTGACTCAAACATCAACTTGCAAGATATTCTCATGCCCCTTAATTCATAAATCGGGTCGATCAAAGCATGCATATGCCACATAAATCACTGAAATAACATTTAATTTATGTACTTTCCTCATATAACTCATATATATCCATGTCACACATGTGCAGACCATGGCATCATTCTCATCATATGCACTCAGAATTCATGCACTTTACACACGAGGCGTCTTGAGAACATCCCATACTACCATGCAACCATTGAGACCATGCTTTCAAATTATTATGGCCGCTTAGGACCCAAGGCTAACTTGAAGGTTTCGGCATAATCAGGCATTGTCTCGCCCTATCGAGCATGGTATTGGCCTGCATAAAACTCATTAGGACAGTCAATCTTGTAAGGAGTTTCATTCCAAAATCCATCTGCGAACGACATCCCGTTGACTTGGGGGCATCCGAACTTAATCGGGCATCATTCCATGTAAAACGCATCTGGACAAGCTCACATCCCGCATAAAATGTATCTAGGTCTTTATATGATCACATGAGCACATCATGACTCACGCCCATTGTTATCTTTCTCACTAGCCAAGTATAAATGCCTAAATGGCGTGCTAAGCAAAATGTGTCCCATTTTCAATCGAAAATACATTAATAAAATATGCCAAGCACGAAATGAGAATCCATGGCTCAACCTGTTACATTGAGCATCAGCCTAAGGCCAATCCGGATTGGAAATGATATGTTTCAATATTGCACTAAGATCAAGAAAGGACCGACCCGCCGTGACATGATCACCGACTTAGTACTAGACTTAGCTTGGGAACGATACGTCTCAATATCACACCAAGACTAAGAAAGGACTGGGTCGTTGTGACATGATCACAGATCTAGTACTTGACTTGGTTTGAGAACAATACATCTCAATATCGCCAATGTCAAGAGAGAGACTTGACTTGGCGTGCTTCCTTGCACGTCCAAGAACCATCGCATATCTCGTCTCAGAGGCTCGAGGTGTTCTCACAGGTCGACCGTGTACAATGAACATAATATATGTATAATGACTACTTCCAATGAACACATATAATACATTGCCATCATAATCTATCCAACACTTATTTAAATAACATACTTAACACATATAACTCATATGACACGTCAGACACATACAACACATAATACACATCTAACGCATAAAACATATATGACATTTAACGCATATAACCCATATAACACATATAACACATATAACTCATAATCCATATAACATGCTTAATGTATAATCTGTACTCCATAAAATGCGTATCTCACATAATAGTATGCCATCCTACTAAGGCACATTGAAACAACGTACCATTACAATGTAACTTATCCCTTTATTATTGCATATTATTATTCACATATTATAATAGCATATTACCCCAACATGATAACTTATCATCTTAGGCTCGATAGCATATTATTACCCACAATTTGATAACTTATCGTCAAATGTCCGATAACTTATCATTTTGAAATTCGATAACCTATCTAAACCCAATAATCACTTATTATGCAACATCTACTTATCACATCAATGAATCATCATTTAACAACTAACAAGTCCTAAACTACTCCCTAAGTGCAATGATAACCCTAATCAAGGGCTAGAAAGCCACTCACAAATGAATCCAAGCTTTGTAAGGCGATGGGGGAGGTGTGACAAAGCTAGATAGCGCCTGGTCGCATGTGCACAATGCACAAGCGAGCTGGGTGGTGGCTGGTGGTAGCTTTGGCAGTGGCTCGGTAGCGGTCTGATGGTGGTTCGGCATCGGAACGGCCTTCGGGCTTCACAGGGGTCTATACTGGAGGAGAAGCGAGGGAAAGGGAGCTACTATGGGGGCTGGACAGCGGCCTCCTCAGCTTCAAAGCTTGGTTACAACGACAAAAACGGTGTGTGGAGGGCGGTGCGGCATCGGGGTTCAAAAGGACGGTCATCGATAATGGAAAAACAATAGAAAAGCTTGCAAAAGAGTTGCAAGTGGGTGAGGGGAGGTTTGGCTATGACAAGGAGGGAGAGAGTGTGAGCTTCAAACATTGAAGTGAGAAAATGAGAGAAAGTGAGAGTGAGGGGGATAGGTTGCCGCCGGTGAGGGGAGAGAGAGAGAGAGAGCGAGAGAGAGAGAGAGAGAGAGAGAGAGAGAGAGGGAAATATTTTCCATTAGTGCCCATCAAATCCACATCTTCTTGGACTCATATCAATCAATCAAGGTAGCTTGTTCAAGAAGCAAAAATCTTTGCGTTAATGAGGGGATCTAGGCACTTGAGTGGATAGGCTTAGGTTTAGACTAGTTAAGTAGGCTAGGTGGCTCTTGGACACCCACTCTTGCTTGTACCACCCCTTCCATGTCCAATTTCCCACTTTGCCCTTTTGTTCTTAGTCCAATGGAAGGGCATTTCAGTCATTTCACCAAGATTGTGCACTATTCATGTACTTGATTGCATTAAATGCCAAGATTTTGTGAAAGGATGGTTTGATGCGCTTGGAGGGTCCATGGGCCTCCCTTGGGCACCCATCCCTTGGGCTGCCCACTCTTTGAGCCTGTGGCCCTCTTTCCCCAAAGTGAATGATAGTTTTGTGTAATTTTCGAAATAAATGTCATTACCTTATCGAATGGATTCAAAAAATTATAAAAATATAATATGTTGTAGAGAAGACTTTAAATAAAAATTCTCATGAGGAATCCAAGCCTAATTATTTTTTTTTTTATAAAGAGCATAAAATCACCAAAGGTAACAAAATCTCATCCGTTGAACAATTCCAATAACTACAGAAGAAAACCTATTTTAACATCCAAATCTTCATAAAATACTTTGAAATTTTATTATGTTGTAGATATAGATGTTCTATAAAATTTTTTTGAAGGAAGTATGTTCAGATTCTAAAGGGAAAAATTTATAAAAAATTGAGAACACTAATAGGTTACCGCTTTTACTGCACTGGCTAGTTTTTGCACGGTAAAAGAATAGGCTTTTCTATCAACCATTTTACCTTAGAAAAATATGAAATTAAAGTATGTTTTATATCAAGATGTTTTGAACAACTTTCATGAAGGAAGTTTGGTGAGATTCGAAATAGAGAAATCCCTATAAAATTGGAAAGCAATGAAGGCCTAGTAGTACGCACACTATTCACGCACATAGGGCTTGGGTTTGGGCTTGACTCATCCAATTTGGGCCTAATTCAGGCATGTAGCCCATTGGGCTTCCAATTTTTGGCCCGATTTCACTTATCCAAGAATTCAAAGTTTATCATTAATTAAGGAATTTGATGAAGTAACGTTCAATGGTGGTCACTTAATCCTCTAAAGTCCGAAATCCTTATTTGGACTAGAATTTGTGGTTGAAATCTATCAAATGTGACTTAGCATAATTAAAACCAACATGCATTCTTTAGGGGTTTCATGAGTTCGACCCGTGGTTGATTCGATATCATTCTACGTTTGAGTTTTTTCAATTCATGGATGATCTCGGTTGTCATGTAATCATGATGGGTCAATTGCTCGCTTCATTTGGAATTGGTTTAGGGTCGTTCGTAGTTAATATAGTAATTGTGCGGAATTACCTACAATCCAATTATATATTATTATCGAATTGATCTATAACTATTCTTGGATTGGTCTGAAACGGTTTAAGATTGTCTTTTATCGATCCTTATGGTCGAATTGTCAATCCATGGTTGAGTTCTCTAGTTGTGCACATTGAAATCCTAAATTGCCTTTCCCAATAGGTTTGACACTCTTGAATGGTTTACAAACCAATTCAAAGTTCAATTTTGCTAATTGTGCATTAGTAGAAGTAAATCATTTATTGTATTCTGAATATGGTCGAATTTTGAGGATGTTACAACCTATTTAAATCATAAATAGGTTATATATAGATCACTTATATTTTGAAGTGGGTAATATATGGGTCACTTACATTTTAAAGAGACTAGTTAAATGGATCTTAAATGGGTTAGACTTAAAAATCCATTTCCAATCCAAGCCTCAGACTCTCTCTTTCCCCCTTTAACTTTATAAAACTGTTTTTTTAATAAAAAAATGAAATTAGAATTATTTTCTATATTTCTTTTTTCTTTCCTTTTTTTTTTTCCTTTTTGCTTCCCCCTTCCTTAGCTAGTGACCAGCATGGCGACGGTCGACGACTCACCAAGTGGGGCTCGAGCTTGTCGGATTTGGCGAGACTCAAGCTTGCGGCATCAAGTGAGCTTGATCTCATCGACCACTAGCAAGGCTTAAGCCTTGAGCTCACTGATTTAGCAAGACGAAGGGCTCATCGATTTGGCAAGACTTGAGCTTGCTAGTGTCAGGTGAGCTCAATCTCGCTGATTTGGCGAGCTTGGTGAGCTTAGTGAGCTCAAGCTCTTCGACATTGGGCAAGCTCGAGCTCACCTATGGCCGGTTGCCAGTCATTGTCGTGGCTAGCAGTTGGCCGAAAGAAGAAGAAAAAGAAAAAAGAAAAAAAAAAAAAGAAATAAAATAAAAAATATATATTAAAAAATAAAATAAAGATAATAAAAAATTTAATTTTTTAAAAATAAAAAATAATTAAAAATTCTAATTTTTAAAATATTTTTTTATAAAAATTATAAAAATTGTCCATTAAATTTGTATTGCATTAAAGCATTTTAGCAATACCATTTTTTTAAATCATAAGAAATAATCTTTCTTAGGTTTAGTGAAAGGTTTTTCACATTTTTCATATTATTTAATGATTTTTCGTTGTTTAATTTACTTCTTAAATTAAATGTGAAGTTTTCATTCAAGTAACATATATGTGAATATCTTAAAGTGAATAAAATAGGTGGAAGTGGATTAACCTAAATTGAGTTAAATATTAATGTGTTTCGATAATATGAATTGAGTCAGGTATGAGTCAAGAAATTTATATTATATGAAAATGAGTCAAAAACAAATTAAATGGATCGAGATGGATTAGACTATATTTGATTCGATCCAAACCCAATCTGACCCGACCCACTTGACGGCCTAGCCGCCCATCGACCTGTCCAGGTAAGTATGTTGAAACTGCGTCTGAGGCCATCTGTTACACTCTGTCCCCATGTGGGACACTCCAAAACGGCCTACTTCGCAACCGAGCTAATGCCGTGGTGGAGTGTAGTGGCCCGCCGTATCATTTGAGGACTTCTCGAAGCTTTTTTCCCCGACGGTATTCGAGTCCGCACCGCGAGTATGATTCGGCCCATGTCATGTTTCGGGCCTCCGAAGTCCGATCTCTCAGGTCTTCTTAGCTTCCATAGTGAGCATGTATCCACACACCCTCAACTCTGCTTTGTTTCTTTCCAGTGTGTTGCTTCCGCTTGTCACGAAATCCGGCTACCGGTAGCCCCGTCCGGAACACCGATTGAATCCGTGCCAGCATTCGCCCGGCGGCCGAACTTCACTGAATATGCCAGCACCCCACAGTCATTTACTTTCACCTTCTTTTCAATGGGCTTGACTATCAAAACCTTTTTCGTTTTATGCTAAAATGCTTTGGTGTAACTAAGTATTTTGATCTATTACTATAATTATGATGCTTTGGTTTTATTTATTGGTTAATTGTTTTACCAGAGGTAATGATTATAAAATGTACATAGTTTGTGTTTGATTTCATAAGGAGATAATTATCCCATTGATTTAAGGTGCATTTGGAAACCACTCTCCCAAGGATTCGATTTAAAATACAATTTATCAAACATTATTTGCATTTTAAAAAGCCCTTTTAATCTAATATCCTTTTGCATTTTCCTAAAATCTTTTAGAAAAGCTAAATCCAACGCATCCTTTGAGGGTGATGGTGTTAAACACAGGATTATTGACCTATCAAGTGTCTCCAATCTCATATGACCGTACAACGAAAGTATTTATGAGCCCTTAATAAGTTAAACGTCACGGCAAGACATTGCAAGCTTTCCCAATTCTTTTGTATCCACAACCACGTTGACTAGTTTGGACCAATGCCATGCCTAAATATGAAGATAGAAGAATTGCTTTGCTCTCAAAGATTTTAGGATTAATATTACAAAAATTTCAAATTAATATACCTAAGATAAATTTACCAAAAACTAATTTTCTTATCACAAAAAATCTCAAATTGATACATTTATGACAAATTTATCTGAAATTAATTTTTGGATTACCAAAAGTCCCAACTGATATATTTGTGACAAATTTTCATGCCTTTAGTTTCCATCAAATTGGATATATATCACAAAAAAACTACAAACTGATATACATTTGACAAATACAAAATAAAGCTCCAAACTGATATATCCATTAACTATCACATATTATCCAAAAAAGTAACGAAAACTAACGTGTAGCAATTTAGGGTCTTTCATGATATATTAGCTTAAGATGTTATACGGTCTGTGCATGAAGTAGAAACAAGTGTGAGTCGTAGGTAGGCCCGAGGCGGATTTTTAAGAAGATTTCTTGATACCCACGAGTAGGCATAGTTGGTAGGCCTGAGGGCAGATTTTTATGAAGATTCCAAGATACCCATGTACATCTTTTTTAACCAGTTATAATTTGACATCACTAATTCGATGATTTTGACACTTACCCACCCCAAACTATAGCTTATTAGCATTTGGAAAAGAGAAGTTTTCGTATGCCAATGGTCATCTTCAAATTCAACGACCCACTAGTGCAAGCAGCGCACGTCCAATGTGGTGTTAAAATAACGATCGAATGTGCATACGATGCTCCACATGTGGTATTGATCAAGGCCTACTTTTCCTTTCCTTTTGCTTTTCAATAAAAGTTTCTTTGACAATGGCGTTTGTTTGAGCTGGCTGGAAATTGGCTCATATAAGAGTTCATAAATTTAAGAACTAAATAAAAGGAACAAATAAAAGCGGTAAAAGATTAAAAAAAGTTGGTAATTCGTAAACTGAAACAAAATGTTGGCGATTCCATGAAAGTATAAGTGAGCTAGTAATAAGTTACCGGAAAATCAAACAACTATTAATTTGTCGGCATGGAAAAAGTTCTTTTTTTTTTTTTTTTTTTTTTTTTTTTTTTTTTCCTTCATTCGAAACGGAGGAGTAAAATCCTCCATACATGAGAGGAGAGTTAAACCAAAGACGGAAGAAATAAAAGCCCAACACGATACGCTTCCACATGGCGCATGGCAAAACTTTTTGCTTCGGTTTTGGGAATTTAAAAAGAAGAGGAACGAGACAAGCTTGCAATCCTCGTGAAGGCAAAATACAATTCCTAGTCGTGCACGCCTCGTGGACAATGCAATGCGCATTTGGCGGATTTTGCTTTTGAGATTGCAGACAAAAGTTCCGTCGACAAAGTAGGGGGACTAAAAGTACAATTACCTGAAAGTATGGCGGTGAAAGTGCAATTCTCATTAGAGATCTGGACACGTAAACGAAGCCAGCAATTTCCGTCATGTTTTGGGTGGAAATTGGACTGGAGGAGTTAACTGTCACCTGAGGATAAAGTTCACAGCCAAGCAGGAAATGAACACTTTGACTGGGAATTTTACTTAAAAAAATCTCTCTCGCGAACTGCAAACAGATGTCGCCCCTCAATTACGTTATTCCAATGAATCCCAGCTCTTCATAATTATTTCCCTCTATTTTGTCGGAAGTTGCTTTCGTGACGAAATACATTTTACGAAAAGTCTTTCTTCAATTTTTATTAGAGAGACAAGTTTATGGTGATTCCAGACAGGAAATATTACAGGTAAACAAGGGAATCGATAACTTCACCTCAAATATAATTGAATGTACATAAATTGTGCTGGAATTTAATTGACGACAAAAACTGAGAACGTAAATATGTAACTTGGAATTTCATTGATGGCGAGACATCTAGGAACTACGACAAAGATAATTGCTAGAATTTAATTGACAGTGCGAATCTAGAAACTATAACTATGATGCATGATTTGAAAGATAACATGTTTGTTTAATTGTGCGTGAGGGGTTTTTATAGTACACAAAGGCTAGTATTGAGTGTTTACAACATAATTGCCCATGAAACAATTCTTTAGTAGCGCCATGCCTTCACATCTCCAGAGTTCTCAATTCTATCTTTGCGTCCCCACGACTTCTCATCTTCAAATGAATAACTTTTCCATCACATCAACAGCTATCAGAAGTTGCAATAACACTTATCCACAAAAAGTTGAATATATATGAAAATATCACTACTCGGTAGTTACACGTCGATGTCAATGTTTATGACTTCATCCCAAATAATTGACCTTTGCTGTTGCTAGCTTCCTTGGTTATCAATATTTTTCAAGTTGTCGACATTTATCTAAAAGAGCTTAAATATCCAGAAATATTGCTACTTATTAAGTGATAACATTTGTTTTTTTATCGATGACTTCTGCTTTTTGCTAATCTCTACTCTCGTCTGCTAAGTCTATTGCTTGTCCATAATAACCAAAATTGATAATCTTTTGGTGCAAATGAATACCATCTTTAAGAGAATTGAATAATTCATCAATTATTTGATTCTTTTAAATTAGATAATTAAGATTCATTATGTGTCCCATTGTTATCGAAAAATTTAATTTTTTTCTTGCCGAGTTTTGTCATGATTAAATATTATATGGCTCATATTTTTTCCATGAAAGACACATTTTCTAAGTTATGGTACTCATATGATAAAAAATTTTTTTTTTTGACACTCATGTGAGCACTGTGCAAAAGTTAAAACACTAGCAGTGTACTTTTCCCTACTATTTTGAGAATTAACAATTTGATGTTTGAGGTCATAGTTATTGCATTTATGGTTTCATAGAACAATGTTAGGCTTACGGGTTTCACATCATAGGTTTTGCCTTCTACTAGATTGTTGTAGGGTTTAAGCTTTGGAATACAGGGTGTGGTGTTTTGTTTTGGTAATTATTGTTCGTGGTTTTAATGGGGTCTACTTTCAAAATTGTGGTTATCATTTGAGAATATAGGGTTTGCGGTTAAGGCTTAAGTTTTCTCATTGAAGATTATATACAAGATTGCAATTTAATAGGGTGTAGGTTTTAGGAATTCTATGTATTTTTGGATCCGGTTGAGGGTATTGCAATTAGATTTTCACAGTACCCATTGTTTGTTAGGGAAATCCCTTATGATGTTTTGAAGATGAAAAAAATAAATTAAAGGCTACTAACGTGTTTAATTGCTAAGTAACAGACTATGCAGATGATAGAACATGTAAAGGATATTGTTAATGTCTAAAGTTGAACCAGAAGATAGACTTTATGCTGAAACTGAACTTATTCAGATTGTGTTCAGACCTTAAAGCTAAATCTGTTCAGAAGCAGACTGTGCTCAGACTCAGATTGTAAAGTCTATTGCACTCAGACTCAGATTGTAAAGTCTATGACTCTCAGACTTTACATCCAGATTCGACAGAATGTAACTCAAGCCTAATCATATAACGGCTAGTGATTTGATTTGGATTTCACATCGAGATAGATTTGATTGACTCAATATAATTGATTGATGATTGGATCTTGAAGACAAGAACTTTCTATACGAAGAACCTTTATTTATGGAAACCAAGATTCTGTTTGTATGGGCGATCGGAATCAATTTGGGATTCTACTTTTGTTACTCAATGGCTATCAAATCTTCTAGATACAGATCTGTCCAACAGGTAGATTGGAAGACGATCCTCAAGATACTGTCCAACGGCTAGTTTGGAAGTGGAGGAGTATTTAAGGAGATGAAGGACCGATGAGCAAGTAAGAGACAGAGCGTAGAATTTATAATTCCAAAGTTTAAGCAACCTTCGATCATACACTTGTCTTTAGTGAGCTTAAACGTTTGTGATCATGAGAGAAATACCAAAAGAGTGACTTAGTGAGATATTGTGATCTACTACTAAGTGTTTACACTCAAAGTTGTAATCTCTTGTTGATTGCATAGTGGAATCCAGCCAAGAAGGCTGTTAGCGTGGGAGAGTGGATGTAGGCTTGGATTAAGCCGAACTACTATAAACTTTGTGTTCTTATTCTCTTCCGTAACTCCTTTATTTTTTTTTTGAAGTTTATTTTATTTCGCATATATTTGCCAAGATTTAGTTTAAACACTTATTCACCCCCTCTAGGTGTTCGTACTAGTTTTCTCAATTAGTATCTAAGCCAAGTGCTCGGTTTATAAAAGTGTTTTTACTTTTGAGCTAAAGATCTTCTATGGCTAGTATCTTGGCACTAGGACTTATGAAGGGACAAAGCAACACTAGGCTACCATATTTTGATGGAAAGGAATACAATGTGTGGAAAAACAAAATGAAAGCGTTCCTAAGATCCAAAGATCCCTTGCAATGGGATGTTGTGGAAAGAGGAATCAATCCCACTACTGAGTTTACATCAAATAAGAATGGCAAAGATAAAGAAACCAAACCTCCTGCTCTAATGTCTCGGACGGAGATGTTCAAAAGAGAAGCTTTTGATGCGAAAGCAATTTATTTTTTATATTGCGCTTTGTCTTCTGCTGAATATAACATAATCTCTTCATGTGAAACAACAAAAGAAGTTTGGGATAAATTTTATGTTACATATGAAGGGACCGATTGTGTAAAAGAGACAAAAGTAAAGTTCCTACTTAGCAAATATGAATCCTTCAAGATGAAGCAAGGAGAGTCGATTGGAGATATGTTTAGCAATTTTATGTAAATTGTAAATGGTTTAGCATATCAAGGTCAACAAATTTCTGCCCCAATGAAGATCAACAAACTCTTGTGAGGTCTCTCAAAAGAATGGAAACATGTCAAGACCTAAATCCGGGAGACTCAGAGGATTATGTCACTTTCCGTTGATGAATTGATTGGCACTTTTCAATCCTATGAAGTGGAACAAATCAACGAAGAAGATTTGGAAGGTAAGAAGTCCATCACTTGAATATCTAATGCTGATTCTGATGATACAAACTCAGAAAATGACACGGACGACGAAGAACTTGCTTTTATGATCAAGAAATTCAAAAAGCTAAGTAGAGAAGGAAGCAAATTCAGTGGAAGAAGACAATATCAGCAGAATGGGCAGAAAAGAACAATGAAAAAAGATGATGATCAAGGAAATATATTCTTGATGGCACATTCAGAATCTGAGTCTGACTCAAACACAGACTCAAAATCAGAGTCTGACTTAGACACAGACTTAGAATTTGATGAGGAAATTGAGGTAAGCCATTCAAAAATTCCTCTCAAAGTTTCAAAGTATATAAATGAGCTTTGTTCAAATCTCAAATCTTCTCTTAAAAGGATCTCCGAACTTAAAAAGAGAACTCTCGGCTTAGGCAACAAGATCTTTCTCAAAAAGAAAATTTTGAAATTTTGCAAAAAGATTTTCTACAAAGAAAAGAAAGTCAAGATTTACTTGTCAAAGAAAATAATTATTTGAAGAAGAATTTTCAAATATTTCGATAAGATTTTCAAATGGTTCAAAAACACTAGAGCATACCATTTCTATACAAGTACCTTACTATAATAAGTCGGGACTTGGTTTCAATAAAGAAAGTGTTTCTCTAATTGATTTTCCTATAGTTAAGGAGAGACTTAGACAAAGACCTCCTAAACTTGCGTACAAGTACCATTTTCAAAATATCTTTACAAAACCTGTTGATCTAAATGCCCTCAAGTGTTCAAATTGAGATTTGGAACACTTTGAGAAATATTGTCCTAAAGTCTGGAGATCGGTTAAGAAAGATTGGATAAAAGCAGCATATTCTACTAACTCTCGTAGACCCAAAAAAAATGAGTATCAAAGAAAAGATGAGTTATTTTTGCAGGAAATAAAAGAAGAGAAGAATGAGAGTTTGGTAAGGAATGTATATATATTTTTATTCTCAATTTGGTTTGAGTACAAAATTTTAAAAAATTCTCATTATGATTGATATTCGATATATCCTTAGTTGATTTAGATTTTATAATGATCATATTGAAGAAAGAATGGTGTGATTTGTTTTTGTGTTTCGAGATTTGATACATGTGATTATTTGAGATAATTCATATTATTTTGTCTAGTTTTATACTCTCAGATGTAGTCATATTTTGCAAAGTGAAAATCTGTTTTACGTGATGATGAAAGATATTCTTAGATATTCAAGAATTTTATTCTCTATGTTTTTATCGTACTATGACTAAGTGAGAATTTATTTATCAAAATATCATTGTGCATAATATTCTTTTATTGAATACTTTGTTATGATGAATTAAGAAAGAATATTTGATTATGGAGATTTCATATTTTGCTCTAACAAAATGAAAGGATCCAAATTGATGGATACCAAAAATAGAAATGAGTTGATTACAGAAAATTTTTTAAGGGAAGGATGATCGCAAATCTATACAAATCATGATGCAATCAAAAATGTATCTCATGTGAATATTGGTAATTATTATTTTTTTAATCAATGGTATATTTCAAACATATACCTTGGGTAAGAGAATTTTTTTTAATCATCCTGCCTTATAAATTTCCATGTGCATTTATCACGATGATTGTTTATTATATTGTGAATATCTTTTGTCATAAATATAAGGTATTGCAATAATTTTTACTTGATTTGGCACATGATAGCAATATCATCTTTCTTTTTGTGAAATGTATAAGTAATATATATGAGATTTATGCTTGAGGAAATCATTTTGATCTCGAAAGATATTACTGCATATTCACGGATATTCTTGCTATATTCATAAAAGATATCTTATATCTAGCAAGTTTGATCCGCAAATCAAAGGAAGATATTACGTAACATTTTTGCAAGGATTATTATCTATTATACAAGATTTTGCAAGTGGCAATAGAATATTCTATATGAATTTTGGAAAGCTTGATAAGAAAATCATGGAGATTCTATATTATCTTTTGAAGGTTAAAAAATTCCTTCCTTGTGCAAAATCTTTGCAAATTGTTGAGGAAATCCCTTATGTGTCATACGGAAGGTTGAGTAGTTATGAGTTTTAATAATTGATAATTTTATATATGCTATTCAATTTATTTATTTGAAGAAAGGGCATTATATATTATGTGGATATTATTACAGTTTATTTGTGCAAAAAATTTGTTAAGTTAATGCAGGTTGAATTCGAGATGAGCTTGATTGAAGACTATAAATTTTTGTCTCGAATTTCAAAATGCAAGTGATCATTGCGGATGTTGTAGCTACAAAGGAAATACTGGAAAAATATTTTGTTAAATGTGCACAAGCAACAATTGTTTCTATTCGCAAATATTGTTATGATGACAACGGGAGAAAGCGAATCCAAAAGAAAAGAAAAAGAATTGTGATCATCTCAAAAAGGCAACAAATTGAGGGGGAGCATTGATCAATTATGGAAAAATCTTTTTGGATTGATCGTGATCTTATTATAGATGGAAGGAAAGATAAATGTGTTAGAATTTATTCTAAAAAATCCGGTTAGTGCATTTTTTATTACCTTTTGTCATTAACAAATCTCTTATTGATATTATCATTTTATTATGACAAAATGGGTCAAGTGAATGCATCCGTGATTTTTATTGGATAGTTTTTGATATATATGATCGAAGTGAGCTATACTGCATATCTTTAATATTCGATTTACTTTATAAAAGCTGGTTTTTGGAAATTGTGATTCATGCAAGATATTTATTATCATTCTCTACATGATACTTTTTCCATTATTATCGTTTTTTGATTATGACAAAAAGGGGGAGAAGATATGAATATGCATACTGTTGATCGGTTGATATTATTTATTGCATAATATTGAGCTGCGATTATTTTTCTATATATTATTATGCTCAATTTATTTGCTATCTTTTGATATCCTTTGATTTAAATTAATATTTTTAAAAGTATGTTTACAAATCTGCATATTCAGAGGTTGTTTTGTCATCATAAAAAATGGGGAGATTGTTAGGGAAATCCCTTATGATGTTTTGAAGATGACAAAATAAATCAAAGGCTACTAACGTGTTTAATTGCTAAGTAACAGACTATGCAGATGATAGAACATGTAAATGATATTGTCAATGTCTAAAGCTGAACCAGAAGACAGACTCTATGGTAAAGCTGAACTTATTCAGACTGTGTTCAGATCTTAAGGCTAAATCTATTCAGAAGCAGACTATGCTCAGACTCAGATTGTAAAATCTATTGCATTCAGACTCAGATTGTAAAGTCTATGGCTCTCAGCCTTTACATCCAAATTCGATAGAATGTAACTCAAGCCCAATCATATAACGACTAGTGATTTGATTTGGATTTCACATCGAGATAGATTTGATTGACTCAATTTAATTGATTGACGATTGGATTTTGAAGACAAGAACTTTCTATACGAAGAACCTTTACTTATGGAAACCAATTTTCTGTTTGTATGGGCGATCGGAATCAATTTGGGATTCTACTTTTGTTACTCAACGGCTACCAAATCTTCTAGATACAGATCTGTCCAACGGGTAGATTGGAAGACGATCCTCAAGATACTGTCCAACGGCTAGTTTGGAAGTGGAGGAGTATTTAAGGAGATGAAGGACCGATGAGCAAGTAAGAGACAGAGCGTAGAATTTATAATTCCAAAATTTGAGCAACCTTCGATCATACACTTGTCTTTAGTGAGCTTAAACGTTTGTGATTATGAGAGAAATACCAAAAGAGTGATTTAGTGAGATATTGTGATCTACTACTAAGTGTGTGCACTCAAAGTTGTAATTTCTTGTTGATTGCATAGTAGAATCCAACTAAGAAGGCTGTTAGCATGGGAGAGTGGACGTAGGCTTGGATTAAGCCAAACCACTATAAACTTTGTGTTCTTATTCTCTTCCCTAACTCCTTTGTTTTGTTTGAAGTTTATTTTATTCCGAATATATTTGCCAAGATTTAGTTTAAACACCTATTCACCCCCCTTTAGGTGTTTGTACTAGCTTTCTCATTGTTTGCTTTTAAGGTTCCATGTTTAAGATTTTAGTGGAGTGTTGGTAGCGTTCAGAGTTTTGTAATTAAGACTGGGGTAAAAAGTTTCGTTGCATGGAGAAAAAAAAGGAGAAAATACCAAAGACGTCCTAAAGACAATGGTGCTTAAATTAGTTTTAAACTTTTCAATTATGTTAATTTAGTCCTAAACATTTTTATAATTTGCCAATTGACTCCTTCCGGCCAATTTGGTTCAGTAATCGCTAATATGGACATTGAGCATCCTATGTGGTATAGCTGATGCCGACATGGATAATTTGTACAATTTTTCTTTAAAGTTGGATTTTTATTTGTTTCTTTCATTTTGGTCATTCAGCAAGTCCTTGCTCAATCTGGGTGAGAGCCACCTTGCCAGGGCCTTCATAGCCTCGGTGGCTGCAATGAGTGTGCTATGGCCCTCGGCAATGGTTGAAGAAGTTTGTCGGTCCTTGCCGGCCAAAGTGAAAGGAAAAAAAAGAAAGAAAAAGAATAAAGAGAAAAAAAGAAAAGGACAAAAAAATATTTAAAAGAAAATTTATTAAAATGTTCACATTAGCATCAATTGTGCTACATAGAATGACCAGAGTTCACGTTAGGGCTTTTTTGGTATTTTTCTTGGGATGAAATGACCATGTCCCACATTGGTTAAATTGAACATGATGATAACTATAGAGAATTTAAGCAAATTATCCAATAATACATTGATATATTTACAAATACATTTTTGTTCCACATAATAAAGCAAATGTTGTTTTGGCTTAAGTTTTCTTTTTGTCAAAAGAAATTTTCATTCATTACCGAATTGATACATGATAGGAATCTCAAAAGTCATAATAACAAGGCAAGCCTATAGTGCTCCAAAACAAACTAAAACTCCAAAATCAAGGGATATCATTAGAGCATGGTTGGTACATATAATCACAGACTCGTCCTTCAAGAATAGATCTAGGACTGCATCTAAGCGAAAAGATTAGTAGCTCATCACTAAATCACACATTATCATCAGTGATAAGCATATGATGGAATCTCCATCTGTAGTAATGCTTTTGCTTTTCGGTGGTGTATGCCTAGGTTTAGCATCTTTAACAACATCATCATAGGGAGACAACATAAACATGTTGAAGAAGTTCAAATTTGACACCAATGAGAGTAAACCCTATAGCCAATGAGAAGTGCCAAAGCTTTGTAACAAAACACGTTGAACGAGCATCAATTTGGCACTAAAGCTACTATAAGCATCATTGAAATTGGAGACAAAGTACTTATTCATTAAAACTCCAAGATCTAGAATTAGATTGGAGAGAAAAGCTCCCAGATATAAAACCAGGAGAGCAAAACTCTCAAAAATTTAAACTAAATCGAGAGAGTAAGGAAAGAAACAAAAGGAAATAAAAAGAGAAACAACAAGGAGGAGAGGGAGAGATTGTTGGCTATATGCCCCGAAACAGCTATATAATAGTTACATGTTAGGGATTTTAGTTGCATTATTTATTTAACAGCAAAAACATATTCATTTGTTGTCCCATTTACATGAATGAGTCCATATGGTTAGTTGCAACTAAACCTATTCTTCAGATATTAAATATGTGTGAAAGGTTTACAGTTAGACCGAGTCTTTAAACATTCCCCGATTGATGAATCATTGAAAGGATATTAGTGATTTTGTTGAGGTCGGTGTGTTTTTAAGCTTTACCATTGAGAAATGGATACCTTAAGGGATGATGAATCACAAGTCATCGGGTAATGTGATACCCTAGTTAGAGCACAAGTGCTTGTATTGGACAAGTCCATCGAATGATGCTGGAGCATCAAAACTTAGATCTTCCAATGATTACATGGCCATCCCAAATCAAGCTTCATCAATCCATCAAGTCAACTTGTCAATCATGGAAGCACATAGTAAATTCGTCCACAACATGATCCAATGGTTCAAGGGCACACAAGATAATATTTGCTGATGATTGATGGCTTAAAAGCAAGGTTGAAGAAGCAATGCATGTGTTCCCTTTATTAGGTGTGCTTTGTTTGTCTTTTTATGTCTTAATTACTCTAGTGTGCTTAGTTTATCCTCGTACATTAACATTGTGGCAGATGCATTATAAGAAGATATTTAATACTTGTTGTCCCTGATTCATGGGTTCTTTGCTTTAATTTGATGAAGGAACTCTATTATGAAGATTCGGAGTTCTCATCCATCATCTTTAATTATAGAGAGTATTCCTTCCGTCTTGCTTGGTGATTTTCCATTTTATGCTTAGTATTCAATCTCATGCTCGGGTGTTTTCCATTTCTCACAATTGAAGAGCTTGTGCTTAAAACATTCGACTTGAAATGCTTGAAGAGCTCGAGCTCAAGAGTGTTTTCATCTCTTGGTTGTCAAGAGAAAATTTGGATGGAAGGTTAAAGGGGGTAGAATTGGGACTTAAGTAAAATTTGGTGGTTTTTATGAGAAAAAAAAAGTTAAGGGTATAATTGAGATTAGACCTAAAGTTTGGAGGTTTTTTATGGGATAAAAAAGTTTATGGTAGAATTGAAATTGAATTAATGTTATAGTTTTTTTAAGGGTATTAGGCCCCAAATCAAATCCCATCCCATAAGAAGATGTTCATATTATAGTCGGATAATATTTCTTTTCTAATGGTCAAGTGGTATTTGAGTCAACTTTTTGCACACCTCAATTGGTCCATCTCCCTGGACGATGCGCTCGGCCTGTTGCATTTGGGATTTACTCATGGTGTATTCCCAAAGACTTGAACTCAAGATTATAATAAGGAGGGGAGCAAACCCTCTTGTTGTCTATGCCAACACAACTTGTTAGATAGTCAAATGATTTTCAGTCCGTTGACACAAAAAATAATCCGCTTGGTATGCAGGTGAGAACAAACACGTGAGTGACACCTGGTCATAGGAAGTCACGTGCGGAGCATGTGGATATCATTGCAAATATGTGGTCTATCGAAAAATGCAAAGATTAACATAAGCATATTAATGATGATATCCACTAATGCCACGTGTTCAATTGCCAAAATACATCAACGGATAGCTAGTAGCCAATAATATAGGCTATTGCGAATAATATATATTGAAGGGACATTAGCAAGCAATTTGAAGTTTAAAATTGATGAAGTAGTCGAGATAAAAGGTGCACGTTTTTGGAGGGAACGGTTACAATTTGACAACATGATCGAGGGACACCCATTGTTACAGTTTATATAAGAAGCATGCAAAGTTATCGAGACGTGGAGGTAATTGGCAAAAGTGGCTAAAGGAAATATATCCATTGAGAACCGTCCGAAGGTAGTTACCACGAACCATTACAAGTACCGCTAGTTGTCCATTAGAGCCCTCGTCAGTGCTCGCACTCACCTAGGTGAGGCTTAATGGGGGCTAACAATACAACCTAGAGAGGGATGAATATGTTATTTTAAAAAAAACCTGAAAATCTTTTGCGAAAAATAGCTAATGCTAAGTAAAGATCGGGTCAAGATGTTATTTCAAAGGTCATGATCGTAATGTGTGCTTCTGAGAGTAAAGAGTGACACATAATGATATATAGTGGTTCGGCTTTATCTCTACGACTATGTCCATTCTTTAGACTAACAGCCATAGGTGGGGTAGGATTGCGCTAGTAATTTGCTCAAACAGTTACAATAGGCAAGCATGGATCCTTTTACAAGATAGATCACACTATTAGGACTTAGCTACTACTCTTATGCTTGTACACTTAATCTAGAGCAAAATTACTCAAACAATATGAATACAATACTCAAGTGAAACAATTTGAAAGAGAGCGTATCGCTTAGAACATAGTTGAATGCCAATCCTTAAATAATGTTGTTTTCTTTTTCTCTTGGCTTCTTAGGTCTTCTCTTTTATATCCATCTCCAATCTATCCATTAGAAGAGGATCAGGGGAGTAAAGAACCATTAGAATTACTATTGAGCAGTTGCTCAACATTTTTCCTGAACATTGTAGTATACCTAAGAATAGTATCTGCCATTGTCTCTTCACTATAGTCTCTAAGAAACTTGTTAGATGACCTAGCTTCTTGATTACTCGTTTCAATTGGATTATGCTACTTTGCAAATCCTTAGCCACTCAAACTAGTTTGCTAACCCAACAAACTCACCAAATGTTCATGCTTGCCATAGCACCAATGACTTGATATTTGCGGTTGCGATATAAACATCGCCATCAACTAATCTTTAGGTTAATTGGCACTGTTTATAGAAAGATTGTTTTTGGACTTATTGCATACTTCCATTCACTAGTATCACACCATGGATATGACACAGTACTTTCTATCAAAAACATCTACATACACCATAGTAAACTTTATATTAAGGATAGTTTGGACATAATCAAAATTACTTGAAGATATTTCTCCAACAGGGCTAGCTTGCTTGACCATCTCTGTGCTGGCTAGCCACATGCAAAAGGAAGAAGAAATGAAAAAAAAAAAAGAGAAAAAAATCATAAAAAATTAAGATATTATTAAAAATATTCACGTTAGCATCAACTGTGCCATGTAGTATGGTTGGCGTTTATGTGAGCGATTTTTGACTAAAGTTGACTAGATGAATTCAATTGGCAAAATTTAAAAAGTTTAAGACATAATTGGCAAAATTGGAAGGTTTATGATTGAATTGGCAAAAGTATAATATATTTATGACTTTTTGGATAATTTCTTGAGAGAGATAGATATAGATTTCGAAAAAATGTCAAAGAAAAGAAAAATTATTATCTACTATATTTGTTCATGAATACATAATTTGAGAATATTTTGGAAAGAAAAATGTGGACTTTTTTAAAAGTTGGAGGTCTTTTGTTCTATGTAAAAGTACATATGATTCTTTGGTTTATATAATAGTACGCTAGGAAGCACCGACACTTTCCGAGACTTTTATATCATGTCAGACACTTCAACACGTGTCTGATACTCTCCGACACTCTTGGATACTTTTCGATACTTGGTCAATACGTGTAAGAAAATTTGACATCTGATCAATTTTTATGACACTTTTCAACACTCAAGTTGAAATTTCGACATGCAAGTTTCCAACACATGATTTCAACATATGAGGTCAATTTTAAAAGTTTTCAATAAATGAAGGATCAAAATATATATGTAAAAAAATAAAAATCAATAATAAAAATAACAAATTAGGACATAAGAAAAACCTAATATTTTCTTCTCTTCTCTTTTGACTGTCACTTTCGGTGATACACAATTTATCCTCAAGTTTTTTCTTTTTTCTTTTGACATGTCTGATATTCAATTCTGGAATGTGAATTACTTTTTCTTTCTTTCCATGTTTTATAGATTTATTGAAATGGAGTTGAATTTATCAAATTGAAGTAATGAATGATATTAATAAATGGTTGATTAATATTTTTAGTGTAAATTTATTATAAGATTATTTACTTACTTATTTATTTGTGAATTATAAACATAAAAATAATAATTTATTATTTATATATAAAATATATATTTGATATACAACGTTTCCCAACATATTAGAATTCCTTAATTTTTGAGAAACGACGTGTTGCGTATTATGTCATGTTGTGTCGTGTCACATGTCACGCGTTGGCGTCGGTGCTACTTAGATAGTACGCATGAATATTTCTAAAATGAAGTTTTTATTCCTCTATCTCTTCTTTAGTAATTATAAAAAGTTTCTTCGAGATATTTTTTAAATTCCGTTTTATTTTAGGTCAATTCAAGTTTCATATCAGAAGTGTAGATATTGAGTTATGCTTCGTGAATTCTCTACCCGTGCTATTTATGTGGAGCGGGCAGAACGGGATTGGAGAAGCGTGTAGAGAATAGAGTAGGCAACTCTATCAACAACGGAGTGGGAAGATGGGAGATGCAACCCTCGACCTTGGCTTGCCTCCATAAGCCATTGCCTTTCTTGAAAGTCTGGCATGAACTCAAATTATCACCACACATTCTAAAGTACAAATGAGCCTAAACAAAGTGGGAAACATCGAATTGACAACAAACTTTGGTGGGGCCTCCCAATACATATATTGTGAATTGGCACACTTCCAAATCCTTATAGTGCATTTGGAATACCTAAACCGTTGGCCACTATTATTTGAATAAATAACTCTTGATAATCCTTTAAAATTTGTTTATATTTTGAATTTATGATTATTAATCGTTAGAGAGTTCATGATTCTTCTAGCATGTGATTATTCTATCAGGCTTTCAATTTCTCTATATTATAATCTAGCGCATAATCAACATCTAGTTTTACCCATAATTTCTATTAAAGGCTTGCATTTGTTCTCGATACACATTGTAATAACACAATTTTTTTTTTTTTTTGCTAGAAGTAAAAATGCATTACTTAATGCAGGACAAAAGTGTAATTTAAAAGTAAACTAAATCCCCAAAGCTTTTAAATATCTGTAATATGTTTTTGGCAAGTTGAATCTTCTCTTTTGCGACAATTCGAGTTTGCTTTTTTAAGATCTAGACACGCTGTGATAGAATGCCCTTTTGTTTAAGTTTCGGAGTCTATTACCCCTACTATCAACCACCATAAGATACAAAGAAAGAGAAAAAAATCCAAATCAAAGGTCTAATTCTCTATAAAATGCCCATCTTTAGCTCCAATTCTAATTCTATCCCAGACTTTCTTTTTTTTTTTCCTCATAAAATGCCCCCAAATTTTGGTTCAATCTCAATTCTATCATAAAACCACCAACTTTAGGTATAGTTTCAATTTTACCTTGAACCTTTTTTGTCTAAAAAAAAACAACCAACTTTTACTTTAGTCCTAATACCTTCATTGATCCTTTGTCTGAAATTGTGTTTGGTGATATGGCATTTCCACATCATTGCTCTACTTTCCCCCCCCAGATTTCATATCCAAGAAAACATCTTTTGGAGATAAATTTTCATGTCGGCCCAAATAACATTTTATTGGATCTGAAATTCAAGTTAAAATTGGAGCAATTTTGGTTTCTTCAATTACTTTTACTCTTAAAGAGAGTATTCCTTCCATCTAGCTCCGTGATTTTCAATTTGGTGCTAAATCTTCAATATTCCGTGCTTGGGAGTCTTCCATCTCTCATGGTTGAGAACTCACACTTGAGACACTCAGCTCAAAATGCTCAAATAGCTTGGGCTTGAGGGTTTTGCATCTCTTGGTTGCTGAGAGAAAATTTCAATGGAAAGTTTATGGAGGCAAATTTGAGACTTAAGTAAAAGTTGATGGTTTTTATGAGATAAAAAAAGTTTAAAGTAGAATTAGGACTAAACCTAAAGTTGGGTTTTTTTTTTTTTTTTTTTTTTTTAATGGGATAAAAAGGTTTATAGTAGAATTAAATTTGACCTTAAATTAAGGTTTTTTTTTTAAAAAAGGAAATTAGGCTCCAAATCAAATCCCACGCCATTAGGACGTGTTCATATTATAGTTGGATAATATTTTCTTTTAAGCGGTTAAGTGGGACAAGTCAACTTTTCTCATACATCGATTGGTCCATCGCTTGGATGATGCAGTCGGTCTGGTGCATTCAGAATTTTTAATTGATTAATTCCCAAAGACTTGAACTCAAGATTCTAAGGAGAGATGGGCAAAAAACCCTCTTGCTATCTAAGCCAACACAGTCAAATGATTTTCAGTCCAAATAAAAAGATCGTGACAAGGAATTAGAAGAATAATAAAAAGGTCTGAGGATACGGTGGAGGAATCATTTGGCACAATCCAGGATGGGCTTCCAATGTGAACAATAGGGAGATTTTGGGGGCAGATTTTGCTTTAAGA
This sequence comes from Eucalyptus leucophloia subsp. euroa, assembly GCA_017140325.1. Lineage (NCBI taxonomy): Eukaryota > Viridiplantae > Streptophyta > Magnoliopsida > Myrtales > Myrtaceae > Eucalyptus > Eucalyptus leucophloia. The sequence continues at coordinate 30,864,829 of CM029470.1, forward strand.
TGTCATTAATAAGATGCCCATGAATCAAGTAAGAGAAATTTCCTTGTTCTCATTGCGCTGAACACCCTTGCATGTCTGGAGTATCGATTCACTCCGGATTAAGATTACATACCGACCAAAAAACACTAAAAAGAGAGTTGGGAACTAGAAAAGCAAGCGGCCAGCAAGGCCCACCACAACCACTCCCCTCTCCCTCTCCATCCCCACCCTCGCTTCCCGCCGCCTCGCGAGACAGCTTTCATTGGAATCTCTCGCTCTTGCTCGCTGGGGAAGCATATAAAAACGGGTGTCTTCCTCTCATCATTCATCGTCGTCGCTTCACCCCGCGAGACCTGACTCGCCGCCCTTCTCCTTCTTCGTCGTGGCCTTCTCTTCCCTCCCCGCAGCCGCCAAGGCCAATCCTCACCCAATTCCCATGGTACTTTCTCTGTCTCTGTCTCTGTCTCTCTTTCTCTGAGTTCATTGAACGTTTTGGGTTTCGTTTTCTTCGGAACACCTTTCCAGATCGGAGACAGATCATGCCGTCACCGGTATGCGTTCGATTGTCTTTTCTGCCGGCGACGACAATTTGTGCTTTGTTTATGATCTTTTTCCTTCTGTTTTCTTTTGCGGTGTTTACGAGTCGGGAAAGTCAAAATCTTCTCCGCGCCGGACCATTTCGCATCTCCCTTTACCGCGTTTCTTCTGCTATAAGATAGAGACGAACGTCATCGCGGACGGTCAACCGCGAAAGGACCCCCACCCACCCCCCCCCAATTGGATTTGATTCCTCGATTTATTTCTTCGCAGTTTCTTTGATGGGTCGGTCCCGATCGCAACCCAAAACTCTATTTTTATCATCGTTCCATTCACATTTTTCCTTTTCCTTAATGAATCTGAGACAAAGAAAAATGACTTATTCGAATGTTCTCTCAAAACCTTTTTCTAAGGAAAATAAACGCCCTCTCAGCTACTCTTTTTCCTTACTTTGGAACCTAAAATTGAAAAAATCATATATTTGTGTTTAAAAAAAAGAGGAAAAGATCAGCTTAGAACTAGTTGTGACCTCCCCCAAGAAATCATTTTCTCTTCTATTTTTCTTTGAAATTTTCGTGGTTGATGATTTGGTTTGGGAAATGAAGCCAAACGGTCGGCTTGGCGGCGAATCCCAGGATTTTGCTCGCCCACGCTTTGCACATTCTTGAAATTTTTGAGAATTGAATTTGATCATTCTCTTGGCGTCCGCTAGGCGAGCCCCATTGTTTCTTTTGTGAATCTTGAAAATCAGTTTCGATCTCACGATGTCCGGAGAGCTTTTGTGACTTTGGATGCATTGAATTTTTTTTTTTTTTTTTGTGATGGGTATAAGTTACAAATCGAAAATATTTATCTATCCAATTACTTAACAAAACTATATAGAGTACGCAGTTGGTCACTTTGTTTTGAGGAGGTGATTTTGCAAACCCACTTTTTACTCATCTTTGCATTTTCCTCGTTCGTTTCGTTGGATATTTTATTTTTTTAACTATTCAAAATTTTTGGTGTGAGACTTTATTTCGAGCATTTATTATATACAGTTTGATAGACGCAACTCGTGAACGACGAGACAATATCACCAAATGGCATAGTAACATGGCTGCATTGAATTGTTTAGATATCCTTGTTCTTGGAACCATCAAGGAAATAAAGTATGATATCAAGAAAGGCGTGCCAAATTCTTTATTTTGTTTTATTGGCCCCTCATAATTGGAGGAGGACAAGAGTTTATTGAATCAATTACTCTCCATTAAAGTAAATCATTGACAATAATTTAATGTCACGACTTCGTGCCAAACGGATTCGTATTTTGGGAAGTTGCCAACCCCAACTTTTCTTTTTTATTAGGAAAAGCTTTTTCGTTTTGTTTTCTTCTCTTTGGAAAAGCTTTGACCTGGGGTCCCTTAACTATTCAGAATTTTCAGCCGCGTGCTTTTATCTTTTGATTAATTTAAATTCAGTTCATACTGATTATATGGGAGACGAGCGCATTTATAAAAATTCTTATGTAATTTGTGTGGATTCTGTCCACGTCCGAGTTGCTTTCCCACTTGCTCCTTATCTCGAGCATAATAAAGCCAAGGCAAAAGTAAGTTAACCACTCCGGATTTTGTCTGGGGTCTTAAAGTTTCAAAGTGGATTTGTCAGTACTGACAAATCGATAATTGACAATTTATTTTAATTCTAAAATTTTCAAATTTTTAATTTGTTTTGACAAGGCCTACATTGATTAATTGAATGAAAATCAACTATAAATCCATCCGTATGAATTAATTTTTATTTTTAGTCCTTCAATTTAGTATAGAACGGATAGAATTGACAAAATTTCTTTATTTTAGCTGTTAAAGTAGTATTGGAAAGAAAGTTTCGTATTTTTCTCAATATGGGTAAATCTATTGAGCTAAAAAGCTTGCAATTGCGCAGGGCAACCGGGGAAACGTCGACAGGACGGCAGTTCTAACGGCGCCGTTATCGTTCGACGGCGAGTCACAGGTGGATTATAGAGCTCCGAATCTCCTACAACGCATCCTCGGCCTCTTGAGGAACGTACGGCCCGGATCGGATCTCACCAATTTCCAGGCAAGTCCACCCTCAGATGAACTGTTCAGATGCGCTGACCCTGTGCGTGCGATAACATCTCACCTCACCCTCGCGTCCTTTGCAAAAAGTAAAAAACAAAAGGCTACGTATAATTGAGATTAAAATAAATAATGATTCCATCTCTCTTAATATAATATACGTGCGTTATTTTCAATAAGACTTTCGTCTTTGTACATTATAAATTGTTCAGGAAAATGCTTTCTTTTTAAATAAAACCTCATTTGTTTCAAGAAAATAAATGATTTAAAAAATATAATTGCTTGAAATAATCAATTAATAAAACATATTTTCATTATTAACAAAAATTTACTTCTAAACATTATCATAGATAATGAAAACATTTCTTAATCATTAACTTTGTAAGCAATACGAGTAATAATTTTCTGCAAAATAAACTTACTCAAAATATCCTTCACTCGAGTAAAGGTACCTCAATTGATTTACTTCACCTCTCATTTTTTAGTTGTGTAATTAAGGGTGTCAAATACGATTTATATACACAATTTGATGGGATTACATCAGATTTATATAGACTACCTTTTGATTTCTTTAGATTAGATAATAACCCGTAGTGCAATGAAATTTAATTTGAAATACCATCATTATTATTTTTTTTTTAAAGTTTAAGGGTTGGATTTCAATTTGCAAGTTTTTGCGATTAAAATATATAGGTGGTAAGCTCATGAGGACCCCTTCAAGTATCTGCCAAGTTCTTTCACTCTGCTGTACCAACATCATCCTATTGATGACGAACTACGTGATCGTTTTGAACCTGAAAAATCATGGCCTCGCCAAATAGAAGATTGCTGAATAGCAGCAGCTCGAGGCCGAAAAATTAGAACTCTGTTGTGTTTTTGTAATTGCCGCGAAAATTGTTCCCAGGCTTGTGTACCATCGACGTTCGAAGCATCTCTAGAATGAATTTTGGCTGAATCTACATGACTTTGGTTGAGCTTGTATCAAGTCATCAGATGATTTCATTCAATAGTCTCCTTCCGTTCTGAAGGCGTCGATGGAACACGATTGTCGTGGGACGTAGTAGGAATTGCACTTGGTCAAGGGACACCGATGAATTTCGCTAAAATGACAGTTTTAATCAGTTGGGACAAGACATTGTTGATGTTGTTTGTTATTCTTATCAATTGCAGCTGCCTCCTCTCTTCAACATTCCTAAGTCACAGCTCCAATGTTTCGGCGAGCCGCTGTTCTGCACCAGAGAGGACATGTTGAGCCCGTGCTGCAGTGCTGAGAGCCCGCTGGAGAGAATGACTTCAGTCGTGGCGTGGAGCATCTCGATCACGCGGCCTTTGATCTTTGGCGTCGCCCCTTACAACCCCATTCTGGGCGAGACCCACCATGTCTCCAGGGGAAACCTCAATGTTCTTCTTGAACAGGTGGCTCGGTTTCTTCTCCAGCATTCATCTAAAGCCGTTTTCACATGGTTTATCTAGTTTTGCAAGGAAAAAAACATAGTGAGAAGTCTTTTCGATCAGATTTGTCTTCTATAAACCCACACTTCTCCCGACTAGTCTGATTAGTTGTCAATGTCACAGCCGATTGACGAGTTAAGCTTCTTCGCTTGCAGGTTTCCCATCACCCACCAGTCTCTGCTCTTCATGCTACAGATGATAGAGAAGAGCTTGAGATGATCTGGTGTCAACATCCTGTCCCCAGATTTTACGGTATGGTGCTCTTGATCTTCACTTTCTGCTTCTTGATAGTGTTAATTGATGCAAATTAATGCCAGGCATTTCACCATTCTTTGATTACAGTTCTACCAATCCTGTGACTAAAACAGACTCGAATAGCTTTGTTAAACTCAGGGTTAATATGTGATTCAGGTACGTCGGTGGAAACGGAGGTGCATGGAAAGAGACAACTTAAGCTCCTCCGTTTAGGAGAGACTTATGTGATGAACTCGCCGAAGCTCTTGATCAGGTTCTTCCCCGTGCCTGGAGTCGACTGGGTTGGCAATGTCAGGATCACTTGCCAACGAACGGGCCTTGGAGCTGAGTTGTGTTACCGAGGCCCTTCCTTCATCGGCAGGAACCGCAGATCAATCAAAGGGAAGATTATGGATCTATCATCCTCGAAGACGTTATATGAAGTCGATGGTCACTGGGATAGTACCGTGACAGTGAAGGACGTCAGCAATGGGAAACAAAAAGTGATATACAATGCCGCGGAGATAATATCTGGGTCGAAGACTCCTCAAGTTAAAGACTCAAAGGTAATTGAAACCTTACCACCATATCTCTATGCTCGAAACCTGTTTTGACGACTATCAGAATACTCTGCAGATAAATGAGCATGATTTGGTGATTCCATTTAACATTAATGTTTTCAATTTGTCATATGGGTTTAAGTGCGTTTCTGATTGTGTCGAGCAACCTTTCTTAGTGTATTTGGGGAGCGAATCAGCCGTGGTCTGGAGCGAAGTTAGCCGAGGGATTCTGAGCAAAGACTGGGACAAGGCAAGAGAAGCGAAGAAAGCTGTAGAAGAAGAGCAGAGGAAGCTCAAAAAGGAAAGAGATTCGAGAGGAGAAACGTGGGTTCCGAAGCATTTCACCGTGTCTTACGACAAGAAAAACGGGTGGGATTGCTTGCCTATTGAAAAATCGGTGCCCTCAGCACCTATTCATGTCCCATTTGATTGCTAAAACTTAGGAATGAGACTGGATTCTTCGGTGTATTGCCTCGAAGTTCATAATTCGTGTATGTGTCGATGTTCTTACGAGTTAAGGGCTAAAAAATGACCTAGTGATCATAAATTTGTCCTTCCTGGAAAATATGGTATACATACACAGCAAAGCCGCTCCAGAAATGATTGAAGGTTTCCTTCGATTGTAACACTGAGATTATTCCCTTAGCAGGGCTTGCTGGAAATAATGAGTGTGGCTTTGAGCAGTGATTGGCAGAGTGTCCTTGCTTATTCAACTCCCTAAACAAGTCTACGGATTCAAGTGCGAATACAACGCTGGAAAGATCCATATCTGATAATTTTCATATTGTCTATCATTCATCACCATTCGAAGATATTCAGAAACTGATTCTCTTCCTACACACCGTGTGTGAAATGTAATTGTAACAGGAGATCACCCGAGGTCATAGTTTAACTCAGTTTTTCCAGGGAACTTGGGCAAGAAGAGATTGAACCGTGACTAATCAAGTGATGGCGATTAGCCAACTCCGGACAAGCAAAATTGAACATTTAGAAGAAGCATGAATTAGTATATGCCACCCCAGCCTATGGAGCATGGTTATTGTAAACTTAATCTTTTCTCTTACTTGCATCTGATTAATACTAGAAACTACAATCACTTCACCATCTCCGAATGTTGCTCCTGCATATCCAATTCGCTCCTCCTATTGAACGATTTATCCTTTACTGGGTCCAAATTTGTTCTCCACGACTAGGCTCCACTAGATTGTTAAATATCTCTCTCAAGTTTGAGTCCAAAAATGAAAATTTCCTAATCCAAATAGGTTTCCTATTTTGAACAGATTTCCTAATTGAATGGTTTTCCTAATTTTAGAAGGTTTCCTAAAAGGAGGTCTCCTGTTTTGGATTCAATTATTGTCTATATATAAGAGTGGACATACTTTGTGAAGATTGTCAAAAGAGGAGCTTCTGCTTGTGAATTATGGCCTGAAGATATCCAAGAGTCTTGAAGCGCTGTATATTGAGTGCTTGAAAGTGGGCTTGTTGTTCTTGTTCATGCAATTACACCAAGAACTTTTATGTGTTAAAGCTAATTAAATCTTATGGTAAGATTTGTGTAATTCCTTCATAAAATTAAGAGATTATTTCACCAGAAATTGTGGGTCTAAACACTGCATGAGTTATTAGGTGTTATTGGAGCTTGGAAAATACTGAGAGTATTTGAATGACTTGAGTATAGTTATAATTTCTGCTGTATCGCTTGATCTATAGTTGAATTTATTGCTAGTCTTCTCGTGGACATAGGTTACTACGATCGAACCACGTAAATCTTGTGTTGATTTTATTTTCTTGTTCTGTCTATTTTATCACTCAATCATTCGCTTGTCGCAATAATTGATATTAGAGTTAGGCTTGGTTGAGTTGAAGCAAATCGATGATGACATAAGAAGGAAATGTGAGAATCAATGGATTTGATGGGAAGATATTGGTTTCTGGAAGATGCATATTAAAGATTATCTCTATCAAATGAAATTGAACATGCCCACTATTTGGGAGAAGTTAGATACAATGAAGCAAGCTGATTGTGAATTGCTAGATAGATGAGCTATAGGTGTCATTGGGCTAACATTGGCTGGTAATGTTGCGTTTAACATCGTAATGGAGAAGACAAATATGAGTTTGATGAAAGCCCTATCGGATATACACGAGAAGTCTTCTGCAATCAACAATGTCTATTTGACGCGAAGTTTGTTTAATTTGAAGATGAGCAAAGATGCATCGGTTCAGATCATATCAATGAATTTAATGTGATTGTTAGTCAATTGAATTTGGTTGAGATTAACTTTGAAGATGAGGTATGCGTTTTGATTATGTTATTCTCATTGCCTAATAGTTGGATTACTATCATTATTATTGTGAGTAATTCATCTGGGTCAATAAGGTTGACATTTGATAGGGTTCGAGATTTAATTTCGAATGAGGACATCTGTAGAATAGAATCTGGCGAATGTATATCTTCCACTTTAGTAGGTGAAAATAAAGGAAGAACTAGTATATGTGTTAGCAAAAGTAGTATAAACATAAATAGTTGCAGTCAATCTAAAATTGGTGGTGCTATTTGTTGGAGCTATAGCAAGGGGAGACATTTTTAAAGAAATTGCCTTAAACTTAAAAAACGAGAGGGGTAAGAGAATTATAGTTGATTCTATAGATGATGTTGTAGCTATAGTTGTTGTTAATTTGGATAATGCTAATTATGTCTTGTCTATCACTGATTATTCATTGTTTAATGAATGGATTATGGATTTTGGCTATTCGTTTCATGCTACACCAAAGAGAAACTAATTTACTAATTACCATTGCATGGATAATAGTTTAGTGTAGTTGGGGAACAATGCTAAGTGCGATGTTGTATATATTGGTGATGTAAAAATTAGAAAAATAAATAAATACAATAAATTCAATTTAGCACAATATAAGGCTCAATTAAATAAACGGTCTCGCACCACGATCATCAAAGATAAAATCCAGGTCAATTTGGCCATCCCAAATTAATTTACGAGAAATAAATAATTAAATAATTAATTTCGAAAATTAATATTTAATTCCTAAAAATTCCACCTAGGCCCGATTAGCTTAATTAACACCCGTTAAGGGATGGGAAAAATCCCAAGAAGCATCCAATAAATACTAAGACATGTTTACTAATTAAATGCACAATCAATTTAATTAACATGCATCAATGAGTCTTTAATTTAATTACTTTAATTTAATCTATCCACCTAATTGCAATTAATTAAATCTAACCAACCTTTAAGTATAATTAGCAAACTAATAAAGCATTAGTGAGTAAAACTCACTTGATAAACGCGAAGATCAGAAACCGCGACGGCGACGTGACGGCGGCCGAACTTGGGCCGACTTGCTTCGCGAGCCCAAGATGGGCTAGACTTGCTGGGCCACGCTGGACTGGGCTAACCTCAAGGAGCTGTACAAACTGTTAAAATCGTGGGCCGAATTACTGCTGAAGGATGGGCCAAACGCTGGGCTGCAATGCGCTGGACTTGCTGGCCGAAATTGCTAGATCCGTGGGCTGGAGACACAGGCCCAAGACTGAAGACGCTGGGTTGCTTGCTGCAAAGAAGATGGGCCGAAGACACTGGAATCTGCTGGCTTTGCTGGGCCCGAAGATTGAATTCTGATGGGCCAAGGAAATGCGTGAACTGCAGGTGACGATGGTGAGCTGGCGGAGAAGAAATCGTGGACTGCTGCTTCGTTCGGTGCTGCCCGCGTGAGGAAGGAACACGGGTCAACAGAGGGCTTCGGCTGGTTTGTTTGTTGACCGAACGTGCGCATGCCTGGGTTGATATGAGAAGAGGCTGAACTCACGGGGTTCAATTGGAGCAGCTACGGTGAGGCTTTGCCGGACCATTTGTTGGCGCGGACTGCTTGCTCGGGCATGGACAGGAGAGAAGCTCGCCGTTTGTGTTGTCTTTGTACTGGCGACGCTCGAGCTGAGGGAAAAACAAGGGCAAGATGCCACGAGGCAGCTGGCGTCGTGCGGCAAGGGAGAAATGAAGATGGGGCAGCTTCGTGGAAATGGATTGCTTAGTCAACCAGCGGCTTCAACCAAGAGAAGTGCTGACCGAAGAAGGCTAATAAATCAGCAGGTGGCAGCGTGGAGATGGAGGCTTCACCGCTTGTTGACTTCCACTCGTTGAATTGAAGACGTGCAGCAGCAGCTTCGTGGGACATGGGCCGAGCGAAGAGAGAGACGGCTTCGGTTGAATGGTGGCAGAGACGAAGGGAGCAGGGGAACGTGGGTTGCAGTGGTGCTGGCAGGCGGTCTGGCGGCAACGAGCTGCCCCTGCTGGCCTTCTCCCTTCTTGGTTAGAGGTCGCGCGCATGGAACAGAGAAGAAGGGCTTAGACGATCAAGAATGCATGATAGTATTATGAGGACATTGATTGGAGTGAGCACGTTCCAGAGTGGAAGAAGAACTTGATTTCCTTGTTTGCCTTAGATTTAGCTAGGTGGTGGTTATCTCTAGATTGTGAAATTTTGAAAATTATTCGAGATGCCTTGATGATAATGAAATGAATCAAGTATAGTGGCTTGTACAAGCTTCAAAGTGAGATAGTGATAGATTTCGTTGCGAAGACGTCAGATGCATATGTTTGAGAGCTTGAGTTGTAGCATATGCATTTTGGGCACATTAGCAAGAGAAGTTTGAAGGTTTTAAGTGAAAGAAATCTATCGTGTGATTATGTTGCTAATGAACTGAATGTATGCAAGCACCGTGATTTAGATCAATGGTGGCAAGTGTGGTTTTGTACGACTACTAAACAAACGATGAAAAATGCAAAGTTAATTCACTTGAATGTTTGCACGTTATTGCAATTTCCTTAAAAAAAGAGTGTTAGATTTATGCTAACAGCTGTTGATGACTACTCAAGGAAGGCTAAGGTGTTTGTGCTTAGGCAAAAAAGTTTGATACTATTGTTGGGATTAGTCAATTAAGAGTTTTGATATAAAAGGAGATTGGTAAAGCGATGATATAAAGGGGATTGGTAAAGTGATCAAGGTATGAATTGATAGTTGCATGAAGTTTTGCTTGAAGTTGTTAAATGAATTTTGCATGAAGGAAGTCATTGTGAAACACCGCACTAATGCTAATGAATCACAAATGTTGTGGAATTGATGAGTCAAACATCACTAGAGATGGCCCATAAAATGCTATTGACTACTAGTATGGTTAAGAGATTCTTGGCGGATGCATTTAGTATGATGAGCTACCTAGTTAATAGATCCCCATCTATTATGATTAGATGTCGGACTCTCGAAGATGTGTGGTTAGGTAATGTTACTGATTATTTTTCCTTAGAATATTTGGTTGACCTTGTTATGTTTGTGTTAGTGATGGAAACTCAATGGAAGGGCAAGAAAGTGCATGATCTTAGGTTATGCACAAGGCGAGCACATTTATCAATTGTGGTGCCCTAAATTAAATTCACTTGTTATCAATAGAGAAGTTATATTTGACAAGTCTCCAGTACTTTTGGCTAAAAGTGATTGTAGTAGTGTTTATACAGATTTGAATAGTATTCAGTTTAAGGGGGGAATTACAACAAAAAACTCCTAAGATAGCCGGTACTAAGTGAAGTAATGGACACAGATGGTGCTTATAGCAAGGTGGAGTGTGTAGAGCTAATGGCTACCATAACTACTGATATTGACAAGGTACATGTTCGATCTCTTGACAAGTATGTATGCAACAATGTTTGTGCTTCATTTGTGATAAAGGATGTTGTGTCGAAAAATTTTTACAAAGTAATTAAAGGTGCATGTGGATTTGGTGTTTTGATGAGAACCGTTATGGGGAAGTTCAATTGTAGCTTGGACTTAAAAATAGTTGTTGCGATTGAGTTCATTAGAGGTTGTGTGAGAGTAGTAACAGAGTATGAATTTTTATGAAGCAGTTGTGACTTGGCTCAAATGTCGAGCCAAGGTAGAGATTGTTAAATAGATCTCGAGTTTGAGTCTAAAATGAAAAAGTTTCCTAACTCAAATAGGTATCATATTTTGAATAGATTTCCTAATTGAATGGTTTTCCTAATTTGAGAAGGTTTTCTAAAAGGAGATTTCCTATTTTGGATCCAATTCTTGTCGATATATAAGAAGTTGGTGTTCTTTGTGAAGATTGTCAAAAGGAGAGTTTTTGCTTTTGAATTACTTCTTAAAGATATCATAGAGTCTTGAAGCATGATATATTGAGTGCTTCAAAGTGGGCTTGTTGTTCTTGTTTGTGCAATTACACCAAGAGCTTTTATGTGTTGAAGCCAATTAAATCTTGTCCTTAGGATTTGTGTAATTCCTTTGTGAGATTGAAAGACTATTTCATGAGGAATCGTAGAGTTAAACATTACGTGAATTATTGAGTATAATTGAGGCTTGGGAAACATTGAAAGTGTTTGAGTGACTTGAACGTTGTTATAATTTACATTGTATCACTTGATCTTTAGTGGGATTCGTCGCTTGTCTACCTATGGATGTAGATCACTATGACCGGACCACGTAAATTTGGTATCCAATTTATTTTATTGTTTTGTCTATTATATTAAACTCTACGCACTGTACGCTATGGTGTCCCTCTTGGTCTTGAGAGGCTGAATAGGACTCCTACGTGGGCAAGAAGAATTGGCCCTACTGGGGCTCAGAGCATAGCTCCACTAGCAAGCTGCACATTAGGTTTGAGACGTAAAGCCTCTCGAAAGACTAGTCTCAGGAGGGTTGGCTATCGGCACACGTTGCACACAGTTGGCCTGCATGCTGAACTTCTCGAATAGGAACACCAGATTCATGGGGGAGACATTGGCTTGGAGGGTTGAGAAGGCCAAGAGGAAATAGAGGTGGCCCACCTTGAAGGCCTTGCTGGGCCTCAAAAGATTCAACTTGGAGCATGTTGTGGTGGAGAGAAGCTGTGAAGCCATGCAGAGGAAGGGCCTGTTGGAGAGCTCATTGCCATTGCTAGTGACTTGGCCCACCGTGATAGGAGGCTCAAAGTACTCCAAGCAAACATTCAAATGGACCACACGTACGTAATTTATCAACCCTTTAGCTGATGATCTGTTAGAGAAACAACCTCCCATCTCTCTCTCTCTCTCTCTCTCTCTCTCTCTCTCTCTCTCAATTGAAGATGGAGATTAGTGTTGGGGTTTCATGAATCATGTATAGATAAAATTAACAAAAAGAACATATGGAAACAAAGATATATTTTAGACATGATTTTCCAAAGGTGTTGTTTGTGCGTTTTAATAAAAATTTTGAATATAAAAAGGGAGTTAAATGAATTACTTCTCGAAACACGCACTTTATACAAATTGGTTTGGATGTTCTACAGTTTGAGCCCCATAAACGTCGGACCTCTAGTTCAGACACACTAACAATGGATGTTGAATGTAAGAGAGAACTTTTGGATAATCACCACTATGATCGTGCTAGCAATCTTGTGGAGACAATCTGCCATATCCTTGATGTATTATAGTCATGGCCCAAATGAGAGAACACTCTTCTTTCTCACGTCTCGAAAAACACAAGAACACACACATGATTCTCTCTATTAGCTGAATGAAAGGCCCGAAGGCGTGCCATACAAAGTGAATCAATGACTTTTGTGCCCTATTAAGCTAGACTCATGCTGGATGTAATTCAAGCTCGTGGTCTTGACTTGGAATCATTCACCTTGGCTTTTATATTGACTCGTGACTTGTCTAGAGTAACAACACATCTCAATGTTGTCCTAAAATCAAGTGTGGGTTGTGCATCCACCTCAACACACATCCAAAGTCGGATGAGACATTTCCTTGACATCCGGGTGTGCTTGACATTCATGCGAGACCATGAATTTACTTGATGCAACAAACAACAAATAGAATCACAACAAGCATAACTATACAAAGCCAACACAAGCAAATGATGACATGATCTCAAAATCAATATATGTAGCACATCGCCCTATTAAAGAGTTAGGAAAGTCTACTTACCTTCGATGAACCTTGATGAACTAGAAGTGGTTTTACCAAGAGAAGGCTGTCTGATGAGGCGGTGGGCAAGCAAGGCCGAGAGAGGAAGAGGGCATGCATGAAAGGAGGGGGAAGAAGTGAGCCATAGGATGAGAATGAATGGGGTAGTTCTCCTATTTATAGGCCAAGCTTCATTAATGGCCCTAATTTATTCTTCAAGGAAGATTCTATTGTCATGATTATTGACTCTTTTCCTTGCCACCTAAGTTAGTGAGTCATACCTTTATCTAAGGACTAGCCTCTAAGGAACACATACCCAGTCCTAATTGGTCCACCTAACTTGTGAGTCACCATTTTATCATTGCTTGGTCTAACTTAATCTCCAAGGGGAATTTTATGCAATGATGATCAAATCTTCAAATGGCCACCTAAGTTAGTGATTTATCCCTTCATTTAATGCCTAAGATATGGCCATCATAAGTCTTGGATTTTTGGCACATTTTTCATGGTTTTTCTTGCTCATGAGCCAAGCATTCTAGAACCTTCCATGGTATGGTTCACTTAAGTGATAAATCATTAACTTATTTAATAAGGCAAATCTTTTGGCATTATTACACATTTTAAAGATGGACACCTAAGACATTAACAAGTTTTCTTGCATTTAATGCTTTCTTATCTTCAAGCCAAGAAAACTCTAAATTGGCTTCCTCCTCAAGATGGGCGTGTAGTACCTCCCACTTCAAGTTTTGGGCGTGTGGCTCTCCCACTCCAAGGTGAAAATAATTTTAAGCTTTAAGCTAAATTCATTTGGTGGAAAAAGCAGCAAATCATTGAACACAACCCAAAAATTAGTTTGTCGAGTAGATTCAATGGTCGGGAGAGAGACTCATTTCAAAATCCAAATATTCACAAAACTCTTTGAAATTTTAATATATTGTAGTATGAATATCATTTAAAAATTTTGTGGAGGAAGAATGTCCAAATTCGAAAGGAAAGATTTTATAAAAATTCAAGAAAGCAACCTAATTACCGTTTTCACTATATAGGGCAGGTTCTATATGGTAATTGATTGGGCCTTCGTTCCAACTATTTCACCTCAAAAGGATATGAAATTTAAATATGTTATAATTTAAAATGTTTTGAACAACTTCCATGAAGGATGTTTCTCCAAATTCGAAGCACAAAAAGCTACATAAATTTGGAAACCAAGAAAGGTCCACTAGTTTTGAAAATTAAAGTTGGCATATCTAGTTGGAGAGGTGGCGCCCTACTTGGTCAAGAAGCATTAATTTTTGGACATCCTTATTCTCCAAGTTTCCAACTAGGTCTTAGGTTTTGGACACTTCATCTTGCTCATTTAATGGCTAAATTCCAAGAGATATGAATGTAAACTTATTTTGAGTTCAAAGTTTGAACTTGATTTGACTTCTCTCTCTTTTCCGCATGGGTGTGTGGCCTTTTCCTTGTGGGCTCTAAAGTCCACATTTCACACCTAGGTATTTAGGATATGATTAGGCCTAGGCTATAGGGAGACCATTTTCCACACATCATTTAATGCATTCACATTAGTTTACATTTATTCACACTTGTTTTTCTAAGAAAATTTGACTAGTCAAAGTTTCATACTTTTCTTCCAAGGCTAAGGCCTAATGTGCCATGTGTCTATCTCAATTGATTCTCCTTAATTAACTATAAGATGAGGGCATTAAATGCAACTTGGAATATCTCAGTTTTGAAAGCCTTATCATCAGGCAGTGACTAATCAAGTTTGATCACAATTGACTATCTTATTTGGCCCGAGATTTGTGCCTAAGACAATGATCGGAAGAAGCGGCCACAACCGGGCTTAATTGGTGAAACCAAGTTTGGACTTTTCTTTTACCATGTAAAAGGCTCAAAGTCAAGGATGTTACAATAAGGATACATTCCTCATCTTTTCTGAAATCACTTAGTTATTGCTTCATTTAAATAAGTTGACCACAACAACTTCCCAAGGCAATATATTCAACCTTGGTGGTTGAAAGGATGACTGAGTTTTATTTCTCCGAGAACCAATAAATTAGCATATTACCTAGTAGTTGGCAAATGCCTAATGTACTTCTTCATCTATCTTGCAACCTACAAAGTCAATACTCGAGTATCCACACAATATAAAGTTTGTATTTTTGGGATACAAGATCCCTAATTTTTTAGTGGATCCGATGTATCAAATAATTCGTTTAACAACTAATAAGTGAGATTCTTTTGGATCAGATTGAAAGCGAGCATGTAGACAAGTGCTAAATAAAATATTGAGTCTAGATGTTGTTAGTATAGTAATGAACCTATCATACTTTTATACGGCTTGGAGTCGATAGACTTATCTTTCTCATCTATGTCCAACTAGATAGAGCATGACATGAGTGTTTCAATTTCTTGCATCTCTCTAGACCAAATTTCTTTACTATTTCCTTTGCACACTTCTCTTGATGTATGAAGGTGCCTTAGGGAGTTTGCTTGATTTGAAATCCATAAAAATAAAAAAAGGTTTAGTTCTCCAATCAAGCTCATCTCGAACTCACTTTTCATCATATTTGCAAAGTCCTTGTACAATATGTTGTTAGTGGCTCTAATAATTATATCATCAATGCATATTTGAACAATGAACAAATCTTTAGCTTTTCTCTTGATAAAGATAGTGTCTACTTTACCTTTCTCAAATTCATGACCTATAAAGAAGTTACTTAATCTTTCATACTAGGCTCTAGGTACTTGTTTTAGTCTGCTAGACCGCCTTTTTGAAACGATAAACATCACTAGATCTTCTTGATTCTTCAAAAACTAGTGGTTGCTCAACATATACTTTTTCTTTGATTTACCCATTTAAAAATGCATTTTTGACATCCATTCAATATAATTTAAAATCATGGAGTCAAGCATAAGCTAATAATAAACATATAGTCTTACCTTCTTCTTATAGGCATTGTCACGACTCGATCCTCTGAGCGTGTGCCCATCCCTCCGCGGTCGATTAAATAGCGACGTCCTAGGATGCATCGCCTACCCATTCATTTTAATGCACATGCGGAAATGAATAATAAATCCCTAGATAATAACAAGATGGGATAGAAAAGCAGGGTCATAAATTTTTCAAACCACAACACGCTTATATATACATATATCAAGCCATGTCATATACAATACTAGCATATAAAAACAAGGTTTGCAAATCCTCATCTTCATTGGAGTCTTCAACTGAGTACACCGGGGTCCTTAGATCTAAAAGATCCAGGTCTACCACCGAACTTCCGGGAGGATCTGCTGTGTCTTTCCCAAAAGTAACCTCCGGCATGTACACAAGTATCTCAGATTCTGGTATGGGACCTTCTCTTTATCCATGCCACTCATGATGGTACCATGATATGTATTGATGAGGTACCTTATGGGGTAGAGCCTCATTAGCCTAGACCACAAACTTCACGAGCTCATAGACCAAACACCTTGGGTGCCCATGAAGCGGAATATAGATTACCTGCTTTGTAACCTTCTTGGCTAAACAAAATGCTCGGGAGGAGCTGCCATCTAGGGACTTGAAAATGTTATCCACGATGAGTGAGATAACGTCTTAGCAAGTTCATCCCTTAAGACTTGACTAGGAAAGAAATATGCCCCAAGGGTCGCTTAAGTACAACCACAAGTTAGAGGACTTATCTTTACCTCAGTGCCTTCCTATAAGTAAGTACAATCTATGAAGCACGGACACGTTGCCTGTACTTCCGTGTTGTGTCGACCGTGTCCGAGCGTGTCGATGTGTTTGACATGCTTGAACACGGTTGGACATGCGGTCAACGCGTGTTGGATTTTTCGACATGCGGTCAACTTTTCTCGACACGTGTGCCAACGCGTGTCCGGAAGATTGATGGAGGGTGGAGGCAAGGGAGGGTGAGAGAGCAGAGGCCGTGAGCACTGGTGAGACGAAGCCATGAGCGGACCACCGCAACGGCAAGAGATAGCTAGAGAAAGAGCCGAATAGAGAGAAAGAAGAGAGAGAAAGCAAACTCTCGCTGGCAACACAAAGCCACGAATGGACCACCACAATGGCAAGAGACGGCTAGAGAGAGCGGTGAGGGCTACCACTATTGCGATGGATCGGCGAGGAGAAGGAGGAGGAGGAGGAGGAGAAGGATCAAGAGGAAGAGGATAGGAAGGGGGTCGTGCAGAGAGGAGGAGGAGGAGAAGGGTCGAGAGGAAGAGGAGAGGAGGGAAGGGGGTCGTGTGGTGAGCGGCAAGGAGGAATAGGAAAATGGGGGCTCGCTAGGGTTTTTGATAAAGAAACCCAAAAAAAAAAAATAAGAAAGGAGATCTAATGGCGTGAGGGGGAGGGGAAGTGATAGCTTATCCGTCACTGTCAAGTGGTGGGGGAGGGAAAAAAGTAAAATAAATTTGGGGTGGAGGGAAAAGGATGAAAGGAAAGAAGGGTTGGATTTTTGGGATTTTTTTAAATTGGAAAAATAAATAAATTAATTAAAAAATAATTTTGAAAAATAAAAGTATTGAATTTTGAATAATGATAAATTTTGGTAATTGTAGAAAATCATGGATTTATTTAAATAAATTGATTTTCATTTCTTATTAATTATTAGTTTCATCAATAACTTTTGTTAAAGTTAAAAACATGTCTTGCATTTACTATGAATATATCTTTCGAATTTCAAATGAATTGATTTGTTAATATTATTAGTGTAAATTTATTATAGGCTCTTTTTTTAATTAATTAATTATTTATGAATTTGAATCAAATTAATTAAAAATAAAAATATTAATTTAATATACAACGTATGTCAATGTGTGTCGGATTCTTTATTTTTTAGAAATGATGTGTTGACGTGTCGTGTCATGTTGTGTCGCGTGTTTGTGTCGCGTGTCGGTGCTACTTAGAGTACAATTCACAAATGCATCGAATCACACCAACCAATCATATCATCACATTAGATCGAGTTATCGATCAATCGATTCTATTGATTCTATGTCATCACAACCTTCTCTCGGTCAACCCATTCAATACTATCTATCCAATTCAATGAGATCAAGAACTGCTCACCATAAGTTGAAGATATATAATATAGCTCACCAAAAGCTGATAATAAACATGACTCGCCAGAAGTTGATAACAGAGTATACTGCTCACCAAAAATTGACATATCAAAGCCCGTAGGCTAAGGTATACTACTCACCCAAAGCTGATATATCGAGGCCCTCAATGAATATGGTATACTGGCATATTGCTCACCCAAAGCTGACATATCAAGCCCGTAGGCTGATATAGTATACCATCATGACAATCTAACATTTCCACCATTTTTATCATACCCGATAAAAATAATCGTGTGTGGGTACACGGTCATCCTTAGCCAAAATACAATATTTTCTCACTTGAAAATCCCACTATTTAATATTGCCTAAACCTTTTTTGGCGTTAAAAATCAACACCCCAATATTTTCTTATTATATACCAAAATTAATAAATGTTGGGATAAATACCCAAAATTGCAAATCACACTCAATTTGCACCATCTAGCACTCAATTAAATAAACAAATTACACCAGTATAATCAGCATAAAATTCCGGTCATCGACTATCCCGGTTTTATTTCTGAAAAATAATAATTAATTAAATAATTTTGAAAATTAATTATTAAATACCAATAAATAGCAAAAATGCACACTTAGGCTGGAAAATCCTAATTAAAATCCAAGACAAGCTCGAAAAACTTTCCAAACTTGTCTAAATAAATACTACGGCCTATCTACTTGCTAATTGCACTAATCTAACCACCTAACATGCAATATCAAACGATTAAATTGCTAATCTATTCTAATTAACCACATAATCCATACTTAACCTAAAATAATTAACCCTTAAGTGTTATTAACTTACTAAGAAAAGATTAAGAGTAAACTCACTTGATTAATGAATCGCTTAGACCACAACGATGGGGACGTGGAGATAGGCCACAAACTTCGAAGCGGATGTGCCTTTCGAGGTTCGGAAGGCCATCAAAATGGGCCAAACAATGTTGGCAAGACCCACTCTATTTAGTTCTATTCTTGGTTAAGAGAGGGGGAATCGATGGCTGGTTCGACAAGGAAGAATTGGCGGTGGGCAGGCGGAGCTTTGGCGGACCAGGCGGGCGGCTCTAGGGCTCGGCAACAGTGAATGGTGGCTAAATGGTGATGTTTGGAGGTTGGATGATGGCAAGGATGCTCGAGACAACGAGTTGGGCACAAGATAGATGTGGGGCGAGTAGGACACATAAGTGAGTTTACGGTTGGGCGCGACGGTGAGCGGTGGTGCTAGATGGTGGCAGAGGGCTCGAACAAGCTGGTTGGCTTGTTGGTTCGGTTTTCTGGGTTTGCTGGAGTTTCTTTGGCCTCCAAATGGAGGGAGGGAGAGTCGTCGGTGAGAAGGAGAGAGGGAGGGGACCGATTGGCCTTTAGAGGGGGCCATCATGGTCTTCTCCTATCTCTTTGTTCCCTTGGTATGGTCCACCAAGCCAGCTGGTGTCCTCAACCCAATTGTAGCCTCAACCTTCCTCTAAAAGCTTTAGAGATGGTCCACAAGTTGTGTCCAAAGAGGGGCTACAAATTTTGGAGGTCTTCCCTTCAAATTGAATTAAATCCTCACTTGAATTCACTCAATTCGGCTTTTAAAAATTCAACCCTCGAGTCCTCAATCAAAATTGGTATTTTTCCTCGTGAATATAATCTACTTGCATCCCAATTTTGCGATCGAAAATGGTCATCGTAATTTCCTGGACAAAAACGACCTTACTTTGAAATTTTGCCAAAAATCTCGGTTGGTAAAAAAATCTTTGGAGGATGAGTTGATATTCCTAAAGTGACTTGTGACATGATAAAATTTTCAATTTTTGAAATTGGATTCAAATTCACGGTTAATTTCAATCTGGTGAGATTTTAATGTGACATAGGCTATTAGGTAGCTTTCATAAATTTTTAGTGCAAATGACTCATGGTTGATTTTCTTCGACATATTAGTGACTCTCGGTTGTTATGAAAATCTCGAGGTTTTAAATACGGACATAGGGTACCAAAATGACAGAAAAATTAGTGTAGTGTTGATCGATGAAAATTTTTCAATTTGATGGAATCACCCATATTTAATCACACATCTCAGTCGAACCAACCTATCTCAGTTGAACCAACCTATCTCTGATTTCTAATTGATCTATATTGTGCCGTAATAATCTTTGTAGATGAGCACGGTTGAGTAGTTGATTCCTGGTCGAATCTCCAGTCTACTGCATTAAAATCCCTTAATGACTTTATTGAATAATCTAATTATTTCATAAGTGATCAGCTCTAAGAATAGCACTATAGGTGTGTTGATGAAAGACCCGATTTATTTAATTGAAAATATAATTGAAATTTCAGAATGTCACAAGCATTCTTTAGTGACTAGTCTTGCTTTGTTAAGTACAACATTACCTGCTTCCTTAAGTCTGTTTTGAAATACTTGTTTGGTTCCTATTACTGTCTAATCCTTTGGTCTTGCAACTTGTTCTCATACATCGTTGACTTTGAATTGATGTAATTCCTCTTACATGGCTTCAATCCAGCTTTAATCCTTAAAAGCATTTTCTACTTCCTCAGGCTCAACTTGGGATATGAGACCAAGGAATTTAACATACTTTTGAGAGATGATCTAGTTTTGATTCCATCATCCACCTTTCCTATTATTTGTTTCTTAGGATGTTCAAACTTAAATCTCTAATCTTTGGAAGATTGTCCTTGATTCAAAAGATCAGTTGATGGTTGTGGTTGCTGTTGTTTATGAGTGACTAGAATAGATATATGTATGATGTCTTTGTAGTCATCAATTTGCACTTCCTTTTTATCATCTATGAACTTCACATCTATGGATTCTTCTACTACCTTTGAATATTCGTTAAAGACTCAGCAGGCCTTACTTATAATTAGGTCACCAAGAAAGATACATTCATTAACTCATGTACCAAACTTCTTGATATTGTCATTTGTATTCTTGAAAATGAAACATTTGCATTCGAATACATGGAAGTAATGTCGAGTAGGCTTCCTTCTATTGAATATTTCATATGGAGTCTTTTCTACAAGAGTTCTCAATAGTACTCTATTAAGTATGTAACGTACAATGACAACAGCTTCAGCCTAGAAATAAGTAGGTACACCATTTTCGATCATCATTATTTTAGCCATTTCTTGTAGCGATCAATTTCTTCTTTCTTCTACCCCATTCTATTGAGGAGTTAGTGGAGAGTTGGGTTCTACTTCATTTTCATCACAATGCTTAGCAAAACTTTGGTTCTCAAATTCTCTTATATGGTTAGTTTTGATGGTGTTGATGTTGTAACTTTTCTCATTTTGAACTTATCAAACAAATTTCTTAAAAGGATGAAATGCCTCATTCTTATGTGATAAGAATATTACCCATGTGAATCTTGAGTAATTATCAATTATAACCAGACAATATTTTCTTCCTCCTAG
Organism: Eucalyptus leucophloia subsp. euroa; assembly: GCA_017140325.1. Lineage (NCBI taxonomy): Eukaryota > Viridiplantae > Streptophyta > Magnoliopsida > Myrtales > Myrtaceae > Eucalyptus > Eucalyptus leucophloia. Next base: position 30,886,153 of record CM029470.1, read on the forward strand.
ATTGGTTGTTTGAGTTGGTCCGAATAGGTCCAAGTGCAACACCTCTAGAGATATGTTAGTGGCAATAGCTTTGATAGATTTGAACGAATTTCTTACCTATTTTCCTAGTGTGCATGCGTTATAAGAGTCACACTTGTTGTACCACGAACTAAATCCTTAGATGATATCTTTTGGATTTACTTTGCATTGATATGACCTAATTACTTGTGCCATAGATCACGTTTTTCCTTGATAGACATTAAACATTATGATTCATCAAAGTTGATATCAAGTAAGTAGATGTAGTCATACCTATTCCCAGTGAAAGTTTGTGATTTGTCCTTGCTTATACCGACACATTTACCTCTTTCAAATTTTATCTTGTATCCTTTGTCGCAAAGTTGGTTGATGCTTAGGAGATTATGCTTTAGCCCATGTACTAGTGAGACATCTTCAACAACTTGGTTTCCCAACCTAATGTTTCCTTTCCTAATTATTCTTCCTTTGTTTTTTCCTCAAAAAGTGTGTGTGCCACTATCTATTGTTGTAAGTGTTACAAACTTGCTATTCCATCCAGTCATATGTCTTGAACACTAGCTATCCAAGTACCATTTTTTTTCTTCAATATTACCTGAAATAAAAGGGAATCTCATTTTTTCTTTGGTACCCACATAAACTTGGGTCCTTTGTGATTAGGTATTGATTTAGGATTAAGAGATCAATTAGTCTTCTTGAATCTCTTATGTTGTTTTGGATAGTCCATTTTGAAATGACTATATCCTTTATAGTTTGAACAATTAGAAAGTTTCTTGCCAGTAGCTTTAGTGAACTATTTAACAAAGTGAGACTTGTAATAGTGTACAAGAGGTCTATGCTTTAATCTATCTTTTATTTTTGGAAAAGGATTCATCTCATTTTCATTTTCTTCATATCCTAGACCACTCTTGTTATAGTGAGGGATTTGAATAGAAAGAATGTATTGTAAGGTTTTTAAACCAAAAGAAAATTTGGTGCTGATTTTTGAAATTTCATCCTTAACATTTTCATTTTCAACCTATAGGAGTTTTACTTGATTTATTTGAAAGTCAAGCCCTTTCTTAAGGTTGTCAATGAGAGTTTTGCTAGTGAGGTTTTCAATGATAAGATCATGAACCTCCTTTTTCAAAGTAGAAATTCTTTTTGAGGCCTTTTGGTGTTCCTCAAACATTTCTTTTAAAAAAATATTGTAATTCATCATAAGACTATTCATAATCTTTTACCTCATCTTCTTCTAGTTTTGAGTTGGCCATGAGATAAATATTTGGTTCTTCTTCACCAATTGAAAATATTCAATGTCACTCCATATTTAAGCTTTCAACACCTTTTTCTTCTTTTCAAATTTTCTTTTTTTTCCTTGATCGATGGATATTATGGTTTTATGTGTCCCGGTTTCCTGCATTCATAGCACATGATATGCTTATCTTTGGATTCTTCCTTGTTCTTGTAAGGCTTTTTCTCATTAGGATGTTTAGATGATATTCCCTTTGTAGTTTCTCTACGTTCCTCATGAAGCTCTTAAACTTCTTTGTTAGTAATGCAATGTCTTCATCACTATTTTCATCATCAGAGGATATTTCTCCACCTATACCATCATGGTTAATCCTAAACACAATGAATTTCTTACTTTTGGAGCTGCTTTCTTCATTTTGGAGTTCAACTTCATAGGACATGAACGTTCCTATTGGCTTGTCCATTATAATTGGTTGAATACTCATGGTTTCTCGTAGTAAGGTCTTCATGGTACTCCATTATTTGGGAAGGGCTCATAGTAGTTTGTTCACTTCCTTAGCATTTGTGTAAATTTTTCCTTGAAGAGCAAGCTTGTTCACTATTTTAGTGGATCATGTGAACATTTATGTCACTATTTCATCAAACTTCATCTTAAACCGGTCGTAGTTCCCGAGTAGGATGTTTAGCTTTGTTTTTTTGACTTTTTCTATTCCTTCAAATGTCAGCATGATATGCTCCCAAATTTTGTTTGTTGTATCACAAGAAGAAATTTTGTTAAACTTAAATGGTGATAATGCACCACACGGGAGGTGTGTAGCTTTAGCATTAAGAGCACATTTTTTTTTTTTAGCTTCTTCTGTGTTGTTGATAGCTACTACTTCTAGACCATTTTGTTGAGCAAGAGCTTGATCAAGAGCTGGTAATTTTGGACCATTTGCAACTACATCTCACATATCCAAGTTTGCGGCTTCAATGTATTACTTCATTCTTGACTTCTAATAGCCATAGTTGCTCCCGTAAAAGTACGGTAGCTTGTGGAGAGGTTGAGCATCATTAGTAAAGAAGCTACCAAGGTTAGCCCTAATAAAGGATCTTTCTATTAAAAAGAAATGCACTTTAGATAATGAGGAACAGAGCTCTAATAACAATTGTTGGGGCTAACCATACAACCTAGAGGGTGGGTGAATAGGTTGTTTTCAAACTTTGATGATCTTTTATAGAAATTAGCTAATCGATAAGTAAAGATCACCTCAACCTAATGTTTACGTAAGTACAAACTAGCTATATGCCAATGTAAATAATAAGATGAAAAAAGTGGGGCATAGAGAGTTATAGTGGGTTGGTTTTATTCACTAGCCTACATCCACTCTTCGGACAACAACCTCAAGACGAATTGGATTCCATTAACAATCTGCTTAGAAAGTTATTAATAGTTAGCATTGATTCTTAACATGATAGATCCCACTGCTTGGACTCAACTATTGCTCTTACACTTATACACTTAATCCTTAACACAATTGCCGAACAACATAAATATCAAAATAATACGACAGAGAACTTATAACTAAGGACAACAATATGTAAAATATTTGATCTTTTTTAGTGTTGCACACTCTTCACAGTTCCTCGTGGTCTTCTCTTTTACACTTTCCTCGATATAACCTTTGAAAATGAATTAGAGAAGCATATGACTATTGGAGAGTTTTTGTTGAGCTACTGTTTAAGGAAGGTACTGCCCATACAATTTCCTACCTTGAATTTCTGTAGGCTAACCAAAAATAGCAATTGCTGTTGTTTTCTCACTACGGTCTTTGAATGACTTGTTAGGTAACCTAGCTACTCTATAGCATGCTTTATCTTAATTTTGCTACTTTGCGAATTTAGTTCTTTCAATGGCTACTTAGTTGACCTAACAAGCATCATCTTATATAGTTGGTTGTTACATCACCATCAACTTGATCTTTACACCTTCGACACAAAACATCATTAGTAGCTGATCTTTTAGGTTGACTAATGTTGTTTTAGGCCATCTATGAACTTCACAAAACATTTTCAGTCCTTGTCACGCCTTGAAAACATCCCTTGGTGGTCATTTTTCATCCCAGGAAATCGACCCCTTTCTTTTAATTGCACATGTGGAAGTGTATAATAAAATCCCTATACAATACAAATATGGGATAGAAAAGTAGGATACCATTTTCACCAAAACACTTTTCATAAACAAACTGGTTTATACATAGAGGCCAACTCTAAGGTTTATGTACAAGAGATCTATCTCCTAAAAAGAACTACTTAGCCATCCATGCTCTTGACCATATTGCCTTAAGCTCCGGGTTCTTTACACTAGGGACTTGAAAATGGTTATATAATAACCAGTAAGATAAAATATCAAAGAGTTCTTCCCCCTAAGCCCTTGGATAGAACACCAACTCAACTCGGGGTATCTCTCCAGAACCACCCCTCAAATAAAGTAATGACTAACAACCAACAATCAATTAGTCGGTTTGCATACAACTTTACCTAGTATGCTATACCCTGCACGTTAAATCTCAGCACAATACACATAGTGCACATGGCCATTAGTTGATACAGTTCATCAATCATATACGAGTCGCGTCACAAGCGACCTCACTTGGCCATTGCCACACCTTGCTCGTTATCGATTCATACATGTGTGCCATAAACAATGTCTTCAACTCATGCACAGTCAAAACCAATGATGTCATGATTCTCATACGCTCTTGCACTTTAGTGCATCACCAATCATGCATCAATCGATCACACGGGTCTCGATTATAAGGTAAAATCGTTATAACATGTCTCATACCATGCCATACAATTTTATCCCATAATAGGCCCGATCATCTCAATACTCACGCATGTTTCACTTATTAATGACCTCTCGGCCATGGCTAACTTTCCAATAAGTGATCATTGACCTCAACACACATGCGTGCTCCAGTTATTAATGACCTCCTAGCCATGGCTAACCTTCCAGTTAGCGATCATTTAACTCCCGTTGGGCTACCAATAAAAAGATCGGGCTTCGTCTTGCCTAGTTAGGCATGGCTACATCTAGAACTCCCATTTAGACAATTTTCCAAAGAGGGACATCGGTCCAGAATCTACTGTGATTTGCTTCCGACTCTCGTCGAGTATCGCCCCCAAACTCCGTTGGGTGATGGTTCACCTTTTGATCACACAAGCACTCCATCACAACTCACTTTTTCATAAAAGCGGTCCCTTTTGGTGTCCATCGCACAAACCCATTTTTCCCTTTTTGTGAAAATTACTCAATTCATGTAGATGCCCATACATTTATACACTCAAATCACCTCATAGAATTAACATACATGAATTTAGACAACTTTTCATTCTCGGGTGAACAATGCACATTGTGCGCATGAACAATATTTTATGAACAATGCATGTGAACGGTGTTTCGTGAAAGGTGTTCGTATGAACAGTAAATTTTCAGAATTAAATAACTAATAAATTAAATCCAAAAGTCATCAAAAACACTAATTAAAGCAAACAATAAATCAATTAAAGTTAACCAAGCTTAATTAAGCACATAAGCCACAATTAAGCAAATAAAGCAAGATTAAATAAATTAATCTTAACAATTAATCTAACCACCTATCTTAGGATTAATATAACTTAATTAAACCTCCTAAGCTAGAATTAACACTAATTAAACCAACCTAAGCAAGTTTAGGCACTAATCGATGGATTAGAAGCTAATCTCACTGTTGAACGGGCTAAAGACATGGATGCGGTGGCTACAACGGAGGCTACGCTCGGGGACCTCAACCACCATGATCCAAGGCGGTCCCAAGCTCAAAATAGCAGCAACAACCTTTGCTTCTCACTGCAACTCTGGAAATCAAATAGCAGAGGAGGAAAAGGAGTTGGACAGCTTGGTTGGAGCTTCGGTGAAGGGTTGGCTGACGACCGATGACACTTAGGGGTTGAGGGGGACCTGCTGGTGGCTGAGTTGGGTGGAGGCTAGGTTGAAATAGGAAGAAAATGATTGAAACAAGTGAAACAAGTGGAACAGTGTAGGCTGGCAGGTGAAATGATGGTCCAACGAGCGTTGGCTTTTTGCTGGATGACGAGTCAGCCGGTGGCTCTGTCCGTGAGAGGTCGTGTTCTTCGTACGGATTGGACCTCCTAGACATGGTGGTAGGTGGCACGCGGGTTGATTTTCATGGGAAGGCAACTATTAACTTAGGTTTTTTGAGAAAGGTCAACTGGAGCAAAAATAGGAAGAGAAGGAGAACATGGGAGAAAGGGCTACAGATTTGCTTAGGGCTGAAGAGGAGAGAAAGAGATGTGAGAGCAGGTTTTTTTTTTTGAAATTTTTGGAGCTTCAAATGTCCAACAATAAAGATAGCAAAGGCTTGGGAGGAAGAAGGGGACAACTGAAGATAGGAGGGTCCCTCCTTGGCATCTAAAGCCTTCTCTCTTATCCTTTTGTCTTTTGGCAAGGCCCCATCAACATTGGTTGTCTTCCTTAGCCTCTTGGTAGCCCACAAACTTTCCTTGTAAGCCAATGAAGTGGTCCAAAAGTGGTGGAGACCATGGCCTACGAATCTGGTGCCATTTTCCCCAAATTGAACCAAATTTCTCTTTAATTGGACCTAAATCGGTCCCCATAAATTCCACCAAGATGTCCTCGACCTGATTAACATTTTTCCTCACCAATAGAACCAATTTGCATCCAAAAATGCGATAAAAAATGGTCCCCTGAATTTTCCGATCGTAAATAGCCTTATATTGAATTTTCGCTAAAAATCTCGGTTTGTAAAAAAATCTTCGGAGGATGAGTCGACGGTCCTAAAATAAATCGTGACATGATAGAACATTCAATTTCTGAGATCGGGTTCAAATTCGCGGTTAATTTCAATTAACGCGTGATTTTAGGGTGACCTAGCCTGCCGGGTAGTTTTTAAGAATTTTTAGTGCAATTGACTTGTGGTTTATTATTTTTAAGCCACATTGTGCATCTTTGATTCATTTGCATCTTTCGGTTGTTGTGAAAATCTCAAAATTTCAAACATGGACAAAGGGTACAGAAATGATAGAAAAATTGGTCTAATGCCGTTCGAAGAGAATTTTGCAATTAGGTGAATCATCCATACTTTAATCACATACCTCAGTTGAATCGACCTATCTCCAATCTCTCATCAATTTTGACAATGCTATATTGACCCTTGCAAATTAGCACGGTGGAATAGTCGATTTATGGTCGAATTCTCAAGTTTATTGCATTAAAATCCTTTAATGGCTTCACCTGATAGACTAGTTACCTCATGAATGATTAGCTCAGAGAAAAGAACCATGTGCGCGTCAATGAAAAGCCCAACTCATTCAACTGAAAATAAAACCTGAAATTCGGGATATCACAGTCCTTTGGTCCAAACATTTGCAAACAATATATTAAGTGATATATTAAGGATAGTTTTGGGCATTATCAAAATCACTAGAAGATGTTTTCTCCAACGTAAAGAAATAGGCTTGTAAATGAATCATTTTAATTATATAATAAAGCATATAAACTATGTAGTATACGTGTGTTTTCCTTACTATCTGTTGTTGTTGATTGGCTGATTGAGATTACACGCTTCCACATGTACTTAATGCAATGATAAAATCAATTAGACAACGACGTCTCCTAAGGTGTCGCAAACTAATCTTGACATAGCAAATGTTGTGTCCTTGTGGCGAGGATAAGGTTTGGGCGTGATAGATGGCTTAAAAATATGAGCTAGCATGGTTTCTTTAAGGATCGTCCAATTGGGACATAGAGAAGGCTTGCTTGAGCCGTTCAATCTTGTCAAGAAATTAGGGCTGTTTCTTCCACCTTTCCTAAAACCTCATGGGTCTTCTTCCAAAACCCCTAGATGAAGTGCCACTAGCCTCTTTGCTTGTGTCTTCCCATCGAACCCTTTTTGTTGGGTGTTCGTTTAGGCTGCGAGCAGAATGTCCTCTCTAGTCTTGCCAACCTCGATGAAGCAAGCCATTGGCTCTTCTCCTGGACAGCAAGCTAATAGATCCAACCAAGGGACGACATTGGATCCATGGCGAAAATTTGGGAATGAAACGATAGGCAAGTATTCGTAAAAAAACCAAGAGAAATTGTGCTACATTTTCTCTCTCTTTCATTGCCTAGTACTGTTGTAAAGTGGACTTCAGTCTTCAAGCTTTTCCTTATCCACCTTTGGTTCATTCTAGGGAGCGGAGAGCTTGTTGAAGCAAATTGCTATGGTCATGTTTCCTTGCTTTAGTTCCAAGAGAGTTTGAGTTAGTGAAAGAATCTTTTCTCGATCAAGCTTCTTGTACATCTCTTTAATGTTTTACATCCTTTTTGAATCCTCCATCAGAGGAAGTCCGGTAGCGATACTTGGAGCGATTCAATTTCCAATTCAAGTTCGGACTAATTGGTTCCACTTTCTCCAATATTGCGCCAGACACTTGTTGGATGGAATCGAGATGGTTTTGTCTAGAAACCCATCCTCATTTTTGGTGATTAGTGCTCCCTAGAACTCCTGCACCCAAATGGAGTAATTGTCGGGGTAAGATAATTACTTGGTAATGAGTCACAGCTCCAGCTTGTCAGGCATGGAGGTGTAGAGTGGCTCACCAGGCTCCGAGCGACTGCTGACTGCTAGAATAGTGATTGGCATGTAGCCGGGTTGAAGAATTGGATAGGGATTTGCTCCCAAACCTGGATTTGTTCCCAAACCTGCCGTACCTGAACCGGGGACTTGAGCCGCATGAAAAAAATTTGGTTTGGGGACTATGCCTGCCCTGATCATGGCTGGTGGGCCTTCCCAGGTTTGGACGTGCTCCCGGTCCCCTTGATTCATGGACTCCTGAAAATTCTGAGCCTGATCTGGTTGTGAATTAGCCCATGTATTGGCTTGGGCTAGCCCATAAAACCATAGGCTGGATAGAACTTGGACAGATAGCCACTAGATGGGCTGGCCCGGAATGGGTTGCCCCTAGTTTGGCTGGGCCTGGAAGGGTTGCCATTGAATGGGCTGGGCTTGGACGAATTGCCCATGACTTGATGTGGGCGGTATGGCCTCAACAGGCAGATCCGATCTAGGTTCTGTACGTGGAGATAGGTTCTTTACGCCCGAATGCTCCGCATTATGGTTCTCCTCAGGTAGTTGAGGCTCTGCCTGGTATTGGTAAGCCGGTTGGTTTCGTTTTCTTTGTTTTGGTTGAAATACTGATTCCTATACCGGAGCACTAACCTAATTTTGCAGGTTAGTTTTTCCTATAAAAACAAGGGTAGAAGGCCAGATGGAGAGGAAAACACCGACAAGTGCGTGGAAGTTAGGCCAAGAAATACCGTTCGGATACCATCTCACCAAATGGAAAGAGAAGAGTGGAGAACAACCGAGAAATGCATAAAGGACTTTGTATTTGTGCACTGTAGCTTCCTTTGATCACATGTACGGCTCTCTTTATGTAATGCAAAGGATGAATAATAAAAGGAAAGAAAAATCTCCTAGACGAATCTTACAAAATCAGTTCTAATCCTACATCGATTCATTTAATCAACTACAATTCTGGATTGATTTGATGCATTAATCGTAATCCATAATTGATTCCCGCATCTTCCAACACTTAAGAACAAGACTGGATTCTTCGGTGTGTTGCCTCGAAGTTCATAATTCTTGTATATGTCGATGGGTTAATAAGCTAAGGGCCCAAAAATTGACAGTGATCATAAATTTGTTCTTCCTGGAAAATATGATATACTTACACAGCAAAGCCACTCCAGAATTCTATGTTAGGAAGCGTTAAAGGATGGAGTAACGGCAACTTTTTTCGGTATTTCACTTGTTTATGGAATGATTGAAGGTTTCCTTTGACTGTAACAATGAGATTTTCGTCTTAGCTGGACACTTGCTTGAAAGATATTCAGAAACGAATTCTCTTCCTGCAGACCAGTTAAGAAATGCTAGACACCGAAGCGAGCTAGCAGATCTAATTGTGGCAGGAGATTACCCGAGGTCGTACTTTAGCTTTGTTTCTTCAGTGAACTTTGGGTGACAAGAGATTGATTGGCGATGAACTAAGTGACAGAGACGAGCCAACTCTGGCAGAGCAAAGTTGAACATGTAGAAGAAGCATCCATCAGTATAACGCCCCCCCAACCACAACCCCCAAACACCCCCCCCACCCCCAACACCCCCGGGGGGCTATGGAGCACGTTTATTGGAAACTTAATCTTTTCTCTTACTTGATCTGATTGATACTGGAAACTACAATCACTTACACATCTCTGAATGTTGCTCCAGCAAATCCGATTCGCTCCTCCTATTGAATGATTTCTCCTTTATTGGGTCCAAATTCGGCCTCCATGACCGGGCCCCACTAGACCGCTGCGCACCGCTCGCCGTGAGGTCTGTCTCAGTCTTGAGAGGCCGAACAGGACTCCTGCTTGGGGAAGAAGAATTGGCCCTGCCAGGGCTCGAAGCATAGCTCCTAGCCGGCGAGCTGCACATCGGGCTTGAGACGTAAAGCCTCTCCGACAGACTAGTCCTAGGAGGATCCGCCATCATCACACGCTGTGCACGCTTGGCCTGCGCGCTGAGCTTCCCAACCAGGACGGCCAGGTTCGATGGGGAGACATCGGCTTGGAGGGCTGAGAAGGGCAAGAGGAAATAGAGGTGGCCCGGCTCAAGGGAATCGCCGGGCCTCAAAAGCTTGGACATGGAGCTTGTTGTGATGGAGAGAAGCTGCGAAGCCGTGCAGACGAAGTGCCTGCTGGAGAGCTTATTGTCATTGCCAGTGACTTGGCCCACCGTGACAGGTGGTTCAAAGTATTCCAAGCAGCCATTCAGATGGACCACACGTACGTAATTCATCAACCCCGTAGCTGATGATCTGCTAGAGAAACAACCACCCATCTCTCTCTCTCTCTCTCTCTCTCTCTCTCTCAATTGAAGATGGAGATTAGACGGAGACTGAGGCCACTTAGCTGTGTTTAGTGCATATATATACACAACATTTTGGTTTGGTACGAAGACAAAAGACACATTGGGAGACTTGATCTGGAATTTCGTCGCCGTGTTCTCCACTTCGTGGATCGTTGATTGATTTTTCTGATTCGGGACTGCTTCAAGCTTGACTTAGCAAAGATTCCAAGGAAGCCAGAGTGATATAAGTGTGGAAAATTTGGGCATATCTTGATGGTCTGTCTCTGTCCTGGACTCGAGCGAGAGCGACCATGACTGAGATTGCCGTGTCCGGAAAGGTTTGAAAATTAAAGTCCCCCCTTTGCATGTTGCGGAGGGAGAAGGAATTTGCCATTGAAAGAGGCAAGGCGTGAGGTGAAGCCGAGGAAGACCAGACTCGGTCGTGGTGTCTGAAGATTCAATCCATTGTATCTGGTCAAAGTCTATCTGGTCACTTTCATGATGGTCCATTTGACTACATACATATGGCCAAAAGGCTATAAAAATTAAAGGTCCACACTGATGGGGACTGAGAGACAGTGCCTTCTGCTGGAATATATAGAAAAGAAATTATGTATTGGAAGAAGCATAAGTAAGGTGATCAGTTTTTGTCAACAATGCTAAGGACTTGTTTGGTAATCGGCTAAAAATAGTAACTATCTTTGATCTTTTGTTTTGGAAACGGAATCAAGAAATAAAAAATGCTGCTCTTTCTTCTCGATAACAATTCAAGAATCAAGCTCAAAATCCTTTTCCCCTTCTTTTTCTTCTTTTTGTCTTTCTTGGCCAAATGAGGCCGGTGACCTCGCTGTGACTAGGCAAGGCCGAGCCTTGCTAGCTATCAACAAGGGTCAACCTCGCCAAATCTAGGTGAGTCGAGCCTTGCTGAGGGCCAATGACCATGTAGAGAAAGAAGAAAAGGAAAAAAATGAAAAGAAAAAAGAAAAAAGAATAAAAGAATAAAATTATTAAAAGAATAAAAGAAATTCTAAGGAGCAAAAAAATTCAAGGGTTGTACCAAATCCATTTCTCTTCTAAGAATAGAAATTTTTTGCAATTATCAAATGCTTTCAAATGTTTAGAAACCCGTCTAAGGAAAAGATTAAAAAAAAAAAAAACTATTCATGAGTAGAAATTGTTCCTAGGAATAGTTTAGTTATCAAATGCACCCTAATTAGCTTTGCAAATTATACCTTCTAAGATATAACACCTTGAACACTTCTTAAAGCCGACACTCTTAGAGAAAATTGAATTGAGGAGATGTAGGTGTTTACAGTTATGTTTGGAATGAAGATTTCAAATCTATTTATAAAGTTTGAGAAGTCATGTACTTAAGAGATACATGAACTAAAGAAATACATGAATTAAATAGATACAAGAACTTAAGAGAAACATAAATTAAGTAGATACATGAGCTCGGGAGATACATATATTAATAACATACATGAATTAAAAGACGCTTTTTATTTTGCTCACTTTCGTTGATCTATTAATTTACCATAACTACAACACCTTCTTGGGACTTTTTTTTTTTTGGTCAATCCTACTCTATTCTTACTCTACACTCACTCTTAGACTTGTGCCTTACCTCTTGCAGGGCGTGGGAGTCGAAATCCACTCCCGAAACTTACGCGTTTCCACCCCCATCCTCCCCTAAAAAGATGGGGATTTAAACCCCTCACCTTCCCTTTTCATGTTGGAAGGGTGGCCACTGGGGCGAATCCCGGTGGTTTTCTTGAGACTTTCATTTGGATTGTTTTCAGAAACACTAAGGAGGAATTGGTCCGGGTGGATCGAATGCTAGGGGCTAATGATCGCCCTATTGTGAACGAAGGCCCCAAGCTTATCATGTCTTTTTAAAAATTGTTTTGACATTGGTAACTATTTTCTCTAAAAACAATCTTAGATTTTGAGAAATCCAGTATCATACGTATGGTCGAAAGGATGAAAATAACCCTGTTGAAAATGCCAAACGTTAACTTTAGTTTCATCATTTTTAAAATTATTCATGCATCATTTAATATCTTGTTATCTTAAGATTCATGCATATTTGACACGTTATCTTATGTTATATCAAAAGCACCAAACATAACGGCACCCGAATTCGTGCATGGATGTAAAGTGAGATTTTCACTAGATTACGTCTTTGGTAAAACAGAAATAGCATTCGTAACTTTAGAAAGTTAATTTGATAACTGCATTCCACGACTCAATTGAAAAATGTCGTACTGAAATGGTGTCGTGGGAGTGCTAACCCTTCCCCACACGTAATCGAACCCCTTGGACCGTAGTGCTTTAGCTTTTGATGACTAGTGCCTTCACACGTGCGCCTAGTCTCCAACCATCCTAGGCTTTTAAAACATGATTGGTAGCGATTCTATCGATTGGCTATTATTTCTAGATAGATTTTTGATTCTCGGTTTTTCCTTCATACCACTTTACTTTTAGAGAAATGTTTACTTGATTATCTTTAATCTACTGTGAAAATAATAATTTATTTTAGATTATAAAAAAAGTATATTTAAAAATTATTATGGAATCTACTCTCTTAAGAATTTATAGTTCTTTATTAACTTTCTAGGATAACAATCCGGAGGAGAAGCACTACAAAGTTTTCGAAGCATGTTGGACTTACCACTTGTGTGCCTATTTTTTCTCAAAGGTCATTTTCATATATTTTCGACAAAACTGAAGACTTGGTTTTCCTCTTCAAAATATATATCAAAGTCAAATTCATGCATTTTTAGACTAGCAATTTCCAAAAAAAATTGAAATCAGATTTCTCAAAATATATCTTGGAACCTAAAAAGAAGGGAAAAATAAATCATTAGCGTTCATGGAACATATTATTAGTGCATCTCTTTTCCATTTTTTCCATCCTTTCCACATGCATTTAATTAACGAGTGGTTATGATGATGAATCTATCTAACGTTTAGAAGTTCCCGAATTTGCTTGAGGAACATAGCAGCTAACACATGACATCAACTATAAAAATATATATCAGGTGTGTTTATTTCATGAAAAACAAATGATTCGGAAAACATTTTTCTAAAATGATTGTTTATATCACTTTACAAAAAATAATTAATGAAAGATATTTTCATTGTTTACAAAAATATTTAGAAATAAATTATTGTTGATAATGAAAATATTTTTCATGAACTACTTAGTTGATTATTTGGAAAATATTTTTCAAATTATTCATTTTCCACAAAAGAAACAAGTCTTCAGTAGATCTGGTTGATGAGCTTGTAGAGAACTTTTAGTATATGGCAATGTACGTCATGATCTTTGATTAGCAATCAATCCGATGAGTCATAAAATATCTTGAACAAAGTTGGAATTAGTAAAATATAAAATGAAACATCCAGACAAGATCTTCTGCAACATTTATAGATCATACATTTCCGCACTTCTAATCTTCAAAATATATCAAACTAGATCGAAGCATGTCAAAGTCATGTTGCTTGTTCATGTGTTCCCTTCCTTTTTTTTTCATACCTAAAGATGGATGTAACATAATGTCATGAATATCTCCATAGATTCTGAATACGTGAGATGGCATAAACTTGTAGAGGAATTTTAACCTATGATACTTCCTTCATTATTCGCTCAAAGAACTCAATTTCATGCAACATTTTGCGATTCCCTTTTTGAGACACTTCCAGCTTAAATCTTCCTTTCGAGGACGTACAAAGGAGATTTCTCTTTTTTCAAACTATACAAGTGATTTTAGAGTCATCCATCTTTTCGAATTTAACCTTTCAAACTTTGAAAAGAGAGAGGAGAGGAAATTGAGATTTCCTTTTCATGTAATACGTCTTCAAAGTTATTTCTCGAATGAAAAAGCGCTGAATATGTCGGTTGTCTTCTTCTATGTGCATGTGCTGTTGTGGTATGATATCGGCAAAAGTAGGGGTGTTAACGGTTTAGTTCGATTTAGATTTTTAGGAAATTCGAACTGAACCAAACTGATAAGGTGAGTATTTGACCCAATCACAAATTGAGATGGAAGTGAGAAGAAGAAGAGATATCGTGCAGGAAAAATTGTATGCTATACACTACATTAATGTATTCTCGATGTACAAGAGGATCAATATATAATACAAAAAATTCAATAAAAAGGAAAGGAGAGAAGGATACGTGGAGTGCTAAAACTTGGCATGGGGGACACTTAAGTGCCAAAAGTTAGGAAAGTGACACTTAAGTGTCAAAATTGAAGCAAAATGAATCAATTAAGTGACAAGCAACAAAACAATCCGGCCAAAATACTAATATGGCGATTGTTTAGTAAGGCAAGTGCAAAATGATGTCGTTTTGCATGCTAATGTGGCTATATAAATGCAAAAATGATGTAGTTTTGTTGTTGATGTAGGTAAATAATTAATATAAAATTAAAACTAAATTTGAAACCAAATATATATATATATATATAAAAGGGAAGGAAGAAAGCCTCGCTGTTGCCGCCTCCCTGTTGTTGTCGAGAAGGACCGGTGACGATGGGGGGAAGGTTGGCCGGGGTCGCCTATCACACCTTGAACCCTGAGTACATGAACATCCATTGGCGGTCGATTAAAAATGCGATGTCCCAGAACGTGTCGCCAACCCATTCTGTTTATCTTTCGATTATACGCATGCGGAAACGACTAAATTAAACACCCAATCAATCAACAATAACATGGATAATCCGAGAATTTAGGTTTTTCTAAGTGTGCATTAAAGAATTTAGGTTTCGATAGTTCCCATAAAATAGCGAGTTGACCAATATGAAACCGAAGTACCTAGGGACAATCCGAGAATTTTCTTCACTTTTAAGGAATTAATTGGAATACTCTCCATGAAAGTTGTAGAGCATATTATTAGGGATAACATATCAAATTTGAGAACAATTGGTCGAGATTTCCATAGTGAAACGATCTTTCTTTAGTAGGCACTCAATCTAGAAATTGCTACGGAATTTAGGGGTTGATACAGCAAGTTGCTTCTTTTTTTACGGTGAGGAATAGGCTTAAGTTCCTCCACAGAAAATGTTAATCTACATCTCTTCTACAACATAGTATAATTTCATAATTTTTCAACAAGATTTGATGCACTTTTTGCTTCTGTGTTTAAAACTGCTCGAATCAATCTATGTTCTGTCTTGGTCGGAAATGGTGCATTTGATGGTACCCTCTTGTTTATTATTCTAGTGACTTTTAGTAGGTCTAATAGTCTTTCATTAGTTGATCCATAAATATGTATTTTCTATATTCGAAGTGAGACCATAGAGTGGTTGCAAATTGTGTCACATGAGGGCACTAAGTGTGGCATGTTTTGAGATAATCTGTATGTGCATGGAATTTATACCTTGAAGTGGCATATGTGCACCTAAATAGATATGCATGCTATTGCGATGATGTGATTCAAAAGTGTGATGCTTGAAATGTGTGAAATAAAATTAGTAAAGAGATTTCCATTGGTCTTGAGATACCAGTGATGCCCTAGGGAGTGGGATGCCTATGCTGTGTGATATATGATGCCTCAATTGAGTGAGATACCCGAATGCTTAGAGTGCAATGCCCTCGTGTGTGATTAGAGATACCTCTGTTGTGGGATATCGGGATGCCTCGAGTGAGATGTTCTACTGTGTGATCATGGGATGCCTTGGTTATGTAATATTGGGATGCTTTGGAATAAGATGCCCATTATAGTGATATTGTGGAAGTCCGGATGTGGGATTTTGAAAGTGACTCAATTTGGCAGACTTGTGATTTGGTGGATAAACTAATCGAGGGTGGATTTGATATGCACACTATAAAATGATTCAACTTGGCGTGTGAATTCGCTTGTTGTTGTTGCATTTCATCTTAGTTTTGGTTAGTAACATAAAGTATGTATGCATATTTAGCGAGTTTAGTATGAGATGGTTAATTATGCGACATCATAGTGTCTATTTAATCATACCTATGATAATTCTGTCTTAGTACGCATGAGCTATTTAGTTGTGTCTCTTACATTCTTTGGTAACTATGGATTGTGTAGTTTAAAACCTCATTATTTCTTTACTGGACATTGCTCATTCCTTTTTATTTTTTAGATCATTGGTATGGACATAGCCTACATAGACGTTTCCTTCCAAGACGTGCATGACCCCTATCGTGTTGACATACATAGGCTATGAAGCTACACTCTGAATGGACGACGAACATGTAAATTGGATTCCAATGAGATTTGTGGCATGGTTTATAAAGCATGAAGGGGAGCTATTTGGTCTTCTTTCAATTTGATGCTGGTGGACTTGAAGCCGAGGCGGGTGGTGCTTAGGCACCCAATTTGTGATGAAACTGGAGAAGACATCTTTTGTTTTTTGATAGACGTGGGCTAGTTTAGGGGGTAATGAAGTTAGGAACACCTTTACCCTTTTCCCTAGTTAAATACTTACATTTTTTTAGCATAAACTTGTAAATACACTATGTACATAGGCACAAAACTTGTAAATATTCCAAGTCAATGCATGTAAGCCTAAAACATTTCAACAGGAAAGGTAACAAAGTCCTTGATCTTTGTATGTGTTCTTAGTTGGATTTCACTAATGCTAAGTGATAGGATTGATACAATATGATCATATTCTAGAACAGTTTTGTAATATCCATGTTATATATGCTAACCAATTAGGTCGGAATACTTTAACAAGATAATTAAGTTGAACAAGTCCTGTCATGACACTAAATTATATAGTTTCTGCTTTCACCTAGTATGTGACATTGCTGGAACGTCACAAATTGTCCATGCTAAGATAGTCTAGTGCATTCAAATTGACCTAATTTGATGACACAACTCTTAGGCCAAAAATGGACTGAGGTCTAATATTGAAATTGGACCTTGATTCATGAAATTAAACCTTAGTCTCCTATGGGTCAATTTGAATTTCTTCAATTGAAGTTCAATAGCTCAATTTTCTTTTATTCAAGAGAGTGAAATTCCTCAAATTGGGAGGTTCTCAAGTGAATTTCTCAAAACGGATCTCAAATCTAGACTTATCTTAAGAAAAGGAGTAAAATACAAGTATCCATTTGCAAATCACAAAGGATCAATTCAAACCCCCTAATTAGGGCTAAAAAAGGTAATTCGCCTTTCGACATGACCATTCTCAAAATTGAGTGAACAAGTGAATAAGAAATAGTCCCTAGACTAAATGTCATCAAAGGAACTAGACCTAATTATAACTAAAACAAAATTAATTTGATTTTTAGTAGATTTTGAACCTAAAATTGAAAAATTCATAAAACACGGTTCTTAATCAATTTTTGCAAACTTTTTGACACTAAAGTTAAATTGACACCACAACAAAGTGCGTGTGGATTTTTTATTTTTCCAATTTTTTGGTCAAAGGTTTGATCGAGAGTCAATCATTTAGTTGACTTTTCCTAAAATATTGATTTTTTAGTCAAATATTTGAAATTTTAGAAAATTAACTAGGCTAAAATGAAATTGAAATCATTTGACATCTTTTTGTGCAAAAAGCCAACTTTTGACTCAGGATTGATTCTTAGTCAAAGAATTCACCAAAAAGTCAATCCAAGAGTCAACCGTTGATTTTTCAGTTTTTTTTTAATGAATAGAAAATCACTTAAAAATGGTTAAGCAACAAGAAGAAATTAAAAGCAACATTTTTTTTATTATCAAGAAATGGGCTCCATCGCAATCAAAAACCTTAATCTTGATTTTCACATTTTGTGGTGCATCAACTAAAAATCTTATGCTAACAACTAGCTTCAAGCTTAGCATATGGCCGAGCTCCTAGCATAGTCCATGGTCCTTGCTACTAGGTCCAAGGCCTAGTCCAAGGCCAGCCTATGGCTTGGCAAGAGGCCTAGTTCATGGTTTGACACTTGTCTTAACGGTGGGGTGGCCGAGCTAATTCGAGAACTATCTAGGTTTGGTCCATGATCCATTACAAGGGGCCTATGGCTAATTCGTGATTGGTCCATGGTCGAGCATACTTGGTCTATGGTCACTCTCATAATGTTGATTGCTTGGGATTGGTCAATTCATGACCAACACACGATCACATTAAATAGACTCATGGTCATCCACAATTGGTACATGATCAAGCAGAATCACTTGCAATCAAGAGATGATTGTTTTGTCAATGTGTGGTGGTATGTAATTGCTCCACAACCAACTCTTATGGTCGAGTAGCCATTCCATGCTCGAATAACTCAGGTCCACTTGCGTGGTCGCCAGATTGGTTCACAACCTATGAAGCACAGACACGTTGCCAAAGCTTTCATATCGTATCCAATAGAGGTGATTGGGTCTAGGGTGGGTAGGGTCTAGAACTAGACCAGGTACCCAACTCTATTATAATCAGTTATCCTTTTTTGGACTTTATACCTAACCCACCCTGTTTTTTTGGTCCAATTCCAAGGTTAACCTTGTTTTCATTAAAACCTGTTTTGCAATCTCTTGATATCCTATATGACTTTGAATTTTACATCAATACGCAAGAAAATAACGTAATCTTCATAATTTGTATCAAAATATTAAGCACTTGTAATAAATAAATACATGAACTTTTTGACTAAACGAAAAATTAAGGATCCACGGGGCTAGTTATAATAAATAAAATCATAAGGCAAAGAATTAGCAACAAATATGGATTTAATATTGGTCTTCTTCTTACAATTATCACATGAAACTACTCATTTATGCAAGCATAAATCCTCCTACAAAAGAGAAATTAGGTGAGCCAATTTACATGATACACAAGAATTTGGTGGCAATGAACACCATCCATCCGTTAGATAGTGTAAGAGGGAGCCAATGAGGGAAGGAAGCAAGTGGGGAAGAGGAACGACGAAGAAGGAGTGCCATGCGTGTTTGAGAGAGCCAAGAGGAAAAAATGCCATGTGATTGCGGGAGTAAGAATAGAAATAAAGGGGGGGAAATAGAGTTTTGGACCTATGCTTACAAAACTAGTTCCCAAACCCATTCCAAAACCGGTTCGGGAACTGATTCCTGGGTGATAATCAATGGGACCCAGTTCCCGAATCGGTTTAAACCGGTTCTGAATTTTGGCAACCTATTCCCGGACTAGTTTCAATAAGAACTGGTTTCCAATCTTATTTTCTAGGTGGGCCGGTCTGGTTCTTGGGTATACTCGGTCCGGTTGCACACCCCTAGTGTCGAGACACTCCAACATGCTCAGACATGCGGTCAACATGTGTTCAATTTTCTGACACGTGGTCAACTCTTCTCAACACATTTTGACATGCATGTTCATAAAATAGAATCGTTGAAGAAGATGATGGAGGGTGGAAGCAAGGGCAAGAGAGTGGAGACAAGGCTGCAAGCGATGGCGAGGGAGGGCTAAAGGAAGAGTAGAGACCCAAGTGACCCAAAGGGTCACGACTGCGATGGAGGGCTAGCAGCGAGGCTACAGTTGCAAAGGAGGAAGCATCAAAGGCAAGGCAGCAAGTGATTGCGATGACTGATAAGGTGACCAAGAGAGAGTAGAGATCAAGAGGAAGAGGGTCATTTGAGGAGGAGGAGGAGGAGGCTATAGCTAGGGTTTTTGAGGAAGAAAGCTCAAAAAAAAAAAAAATAGGATTTTGCTGGTACTTTGTCATGGTTTTTTCTTTCCGTAGGGTGGGTGGACGAGAAGGTGACTTCAATTTTTAATAAAGGGAGTGAAACCTGACAGGTGGTTAGGGGGAGGGGGAAGGAAGAAACGAGGAAAGATATGAGGGAGTGAAATAAATTTGGATGTGACGGCTAGGGTGGACCTCGAGGGGAGGAGAAAAATAAATAAAGGAGGCTACAAAGTGATTTTGGAAAATAAACATACTAATTGTTGAATAATGATAATTTTTTTTTTATCATTGTAGAAGATCATAGATTTATTGAAATAAGTTAATTCTAATTTTTTGTTAGTCATTAGTTTCATCAATAACTTTTGTTAGAGTTAAAAATATGTCCCCAAACATGGATACGCATTAACTATGAATATGTCTTTCGAATTTCCTATTAATAGATTTATTCATATTATTAGTATAAATTCATCATAGGCTCTTTTGTTATTATTTATTTAATTGTGAATTTAAATCAAATTAATTAAAATAAAAATATTCATTTAATATATAGTGTGTCACAATGTATCGGAATTTTTTATTTTTAACAAATGACGAGTTGCCGTGTCGTGTTATGTTGTATCACGTGTCCATGTCTCATGTTAATGCTACTTAGTTCACAACCGATTCATGGTCAATTCTTTGATCGTATCATGACTAATCCCTTGGTCACTCTTCTGATCTGGCCAATCGGTCTAGGATTGATTCTTGGAGTAGTTCATGGCCAATCCTCACCATTGGCATACCAAACTCATAGCCAATTGTCATGAGATCGGAAGTCATGGATGTTACAAGGACACAAGTTTCATATCAAATTGGGAACGAAAACCAAAAATATATAATTTTGGTTGATTTCCTTCATCATTAGTTCAAAATCTTTAACTATTTTTTTTTTTTTGCCGGTCTTACTCTATTCTTATGCTAACTCTCACTTTCAAACTTTTTCCCCGCCTTCTTGCAGAGCATGATGGTTAAAACCCACTCTTGAAACGAAATCGTCCCCACCCCAACCCTCCTTAAGAAGGTGGGGATTCAAACCCTCCACCCCCCTTCCATGTTGAAAGTCTCGAAATCATTCAATGAAGTCACAAAAATCTCTTCCTTTATTTATGCTTCACAGGTGCTGCAAATGACTTAGCAATTTTTGCTAAAGGTGCATTAACAGCACCAAAGAACTGTAGAATCAAGTCCTTTTGATATCAAACAATTCAAATGGCTTAGACTCCTTCAAGCATACTGCCCCCACTTTGTCCTTTTCATGTTCTCAAGTTATATTTTTCCCGTTGGTAAAGAGAAGATCTATGTTACATCTATTTCCTCAACAAGCATAAATGTGGGGTTTCTAAATTATCTGCCTTTTTGTTTCAAAAAGCGGGATTCATAATCAAGACAACCGTGGTGAAGGGTTGCACTGAGTATCTAGGAGTATGTAATGCTAGAGGCAATGATTGCGAGTGAAGGTGCTATGCATAGTTTGGGGTCTCAGCGCACCTGCAACACCTCCATGTGTCCTCGTGCATCTATTCTTGCCCTCCAAGAGCTTAACTACAATGGCAGACAAGTACTTGCCTTGGATGTCTAGGTTGCGATAGCAACATTGAAACAAGTGCTTGTCCCAGCTTGCAAGAATGTTATTTCGTAGTTTCCGGAAGCTCTTTGCAATTAACTACAAAACAATGATAAGTCATGGCTAATTGACAATCCGGTTGATGAGTACATTGTGTCCTTTCATAGTTTCATGGTTATTTACATTTAACTTGTGTGCTATCTAGTATTATTTCCTTATCTAAATATTACCATGATAAAAGTCAATCCTTCCCACATTGTTGGAGATTAATCAAGCTCCAATATGGATTATTTCTGTTAACTCTTGCAACTCTAAATTGCTCTAATGAAATCAACTTCGGTTAAATTCCTCCCACGTTGTAATACTTGCAATGGTCGATTTTTATCACTTAACAATCACATATTTCTCAAGGACTCAAAACAAATGACGACTTTCTGTTGACCCAAAAAAAAAATCAATTGAATTTTCATTAAATCAAGAAAAATTTGGGTCCGTTCTTATTAACCAAAAAAAAAAAGAAGAAGAAAAAACAGCCAATTCTAGCCAATAGAATTGTTTAATGAATGGGCTGATCTCACCATGACCATGGCATATCCATGTGGAAACTCAGAAATTGCCTCTAAACAAACTGCTGGACTAGCGTCCAATATCTACTACTTGAACTTTAATTAACCAGTGGGGTTTACCTCAGTGGTCACTCTTCCAACTTGGAAGGGGGAGGTGAGGGGTTCGAATCCCCACATTCTCAGGGGGGTCGGGGTGGGGACGAATTAGTTTCAGAAGTGGATTTTGACTCCCACGCCTGCAAAAAGCAGGGACAAAAGTCTGAGAATGAGAATTAAAATAGGAGTAGAATAGGACCGACAAAAAAAAAAACTTTAATTGGTTTAATTAATGAGGTGCTAAGAACAACTTCCAATTCTACCTCTTTTAATTCAATAGTAAACCGACCAAAAAAAAAAAATAGTAAATGCAATTGATATCTCAAGCATCAAGACCCAACGCCAACTTTAATCAAAATCATTTTCTTTCACCTATATATAAAGATCACATCTCCAAGATATCACAAACAAGAACCTACAAAAAAAAAAAAAAAAAAACCTATAGATTTTCTTTCATATTCTTTTTTTTTTTTGGTCGAACAATTTTCTTTCAAATTCGTTTGATCATCTTTGTTTTTATTTTTTTTTATTTTCTAAAAAACCCCATTCTCCCCTTCTTCTTCGTTCTTCTTCTTCTATGGCCTTCAGGTTATTTGCCACTGCTCTACCGAAGCCTTTGCCAGACTTCCCGATGACCAAACTTGGCCAATCAATATGTCGCTCCCCCCATTCTGTGCTTGCCATTTCGTCAATCTCCGTTGTCTCCCCAAGGGATTGTCTGCCATGGAGGTTGCGGAGCATGGAGGCCAGGGCCAAGGAGGTCAAGGTTGCGCTTCACGGCGACCTCAATCTCCATTGCCACGGGAGAGAGAGAGAGAGAGAGAGAGAGAGAGAGAGAGAGAGAGAGAGAGAGAGAGAGAGAAGGGTAGAGATGTGAAGCGCAGGAGACCGATCGGTGAGGGTGATGGTAAACGCTTATGGAACAACGAAGGTGGGGGCTCCTCGTCTTACTGCGGTTGCTAGGTTTGGACTTGCAGAGTAAGTAATGAAGATGAATAAAGATCAAAGGAGAGAGAAAGAAGTGAAAAAAAATCAAAGGTAAGAGATTATAAATTATGCCTATGAATGCAAGGATATATTAGATAACATACACAAATATACGTATATATACCTTTTGATCTTTCGCAAGCATTTTATTTTGACCATATATATGTATTTATATTCATGAAAATAGAATAATCTAGTTCTCCTTTAATTGGTAGAGCACTCGTATTTTTATGAAGTTGTTTCATTCAACATATAAGCCGAAAGGATTAGGAAATCTCCACGTGGATACACTGCAATCTATGTATAAAGCATCCACTAATTTATTTTCCGAAAATTATCAACAAAGAACAACCTTTACAAGATTTATAATTGATACCAGTTTTAATTAATGCGTTTGGTTTGATTGTATCTTTACCATGTGTCATTATATTATAGTTCATGTATTTTGACTGCACAATTTTGATTTAATGTGGTAAATCGATTATGAAAATTTTGATTTATTTTTATACCACTACTAAAAGATATTTTCTGAAAAAAATTAAAAATATGATAAAGTTAAATACATTAACAATAACTAAACATCCATTATATACCATGCCAATTTACAACTAAAAAAACTTCCTTAATGATCATTATTTGGAATGTTATCTTTGCTTGATTATATTGAATAATTAGTCATTGACAAAAAAGTTGTTGCAATTTTAATTGCATTATAAGATAACCCATTCAAAATATTTGCAAATATAATTACTTTTGTGCCAATTCTAAGTGCATCAAGATTTCCATATAACCATTAAAGAAGAAGAAATATGATTTTCAAATCAGGAACGTAGTGCGATAGGAGCAAGTTGCATTGGCAACTTAAAAAAATATTCTCCATTTAGCTACTTAACTGCCCTTTTCAAAAATTACTCTCTTGTAAAAGATATATTAGCTAAATCAAACAAATACCATCTAATAATTTTGAATGTTATAATGCAAAAGACTCAAACCCTAGAATTGGCCATGAAGTTAATTTTTACGTTTCTGAATCCTCTAGCCTCTCTTGTGGAGAAGAGAGACAGCAATTTCTTATCAAAAGGGAGAAGAAAAAGAAAACAGAGATAAGAAACCAAGAGAAGAAAAAAAAAAGATAATAAATAATCTTAAATTAGGACTAGACCCCAAATTTCACCTTAGACTTGTTTTGCAAACAGATTGTGGTCCTAATGCGTGTCTGATCATATTTCCTTCATCATTATTCCAAAATCTTTAATTGCTCGAAAATCTTGAAATCATTATAATGAAGACACAAATAACTATTCTTAATTTATGCTCCACAGGTGCTATAAATAACTTAGCAACTATAGATAAAGATGCATTAGTAGCTTCATAGAACTATTGAATAAAGTCATTTCACTATCAAAACAATTCAAATAGCTAGACTTCTCCAAGCATATTGCCTCCTCCTCATCTTTTTTGTGCTCACAGGTTATATTCTTCCCTTTCAGAGAATAGAGAAATCCATGTTACATCTACTTTCTCATTAGGCATGAATGTGGTACCATAAATTATTTACTTTTTTGTTCAAAAAGTGGGATTGATGATGAAGACAACTACGACGAAGGATTGCATTGAAGATCTAGGAGTATGTAATGCTGAAGGTGATGATTGTGAGCGACGTTGCTATGCAAAGCATGGTCCAGGGTCTCAAGGCACCTCCGACACCTCCATCAGTCCTCCATTATGTTCTTGCATCTATTCGTGCTCTCCAAATGCTTAATCGCAAGGATAGATAAGTACTTGCCATGGATGTCAAGATTGCAATAGCTGTTGGATATATTATTAATATAGTCCAAAATAATATGTTCACATACAAGCCAAATAGGTAAAAGCATGGTTATTTGGGTCCATATGGGCCGAAGCCCAATAACGTGCATATAAAAACTCTAAGGTTTCCCTATTTGGAGGTAACACTGTTGAGTGTTCCAAACTTGACGTCTCTTGGTGTAATACTTCAAGCAACTCCTTCTTCTCTCTCAAACCTATTACCTCAAACAATCTTGAAGCATTAGGTTCATGTGTCGGATTTGAGTGAGTAAAGTGTGTTCTTGAAGATTTCATCACGACGAACTCATGGCTGTAATTTACTTTCGATTTCGACGGTGATATTGGCCGGGATCTGAGTTTGAAGATTCGGGTGACCGAAATCTTTGATTCAAAAACCCAAAAATTATAGCCAATTTAAGAGGGTGAAACCTCTTGGGCTTTGATCTACTCGTCGCTACGAACGTTTTGAGTGGTCACTCGCGTCAATCGGAGGTCGGACGAAGAAGTTACGGCACCCGGAAGTTTCCATCTGAATTTCTAGCGAATTTTGGGGACGAAATTTCTAGCGAATTTCGGGGGGCGAAATTTTTCAGCGTGTTTCAGCGACAAGGGCAGTCCATCTTAAGGTTTTTGGGCGCTCCAGATCCGTTTTTGGGGTTTATTTTGGGAAATTCCATCTCTACAGAGCGGTTTGATCAAGGTTAGGGGAGTTATTCAACTTTGTTGCTCTGAGGACTTCAAGGTGCACTCTTTCTAACACTTTGCTTTGATTAAAATGGCAAAGTGTAGTTCCTATGATATTATAATGTTGCAATCTTTTGATGTTACTGAATTTCATGGCTGGAAATTAAATGTTCAATTTGGCATGAAAGAACGTGACATATTCTATACTGTATTGAGCGATTTTACATCTACCACTGAAGATGTAAATGAATATCAATGGAACAAAGATGAGGATTTTTGTAGAGATTACTTGTTGAACTCTCTAAATCCTAATTTGGCTATGACTTATAGTGAGTATAAGACAGCGAAAAAGATATGGGATCACTTGAACGTTCAATTCCAAAAACAAGAGGGGTTATCTAAAACCCTCCTAGTGGAGAAATTTTTTGACTTTAAATTCACTATGAATTCAAGCATCACCTATTAGTTAGTTGAATTTGAGAACATGAGGAACAAGTTGAAAAATGATAATTCTGATATGTCCAATAATCTCTTTGTTGGTCTTGTGTTGAACAAACTGCCAACTGAATGGAGTTCTTTCAAGACTGAAATGCACAGACTGAAGGTACAGATGGGATTGGATGAATTAAAGAGGTATATTCACATTGAGGATCAAAATATCACTAGGAAGAGTTTGGAACAAGTGAGACAACAAAAGTCAGTTGCCAACTTAGGTTCACACTCCAATAAACCTCGAGAAAAAGTCTAAGTCACCAAAAGGTGAATCCTCTTTACAGTTAGAGGCCAAAAAGACTATCTTCCAAAAGAAGAAGAAGGGCAAGTGCCATAGCTGTGGAAAGTGGGGTCCTTTGGGCAGCGAGTGTAAGTTGCCAAGGAAGCCAAAGAACGACACACCACATAATGAGGCCAATGTGCTAATTAGAGGATCTGAGCCTCGAGCTTTTATTGGAATGATGAAGAATGGAAAGGCCAACATCTCTTCTAAGTGGTGGTTGGACAGTGGCGCTACTTGTCATGCTACAAATGACAAGAATTTACTCACTGAGGTCACAGAAGTGAAAGACACAGTGGAAAATTGCAATGGTGGTGAGGCAAAGGTGACTCATGCTAGAACTGCAAATTTGGTGCTTTCTTCGGGTAAATTACTAACTCGAAACATGTTAGAGTAGTACCTTTACTTAAGAAGAATTTGATATCTATGAGTTTACTTGATAAAGCTGGTATGTCTTTTTCAACTATGAATGGTAGAGTAACTTTATCTGTTAATTCATATTATTTTGGTTGTGCATTCATGGTTAATGGTATGTATAGGTTGAGTTTAAATGCTGATAGCATAAACCATGTGAATTCTACTTTGATTGATCCAAAGTTGCTACACAATAGACTTGGACATGTGAATTACAGGAAAACGCAACATTTAGCTAAAACTCATAACATTCCATTAGATACTTCTATTCGATTTGATAAGTGTGAAGTGTGTGCACAGGCTAAAATCACTAGAAAACCCTTTGAATTGGTTTCTAAAAGCACACAACTTCTTGAGCTAATACATTCTGACATTTGTGATTTTAGAAATTACATTACTAAAGGTGGTCGGAAATATCTAATAACATTCATAGACGATTTTTCTAGATATTGTCATGTCTATTTGTTGAAATCAAAAGATGAGGCATTTGAAAAATTTAAGATTTTCAAGTCTAGAGTAGAAAGTCAACTCAACTTGAAAATTAAGATGCTTAGGAGTGATAGAGGAGGAGAATATACTATGTCAAGGTTCAAGGAATTTTGTGCTTTAGAAGGTATAATACTTGAAACCACTGCTCCTTATTCACCCCAATCAAATGGTGTTGCAGGACGTAAGAATAGAACGTTAATTGAAATGTTAAACTCTATGTTACTTATAGCTGGCATGCCTTCCTCCTGCGGGGAGAAGCGAGTTCTAAGCGCTAATCACATCTTGAACAAAGTTGCCGCACTCTAAGTTCTCCATGACACCTTATGAGATATGGCATAAGCGCCCTTGTAGATATGATACTCTTAAGACTTGGGTTGTATTGCTTATGTAAGTATACCAGATCCTAAAAAACCTAAGGTGGGATCTAGAACTATTACTTGTATATATCTAGGTAGTACAGAAGATAGCGCTGCAAATAGGTTTTTAGATCTATCTACTAACACAGTGATAGAATTTAGAGATGCAGTGTTCTTTGAAAACAAGTTTATCAGAGATCAAGGCTTGAATGTTTCTGGATCTACAGTTATGATTTCAAAATCTCCTGTAGAATCTGAAGCAAGCCCTTCTGACACTAATTCCACACAGTTGGCTATTGAACCAATTCCAGTTAGAGTATCTACAAGAGAGAGAATTCCCAAAAGTTTTGGTGAAGACTTTGTTGCTTACCATCTTGAGGATGATCCATTCTCCTATCGGAAGCAATGAGATCTAGGGAATCTCTACGTGGGCAGAAGCCATAGATGATGAAATGAGCTCTGTTGCAGAATCACACTTGGCAGCTTGTAAATTTGCCAAAAGGGGCTAAAGCTATAGGCTGTAAATGGGTGTTGAAGACGAAACTGAATAGTGATGGATCAATAGCCAGATACAAAGCACGCTTAGTAGCTAAAGGTTATAAACAACAGAGTGGAATAGACTATTTTGATGTCTATTCACTTGTGTGTCATCTATCAACTATAAGAATTCTTCTTGCTTTGGCATCTATTGAACACTTTGTAGTTCATCAAATGGATGTAAAAACAGCTTTCTTAAATGGGGATTTAAATGAAGAAATTTATATGGAACAACCAGAAGGATATGTTATGAAAGGTCTTGAGGATAAAGTTTGTAAATTAAATAAATCTCTATATGGTCTTAAACAAGCATCTAAGATGTGGCATCTTAAATTTGATGAAATGGTAAAGAGTTATAGCTTTCAGTCTAGTTATTCAAATAAATGCCTTTACCATCGTTCTATGTCAAATAAGATAGTCATCATTTGCTTGTATGTTGATGACATGTTAATTCTTGGTTCCGATCATTCTGTAGTGAGTGACGTGAAAGCTACTTTAGCTAAAGAATTTGACATGAAAGATCTTGGTATTGCTAATACCATTCTTGGTATGAAAGTAAGCTTTGAACGGCAGGTCATCTCCCTTAGCCAGACTCATTATATTGAGCAGCTACTTTCTACTTGGGGATACGATAAGTGTAAACCGAGTGAGACACCATATGATTATAATAATAGACTGAGTCCTAATGAAGGGACCAGCGTGGATCGTTAAAGTACTCGAAACCGATTGGTAGTCTCATGTATGCTATGAGTTGCACTAGACCCGACATAGCCTTTACGGTTGGTATCTTGAGTCGTTTTACTAGTAATCCTAGTAAAGAGCATTGGGATGCCCTTAATAGGCTAATGAGATACCTTAAAGGTACTAAAGATTATGCTCTTTATTATTCTGGTTATCCTCCAATTGTGGATGGATATTCTGATGCCTCATGGTGCTCAGATATTGGAAATAGTAAGTCCACTAGTAGGTATGTATTCACTTTGGGTGGAGCTGCTATTACTTGGAAATCTAAACGATAGACTTGTATTGCATTGTCGTCTATGGAATCGGAACTTTTTGCTTTAGCCTCAGCCGGTGAAGAGGCAGAGTGCATAAAGAATCTGATTATGGATATTCCTTTGACTCGGCTAAAGATTAATTCTTTAAGCCTATTTTGTGATAATCAAGCAGCTGTCCAAGTCGTCAATAATACTCTCTTTAATTCAAAGAGAAGACATGTGAGACTGAGACATGCGTTGTTGAATTATCTGAGAGAACAAGGGATTATCACCTTGATCGATGTGAGATCGAAGGATAACATAGCCGATGCTCTCATCAAAGGTATGCCTAAAGATCGATTATTCAAAACAATGGGGGAACTGGGGTTAAAGACTATATAGGCAAGTCTCAACTACCATTTACTTACCTGTGTTTTGAATTATCAAATATTCCTTTATTGGCTACAATGATAAGCACGTTTATATGTTTCATCGATGTTCACGATTCTTGACTATTTGAAGAGGGTGAGTTGTCTCATTCCAAATTTGATGAAGATGACTTTAACCTAATTCAAATGTTCTATCTGAAAAATTGTGTCATTCCAAACTTGATGATACAATTCAACTAGATTGGACTATCCTTTTTGGTTAAATGATCTCATTCCAAACTTGATGCTAGATTATTTGACTTTAAGGAATCAGTAATTGTGACATTCCAAATTGAAACATGGAAACAATTGTTTACATAAGAAGCCTATTTGTCTTGTTCTTAATTAAAACTTGATATTACATGACTAGGTTGTTGTAAGTGACTTGACTATTGGTCTTGTTCTTTGAAACTAGACAATAGTTATTCTCCTACAAATAAACTTAAGTTGATGGCTCTTTGTAAATCACATTGTTTAGGTC
Source organism: Eucalyptus leucophloia subsp. euroa (assembly GCA_017140325.1). NCBI lineage: Eukaryota > Viridiplantae > Streptophyta > Magnoliopsida > Myrtales > Myrtaceae > Eucalyptus > Eucalyptus leucophloia. Next base: position 30,916,154 of record CM029470.1, read on the forward strand.
TTGTTCATAATTTATGAAACTGGCTTGATGCTTATGACATGATATTATGATGCTTTATTACATCAATATATGTTCTTCTCCGCCGGATGGAATGGTGCTAAGTTTTTATTCAATCGATTGAATTCATGATAATATGAAATTCATATTTGACATTCTATAGGGGATGGCAGAAATGGAGGAGAGCTTAATGAGTGGGATCCTGACCAGGATGACCTACTTGATGAATGAATATATATCACTTAGAGCGTGTGGGGACTTGACAGTTTACCTGCTATTGTCTATTTTGATGAAGTCCATTTACTTGAGACTTGCATTTTGCTATTTCTATTTTGTGGACATTATTATGCTTGTTTCTTATATTTGTAAGGCCTTAGACTATTTTGACTGGCCTACTTATACTTGATTAATATGCATATATTGGTTGTGAACTGAATCTAAGAATTATTTTGGGATTTGAATTTTAATCTCGGAATAGATTCATGATAAGAATGATTCACTTATTTAGTTTGCACATGATGATTTAGTTTAATACTTTACTGCTGGAATACTCTTTGACCGATCCGAGTTGATTGTCTTGGACTGAATGTGGATGATTCATGTTTGTTTGAACATTACACTGACCAACTTATTGGATTGTGCTGTATGGTGAACACAGGAGGAGATTGTTGGATATATTATTAATATAGTCCAAAATAATATGTTCACATACAAGCTCAATAGGTAAAAGTATGGTTATTTGGGTCCATATGGGCCAAAGCCCAATAACGTGCATATAAAAACTCTAGGGTTTCCTACGCTGGAGGTAACACTGTTGAGCGTTCCAAACTTGACGTCTCTTGGTGTAATACTTCAAGCAACTACTTTTTCTCTCTCAAACCTATTCCTCCAACAATAGCAACATCGACACAAGTGGTTGTCACAACTTGCATGAATGTTATTTCACAATTTCTAAAAGCCCTATGATATTATTTGCATATATACATATACTTGTAGATGTTATCCTTATGCTCACAGGCACACTCTTTTATTTAGTTTTTTTTTTTTTTCACTTCTTTCTCTCCGTTTGGTCTCTATTCTTCTTCATTACTTCATCTGTGAGTCTAAACCCAGCAACAAAAGTAAGACGAGGAGTCCCAAACTTCGCAGCTCCGTAAGCCAATGCTCTGTTGCCTTCGCGAACCAATCTCCTCCGCTGCACATCTCTCCCCTTTTCTCTCTCTCCCATGGCCATGGAGGTCAAGGTCATGACCCGTAGCCGTCAAGGGTGACCTTAACCTCCATTGCCTCGACGTCCATGTCCCGTGACCTCCATGGCCATCATTTCCCTGGAGAGATGGATGAGAGTGATGAAGTAGCAAGCACAGAGAGGGGGAGAGAGACGCACTGATAGGCCAAGTTTGGTCATTGGGAAGTCTGGCAATGGCTTTGTTAGAGCTGTGGCAAACAACCTGAAGGCGAGAGAAGAAGAAGAACGAGGAATAAAGGGAAGGATGGAGGTTTTTAGCTTCTTTTTTATGTTTTTTTTTTTTGGTAATAGGTAAGATGTATTATAACTTTTGAACCAAGGAGCTATACAAAAAGCACAGCAACACAACCGACTCCAAGAGAACATACACTCAACTAGACACAGGTGTCAAGATGAGTGGATGGGAGATGGGAAGAGCTGCAAAGAGGAAGAAACAAGCAGCAGAGACAAACACCAAAAACAAAGTGGCGAGAACAAAAGCAGAAAAGAAAGGCCAAACCTTGCGGCCAAAGGGAAAGAAGGGATCCATCCCAAAAAGAGAAACCGACACACTGAAGAACAGAGGTCAGCCAGCGTTCTTTTTTATGTTTGTATGAGTTATAGTCAAAATACTGTATTAATTGTTGTTAGTGGGTATAATGTGCTAAAAAGGTGGGATCGTGAAAGATAATATTGTCAAAATACTGTATTAAGAAGTGCGGAAGTTAAAGGGAGAATGAAAAAAGCTTGTTACTTTTTTGTTTAATGTATTTTGGTTTTCAAACTTTCCTATTCCATACCGCCATGTCAACATCATTAAGTACGTCAATAACAAAAAGGCTTGATTGCACAACTTATACAAATTGAAGGACCAATTGCACGGTTGACATAAGTTATAGTTCTAAAAATATAATTACCACCCTGTAATTATTATTCCCGAGTGGCTATTATACTATTAGTAATGGTCATAATGGAATTTATTTTACAGTTTTGGGACTAGTACTTTGTAGTATATATGATAGTCATATGTAACAAGTTGCCCGATAGGAAAAAAATTATAGTAAGTTTTCCATTTTGTGGATGTATGATAATTTTTTTTTAAAATATTTGACTAATTACTTTCATCAAAAAAGCTAGATTACCAAGGTTTTTTTTTTCTTACATATTGCAGGCAAGAGTCTTTATAAAAAAGGAAAAAAGAAAAGAAGTGACCCTTATATACTTTCATGGGTCTCAATTACTTTTTTTCTTTCTCAAATATCCTCAAATACTTATATTACAATTATTATATGAATGGATAAATGTGTAGGCTAATAATTTTGTGTTATTTCTCCAATATTTTATTTTTACACATGGGATCTTTTGTATCTTACACTAACCTTCCAAGAAAAGCCCGAACCCTAAAATATCTTTCGCTTTCTATTTATATGTAATGCATTTATATCCATTGTGTATCTTTATCACTTTCTATCTATTATGTACTTTTCTCAGGTTTGTTGATTAAATATTGTTTTAATGGAATGATTTTGCCCCATCTTTCAAATTTTGATTTCTTATATACACGCCAGACGTGTTTCCCGTTTATTAATTTATCTTTAAACTACGACTACGCTAGTTGTACTCTAAAGCACGTCATTATTGTGAAAAATATATGATAATGATTCACACGCACCCACACAGAATGGGGGTCATGGTGAAGAATTTGGTGAAACAGCTAACAATAAACATTATTTGACTTTGTATCATAATTAGGGTTGTATCTTGATTAATTAGCTAAGCTAATGTAAAAATATAAATATGTACGACTTAGGATAAGCGAGACTTTCCTTAAACAGAGTAACAGTTGTAAGTATCTATGCGCCTTATCAGCACATTATCAGTTTGGATTCAATTGCTTGAAACAAAATTAGGGTGAAAGAAACCTATCCGAGAAATGCTCTCGTACGTGCATTGTGTTTGAATTTATCTTATTCCTCGAATGTACAACCCGCCGCTAAACATGAGTCATCTTTTATTCTTCATATACACAATTGTATTTACTTTCTAACATACATCACATTTTTAACCGGTCTTTTCTTAAATGGGTATTGTATCCAATCAACAATACTACGGTAATGAGCAATTAAGGAATATTTTATTCCTTCAAGTTGAAACATACCAAGTCCACTATGTAATTTCTGATCCTTTCTCATTAGAATCACACGAGCATTAAAAACCGAAAAAAATATCAATGCCAAAAATAATAATAATAATACAATAAACGGAAAGAAATAGCAAGCATACCAATAATAGCAACAATAAGGGATAAGAATTAGCAAGGGTATTGGCATTGACAGAGCCAAGGACCAGCACTATTATCGCAATACCCTCGGCCTTGACTGAACTTGGTGGCACATCGATCGCTGCAACACTGGTCCGTACAGGCGATGCTGCACAAACCCCCGCCACCATTGCACACTTTTGGCGGCGGCGGCGGTGTGGGACAATCGTAGTAGCAAGTGCAAAGTGGAGGCTTGAAGGTGTAGTCGCATCTTTGCTCCCACTCGTTGCCCTTCCCACATAGCCCTATCCCTTCACTGCAATATGCCTCCACCTTAGGCATCTCTATCATCCCGCCTTTCCTCCAAAAGAAAGAAAAAGAAAAAAAGGAAAACATGGTATCACTGTTAGAACCCTACAATATAAGGTTTGATTGAGAGCAGGAAATGCTTTTCAATGTCTTTGTCTCACCATGGTCATCAAGCAGAGACAAACCTGCAAGTAAAGGAGGACGATGAGAATGCAACACTTTCGGAAGACTTCGGCCATTATTTGTTTTCCACGGATTTGGCTTCAATTGCTTCTTATTTTGGTCGCAAAACAGCATCGCCCTCCACCTTAGATATTGCCATCGCCATAAATGTGCGGGCGATGCTGTTTTGCGACCAAAATAAGAAGCAATTGAAGCCTTTTTGTTATTGACGTAGTTAATGATGTTGACATGGCGGTATGGAATAGGAAAGTTTGAAAACCACATTAAACAAAAACAGTAACAAGCTTTTTTCATTCTCTCTTTAACTTCCGCACTTCTTAATACAGTATTTTGACAATATTATCTTTCATGATCCCACCTTTTTAGCACATTATACCTAGGGGTGTGCAAAAGAACCGGGATCCGTCCGAACCGCCCGGAACCGTATTGGAACCGCTTGGAACTGGTGGTTCTTGAGGGAATCGGTCCAGTTCCCAGTTCCATTTATGGGAACCCGTGGGTAGTGGTCCAGTTCCCAGTTCCATGAGCGGATCCGTCCACCCGCCCACCCGGACCGGACTGATTAATTTTTAATATAAAAAAATTACTAAAACAAACCCTAGATAGTAGCCTGTCTCTTTGTCTCTCTTTCTCTTTGGCTCTTATTGAAGTGTTCTTTAGTTTGGAGCTTCCGCAAACCAACCACCCTCGATGATTGTCTTCCTGTCCAGCAGCCGCCTCGAACCGGCCGCCGGTTGTCACAAAGCAGCTAGCTCCTCCGGCTCGCGGCGTTTTGCGGAGGATCGTGGTCTTGATCTCTTCGCTGCTGCTGCCACTTGCGCTCGTGCTCACTTCGCTGCTACGGTAGTCGGAGGCCAGGGAGAGGCACAACCGGAAGGCCATCCCTCTTGAGGATTACGCCATGACCCGTGAGTCTCCCAAGCACTCCCGTTTGTTTGTTTTTTTTTTTCTCATTCCTCGGTTTCTTGTTGCGTCGAGAGCGTGAATTTGATCGTGCTCTACTGTCGTGCGTGCCAGGAGATGTTGCTGATTCCCTTGTTTGTAGTTGGATGCGATTGTCGAAAGCGAATGCACCACCAAAACTGAATTCGAAGTTTTAGCTGGGTGTAATTTTATGAGTCAGTGTATGTGCCCGCAACGTCAACTTTATGTTTCCGATTCATGGGTGCGGAATGCGTTTTCTTTCCTTGCTAAATTCATGGGGTTCGTTGCTTCTTAATGCTGAATTTGTTCCGCAAAGCAAGTGAAAGCAGTTTGTTGATACGAAGATGAACCAGTTTCATGAATCCACTTGGGAATGGGACTGGACCGTGCAGTCCGGTTCCCGGGTGGATCCATGCAACAAACAAGTGGATCCCAGCTCCAATTTTTTGGAACCGGTCCTTAGTGGTTTCTGGTTCTAGGTCGGGAACCGCCCGCCCGGACCATGCACACCCCTACATTATACCACTGACAATAATTAATATAGTATTTTGACTATAACTCATACAAACATAAAAAAGAAGCTAAAAACCTCCATCCTTCCCTTTATTCCTCGTTCTTCTACTTCTCTCGCCTTCAGGTTGTTTGCCACGGCTCTGACAAAGCCATTGCCAGACTTCCCAATGACCAAACTTGGCCTATCAGTGCGTCTCTCTCCCCCTCTCTGTGCTTGCTGCTTCGTCACTCTCATCCATCTCTCCATGGAAATGATGGCCATAAAGGTCACGGACATGGACGTCGAGGCAATGGAGGTTGAGGTCACCCTTGACGGCTGCGGGTCATGACCTTGGCCTCCATGGCCATGGGAGAGAGAGAAAAGGGGAGAGATGTGCAGCGAAAAAAAAAAAAAAAAAACTAAATAAAAGAGATTAGAAATTGTGCTGTGAGCATAAGGATAACATATACAATTATATGTATATATACCTTCTAATATTTCCGCATGCATTTCAATTTAATCATATATATGTATATATTCATCAAAATAAAATAAATGATTTTTTCCTTTGATTGGTGAAGCACTCGTATCTTTGTGAGGGCATTTCATTTAACACATAAGCCAGAAAATATCACGAAATCTTCACGTGGACACAATGCAATCAATATATAAAGCATCCATTGATTTACTTTCCTAAAGTTATCAAGAAAGAACAACCTTTAAAAGATTAATAATCAGTACCAGTTCATCATTCCCTAATATATCACCATTATGTCTATATTGTTAGAACCAAAAGAATGACAATAAACTTTGGAAACTTGGAATAAAAACACTAGAAATTTGATAGAGAAATCTTTATTGAGAATGCTTTCTCTTATTTGTGTCTTCGTGGACTGTGGTTTGTAGCTTGATTTACAACTCACGACTTCTTCCTTTATATAGGAATCGGAGTTTACAAATGCCAACGATTACATAACAACCCACGAATTTAATGACTAAAACAAAACAGCCTCAGACATATAATCATAAACACAATCAAAACGTACAATAAAATAACATAAGTTTTCAATAACTTCCATTCTTCAAATCCATGTAGCCCATCATAAAGTTTGTATGGCTCCTTCAATGCTTGTAGGTTTCTCATCCAACAATCGTCATCCGATAATCAATTTTATTTTATTTCAACATATATTGCCATCGCTATAAATGTGCAGACGATGCTGTTTTGCGACCAAAGCAAGAAGCAATTGAAGCCAAATCCGTGGAAAACAAATAATGGCCGAAGTCTTCCGAAAGTGTTGCATTCTCATCGTCCTCCTTGTACTCGCAGGTTTGTCTCTCATCCTTTTGCTTGATGACCATGGTGAGACAAAGACATTGAAAAGCATTTCCTGCTCTCAATCAAACCTTATATTGTAGGGTTCTAACAGTGATAACATGTTTTCCTTTTTTCTCTTTTCTTTCTTTTGGAGGAAAGGCGGGATGATAGAGATGCCTAAGGTGGAGGCATATTGCAGTGAAGGGATAGGGCTATGTGGGAAGGGCAACGAGTGCGAGCAAAGATGCGACGCAAGGCACGGCCCAGGCTCGCAAGGATCGTGCGACAACACCATCAAACCTCCACTTTGCACTTGCTACTACGATTGTCCCGCGCCGCCGCCGCCGCCAAAAGTGTGCATTGGTGGCTTGGGTTTGTGCAGCAATGCCTGTACGAACCAGTGTTGCAGCAATCGATGTGCCAGCAAGTTCAGTCAAGGCCGAGGGTCTTGCGATAATAGTGCTGGTCTTTGGCTGTGTCAATGCCAATACCCTTGCTAATTCTTATCCCTTATTATTGTTATAATTAGTATACTTATTATTTTCTTCCGTTTCTAGCATTATTATTATTACTTTTGGTATTGATTTTTTTTTTTTGGGATTTTAATGATCGTGTGATTCTAATGAGAAAGGATCACAAATTACGTAGTGAACTTGGTATGCAATTTTTTTTTTCAATTTGAAGGAATAAAATATGCCTTAATTGCTCATTACCGTAGTACTGTTTTATTTTTTTTTTTGTTGACCGAGGATCCGCCGAAGCCTACCTTGTCAGTTTACCCCGATTTGAGGTCTCACGGGCCTCTGCTGCGGAGGCCCATGAGTAACTATACCTCGGGAGAAACTGGCCTAGTAACCCACCGTCGGGCTCCTCCGCTTTAATCGCTAACAACCCAGGATTTCGAATCCTTGATCTCCTTCGCTGGAGGAGAGATCTCAACCAACTATCCTGCCCACAAGTGGGTAGTATAGCTGATTGGATACAATACCCATTTAAGAAAAGACCGGTTAAAAATGTGATTTATGTTAGAAAGTAAATACAATTGTGTATATGAAGAATAAAAGATTATTACTCATGTTTAGCGGCGGGTTGTACATTCGAGGAATAAGATAAATTCAAACACAATGCACGTACGAGAGCATTTCTCGGATAGGTTTCTTTCACCCTAATTTTGTTTCAAGCAATAGGATCAAACTGATAATGTGCTGATAAGGCGCATAGATACTTATAACTGTTACTGTGTTTAATGAAAGTCTCGCTTAGCCTAAGTCGTACATATTTATATTTTTAGATTATCTTAGCTAATTACTCAAGATACAACCCTAATTATGATACCAAGTCAAATAATGTTTAGTGTTAGCTGTTTCACCAAATTCTTCATCATGACCCCCATTCTATGTGGGTGCATTTGAATCATTATCATATTGATTTTTCACAATAATGACGTGCTTTAGAATACAACTAGCGTAGTCGTAATTTAAAGATAAATAAATAAACGGGAAACACGTCTGGCGTGTATATAAGAAATCAAAATTTGAAAGATGAGGCAAAATCATTCTATTAAAACAATATTTAATCAACGAACCTGAGAAAAGTACATAATAGATAGAAAGTGATAAAGATACACAGTGGATATAAATGGATTACATATGAATAGAAAGTGAAAGATATTTTAGGGTTCGGGCTTTTCTTGGAAGGTTAGTGTAAGATACAAAAGATCCCAACTGTAAAAATAAAATATGTGAGAAATAACACAAAATTATTAGCCTACACATTTATCCATTCACAAAATAATTGTAATATAAGTATTTGAGGATATTCGAGAAAGAAAAAATGTAATTGAGACCCATGAAAGTATATACGGGTCAGTTCTTTTCTTTTTTCTTTTTTATAAAGACGCTTGCCTGCAATACGTAAGAAAAAAAAACCAAACCTTGGTAGTCTAGCTTTTTTGATGAAAGTAAATAGTCAAATATAAAAAAAGAAAAATACAATCATCATACAGCCACAAAATGCCAAACTTACTATAATTTTTTCTTGTAGGGCAACTTGTTACGTATCACCATCGTATATACTACAAAGTACTAGTCCCAAAACTGTAAAATGCATTCGATTATGACCATTACTAATAGTATAATAGCCACTCGGGAATAATAATTACAGGGTGGTAATTATATTTTTAGACCTATAACTTATGCCAATCGTGCAATCCGTCCTTCAATTTGTATAATTTGCGCAATCAAGCCTTTTGTTATTGACGTACTTAATGATGTTGACATGGCGGTATGGAATAGGAAAGTTTGAAAACCAAAATACATTAAACAAAGAAAGTAACAAGCTCTTTTCATTCTCCTTTTAACTTCCGCACTTCTTAATACATTATTTTGACTATATATATTTTTTTTTGATCCCACCTTTTTAGCACATTATACCCACTGACAACAATTAATACAGTATTTTGACTATAACTCATACAAACATAAAAAAGAAGATAAAAACCTCCATCCTTCCCTTTATTCCTCGTTCTTCTTCTTCTCTCGCCTTCAGGTTGTTTGCCACGGCTCTGACAAAGCCATTGCCAGACCTCCCAATGACCAAACTTGGCCTATCGGTGCGTCTCTCTCCCCCTCTCTGTGCTTGCTGCTTCGTCACTCTCATCCATCTCTCCATGGAAATGATGGCCATGGAGGTCACGGGACATGGACGTCAAGGCAATGGAGGTTGAGGTCACCCTTGATGGCTGCGGGTCATGACCTTGACCTTGACCTCCATGGCCATGGGAGAGAGAGAAAAGGGGAGAGATGTGCAGCGGAGGAGATTGGTCTGCGAAGGCAACGGAGCATTGGCTTTCGGAGCTGCGAAGTTGGGGACTCCTCGTCTTACTTTTTTTGCTGGGTTTAGACTCGCAGATGAAGTAATGAAGAAGAATAGAGACCAAAGGGAGAGAAAGAAGTGAAAACAAAAATAAATAGATAAAAGAGATTAGAAATTGTGCCTGTGAGCATAAGGATAACATATATATTTACCGTATATATACCTTGTAATCTTTCCGCATGCATTTCAATTTAATTATATATATGGATATATTCATCAAAATAGAATGATTGGATTTTTCCTTTGACTGGCAAAGCACTCGTCTCTTTGTGAGGGCATTTCATTTAACACATAGGCCATAAAAATATCACGAAATCTTCACGTGGACACAATGCAATCAATATATAAAGCATCTACTGATTTACTTTCCTATAATTATCAAGAAAGAACAACCTTTAAAAGGTTAATAATCAGTACCGGTTCGTTATTCCCTAATATATCACCATTATGTCTATATTGCCATCGCTATAAATGTGTGGGCGATGCTGTTTTGTGACCTAAATAAGAAGCAATTGAAGCCAAATCAGTGGAAAACAAATAATGGCCGAAGTCTTCCGAAAGTGTTGCCTTCTCATCGTCCTCCTTGTACTCGCAGGTTTGTCTGTCATCCTTTTGCTTGATGACCATGGTGAGACAGACATTGAAAAGCATTTCCTGCTCTCAATCAAACCTTGTATTGTAGGGTTCTAACAGTGATACCGTGTTTTCCTTTTTTTTCTTTTCTTTCTTTTGGAGGAAAGGCGGGGTGATAGAGATGCCTAAGGTAGAGGGATTTTGCAGTGAAGGGATAGGGCTATGTGGGAAGGGCAACGAGTGCGAGCAAAGATGCGACGCAAAACACGGCCCAGGCTCACAGGGATCGTGCGACTACATCATCAAGCCTCCGCTTTGCACTTGCTACTACGAGTGTGGCACACCGCCGCCGCTCCCAAAATTGTGCAATGGTGGCGGGGGTTTGTGCAGTTACTCCTGTGAGGACCAGTGTTGCAGCGATCGATGTGCCAGCAAGTTCAGTCAAGGCCGAGGGTATTGCGATGATAGTGCTGGTCCTTGGCTGTGTCAATGCCAATACCCTTGCTAATTCTTATCCCTTATTATTGCTATTATAAGTATACTTGCCATTTTTTATTTTTTTTTCGTTTCGAGTATTATTATTAGTATTATTGGTATTGATATTTATTTGGGTTTTTAATGCTCGTGTGATTGTAATGAGAAAGGATCAGAAGTTACATAGTGGACTTGGTATGCAATTTCTTTTTCAATTTGAAGGAATAAAATATGCCTTAATTGCTTATTACCGTAGTATTTGTTGATTGGATACAATACCGATTTAAGAAAAGACCAGTTAAAAATGTGATGTATGTTGGAAAGTGAATACAATTGTGTATATGAAGAATAAATGATGACCACTCATGTTTAGCGGCGTGTTGTACATTCGATGAATAAGATAAATTCAAACACAACGCACGTACGAGATCATTTCTCGGATAGGTTTCTTTCACCCTAATTTTGTTTCAAGCAATTGGATCCAAACTGATAATGTGCTGAAAAGGTGCATAGATACTTATAATTGTTACTGTGTTTAATGAAAGTTTCACTTATCCTAAGTCGTACATATTTATATTTTTAGATTATCTCAGCTAATTACTGAAGATACAACCCTTATTATGATACAAAGAGAAATAATGTTTGGTGTTAGCTGTTTTACCAAATTCTTCACCATGACCCCCATTCTGTGTGGGTGCATGTGAATCATTATCATATTGATTTTTCACAATAATGACATGCTTTTGAATAAAACTACCATAGTCGTAGTTTAAATATAAATTAACAAACGGGAAACATGTCTGTCGTGTATATAAGAAATCAAAATTTGAAAGATGAGGCCAAATCATTCTATTAAAACAATATTTAATCAACAAACCTGAGAAAAGTACATAATAGAAAGAAAGTGATAAAGATACACAATGGATATAAATGGATTACATATAAATAGAAAGTGAAAGATATTTTAGGGTTCGGGCTTTTCTTGGAAGGTTAGTGTAAGATACAAAAGATTCCAAGTGTAAAAATAAAATATGTGAGAAATAACACAAAATTATTAGCCTACACATTTATCCATCCTCATAATAATTGTAATATAAGTATTTCAGGATATTCGAGAAAGAAAAAAAGTAATTGAGACCCATGAAAGTATATAAGGGTCACTTCTTTTTTCTTTTTTCTTTTTTAAATAAAGACTCTTGCCTGCAATATGTAAGAAGAAAACCTTGGTAATCTTGCTTTTGATGAAAGTAATTAGTCAAATATATAAAAAAAAAAAACAATTATCATACAGCCACAAAATGGAAAACTTCCTATAATTTTTTCCAATCGAGCAACTTGTTACATATGACTATCATATATACTACAAACAACTAGTCCCAAAACTGTAAAATGCATTCCATTATGACCATTAATAGTATAATAGCCACTCGGGAATAATAATTGCAGAGTGATAATTATATTTTTAGACCTATAACTTATGCCAATCGTGCAATCAGTCCTTCAATTTGTATAAGTTGTGCAATGAAGCCTTTTTGTTATTGACGTAGTTAATGATGTTGACATGGCGGTATGGAATAGGAAAGTTTGAAAACCAAGATACATTAAAAAAAAAAAGTAACAAGGCTTTTTACCTTCCCTTTAACTTCCACGCTTCTTAGTACAGTATTTTGACTATATTATCTTGGGATATGTTCAGTAGAAGTCCTAAAATTTGTCCAGAAAGTGCAATTGAGTCCTAAAACTTACAAAAAGTTCAATCAAGTCCTAAAACTTGTCAAGTTGGTTCAATTGAGTCCTAAAGTTAACACTGTTAAAAAAGTTAACGGAAATTGCCGACGTGGCGCCGACGTCATATTTTAAATGATTTTTTTATTTTTCAAATGGCTTTTTTAAATTATTTTTATTCAAAATCTTTAAAAATTAGATTAAATACTAAAAAGGAAAATCTAAATTTATTTAAAAAAAAAACAAAATTGTTCAAAGAAAAAGGGCACCGGTGGACTTCCGCCGCCGCCCATCGCCGAAGGGGCCGGCGACCGTCGCGGCCCGGGTGGGGTGGCCGGCCCTCACGGGGCCGGCGACCGTCGCCCGCCTTGGGCGAGGCCTCGTTGGCCCTCGCTCGAGGGCCGGCGAGGCTCGCGATCCGGGCGCGCCGTCCCTCGCCCGGGGCTAAGCGACCGTCGCCCACCCCGGGCGAGCAATGGTCGCCGTCCTCGCCCGGGGCCGAGCGACCGTTGCTCGCCCGGGCGAGGGCCTCGCCGGCCCTCGCCGGGCCGGCGAGGCTCGCTAGATCCGGGCGAGCGACGGCCGCCGTCCCTCGCTTGGGGCCGAGCGATTGTCGCCCGCCCGGGCGAGGCCCCGGCCCTCGCTCGAGGCCGCGAGGCTCGCCAGACTGGGCGAGCCTCGCCTAGGGCGAGCGACGGCCGCCGCCCTCGCTGGGGCCGGCGAGGGCCAGCCACCCCGCCTAGGGCCGACGACCGTCGCTCGGCCCCTTCGGCGATGGGTGGCGGCGGCGGTGGCGGCGGCGGGGGAGAAGTGGGCTGATTTTTTTTAAAATAATTTTAAAATAACTTTTATAAATTTTCTTTTTAATTTTTAGATAAAATGAATAAAATTAATTTTTAGTTGTTAATTCTTTTTTAAATGAATAAAAATCATTAAAAAAATCCACGTGGAAAACAAAAAATAATTTAAAATGACACATCAGCATTTTTAACGGAAAAGGCTAACGGTGTTAACTTTAGGACTCAGTTGAACTAACATGACAAGTTTTAGGACTTGTTTGAACTTTTTTTAAGTTTTAGGACTCAATTGCACTTTCTGGACAAGTTTTAGGACTTCTGCTGAACATATCCCTATTATCTTTTATGATCCGACCTTTTTAGCACATTATATCCACTGACAACAATTAATGTCAAATATGGGACCCTTTTTGTCTCCCTTTTACTTTGTTCTTCTTCTTTTTTCCTTCTATATCTCTATGTTATGTCTATTGCTCGTTCGACCGGCAGTTCCTAGGCGTGAGGTGTAGAAGCTGATAAAGGACGAGCTGGTATGGTTAACAAGGAAGGTTTGGCTCCGACGGAGTGGATGGAGACAATGGAGAGGAGCTTTCACAAGATGGACAAGGAAGTAAACTAATGCGATGAGGCCATGGTGACGATGCATAAGAGAAGCGGGAGCGGCCTCCACTTGTCGAAGTGCAAGATCATTAGGTCGATGGCTGATGTTGTCATCATCATCACCCCCGACAAGATCTTTATTGCTAACTATGGCGACTCTAGTCTCGCTAAAATTCTCTCTAGATCTCTCGGTTTTCTCTTCCACTGTGCCCTTGATCTGTTAACCAACAAAGCTCCTCCTCAGTATGGCAAGGATGGAGGAGGTGGGGTTGGAGTGCCTGAGTTTGAGCCGAGCTCAATTTGCTTGGCAAAGATGGTTTAAAATGCGGCAATTGCTTCAAAGGGAACAACAACAAGAAGAAGTTTGACAACGAATTAGACATCTTCAAGGGCTTTGCTGAGTCATTGACCAACGGATTGTCAGCGATTGACTTTCATCCTCGAAATTGTTTAAACACATGGTGGGGTCAAGTGACGCCTCGCCAATCTTGTTCCCCTTCACGGTGGAGTAGATGATGGTGAGGAAGGCCTCAATGACGACAAGGTTGAGGCCGCAAGGGGCAGCGAGTCATCGAACCGAACGGATGACGCGAGCAATGGAGCCTCAGGGTTGGGAATGCAACGGAGGATGTAAGTGGAGAAGGTAGCAAGTAAGAAGAAAATGATGAATAAGCAAAGAGAGAGAATAAGAAAATGAAAGAAGAACCGAATAAAAAATGTGGGATGTAAAATGGACTCCACATTTGACTTTAATAATCATTGGTGGGACCCACAAAGGATGATATCCTCAAAATATTAGTATTTCGAGGGAGTGGATAAGTTAAAGAAAGGGTGAAAAAAGTGTAGCCCTTAAAAAAAATGATAGAAAAATAAAAGAGAGGGAGTAAGTTCAAGAGATTAAAGAGACGCAAGTGTCCCAAACGACGATCTACACTATCGACTTGGCTTAGCCCTCACAAGTTTTTGCCAAGGTCTCATGACTAAAGCAAGGGTCTCGCGTGGTCAAATTTCACGTCAGACGAAACTTCAATAAAAACTCGTGATTTTGAGTCTCAAATTTATAAATTTCTCTGGCATATCATTATTCGCTATATTCTTATTTGCTCAGTGGCCTTCTCAGGCTAGGAAATCCAGGTGGCTCTGATGATCTCATTGCAGTCAAGTACCTCAAAAACTAGAAAGAAAATTTGCTTTAAAGAGGGTCTCAGATTTGGCCACGTGAGACCAAACTAACTGCATCTCTATCTCTTTTTCTTTTTCAGATTTTCTATTTGTTTTGCCTTTCAACCATCTCTATTCATTTTCTCTCTCTCTTTTTTTTTTTTTTAAACGATTAAACTTGTTATCTCAGCCGCCCTGTCAGCGTGATTATGGTGTTGTTAATGAAAAGATCCAATTACACAGCCAATACAAATTAAGGCATAATATCTTGAATTTTGCGCACATTAACCATTGGCTTCTTTCGAAATTATATTGTAGTTCTGGTTTTTCTCTTTTCCTTTGAAATAAAAGCCTCCAGAGGATTATAATAATTGCGTGTCTCAGTATGAACTTGACTGTATGGAAAAAAAAAACGAAATTACCCCTGAAGTCAGACTATTTTTTTTTTTTTTTTGGGTCGAAAATAATTTACTTATATCATAACTGCAAACTAGCCAGTAAACCTTAGGGGCATCATTACAAAGTGATGAATAAGTCGTAAAATATTATTTTCATTTCATTAAAAAATTCATCCGGATACAAAATTAAAAATTAGTTTGCGAACTTTACTATTCTCAACTTGCACAATTAAGTAAATAATTGTGTTTGGGACTGGTTGCCGATATAATAATTGAAATATTATCGAGGGTGACTATTGACCGGAACTAATAATTCTCAAAATCTTCAATGCAAGGAAATTGTCTAATCAGTCACAAATTTATTGTATGGATGTCAAATCTGTCTGAAATTTTTCATTGCTAATTTAGTCATAAATCTTTACACAAGATTCTCAGATTCCAATCAGTTTTTATCGAAAATTGCTAATGTGTTGATGTGCTATTTTATATTTATGTTTACACTCTCACTGGACATTTCTCTTCTTTATAAGTAAAATTGCAACCAAACAATAGAAAAGGGATCCCACCTTAACGAATTTGATTGCCTAGAATGGGATTCCATATCTTATTCCTTGGTAATGAATTAAACATAGCAAAGCAAATTTCTGTAATTTAATGAAGTTATAAACTGTAGATTAATTTTCTGAACGTAGTGATAGTGATCATTCATAAAGACATTTGCTTAAATTTAAAAGATTAGTTAATTTAGGTCAAAGTACATGTTAACTTAAAATTAGGGATAAACTTGCCGTTCAAGAACATAACAGGGTCTTATATATATATATATATATATATATATATATATATATATATATATATTTTGAACTTTGGAATTTAAAAATTAGTTATAATAATTTCTTAGTTTCAAAAGGAACATTGATTATATAGGCAATCTTTGTGAGGTAAATGTATATCAAAGTGAAACGGTTTGGATTTTCTTACTTCTTACAAGGTTGAACATCCAAATATCGATATCATTTTTAATTGGGTTACAAGAATGATTCGACTGGATGAGATAAGTGACCTAGCTTCAATTCGTCTCATTTATGATGGATTAATTGAGCTTATTATATGATTTATCGAATCGATATTTTCACTAATATTTTAATTGATGAATCACACATAGCGGATAGGGTACGACTTGTACAAGTATATGATATACATATATGGAAATGGACGTCAAAAAGAGTTATATTTTTTGAATTTTATTTGACAATTAATCTATAAATTTTCTCAAAACGTGGAAAGGAATAAACTTTTTTTGGATATTGGAGGGTGCCAACCTTATGCAAATGTCCCTTGGAAGTGGGCAGCAGGCACGGGCTCAACCTTACTATGCAGTGACAACAATATGGATTCCCTCCGAATTATTGAGCATCGCGGAAGTCGTTCGTTAGAAGTCTTCTCTGCGCTGCCAAGCACAAACGCTTCGTGATTCGTTGAGGACCCTTTTACTTTGGAATTATTTCTTTTTATATACATGATTGTACCCGATTGAAAATTACAAAAGGAAATATATTTTATTATTAATTATAGCATGTAGTTCCTGCATAAAGATTAAAAAATTAACAAAAGCAGAAAAGTGATTAAGTTTGAGGTCCACCGCTTCGAATTTCAATAGCATAAATAAGTGCGGTCTGTCTCTTTAGAGTAGATAGAATGGAATTCTCTGTTCTGAACGCACTTAACATTGGAGTTCTAATACTAAACGTTACCTTTATGTCAAAAAGCCTCTGCTAATTCAGAGTCCAACATCGATTGAGAGAAGTTTTTTTTGAGTGATTCATAAGTTAACTATCATCCAAATTGTCATCAACTTGTATGGTCATGTTGAGTACATTTTTTAAGGGTTTGGCCTATGTGAAATGAGTTAGTTCACTACAAATAGTATCAAAGCAAATCCTCCTTTAGTAGTTGTGTGGTTTGTGAAAAGACTAAAGCCTATACTGGAACTAATGAGGCCATGGAGTGACCACTATGGCAAAAGAGTTTACACAAGGTGTGACTTCTAGCAAACTTCTGAAATGATAGAGGGAGTGGGAATTAACTAGTTGACACATAGAATAGGAAAGTATAGCAACGACATAGCTTTTTAAAGAGAGAATCTAGGACATCCCAAAGTTCCACATTTGTTGCAAGATGCCTTGTTGAGAGATTCATAAGTCAATGGCCACTCCTAAATGGTCATTATTTTGTTAGATTATTTTGAGGATTTCTTTTTGGAGGGTTTTGTCTATATCAAACAGGTTGGGTTGCAACACATTTACGACCTTCCTAGAAGTGAATCACCAAAAGGAAAGTTAATAGATTACTAAGCCAAAAACTTAACATAGGCTCTCCCAAGCTCATACAAATTTGAACTCTGGTATTTTAATTTAATCAATTTTACATGCAATTAATTCAGTTAGGTTTTGCCATTGATTTACTTCTATGAACTGGAGGACTTAGTTATGTTAGATAAATCTAACATTCTTTCAATACATTTTCTCTTTATTTAAAAGATATTTAGCTGGCAATCTTGGACAATTTTAATTCTTATCACAAACATATAAGAAGCAATCATGTGAGTATGCAATAAAAAAAAGTTAACACTCGATAATCAAAGCATATAAAATAAATTGCAGAGAATAAGGCAAACCTTAATGCATTAAACAAAGTATAACTTCACTATAATCAATTTCCCAATATCTACAAGATGTTAATTTAAAAAAATGCATGCATTAGCCCAAACATGATTTCTAAATGCAACAATATTTAATTTTCGGTTTTTCTTCTTTAAAACATGACTTAATTCAAAGACTTCATGAATTCCAAGGTAACAAGCATTAATGAATTGGAACGAAATTCAATTAACATGTAAACTATGTAATAATTAAATTTAATGGAGTGCATTTTTTATGCAATCGGTTGGCAGGTTGTGGTTTCTTTTTCTCGACACCTTTCCACTCGTATGACTTGTTTGCCATCATGAGTGTAAGTTTTGGTGTCGTTAACCCTTGTTGTATAGCTTTTTGGTTAAAAATCAATATATTTCTTACCTCACAAAAAAAAAAATTATGCAATTCTAATGAAAGAGAATCTCGACCAAAAAAAAAATGAAAGACAATCAATTTATGCATTAACCCTCTTGTTTAGCCAATAAAGAGATTAACTTTTTTCATATTTTTCTTTAATGGAAATAAAAGACTAAACGCTTGGACACCTAAACATGACCTAAATGAGTTTTATTAGGTGAACGACTATCACACCTCGAACCCCAAGCACGCGAACATCCCTCGGTAGTTGATTAAAAATGCGATGTCCAGCATGCATTGCCGACCGATTTCTTTTTTTTTTTTTTTTTCTTTCAATTAAGCATATGCAGAAGCAAATTAAATAAACCCCCGGTCAATAAACAAATAGTAAAGATAGTCAAGCACAACAACAATTTCCCCAAAAACAATGATTTCCTTATCAACTAGTTAACCTAAACTCCACTAATGGTAGGGCCAGCCAAAAGGGGTAGCATAGGCGCACACCACATCCACACTCAGCAGATCTCCACGCTACAGCCATAAAAAATTTTAACGATGATGGGGTGAGATAAAATTTCAGCGAGTGAACCACCTAAACCCCACTTTGGATGTAAATTCGCCTCGAAGGCAATCCTAAACACGCACCATACAAAACTCACCTTGCCTCGGCGTGTCTTTGCATATTAGCGCATCACATATGCCATCATAAATATCACAAGCATAAATAATAACCGGAACACATAATTATCATTTTAAAATGGTCATGCGTTCGAAATCGAACCGGCAAACTTAGTACACTCCCATTTTAAAACTCCACTATTTATATAGTACATAAAGATTGGCATCAAAACCCGACACCTCAGATTTTTCTATTTAAAAGCCCATAAAACTGAGTTTTATATTAAAAATCAATAACTACCATCAATATCATGCATAATGCCATCATTTGGCCAAGAACACCAAAATCACTTTTCAAAAATCACTCGGCAATTTTTTTTGCCCAAATTTTTTGGAAATAAATTCGTATGGGGTCATGTATTTGAATTCAACCCGTCAAACTTTGCACGCATCTAATTTGAAACCTCATAGTTTTATTGAGCATATAAAACTTGACATCCAAACCCGACACTATATTTCTTTTCTAATTCTGTGCCCAACCCCTCTTTTCGGAAACAATTTAGAGTAACCCCATTTTTTTTCTTTAAAACCTTTGGAAATAAATTCGTAGGGGCTCTTGTACTAAAAATTAATCCGTAAAATTTTGCATGCGCCTAGTCTAAAACCTCGTCGTTTTATTGAGCAAATGGGATTTGGTGTCCAAACCCGACACCTAAATTTTCCTTCTATTTAAATGCCCAAAGGCCATCTCTTGCAATAATAATAAACACTCATCATAGAACAACCATTCTCATAATATCACACATAAGTCCTAAGCATGCCAAAAGTCAACCAAATCACAAAATATACACTCTCCAACAAGCAAGACACCAAGAACAACCACAAAACCACAACCGGGCCTAACCGGCAGAAACCGGGTCCACTCGCATGTCTCCAAGATTAATCTCAGAAATATAATCAAACGAGTTTAGAAAATTCTTAAATTTGAATATGTTATTAATGACACTTAAGCAAACACTTTTCATGCAGACACCTTAACCCAAATCTTTCTAGAATAAGAGGAGTAAATCGCTCAAATCGTTACCAAAATTGTGTTCATGTCCAAAAATTTTGTTTTTCAAAATCAGTTTGGTTCGAGATCCAAAACTTGTTTGTTTGCTCATAAATTTGGCTATGTTAAACTAAAATATGTGATGAAAAACTTTTGTGAATGAACTCTTTCGAAAAGCAAATCCTAAGAGTTGATAAAAATCCTTTAAACACTAAAAAGGTCACTGGTTCCAACACAAATCGAGATTCTGCCCTACATGTGACATCCCGGATTTTCGATCCTATCTTCTACTAAATAAATTAGGCATTTCATTGATGCGCGTATAGGGAAGTTCTCAGAGCTGATCACTCTCGAGATAACTAAACTATCTGGGGAAGCCATTAAGAAATTTTAAGACAATTGACTTGAGAATTTGACCATGAATCGGCTTCTCGATTGTGCTTATATTTAGAGGCCATTACGGCACAGTTAAAAAAATTGATTTGAGATTAGAGATAGGTCTGTTCGACTGAGATGTGTGGCCGATCGTGGGTGACTCCACTAAATTGAAAAACTCTTGTCGACCGATACTAATCTGATTTTACTGTCGTTTTGGTACCCTATGTCTGTAATTGAATCATCGAGATTTTCACGATAATCGAGAGTCTCCAATGTGTCGAGTGGGTTCATTGTGGCTCGAAGAAAATCAACCCCAGGTCATTTGCCCTAAAAATTTCTGAAAACTACCCAATAGTCTAGGTCACACTAAAAGTGCACCGAATGGAAATTAACCGCAAATTCAAGTCCAATTTCAGAAATTGAAGATTCTGTCATGTCACAATAAATTTTACGAACGTCGACTCATCCTCGAAAATTTTTCGGAAGATCCTGAGATTTTTACGGAAAATGGATTTGGACACCAATGAAAAATAATGGAAATTCAGATGGGCTAAGTTGATGGAAATGTGGACTTCCAAACAGAGCCTTTGGGTGATAGGGACTTGCAGAAACTTTGTAGACTCTCTCTTCATCAATTTGGACCACGATTTGGAGAGATTGGAAGTGAAAATTGAGTTCAGACATTAGTGAAATTCGGAGCTTTAGGTGAGGGGGTGCAACACTTACATCAAAATGTGTTTAATTAGTGGTAATTTGTGTTGGAAAGTAATAGGAGACAAGACCATCAATGGAGGTGATAAAATTTCTGACTTTGGGGCCCCATCCTTAGCTTCATGAGCACGTCCCAGCTGCCCTCCATTTTTTCTTTGCTGTTCCTATCTACTTCATGCGACAATTTCCACAAAAGACTAGCTGCTTCAATCTTCTATTTTGCCTTTACTTTCATTTTCAATTTTCTTCTTCTCCATTTTTGCATCTTTGCTGCCACCATCCATGAGAAGCCACCCACTGAAACCCCACCATCGTCCCTCTCTCCTCTGCCACGAATCAAGCTCCATGAAGCCCACCCATCTTCTTCTTCTGCCACGGAGACCCACACCACCGAAGTTTTAGTCAACTTCAGCAAGTTAATTGACCACAAAACCCCACCGAGATCCCATCCTTTTGACTTCAGAAGCCACATCATCCGAAGACTGAAGCTGCTTCGTCCGCTTCTCCAACGCCTTGCACGTCCGTGCGTCTTCAACCGCCAGCAATCCACGCGACCTTCAGCAAGAAGCGTCTGCACATCCCTGCAGCCTGCCTCTTCCACTGATTTGCCACGTTCGGTCAACAAAGAGCCCAGCGAAGCTCGTTCGCACGCCAGTCTCCTCAATCGAAGCCGCTCGTCCTTCATCTTTTCCAGCAACGGCCCAACAAATTCTAGCGAAGCCGAAGCCCAGTCCATGAGTTCTGCCGCAACTTTCAGTCAATCCAGCCTATCTTTCAGGCCCAGCAACAGCCCAAGTTTCGGCCCAACTCATTCATGGATTAGTCCATCAACAGCCCATCTTCTCTTCAGCATTTGAAGCCAGTGAAAATTTCAGCGGTCCAGCCTGCGAAGAAGGCCCAACTGCAGCCAAGTCCAAGTCCAGTAATTTTCAGTGGGCTTGCAAGGTCTTTTGGGCTCGGCCCGAGTGTCCGTTGACACTGCCAAAACTTCGGGTTTCGACCGCCATCGCGGTGATCCGATCTCCGCTTTTAATCAAGTGAGTTTTGCTCACTAATCATTGCTTAGTTTGCTAATTAGGCTTAAAGGTTGATTAGATTTAATTAATTGCAATTAAGTGGTTAGATTAGTTTAGAGTAATTTAATTAGTGACTTAATGATGCATGTTAGGTGTTTGGTTCATGTAATTAGCCAATAGAGACGTACTTTTATTTATTAAATGCATCTCGGGATTTTTCCTGATCCGTTCTGGCGTCCAATTAGGCATTACGGGCCTAAATTGGATTTTTAGTATTTATTTATTAATTTTCAAATTAATTAATTATTTATTTATTTTCCAAAATTAGGCAGGAATAGCCCATCGACCGGAATTTTATGGTGATTGTCGTGGTGTAGACCGTTTATTTAATTGAAGCTTTATTTTGTGTTGAATGAAATAATTGTAATTATATGATTATTTTCCTGAATTAATTAAATTGGATAATTAATTGGAAAATAACCAGGTGTCGATTGATAGCACTAAAAATGTTTTGGTGGACTACAAATAAGGGTGACATTTGTGGAAAAGAAATTATAATATTTTGGTTAAGGCTGACCGTGTACCCACGCACATGTACTTTTGTCAAAAATGATAAAAAGGACAAATTGATTGCACGATCTAAACGTTATACAATACCGGCTTGGTGACCTTATATGTCAATTTTGTAGAATGGACGGTATTCAATGCCGACTCAATGACCCTATAGGTCATTTTGTAGAATGAACGGTATTCAATGTTAGCTCGATGACCGTATAGGTCATTTTGTAGAATGGACGACATATAATGCCAGCTTGGTGACCCTATAGGTCATTTTGTAGAATGGACGGCATGCCATAACAGCTTAGTGACTCAATATGTCATTTTGCATAATGGACGTTATGATGAATATACTTGGTGACTTATAATGTCATTTTAGAGAATGGATCGTTTAAACTACTGGCTTGGTAACTTGATGGGTTATTTTAGAGAATGGATAGTATTGATTGAAATGACCAAGAATGGTCCATTTGACATGTAATCGACTAGGTCAATTGATCGATGTTTCGATCTGTTGTGATTGTTTGGATGCCAATTAAGCGTGCTGAATTGCAGGTGGAATCTAAGGCCAAGGTAAGTCCCCGGACCCGTATGTGCTTAGGCAACCCATAGTGTATTGGTTTACTAATCGGGTCTTAGGGGTAGAACTTCCTGAGATGTTGTATCACTGGTTATTGAATAACCATTTTTCAGGTCCTTAGATGGCATTGGTGAAGGGGAAGCCTAAAGAATTGATGATCCTATTGGACTAGCTAGTCATAGGAAAAATTCTCTTTTGATAGAAGCCAATTTCATTTTGCAAACTCTATTTTAGAAATTTTTGTTTAAACTTGATTTAACAATTTGACTTGTATATATTTGCACTATGTTTGGCAATGTATATAAGTGTGGATGCTTTTAAAGTGGAAATTTGGAATCCTACTTTTCTATCCCATTGCTTTATTGTCTAGGGATTTTATATGCTTTTGCATGCATATATTAAATGAATGGGTCGGCGATGCGTCCTGGGATGTCGCTAGTAATCGACCAAGGTAAGGGATGGGTGCATACTCGAGGATCGGGGCGTGACATCCCGTTTAAGTGGTATCAGAGCGAAGTTCAAGATTGGAGTGATAAGGAGCGATGGGTCTTGGGATAGTAGTAGGAAATGCCTTTAAATTCATGCTAGTGCATGTCTGTATTAGCTGAGTGCTAGATTTGCTTGTTCTTTGGATCGCTCTGTTTCTAATTCGGTATTGAATTGGAAGTAGGTGTTAGTAGATTAAAACTACACCATGAGCGATCAGGAGTCAAGAACTCTTGCTAAGAGGGCCGGTAGGGCCGTGACTCGAGGTAGAGCACCAATCAGGATAGGTACCGAGGTAGAGGTAGGGCACAGGCATAGGCCAGTGCCAGTGGAGTAGCACCACCTCATGTTGGTGTTGGGGTAGAAGCCCCTAGTGATCCCGGGATAGATGGGATCATGTGAGTTCTGGAGGTAATGGGGAATCGTATGGATCAGCAAGTGCAGAACTAGGCTGCCGTTGTCGAAGCTACCACTCAAGCTGCTGCTGTCGTAGTTGCCGCCGCAGCTGAAGTTCCCCTACTATAGCACCTGCCGCTGCACCTGCCATCACCCTTGCTGAAGTTCTACCAGGAGTTGTGGCCGCTGGGAGGCCGATCCACTAGTTAGTAAAACAGTTTTTGAAGCTAAAACCGCCGAGATTCATTGGTACTGGAGACCTCAAGGTTGCGTCTCTGTGGATACAGTATTTGGAGAAGGCATTTGCACTTTGATGTGCAATGAAGAGAAAAGGTGGTACTAGCTATGTACCAACTTCAAGGTAACACCAATATTTGGTGGAGAACTGCTAGGGACACTGTGTTCTTGGAAGGTGTGGTCCAAGTGTGGGACACCTTCCTTAGAGCTTTTAATGAGTAGTACTTCTCAGGTACCACTAAGGAACAAAAGATAGAGGAGTTCCATCGTCTCCGCCAAGGGAAGCATGATAGTTAACCAATATGGAGTCGAGTTTGCAATGCTGTCCCAGTATGCTCCTAGATTGATAGATGACCCTGAAGAGAAGGCCCAAAAATTCAAAAGTGGTCTTCGTTTAGAATTGAAACAACCTTTGCTACCTTTGGACTTGAAAGATTACAGAGAGGTCTACTGTCGAGCTCAGATGATAGAGTAAGGATTGAATGAACAAGTTGCCTCATCTGAATCGAGGTTCAAATTCCATCAAGAAGGGATTCGTCAAGGAAAGAGACCTATGCCTGGAAATAGATTCTAGGTTTCACCTAACAGGAAAGACGGAATTGGAAAATCACGATCGAACCTGAATGGTTTGTGTCGTTTGTGTGGAAGACAACATGGACCGAACTAGTGCCCGCGAAGGACAGGCGTTTGTTATAAGTGTGGCAAGCAAGGTAACATAGCCAGAGATTGTCCTAGAAGACCGAGAGGACAATCGTAGTTGCCACCGCCGCCATTGATGAGACAAATAAGAGGGTATGCCCCTCAAAATGCACCATAGGGAGGATAGCTAAGACCTCCAGTTCAGGGTATTGTGTATGCGATTATACAGTGTCAGGTAGAAGTTGCGCCTGACGTGATCATAGGTATGGTTTCGTTCAACGACCATCCTACTTATGCTTTGTTTGATTTAGGAGCAACTCATTTCTTTATTGCTAAATAGTATGTTAAGTTGTTAGGATTAAGTCCTATATTGTTTGAGTCGGCAATTTGCATATCTACACCATTGAAGGATAAAGTGATTACTACTTTGGATTGTTCTGGTTGCAAGTTAGCGATTGGTGAGCGAGTGGGGAAAATAGACTTGTTAGTCCTAGTCATGTATGACTTTGATTTAATAATTGGCATGGACTGGCTCACCAAACAACAAGCTATAATGGATTGCTATTGCAAAGCGATTCAATTTGACCCATTAAAGAGTAAGAGCTTCGAGTTTGTCGAGAATTGATGAGGACCCTCGATTGTCTTGATCTCATCACAAGAGACAACTTGCTTGTTGGACAAGGGTTGCCAAGGTTACCTGGCAATTGTCATGGATACGAAAATTGTGGAGCTGAAGATGGAGGACATAGCTGTGGTACAAGAATTTCCAGATGTCTTTTGTGGCATCCTAAAATTTCATGACAACCCTTGGATATACCATGAACCTTATAAGTTGGATTTTATTGATTATTGTTGCAATTTCATGACCATGTGAGTATTTGAGATTATGAGATTAAGTGGGGATTAAAGTAAATTATTAAGAACAATTATGGGCTTATTTAGTATTATTTTTGGGCCATTTAAAAGTTGAACTTTAGACCCAAAAGTGTTGGGCCCAAAGTGGGCCAAGAAGCCTAGCCCATGAAGCCCAAAGGAGCTGCCATCGACCAAAGGAGGAGAGGGAGAGCCGGATTGCATGCCTCTCCATTTGTCCCATGGAAGAAGCCACATGTCCTTCCATTTAAGCCAAGTGTCAAATGCCATGCAAAACCTCATGATTAACTAGTAATCATGAGGGTGAAAGGAAGAAAAAGAGAGAGAGAAGGGGGCGAAATGGACGAAACAACTGAGAGAGAGAGAGAGAGAGAGAGAGAGAGAGAGAGAGAGAGAGAGAGGAGTGTTTGTGAGAGAGAGAGAGAGAGAAAGAGGAGGAAGAAGATCGTCCACTGTGTACCCGCCTAGCTACCGTCGTTGATCAAGCCTGCCTTGCCCCGCCGTTGTGCTTGTTGTGATTTTGTTTGGATTAGAGGCAAGTAGAGTCCTTTGATCTACACTTTGCTCATTGTGATTGTGTGTATTGTATGGTGAATTTCGGAGGTGGTGGAGGTGAGAATTTTTGAAGTTATGGGAGTAGTGCATTAGCCTAGTAATCTATTTTCTGGAAAAACAGTTCGACCTTTGGTGATTTTGTGAGCTGCATGTAATTTTCTAGTTGGAATCTCACTTCAAGTTCTTGTTAAACACTGTAGAGGACTTCCTGAAGATTAACATATCAAAATTGAAGGAAAAAGGACAAGTATTTGTTGGTGAAACCATTTTTCTTCAAAGATACTAGATCTGGAAACTGTTATGTTGATCCCTTGTGATTCTGTGAATTTTGTGAAATTATTTAGTCTGAATTTGATCTCGTGTCCCTGATAAGAGTTGTAGATGACATCTTCGGGGGAAACATTCTGAAATTTGAGAATAAACGGACTAGTATTGATTGGGGAAATGATTTTTCTTTGAAAGGGTTAAATCTGGAGATTGAGCCGAGGGTTAGGGTGAGTTATAATAATCATATCTTTTAATACATAATGAATTAGACTTCAATTTCTCCATGGAACTTATTCTTCTAGGTCTTGGATATAACATATTAAAATTTTAGAATTTATTAAGATCATTTGCTAATATTTTCAGAATTTTAAACTAAAGGAGTGCATTCTATATTATCCGAAATTTGCTGTATTTTCAAGAATAAATGGATTGCTCTATGAAATATGATGTCTTGGGTGATTAATTATGCTGCATATGTGGTGACATTTAGCATATCATATATCATAAAAAATAATGGTTTAGACCTCGGATATTATTGCATTAAATGCTAATTTGAAAATGATATATATATATATATATATATGTGAATATTCATTGTGATGATGATGATATCGTTGGAGGTATGAGCTAACGATGCCCCGGCAGTGTCGGGATGCCCGGAGTGTGTGTGCCGGATGTCCTCGAGAGTTTTGAGATGCCCGGAGTGTGTGTACCGGATGTCCGGAGGTGTGTGCCGGAGGTTCCTCATGATGCTAGTTGGGATACAAGATGCTCGGAGTGTGTGTGCTGGATGCCCGGTGGTGTGTGTCGGAGGTTCCTCGCGATGCTAGGTTGGGTGTGAGCGATATATGAGGGATGCAAACACTAGTCCCTGGAAGAAAATGAGATTCTTTTGAGAACTAAAATGGGGAAATTGAATCATGCGTGTGTGTGTGTGCAAATGGCATGGGATATAATTGCCTGTGAAATTGAGTTGATACTATTTGGCATTGATAATGCAATCATGAAGGCATTGAATGGATCTCATAAGGATATATAAATGATTGTGTGGATGACATGAATCATGCGTATGTGTATGCACATATGGCATGAGATATAATTGTCCATGAACTTGAATTGGTATTGCTTGGCATGGGAAATATTATTAGTAAGGTTGTGAATGGATCTCATGGACATATATGTATGATGGCATGGATGATATGTGCATTTCACATGAAATTGTGGTTGTCTTGCCTGTTGCATTGTGTAGTTTGATGGATCTTTATTGCTGAGTGGTTGTACTCACCCCTTTGGGGACCAACATTTCAGATTGAGCGGTGCCTCTAGCACTTGTCACACGTGTTTCATTCTATGGCTTACCATCTGATGTTAAGGTCAAGTGCACGGAGCACCTCTGTGTCGGTGTTCATGGTATGGTGTTTATCCGAGTCCGTGTCTTGGTCATGTATGATGTGGGCCTACTTGATGGCCCTGTAGTTTAGGAGTTCCTTTCTATACACGTTCGACGCGACGAACTAATGATGGGGATGTTGTTGCTGCCACCAGCCGATGCACTAGGCTGGGTGTGATTGAAGCATGTGACTGGTAGAGGATGACACTTTTTGGGATGGCCAACATTAGATGATGGATTGATGTGCATGTCTGATGTATAGTCGAGTACTTTTGAGTATAGCTGAGCTTAGTTAAAGCCTTAGCCTTTTGTTGTACCGACTCGTGAAGTCCATCTTAGTTATGTAAATAAAAGTGACTTGGCCCTAAAGTGTATATATGAAAGGTTGTAGTTGGTGTGTATTGCATTGTATTATTTGGCTTGAGTATGCTTACATCATATGAACTGTGCTGGGACCGATTAAGGTAATACAAACCCCCAGGTTGTGTGGACCCACTACAATTCAATGGTATCAGAGTGACTTGTCAATAGGGCAAGTAAAAGGTAAGCGGATTGTGGCGACCCTAACGGATCCGGGGCCGTTCGAGGGGTGCCACATCTTTCCAAAAGAATTGCCAGGTCTACCGTTAGAAAGAGAGATAGAGTTTGTGATAGAGCTAGCACCCGGGACAGAGCCAATCTCTAAGGCTCCCTATCGGATGGCGTTATCTGAGTTGAAGGAATTGAAGGTGCAGATGCAAGAGCTATTGGACAAAGGATTTATTCATCATAGTGCATCACCTTGGGGAGCACCAGTTCTATTCGTAAAGAAGAAAGATGGTTCATTGCGTCTATGCATTGATTATTGGCAACTTAACGAGGTGATGATCAAGATCAAGTATCCACTGCCAAAGATCGATGACTTGTTTGATCAGTTGTAAGGAGTGTTGATTTTTTCAAAGATCGACTTGAGGACTAGATATCATCAGCTGAGGATCGGGAAGGAAGACATTCCTAAGTCAGCATTCCATACTCGTTATGGTCACTATGAGTTCATAGTAATGCCATTTGGGTTGGTGAATGCTCCAGCTGCTTTCATGGATTTGATGAACAGAGTATTCAAGGAATATCTAGATCAGTTTGTAATCGTGTTCATTGATGATATCCTGGTATACTCGAAAAGTGATGAAGAGCATGAGAATAATCTAAGGTTAGTGCTGTAGAAGTTGAGAGTCCATCATTTGTATGCTAAGTTTAGCAAGTGCGAGTTTTGGTAGACTCGTGTTGCTTTCTTAGGGCATGTAATTTTAGGCGAAGGAATTTCAGTGGACCCGAGCAAGATAGAAGCCATGATTGGCCAAGACCGACTATAGTGACAGAGATTAGAAGTTTTCTAGGTTTAGCAGGTTATTACAAACGGTTTGTTGAAGGGTTCTCATCTTTGGCATCGCCTTTGACAAAACTCCTAAAGAAGGAAGAAAAGTTTGTGTGGTCAGACAAGTGTGAATGTAGTTTCCAAGAGCTAAAAGAAAAGCTGACTACCGCACCTATGCTGACAATTCCATTTGGTCTTGGAGAATTTGAGATCTATAGTGATGTGTCATTCAAAGGACTGGGTTGCATGTTGATGCAACATGGCAGGGTTGTTGCCTACGCTTCCCATCAGTTGAGGACTCATGAACAAAATTATCTGACGCATGACATAGAACTTGTGGCAATTATCTTTGCCATGAAGATTTGGAGGCACTACTTATGTGAGGAAAAATTTCAAATCTTCACGAACCATAGAGCCTCAAGTACCTATTCTCTCAAAAAGAGCTGAACATGAGATATCGCCAATGGATGGAATTGTTGAAGGACTACGATTAAGATATTCTGTATCAACCTAGAAAGGTGAATAAAGTTGCCGATGCTTTGAGTCGAAAGTCTTAATTTTCTCATATACTGATAAAGGAGTGGAACTTAATCGAGAGAGCTCGAGATTCAGTATTCAAGTTGAGGTAGGCCACCTTTCAAGTCTTATGGCTACCCTTAAAATTGAATCGTATGTCTAGGTCAGAATCAAGCTACTCTAGCCAACAGATCTAGATGTACAGAAGATTCTATAAGAGGACACTAAGAAAAGAAAGGCTGACTTTCAGGTTTCTGATGATGGGATACTGAGGTTCCGAGGACGTTTAGTTGTACTTGACAATGTGAAGCTTAGAGACAATATTTTATCTGAAGCACATCGTAGTAGCTACAACAATCATCCTAGAAGTACCAAGATGTATCAAAACCTACGTTAACACTATTGGTGGTTAGGTATGAAGGCGGACATCGCCAAGCATGCCATCAAATGTTTGACATGTGAGCAAGTGAACGCCCAGCACTATAAGCCGGGAGGACTTCTGTAACCTCTCGCTATTCCATAATGGAAATGGGAGCATATCATGATGGACTTCGTGACTGGACTACCAATGAGTCAAAGAGGAAATGATTCGATTTGGGTAGTAGTCGACAAATTGATGAAGTTGGCTCACTTCATTGCAGTTCGAAAGGATCTTAGTCTAGATAGACATGCAAACTTATATGTACATTAGGTGGTTTGTATGCATGGAGCACCGGTTACGATAACCTTAGATAGAGACTCGAGGTTTATTGCCGCTTTTTGGAGGAGCTTGCAAAGTGCCTTAGGAACCAAGCTTCAGTATAGTAAAGCATGTCATCCTTAGACGGATGACTAGTTTGAGAGGACAATTCAAACCCTCAAGGATATGCTAAGAGCTTGTGTACTAGACTTCAAAGGAAGTTGGGAAAATCAGTTTCATTTGATAGAGTTCGCCTACAATAATAGTTATCAGTAGAGCATCAAGATGGCTCCATTTGAAACATTGTATGGCAAAGTGTGTAGAACACCAATGTGTTGGGATGAAGTGGGTGAGAGAAAGATTATAGGCTAAGAGTTGGTTCAATAATCAGTGAAAATCGTGGCAGTGATAGAGGCAGATTAAAGATCGCTCAAAGTAGAAAGAAAAGTTATGCAGATAAACATCGTAGGTCTTTGGAATTCCAAGTTGGTGATCACATTTTTTTGATAGTGTCACTAATGAGGGAACTTCGCACTTTGGAAAGAAAGGAAAACTAAGTCGACGTACATAGGTCCATTTGAGATTCTCGAAAGAATTGGGATCTTGGCATATCGTCTTGCGTTGCCGCCGAGACTGGCGCAAGTGCATGACCTCTTTCACTTGTCGATGTTAAGGAAGTATGAGCATAACTAGATCCACGTGCTCAATTTTGAGGAATTGGACGTGGATAACTATGTGTCATACGTTGAAAGCCCGGTTCAGATAGTGGATCACAAAGAGCAAGTTCTGCATACAAAGACCATTCCGTTGGTCAAAGTGGTCTGGCAATACCACCATACTGAAGGAGCAACATGGGAGACTAAAGAGTCGATGAGAGAATTGTACCCCCACATTTTTGATCAAGTTTTGTAAGGTTTAAATTTCAAGAACGAAGTTTTTATAAGAGAGGAAGAGTTGTGACATTCTATATTTTAATCCTGTCTTCTACTAAATAAATCGAGCATTTCATTGACACGCTTATAAGGCTGTTCTCAGAGTTGATCACTCTCGAGATAACTAGATCATTTGCGGAAGCCATTAAGAAATTTTAAGATAATAGACTTGAGAATTTGACTAGGAATCGGCTTTTCAATCGTGCTTATATTTAGAGGCCACTACGGCACAGTTAAAAAAATCGATTTGAGATCAAAGAAATGTCTGTTCAACTAAGATGTGTGGCCGACCGTGGGTGACTCCACTAAATTGAAAATTATCGTCAATCGGCACTAATATGATTTTACTGTCGTTTTGGTACCCTGTGTCTGTAATTGAATCATTGAGATTTTCACGACAATCGAGGGTCACCAATGTGTCGAGTGGGTTCATTGTAGCTCAAAAAAAGTTGACCACAGGTTATTTGCCCTAAAAATCTCTAAAAACTACTCGATAGTCTAGGTCACGCTAAAAACGCGCCGAATGAAAATTAACTACCAATTCAAGTCCGATTTTAGAAATTGAAGATTTTTTCATTTCACAATAAATTTTAGGAACATCGACTCATCCTCCGAAGATTTTTTGAAGATCTTAAGATTTTTACGGAAAATGGATTTGGACATCACGGAAAAATAACGGAAATTCAAATGGGCTAAGTTGATGGAATGTGGACTTCCAAACCAAGCCTTTGGGTGATAAGGACTTGCAAAAACTTTGTAGACTCTCTCTTCATCAATTTGGACCGTGATTTGGAGAGATTGGAAGTGAAAATTGAGTTCGAACATTAGTGAAATTCGGAGGTTTAGGTGAGGGGGTGCAACACTTACATCAAAATGTGTTTAATTAGTGGTAATTTGTGTTGGAAAGTAATAGGAGACAAGACCATCAATAGAGGGATAAAATTTCTGACTTTCAGGCCCCATCCTTAGCTTCATAAGCACGTCCCAGCTGCCCAAATTAACATTTTGCCTCACCAATTTGTCCAACTTGAATCCCAAAAACGTGATAAAAAACAATCCCCTGAATTTTCCAGTAAAAAATGGCCCCTATATTGAATTTTCCCCAAGAATCTCGGTTTGTAGAAAAATCTTCAAATGATGAGTTGATGGTCCTAAAATAAATCGTGACATGACAAATTTTCAATTTCTGAAATCGGGTTCAATTTCGCCGTTAATTTTAATCTGACGCGATTTTAGCGTAACCTAGCCTATTAGGTAGCTTTTAGGAATTTTTAGTGTAATTAACTCGTGGTTAATTATTTTCAAGTCACATTGTACATCTTTGACACATTGGCGACTCTCGGTTGTCATGAAAATCTCGAGGTTTCAATTGCAAACACAGGGTACCAAACGATAGAAAAATTGGTCTACTGCCGATCGATGAGAATTTTGCAATTAGGTGAAATCACCCACACTTAATCAGATGGCTCAGTCGAGTTGACCTATCTCCGATCTCTAATTGATTTTTAACTGTGTCATAATGACCATTGTAGACTAGCATGATTGAGTAGTCAATTTCTAGTAGAATTTTCAAATCTATTGCGTTAAAATTCTTCAATGGCTTCACTAGAAGACTAGTTATCTCGTGAGTGATCAGCTTAGAGAAAAGAACTATAGCCGCGTCGATGAAAAGCCCGATTCATTAAATTGAAAACAGAACTGGAAATTTAGGATGTCACATCATAGGTATACCATTTTTTATTAATAGTTTTCATTTACATACAAATGAAGAAACACAATTGCACTCCCACGAACATTTTTTGGACACATGATTCATTCGGGTTTTTGATGAAGCCAAACGATTTGTTTACTTCATTAAAACAAATGTTCCAACTTCTGGAGGCTTGTTTGAGTCCATATTTAGTTCTCTTAAACTTGCACACCCTTTAATTATCATAATCAAATTCAAAACCTAGCGATGGTTCCATATTTATATCTTCTTCAATGAATCCATTTAAGAAAGTCATTTGGACATCCATTTGGAATATCACATAGTCTAAATGTGTTGCTATAACCAACATAATGCGAATGGATTTTAGCATGGTCACGGGTGAGAAAGTCTAACCAATTCCTTCTTTTTTGACAATATCATTTTGCTTCCAATCATGCCTTGTAAGTTCCAACTTAACCATCAACATTTATCTTCCTCCTTGAAGACCCATTTATAGCAAATTGGTACAATAATATTGGGTAGGTAAACTCTTTGGTCATAATGAAAATAGGAATAATATCCAAGAGTTTCCTTTGAATACCTAATGAAACAATCATGTTTAGATCTTGCCTCTAATTTGTCCATTTTCAACTTTTTGACATAAGTTGGACAATCCCACCTCTTAATATTATTAAGACTCAGTTTCTTATAATACTATATGTCATAAGGTGTAGTTTGAACAAACTTGGTTGGAACCCTTTTCAATAAATATGTGGTTATTTCAAGGGCAATATCCCTAAAGGAATATAAGAAAATGGTGTAACTAATTATATATCACATAATATTTAATAAAGTGCAATTTTAACTCTCAGATACACTATTGTGTTCTGGAGTTCCTAGAGGTGTCCATTGCAATTAAATGCCATTAGTCTACCCATTAATTCTGAAATCGTTTAAAAAAATTAAGCATTTATTATGAAATCATTTTAGAATATTAATTTGGCCTTTGATTCTAAAACCATTTTAGAACTTTTAGGCATTGATTCTAAAACCATTTTAGAATATTAATCTTAGGCATAATTCATGCTAATTGGTTGTGGCATTTACATTATTTTGCTTATTGACATTTGTAATCACATTACCAAATATTGTAACAATATAAAGATCATTGTTGACAAATTAGATGAGGTATTGAGATGAAGTTCCAAACCATATAACCTAGAACCCATAGGTTGGATTTAAAACCAATTTTAGGGTTAGTTTCAATAAGTATGAACACTATTCCTTCATAAGGCCAATCCTTAGGCTAACCTTCAAGTTTGTGAGGTATGTCTCATAGTTTCTCTTATAATATTCCTTAATACCACAAAAGTGACAATTCTTTTTCTCATTTTTGGGCTTTGAACATATAGTAGATTTTATGGGTTTCTTCCATTTCCTTTTCTTCAAAGTAGTCGTACTTTTTGAAGAGGAAGTCTTAGCTATAGCCATTACAGTAGGCTTTGTATTGTGCATTTCCTTCTCATAAACCATTACCATGCCATGCAACTCAGCAAGAGCTTTCTACATTTTATGAATGTGTAAGTTCTAAACAAATCAAGAGAAAGGATCGAGCAAGGACTGGAGTATTAGATCCATGGCCAATTCATTATCCATAATAAAATTTGGTCTAGCTAACTCCTCATTATACCAAATCATTTTTTAAAACATGACCATTCACTGATGATCCATTAGCCATCCTCATATGGTACAAGTCCTTAGATATCTCATATCTAGATATTCAACCATTCTCATCGAAGAACTCCTTTAGATTTGCAATGATTGAGTAAGCACTTTCCATGATATCATACTTCTTTTGAAACTCATTTTTTTTTTTTATAGAAGCAAATATGTATGACCTAACTTTTAGATCATCTTCGTGCCACTTTTCATAAGTTTCGTGCTCCTCTTGAGTACCACCCATAGGAAAGTTTTCTAGCAAATCTAATCAAGCACATACCCGATTTTCTCATAATTGAGCAATTCTCAAATTCTTTAGCCAATTAATATAGTTGGGTCTTGTTAGACAATTCTTGTCATGAACAAAAGCAAGTGGGTTTGTTGTAACCATTTTCAGAGAAATTAAATATCTATGTAGAAAATCAAGTTGTTAGCCATTAACTTTCAACAAATATTTCATTTTGGCATTTAAATAAAATATTATAATTCACTATTCTTTTTGGATTCCATATTTCTTAGGATGGGAAATGGTAATCTTCGTTGGAAAAGATCATTAGTGGTGATTTGAGTCTTACTAGTTCATAGTCCACCTCACCTAACGGCTATTGGTGTCCTATGAACTTTATGAGTGGATCATCATATCCAACACATCACATGCAATTCCCAATCATACCTTCATCCTCTAGATCATGAAAACCTCACCTAATAGTTATTGGTCTCGTGATCATAGTTAAGACTACCTCATCATCTCAAATACAAATATTTAGGACACAAATGATTCCTCACCTAATAGTTATTAGTAATCAATTGGCCTAAACCCTAAACCATCATATGTATAATGGAGTGGCCCTATATTCTTAAATAGCAACTAACTCCAAGGTATCCATAATCAGTAAATCAACAATCAAAGCTTAGACAAACCATGATGGTGGTTGGTCACAAGTTCAAACACTTGTAACAACTTAACATCACAAATAAGGAGACTTTCTTTGTAATCAATGGTCTCACCTTGCATATTAACTATTTAATATGCATATCAAACTAAAAATCTCAAAACCACTTTAAAAAGATTCTCATTACAAATGAGAATTAATCACCGGATCACAAAAATAAAACCAATCAACTATTAAAAACACAAATATGTCTAAGGATTGGCTATGATACCACTATTGGGATTTGTTTCAATAAAAAGGAATACATGTATAGGTAAATTTGAAACAAAATGATTCACAATGGAAGTAAAAGCGCCTATGCACATATTTCCAAAGCATTTTTTGTGCATTTTAATAAAAACATAGAGAAGTGATAAAAGGGCCAATCACATTACCTTTGTAATGTGATAAAAAATTTGGTTATGATGTTCTTTATATTCTGATAACGAACATTTGATGTTCTCGTGACGTTGGTTCTGACGTTCTTCAGATTCTAACTATGAATGCTTGATCTCTTAATAACACTAATTATGACATTCTAGGAATTATGACTATGAACGTCTAATGTCTTCTGGTAATGCTGGTTCTAACACTCTTTAGATCTAGACCACAAATGTCTAATCCTCATAACATGGGTTTTGATGTTCTTTAGATCTAGCCCTATCACGCCTCGATCCTTGAGCGCGCACCCATCCCTCACTGGTCGATTAAATAGCGATGTCCCAGGACACATCACCGACCCTGTTCATTTTTTTTATACGCATGTGGAAGCAGATATAAAATCCCAGACAATAAAACAATGAGATATGAGAGTAGAAATAAAAAAAATTGAACCTAAAAAACCACCACACTTATATATATATATTGCAAACCATAGTACAAATATATACAAGGTAAACTACCAAGCTAGGTTCTAAACAACAAGTTCACAAAACAAAGTCTACAGACAGAGGTGGGGTTTCAATCCTCCTCTAGATCCTCCTCCTCTTCAACGATCTCTTCTTCTTTCATGCTCCAGCTAGAGTCTACTGCTAAGTGCTCCGGAGAGTCAAGATCATAAGCAAACTTGGGATCTTTTGCATCCACCATCGATCCACCCTTAGGATTTGCTGTCCCCTTCCAAAATGCTACCCCTAAAACGTACAGAGGTACATCAGATTCTGGTATAGGGCCCACCCTTCGTCCATCATTGTAATGGTGATACCACGACCGATATTTGTGGGGCACCTTTTGGGGTTCACCCACATCAACCCAGACGGTGGATTTCACCAGTACATATTCTAAGCCTTCAAGGTGATGGTGTGTAAGAATGTAATAACCTATCTTAGTGACTTCCTCTAGTATACCAAAATGCTTAGGAAGAGCTGGAGGTGCTGCCATCTTTGGACTTGAAATGTTGTCCTACAATGGGGTGAGACTACGTCTCAACGAGTTCTACCCCTTATGACACGATTAGGAAGAAAATACGCCCTAAGGGCTGTCTAAGCACAATCATACATTAGAGAACTTACCTTGGCCCCAGTTCCTTCTTGGACGTCAGTTCAATTCATAATTTCAATAAATCACATCATCATGTCAATTTAGAACTTAGATCGAAAAACCAATTAATCGACCTAGTTGATTACATATCACCACAACCATCTCTTGGTTGGCCCATTCAATACCATCTATAAGTCCAACCATCTTAGGACTGCTCGCTCTAAGCTAATAAATAGATAGTATAACTCTCACTAAGCTGGTAAATAGTGTATTGCTCTCGCTAAGCTGACATATCAGAGCCCCTAGGATGATATAGTATATCGGTATACTGCTTACAATCTAAGTTGAAATATTTCCTGTAGGCTGATATAGTATACGATCCCGACCATTCAATCAATTTATCATTTTTATCATTTTTATCATACCCAATAAAAATAACCGTGTGCGGGTACATGGTCGATCTTAGCCAAAATATCATAATTTCACCTTTAAACCTCCCACTCCTTTCAACAGTCCAAAATAGATTTTTGGTGTTGTATATCGACGCCCGGTAATTTTCCAATTAATTACCAAAATTAAACCAATTTACGAATAAAATCCTAAAATCACAATCAAGCAAAATTACCACAAATTAAAGCTCAAATAAATAAACTGATTGCACCACAATAACCAGTAAAAAATTCCAGTCACCGGCTATCCCGATCTAATTTCTGAAATATAAATAATTAATTAATTACGAAAAATAATTATTAAATAGCAATAAATCCAACTTAAGCCCGTAATTCCTAATTGATGCCGAAACAGACTTGGAA
Organism: Eucalyptus leucophloia subsp. euroa; assembly: GCA_017140325.1. NCBI lineage: Eukaryota > Viridiplantae > Streptophyta > Magnoliopsida > Myrtales > Myrtaceae > Eucalyptus > Eucalyptus leucophloia. Next base: position 30,954,389 of record CM029470.1, read on the forward strand.
AATTTGTGAATCACTCTAGTTAAATACTAAAACTCGTTTAGGCCCTAATTGTACTAACTACCACCTAACATGCATTGGTAAACAATTAAATTTCACTAATATAATCAAACTAACCACCTAAGTATACTTAACTTAATCTAATTAACCCTTAATCATGATTAACTTATTAAGCGACAATTGGTGAGTCAAACTCACTTGTTCGGCGATTTGGTCGGTTCAAATCGATGGGGACTCAACAGGGCTCGATTGTTTCCAAAACGGGCCTAGCTTTTGAGGCCGGGACGGCCTCAAAATGGGCCCTAGGTGCTGCTAGAAACCCACTAGTTTGATCTCTATTCTTGGCTGATTGCTAGCTGAAAATGCGAGGTGGTGGCTCGGTTGAGGCGGGGATGGATCGAGGAAGGTTGAAAGGGCCAAACTAGGCCTAAGCGGGGACTCACGGAGGTCGGAGGCAGGCCAAACAATTCTGGCACAAGCTGAAACATAGGTTGGGATGCTAGACAAGGCTACTGAGGTGTTGGGGTCGCACGATGGAGGTAGAGGGCACGTGCACAGCGGGCGGGGCAAGGACAGCGTTGCTAGGGCGGTCTGGTGGTCTCAGCGGCGTGCAGTGTGGACTAGGCAGCTCTGCTATCTCCAATGGCTCCTCCTTGGCTATTGGTTCTAAAAATGGCACAAACAAGGGGGAGGAAGGCTAGTCGGTAGCTTTGAGGGAGAGAAAGGGGGCCACCAAGCCTTATCTTCCACCTCTTGGTCACCTTTAACCATCCAACACCACTAGCTATCTTCCTTGGCCTCAAATCAGCCACTCATGCTCCATCTACAACCTTTGAAATGGTCCAAAAGCTATAAGGAAAGGGGAAGTTACGAATTTGTTTGCTTTCTTCTTCAATTGACACTTATCCTTACTTGATTTAACACAATTTGGCCACAATAAATTCAATCGACACCTCTCCGATCAAATTGATATTTTTCCTTGCCAATTGATCCCACTTGCTTTCCAACTTTGTAATAAAAAATGATCCTTGACTTTTTTTGGAAAAAAATGGCCCTAGAACCTTTTCACAAAAAGTCTCAGTTTGCAGAAAAATCTTCTAAGATTAAGTCGACGTTCCTAAAATGTCTTGTGACATGACAGAACTTTTGATTTCTAAAATCGGACTCAAATTCACGATTGATTTCAATCTGGCACGTTTTAGCGTAACCTAGGCTACCGGATAGCTTTAGAAATTTTTAGTGCAAATGACCGTGGTCAATTTTCTTCGAGCCACAATAAACCCATTAGACACATTGGCTACTCTTGGTTGTCATGAAAATCTCGAGGATTCAAATATGAACACAAGGTACCAAAATGATAGAAAAATCAGTCTAGTGCCGACCAATGAGAATTTTCCAATTTAGTAGAGTCACCCATGATTAGCCACACATTTCAGTCGAACCGACCTAGACCTAGCTTTGATCTTTGATCAATTTTTTACTGTGCCGTAATGACCTCTAAAGATGAGCGCGGTCGAGTAGCCGATTCTGGTCGAATTCTTAAGTCTATTGCATTAAAATTCCATAATGGCTTCACTGGATAGTTTAGTTATCTCGAGAGTGATTAGCTCTGAAAACAGCCCTATAGGTGCGTAGATGAAATGCCTGATTTATTTAATAGAAAATAGGATTGAAAATTTGGGTTGTCACAACTGTCTCATCGACTCTTCAGTCTACTCCTTCAATACCGTAGTGTTGCCAGATCACTTTGACCAATGGTATGGTCTTTGTATGCAGAACTTGTTCTTTCTTGTCCACTATCTGAGTCGGGCTTTCAACGTATGCCACTCGATCATCCACATCCAATTCTTCAAAATTAAGCACGTGGGTCAGATTAGGCTCTTATTTCCTTAATATCGACACGTGAAAGACGTCGTGCACTTGCGCCAATCTCAGCAGCAACACAAGACGATACGCTAAGGTCTCAATTCTCTCAAGAATTTCAAACAGACCTACATTCCTCAGACTCAGTTTTCCTTTCTTGCCAAAGTGCAAAGTTCCCCTCATTGGTGACACATTTTGAAAAACGTGATCACCAACTTGGAATTCCAACGATCTTCGGCGCTTATCTGTGTAACTTTTCTGTTTGCTCTAAGCGGTCTTTAATTTGCCTCTGATCACTACCATGACATCCACTGATTGCTAGACCAACCCTGGGCCTATAATTTTTCTTTCCCAAACTTTATCCCAATAAATTGGTGTCTTGCACACTTTGCCATACAACGCTTCGAAAGGAGCCATCTGAATGCTCTGTTGATAGCTATTATTGTAGGCAAATTCCACTAGATAAAGCTATTCTTCCCAACTTCCTTTGAAATCCAGTACGCAAGCTCACAGCATATCCTCGAGGGTTTGAATTGTCCTCTTAGACTAGCCATCCCTCTAAGGATGATATGCCGTACTGTATTGTAGCTTAGTACCTAAAGCACTCTGTAAACTCTTCCAAAAAGTAGTAGTAAACCTCAGGTCTCTGTTTAAAGTTATCGTAACCGAAACTCCATGCAAACAAACTACCTGACGCACGTACAGATCTGCGTGTCTATCTAAACTAAGGTCCTTTCGAACTGCAATGAAGTGAGTCTAACGTCCTTTCGAACTGCAATGAAGTGAGTCAACTTTGTCAATCTGTTGACCACTACCCAAATCAAATCATTACCTTTCTGACTCCTCAGTAATCCGATCACAAAGTTCATCGTGATGTGCTTCCATTTACATTCTAGGATCTCGAGAGGTTGCAAAAGTCCTCCCAACTTGCAATGCTAAGCTTTTACATGCTAACACGTCAGACACTTGGCAACATTCTTGGCAATGTCCGCCTTCATACTAGACCACCAATAGTGTTGACGCAGATTCTGATACATCTTGGTATTACTAGGATGTATGTTGTAACTGTTACGATGTGCTTCTGATAGAATATCTTCTCTAAGCTCCACATCGTCAGGTGCAACCAAACATCCTCGGAACTTTAGTGTTCCTTCATTAGAAATCTGAAAGCCAACCTTCCTTTTCTCATTGTCCTTCTGTAGAATCTTCTGCACATTTGGGTCTTTTGGTAAGAGTAACTTGATTATGATCTAGACATTTGATTCTATTTTGAGGGCGGTTATAAGACTCAAAATGTGGCCTACCTCAAACTTAAATACCAAATCTCAAGCTCCCTTGATTAGGTTTCACTCCTTAATCAATATATGAGCAATTGAAGACTTTGACTCAAAGCATCGGCGACCTTATTTGCCTTTCTCGGGTGATATAGGATATCACAGTCATAGTCCTTCAGCAATTCCATTCATCGGTGCTATCTCATGTTCAACTCTTCTGAGAGAATAGGTACTTAAGACTTTGATGGTCCGTGAAGATCTGGAATTTTTCTCCGCTCAAATAGTGTCTCAAAATCTTTAGGGCAAAGATAATCGCCGTGAGCTCTAAGTCATGTGTCGGATAATTCTATTCATGAGGCCTCAACTAAAGGTAGGCATATGCAACAACTCGGCCATGTTGCATCGACACGCAACCCAATCCTTTGAACGACGCATCACTATAGATCTCTTATCCTCCACAACCAAATGGAATGGTCAACACAGGTGCGGTAGTCAGCTTTTTCTTCAGCTCTTTGAGACTACGCTCGCACTTGTCTATCCACACGAATTTCTCTTCTTTCTTCAGGAGTCTTGTCAAAGGCGATGCTAATGATGAGAACCCTTCCACAAAACATCTTTAATAACCCGCCAAACCCAGAAAACTTATGATCTTAGTCATTGTAATCGATCTTGGCTAGTTGATCACAGCTTCAATCTTGCTCGAGTCCACAGAGAGTCCTTTGCCTGAAATCACTAGATTTAAGAAAGCAATGCGAGTTAACCAAAACTCACACTTACTGACTTGGCATAGAACTGATGGAATCTTAGTGTCTAAACACTAGTCTCTAATGACTCTCATGCTCTTCATCACTTCTCGAATACACCAAAATATCATCGATGAACACGATCACGAACTAATCCAGATATTCCTTAAATACTCGGTTCATCAAATCCATGAAGGCAGCTGGAGCATTCGTCAACCCAAATGGCATCATTGTAAACTCGTAATGACCATACCGCGTATGAAATGCTAACTTTAGAATGTCCTCCTTCCTTATCCTCAGGTGATGATATCCTGTTCTCAAGTCAATCTTTGAAAATATCGACGCTCCTTGCAATTGATCAAACAAGTCATCGATCCTTGGGAGTGGATACTTGTTCTTGATCGTTATTTGATTGAGTTGTCGATAGTCGATACATAGGTGCAACGATCCATCTTTCTTCTTTACAAACAAAACTGGTGCTCCCAAGGTGATGCAGTGTGATGGATGAATCCCTTATCTAGTAATTCTTGCATCTGCACCTTCAGTTCCTTCAACTCAAATAATGCCATCTGGTAAGGACCCTTAGAGATTAGTTTTGTCCAAAGTGCTAGCTTGATCACGAACTCAATTTCTCTCTCTGGTGGCAATCCTGGCAATTCCTTTGGAAAGACATCTAGAAATTCTTGTACCACAGCAATGTCTTCCATCTTTAGCTCCTCAACTGTTGTATCCACAACAGTTGCTAGGTAACCTTGACAACCCTCATCTAACAAATGAGTTGCCTCTAGCAACGAGATCAAGATAATCAAGGGTCCTCCTCAATTCCCAACAAACTCAAAGTTCTCACCCTCTAACAGGTCAAACTGAAAATTTTTGAATTATTCAAGTTAAATACTAGAGCTCGTCTAGGTCCTAATTGCACTAACTATCCACCTAACATGCATCGGTAAACAATTAAATTTCACTAATCTAATCTAACTAACCACCAAAGTATACTTAATCTAATCAACCCTTAAGCATGATTAACCTACTAAGCGAGAATTAGTGAGTTAAACTAACTTGTTTGGCGATCCGGTCGGTTCAAATCAATTGGGACTCAATGGGGCTCAATTCTTTCCAAAGCGGGCCTAGCTTTTAGGACCGAGAACAACCTCAAAATAGACCCGATGTGTTGCTGGAAACCCACTGGTTTGCTCTCTACACTTGGTTGGTTGTTGGCTGAAAAGGCAAGGTGGTGGCTTCATTGAGGTGGGGATGGATTGAGGAAGGTTGAAAAGGCCAAATCGGGCCTAGGCGAGGGACTCACGGAGGTCGAAGGTAGGCGAAATAGCTTTGGCTCAAGCTGAAACATAGGTGGGACATAGGACAAGGCTGCTCGGGCATTGGAGTGGCATGGTGGAGGCGGAGGGCGCGTGCACAGCGAGCGAGGCAAGGACGGCATTGCTAGGGCGGTTCGGTGGTCTCGGTGGCGTGTGGCGTGGACGGGGCGGCTCTGCTGTCTCCAGTGGCTCCTCCTTAGCTGTTGGTTCCAAAAATGGCACAAACAAGGGGTAGGAAGGTTGGTCGGCAGCTTTGAGGGAGAGAGAGGTGGAAAGAGGGGGCCACCAAGCCTTATCTTCCACCTCTTGGTCGCCTTGACCATCCACCACCACCAGTTATTTTCCTTGGCCTCAAATCAGCCACCCATGCTCCATCTACAACCTTTGAAATGGTCCAAAAGCTATGAGGAAAGGGGAAGCTACGGATTTGTTTGCTTTGTTCTTCAATTGGACACTTATCCTTGCTTGATTCAACACAATTCGGCCCCAATAAATTCAATCGACACCTCTTCAATCAAATTGATATTTTTCCTCACCAATTGATCGTACTTGCTTTGCAATTTTGTAATAAAAAACGATCCCTAACTTTTTCTAGACAAAAATGGCCCTAGGACGACATTTTCCCAAAAAGTCTTGGTTTGCAGAGAAATCTTCTAAGACTGAGTCGACATTCCTAAAATGACTCATGACTTGATAGAACTTTCAATTTCTAAAATCGTACTCAAATTCACGGTTAATTTCAATCTGGCGCGTTTTTAGCTTGACCTAGGCTACCGAGTAACTTTCAAAATTTTTTAGTGCAAATGACCCATGGTCAATTTTCTTAGAGTCACCATGAACACGTTCGACACACTGGGGACTTTCGATTGTTGTGAAAATCTTGATGATTCAAATACGGACACAGGGTACTAAAATAATAGAAAAATTAGTCTAGTGCCGGCCGACAAGAATTTTTTAATTTAGTGGTGTCACTCATGATCAACCACACATCTTAGTTGAACCGATCTATCTCTGATCCTTGATTGATTTTTAACCACGCCATAATGACATCTAAAGATGAATATGGTCGAGTAGCCGATTCTCGATTGAATTCTTAAGTCTATTACATTAAAATTCCTCAATGGCTTCCCTAAATAGTCTAGTTATGTCGAGAGTGATTAGCTCTAAGAATAGCCCTATAGGCTCGTCGATGAAATGCCCTATTTATTTAATAGAAAACATGATTGAAAATTTGAGATGTCACAAGCCCTACAAATGTTAGGCCTTTAGTTCGGACACATAACCAATCTTATGTCAAATGATAAAGAGAAATTGAGACATCTCACGAGTACAATTGTGCTAGGAATTGCTCTCATTTGCGAATGACTTGGTTAATCATTATCAACACTCTCAAATGTCGATCGTTGATAATCCTATGATATGTTCTCTCAATCGCCTTTCTATAACCAATTCGAGATCGCATTCAATTTGGCTCATTAGCTCTAAAACCATTTTAGAGAATTAATTCTGTTGTAATGTCAAAGCTCACTTGAATCTAGACACTAGTTCTAAAACCGTTTCAAACACTAACTCGGACATTTATTTTGTAATCATTACGGAACATTATTCTAGACATTAATTTGTAATTGTTACAAAACTTTATTCTAGGTATTAATTTTGTAACCGTTATAATTTTTTAAGTTGACCTTACAATTAGAAATGGTTGATTGAATTTTTAACTATTTCAAATCATTAAAATTTCCATTGATTCCAAAACCATTTCGGTTTATTAATGTGGCTGTTAAGTTTGAAACCATTTCAGAAATTTAATTTACCATTAAGTCTAAAACTATTTTAGATCCTTAATTTGGCTATTAATTCTGAAATCACTTGAATCATTAATATGACGATTAATTCTGAACAGGCTTTAGTTCATAAATGTGACCATTTTTTCTAAACTCACTTTAGATCATTAATACAACCATTAATTGTAAACTCACTTCAGATATTTAATTCGACCATTGAATCTGAACCTGTGTTAGATATTTGATTTGGCCGTTGAATCTGAACCCACTTTAAATATTTAATTTGGCCATAAAGTTTGAGACCCCTTTGGATCTTCAAATGGTCATAAAGTCTAAACCATTTCAAAACTTGGATTTTTAGCCTAGCTTAATCCAATTGCCTTAAGTGTGAACTTATTTGTAATATTGTTTCTCCCATTCAAATGACATTCTGAATTTGTTATGGTGTGTGACATCCCTTGGTTCATCACTGAGCTATTAGTAGGATTTGTGAACACATTAGCATAACCAAGAGAGCTGATTGTTCTAATCAATCTTTAGTTCATACAAACCATGAGTGACATTTACCAATACATCATAGCTAATCAAAAAGCGTGAATATTTTAATAACATAATGAACTTGTCAACTTTGTTGACTATGTAATTTGATCATTTTATCTCACCATGTCTTAATCGAACAAAGGTCATGGAATTATTTTGTCAAGCCACTAATTCAATTATATGACCAAATCTAATTGACATGTATTCTATGAGACATGAACTATTCATTCTCGATTACAATCTCAACTAAGGATTTCAATGCAATGTCATGATTAGATTGCATAGGACGTCAATCTTGTATATCTGTATATAACAAAAAGATTTACTCCATATTACACATGCATGTGCCTTTGTATATGAACAAACTATGACCAATATGTACAGAGATGGATATTTATGAACCATAGCCATCCAACATACAAGTCAGCATTGTGCTCTAGGTCTAAGGATCTTACACCATACCAAAGCATGAATGATTAGTCATTGACCTCACTAAAAGCTTTGATGTTGCCAATCATTCTATGTATGTCACATTCAGTGAACTTGTTCGAGACAAGCACCTATATTCTAACTTGGATATCACAATATCCAACAATTTATGACTCATCATCCACCCAGGTATGTAATACCAAATGGTGAAGCTTATGAACACACTAGTATCAATAGGTTTATAAATATCCTCTCAATGATGTATCAATCGGGAATTGTTTAAAAATTCGGTATAACTATAAGCCTATCATACATATTCTTAACACTTTAAGAGTAGGTTCAGTTTCAACTAATCTTATGGACTCATTCCTATAAATAGGACAATAATGAACATTTCTTTACCATTAAATAATCCCTAACATGTAACTGTTATGTGGTTGCTTTAGAGTGTATAGCTAAGATGATCTATGAGAGGTTTAATTGTTGTGGTGAGAAAAAAATATGTGCTTTTCTATTTGCAAAGCTTCTATGTTGTGCATGTGCAAGCACAGCTTTATGATATGTCATAGCACCATGAAAAAAGTAGCAAAAATGAGGCACACCTCAACTGTAAATGGTAGCACAAACAACTCTTGTCTGCTTAGCACACCATAACAAGCATAACTCAAAAGAAGGCAAAGCAGAATGAATGACATAAGTCATAATTCAATTGGTTCATGTTCAATGAAAAAGAGAAAATTTCCAATGCAAGAAATCTTCAAATAACATACATATACATAACCTTACTTTAATAAGCTCCATAGATTGACCTATATAGACCCATCCATTTAAACTAAAAATTAAAAAAAAAAAAAATTGTTCATTGGCCTTGTTGCTCTTGTATTTCAAAAATTTGCTCGTGTTCCACCACTTTCTTGTTGAAGTTCCTTACATCTCTTTAACTTCAATTGAATGAAATAAACAATTTAGTTAAGAGAAAGTCAAGTGCAAATAAGAATAGTTCTAGGACAAAGTCTAGGGAAAATTGATACCTGCATCTTCTCTCTTTCCATGGATGATGATGGAATTGAAATGTTGCCAAGAAATGAAGCAAGCGGTTCAATTGTCTTGGATTGTGATGCCGATAAGATTGAAGGAGTTCTTTTGATTGCATCGTGTGAGCATGAGGCGAATGTAGAAGCTATGGGGTGTGATGCTACTATAGATGTTGTTGTTGTTGCTACTAATGTTGGTGTTGATTTTATTGATGAATTTTGAGTGATTACTATTATGGCCTAACTCTCCACATTTTCCACAAGTAAATGTTGTATTATGTCCCTTCAACTTCATTCCAACGGGACCTTGAACAATTTTCTTCTTCCTTCTCTTCAAATTGTTTTTAGCCATTTCATTCACTAACTTCGTTCTTTGTCCCTTCTTTCTTTTTCTTATCCAACGATTGCCCATGCAAATGGATACATTTGATTGCTAGTTTTATCTACTCTGACACTTTTCGATCAATGAGACTTTGTTCAACAGCCTGTCCCTATGAGCATATATAACTGTCATTTACCTCAACTAGTTAAACAAATATTGGTATCCCTTTATCTACATTAAATCAACTTGATACAAATGCCTCTTCTTTCACACGTTCAATGGATGTGGTTGAATTTTGAAAGCTAAAAGTTAAACAAATATTTTACAAATTTTACGTTGGCCCATACAATTTTCATACCTTGTTTACCATAGATACTTCCTGTGACATCCCAGATTTTCGATCATGTTTTCTACTGAATTAATCGGGCATTTCATTGACGCGCCTTTAGGGTTGTTCTCAGAGCCAATCACTTTTGAGATAACTAGACTATCTAGGGAAGTTATGAAAGACTTTAAAACAAATAGACTTGAGAACTTGATCAAGAATCGGTTTCTCGACCGTGGTTATCTTTAGAGGCCATTACGGCATAGTTAAACATAGATTTGAGATCAGAGATAGGTCTGTTCAACTGAGATGTGTGGCTGATCGTGGATGACTCAACTAAATTGGAAAATTCTTGTCGGTCGGCATTAATCTAATTTTATTGTCGTTTTGGTACCTTGTGTCCGTAATTGAATCCTCGAGATTTTCATAATAATCGAGAGTCACCATTGAGTTGAGTGGGTTATAGTGGCTCAAAGAAAATCGACTACAAGTCAATTGCCCTAAAAAATTTTGAAAACTATCTAGTACAATAGGTCATGCTAAAAATGCGCCGAATGGAAATTAACCGCTAATTCAAGTCCGATTTTAGAAATTGAAGATTTTGTCATGTCATAATAAATTATAGAAAGTATCGACTCAGTCTTAGAAGATTTTTCTGACACCCGACACTTTTTGGGAAAAAGTCGTCACTAGCTTGTTTTTTAGCAGAAAAAAGCCGAAGATCACTTTTGTTAGCAAAGTTGGGATGCATGATGGATATATGGGTGAGGAAATGTGTCGGGGTAATTGATGGATGACCAATTGAATTTATTGTGGTCATTTGGGGTTGGATCAAATGTGTTGAGAAGTCCAATTGAAGCCAATTGGTACAAAATTTGTAGCTTGCCCCTTCCCCCTAGCCAAATGGACCAAAAGAGAGGTTGTGGGGGCATGTGTTGGTGGTTCCACAAAACCCCAGCCCACCGAACCAGTGAAGTAGCTCTCTCTCCACTGAAACTTCCAGCCTCCATCTACACCATCACCGACCGAGATGCCTCTATTCGCTACCCCTCCACGTCGACGCTGCAGCTCCACTTCGGTTTGTCTTTACCGGTCAACAAACCAGCGTTGAAGACCACCGAGCGAGCTTCCACTCGCACGTCTTCTCTCCGCCAGCAGCCGCTGCCACGTTGGTCAACAAAGCCAATGGAATCTCCTGCCGTTGACCCCTGCTCTTCCACTAAACGACTGTTGCTTCCCCACTTCATTTTGTCTCCTGGCTTTGTCGCTTCTCCATGTGTTCACCGCTTGCCCTCTCTCGGTCAATAAATAAGCCTTGTTTCACTTTCGTTGACTGCCGCTACCACCTGCCTTTAGCTTCTTTGGTCAGTCTTCAACAACCGAAGCCACGAAGCAGCTGTAGCGACACCATCTGCCTCTTTCAACTCGTGTCTTCGGCTAGCGAATTCCAGCAAGGTCAATTTCCCTTCCTATTCGAAGACCCACCAAAGAATTTCCCTCGGGCAACCCATCATTTGGCGTTGAAGTCAAGCCCACATCCATGAGACCTAGCAAAAATTTGCTCAGTCCAACAAAGCCTAGTTCAGCTTTATTTCAAGCCCATCTCAGCCCAAGTTTTAAGCCCAGTTCGTAGGGATAAGTACACTAATGGTGTCATAAGTTATGTACGGCACTCACTTTGGTGCCAAAAATTTCCGCCGGATCACTTAAGTACCAAATTGGAGGAAAAACGATCACTTTGGTGCCACCGACGACGTATTCGGCCAAAATGATTACGTGGCTTTTATATTTAAAAAAAAATCGAGAAGCCATTTAAACGACGTTGTTTTGCCATCCTACGTGGATAGCCTCACAAAAACGACGCCGTTTTGTTAATTTTATTTGGAGATTGAAATTAGGGTTTTTTTGTCCACCATTGCTCGTCCACCATTGCTCGGCCGCCGTCCCTCAGCCACCGTCACTTGGTCGCGGTCCCTCGGCCACCGTTGCTTAGTCGCCATCCCTCAACCTCCATTGTAGTTGCTTGCCACAGCAAGACAAAAGAAAGAAAAAAAAAATGAACAGAAATCCCGAGAAAGAGGGAGGTGTCGATAATGAGGGCGGAGGAGGGGATGGCGGGGCCACGGCTGCCGCCTTCGTAGCAACTGGCTTCACCGACAACCTCCGTGGCGTTCCAAATCTTCGTGGCTACCGTTGGCCGGATCCCTCGTGCTTATCGAGATTCTTGAGCTCGCGTTTCCTCTGCACCCAACAATATTTCTTGGGAAAAGGCGGTGGTGAGGCTAAGATTTGGGGATTTGAAAGGTTGATAAGGTGATTAAAAATGGGGGAAAACTACTGGGGGAGGGTGGAGGCGAATGTGTGGTTTCTTTTCTGGAAAATTACTGGTGTTGCTGGTTCTCGGCTACTAGTGTTGTTGGTTTGGTGCTGTTGGTGTTGCTGGATTTGTTTGGGGAAGAAGACGACATAAAACGTCGTCGTTTTGGTGTTAGGATGCTAAAACGACATCATTTGAAGGCCTAAGTGATCTAATGGAAACTCTGGTGAGCCACATCAGCATAAGAAAATAAAAAAAAGGGGCCACGTCATATTTCCGGCCGATCAGATTGGTGTTGGCACCAAAGTGAGTGTTTTTCAAATTTTTTGGCACCAAAGTGAGCGCTGTACACAACTTATGGCACCATTAGTGTACTTATCCCAGTTCGTGTAATTCCAACCTGTTTAGTTTAGCGCAAGGATTCAACAGGCCCAAGTCCGTGAAGAAGCCCGAAGCCAAGCCTAGAATTTTTTGTGGGCTTGCAAGGCCTTTGGGCCCGATCCAAGCCCACCGGTGTCATCGCAAGCCCAAGTTCGGCCACCGTCGCGCCGCCATCACGATGATCCGTTCCCCACTTTTAATCAAGTGAGTTTTCATCACTAATACTTGCTTAGTTTGCTAATTATGCTTAAGGGTTGATTAGATTTAATTAAGTGCAATGATGTTGTTATATTATAGTATATTAGTGATTATTAGATAATTGTGATGTATGTTAGACAATTGAATTGTGCAATTAGCAAGTAGAGACTTACTATTATTTATTGAATGCTTCTCGGGATTTTTCCCGACCCGTCTTGGGCTTCAATTAGGCATTGTGGGCCTAAATTGGATTTTTAGTATTTATTTATTAATTTTCGAAATTAATTTAATTATTTTTATTTTTCGAAAATCAGGTAGGGATAGACGATGAGCGAAATTTTATACTGATTGTCATGGCGCAATCCGTTTATTTAATTGAGTTTTATTTTGTGCTGAATTGAATTATTCGTGAAATTGGGAATTATTATTTAATTGAAAAATAACTGAGCATCAGTTGATAATGCCAACAATATTTGAGTGGACTACAGAAAATGTGGGAACTATGGAAAGGAAAATATTACATTTTGGCTAAGGCCAGCCATGTGCCCATACACGATATTTTATCGAGTATAATAAAAGATGAGAAGAAATGTTGTTTGATGTGGCTCGGCGATTATTACATCGCTTTGGTGTATAGGACACCTTAGAGAATGCACGTAATTGTGGAATATGTATATCACCTGAAAAAGCATGTGGCTCAACTATTAGTATGTTACCATGGCGAGAACAATGCCTGAAAGAGAATGAGTGTGGCTTGGTGATTTGGTATATCGCCTTAGAGAATGCATGTGGCTCGATAATTAGTACATCGCCTTGGTGAATAAGTCACCTTAGAGAATGCATGGGGCTTGGTGATTAGTATGTCGCCTTGGTGATATGGCACCTTAGAGAATGCACGTGGCTCGGTGATTAAGTATATCGCCTTGGTGATTTGGCACATTAGAGAATGCATGTGGCTCGGTGACTAGGTATATTATGTGGGAAATTGTATAGTATGGATGGAAATGATCGGTGAACGGCCCGACTGACGTGTAATTGACTAGGTCGATTAATTGAGATATCGATTTGTGATGTGATTGCTTGGATGCCTATTGAACTGTGCTAATATGCAGGTGGAATATGAGGCCAAGGTAAGTCCTCTGACCCATGTGTGTATAGGTAGCTCGGTTAGCGTGTTGGTTTACTAATCAAGTCTTAGGGAGTAGAACTTACTAAGACATGGTCTCAATGATTATTATATAACCATTTCAGGCCCCTAGATGGCACCACCTCCCCCTCCTCCTCGTCCTAGGCATTTTGGTGTTCCAATGGAAGTAACAAAGATGGAGACCCACTTTCCGATTCATCCTCATCTTAAAGGACTAGAGTATGTCCTGGTTCAGTTGACCGTTTGGGTTGATGTGGGAGTAGATGCCCTGAGGCCCCATAAGTACCGATCATGGTATCGTGAGTACTGTGACGGGCGAAGGGAGGGCCCTGTGCCTAAAGAAGATGTGTCTATGTTCGTCCTGGGCAAAGGGAGGGACAACCGATCACAATGATGGGTCGGTAGTGGATGCCAAGGACCCGAAGCTTGAGAAGCAACACTGAGTCACCTATATAGTCAGCAGCATGATCTAATTGGAGCATGCTTGAAGAAGAGGAGATAGTTGAGCAACATGGAGGACAAGAGGAGAATCAGGAGTGGGAATGGTCAGAGGTGGGAGCACCTGAAGAAGAAGACCCGGAAGAGGATTACCTGTTGGACAACCTTGTTGACAAGCCAATAGAAGATGAAGAGCTTGAAGAGAATGAGACTGATTTAAAGGAGTGTGTGGAGGATCGGGATGATGATCCTGAGTATGATCCGGATGAGGACTGAGATCTCATCCTGTTTTTGTCAGACCTTGTTTACATGTGAATAGGCATTAGACCTATGTTAATAGTATTGTAAGATACTATGAAGTGCTTGTATAAAAGTGTGGTTATGTGTTTTCATGTTGTGAAAATTATGGCCTACTTTTCTATTCCAATGTTTTATTGTCTAGGGATTATCTTATGCTTCCACATGCAAATTAAAATAAAAGGGGTCGGTGATGCGTCTTGTAATGTCGCTATTAATTGACCAGGTGAGGGATGGGCACATGCCTGAGGATCGAGTGTGACACTTCCTACCCTAATTGACCAAATTATCCATTGTGGGTCCCACTTTAGCATACATTTCAAATTGAAATAATTTCCAATGACAATTCTACACCATAAAATGAAGACTAAGATGAAACATAGTACTCTTTATTTAAGATAATTTCTTACCTTTTTTCTTATTCTTTTTTTCCTTCTTTTTTGGGATTATTTCCCCATTTGGGGCAAAACTTGTCCCTCCTTTTTTTTAAAAAAAAAAAATGCAGTTTATTTGGTATATAGCCAACTAATTGATGTGTTTGTGAGTTGTATATTTCCCTTTTATTTTCATTTTGTTACAAGAAAACTATTACTCTAATAATGATCAAAGCACAAGTTAAAGCGAAAAGAATGATCCACCATTTTTATTGAGTGCATTGGTTTAATCATAACACTACTATGTGTCATTAAATTATAGTTGCATTTTAATTACTCAACTTTCATTTTATGCAGTGACTCTAATAGACCATTTTTTTTTATGCTACAACTACTTGACTTTTTAAAGATATTTTCTAAAAAAAAAAAATTAACAACATGACATAGTTAAGTGCATTATTTATTCTAAACATCCATCGGTATCATGCCAATTAAGTGCTTCATGGCAACCACAACCTCCATTGCTAAGGGCGAGAGAGAAACGGTAGAGATGTGCAACGCAGGAGACTGATCGGTGAGGGTGACAATGTGTTGGTGTGGCATCCTAGAATTCATTGCTAATCCTTAGAGGTGCTCTAATTCATGTCTTGCATTAAGATTTTTGGCCAAGCTTTTGGTTAATAATTATTTGATAGGAAAATTCTATCTTTGGCCATGTGGATTATGGATTGAAATTTATTAAATTAGGTCACAAAGTTTTGGTGAATTATAAATTTCAATTAGGTGTTTATATAATTAAGGATTAGGTGAATTAATAGGATGAGGATGGGCTGGACAATTAAAAGCCCAAACCAGCCCATTAACTCACCCCATCTTCGGCCGACCCATGAAGCCCAAGGAGAGGAAGCTACCGTCATCCATGGCTGGCCCAAGCCCAGCCGAAAATGGAGGCCCATCTTGCATGGAAAAGGCCATGTGTTCCCTCCTAGCTGCCAAGTGTCATCCATGCATGATTTAATGATAGCTAATGATGATGGGGAGGAAAAATTAGGGAAGATGATGCGGGTTTAAGCGAGAATGAGAGGAGAGAGAAGGGTTCATCCGAGAGAGAAAGAGAGGAGAGGAAGAGAAGAAAGAAAGGAAGAAAGGGAGAAAGGAAGAGAGGAAGGAGGAGAGCTGTTCATCGACCGTCCGCCTTGCCTCCGTCGTTCGTTGCTGTGTCCAGTCGCAGTGTGCTTGCTATTTGCTCGGTTTAGAGGCAAGTTGGGATCCTTAATCTGCTCTTGCATGTTGTGCCTAGTATGTGTGCTTGAATGGTGAAAGATTTTGGATGTTTAGGGTGTTAAAAGTTGAAGTTTTAAGAGGGATGTTTGAGACTAGTAAACTGTTCTTGAGAATACAGTTCGACCTTGGATGTTCTATTGGCTTGCATGTGTTGTTTGAGTTGGATTTTGGCCGTGACTTCCAAATGAAATATTTTAAGGACTTCTTTAAATATAACATACTCAAATTTGGGACAAAACAAACAAGTACAAGTGGGTGAAATCTTTATTTTTCGGAGAGACTGAATCTGGAGATTTCGGTAACTACCTTTGATGAATGCATGGACTGTAAGACTATCTTTTTATTGACATTTCACTTCAATTTCTTAATGAAAGATATAAAGGACATCCTGAGGTTTAACATATCAAAAATCTAGAGAAAAATAACAAGATTAGATAGGTGAAATCGTGGTTTTTTGGAAGTAGTCAGATTTGGAAACTTCGGTATTGAAACAAAAGATTTAATCGTCCATATTTAATCATCTAGAACGAATCTGACTTTGATTCCTTCATGAAAAATCTACCTTAGGGTCTTGAATACCACATAGTCGGATTTCATAATTTTTGAAGGTCATTAGGGTATTTAATCGGAAATATTTCTAAAACTGTGTAATCTGACGCATTCGGACTTAGTCAGTTTCAATGCGTGGGACATATCATTTTGTATGAAACTCTTTCGGCAAAGTGTTTGGTATCTTTCTTTATGTATTGCCTGTAACATATTCAAATTTCATAATCTTTGAAGTTCATTTGCCTATTTAATTGAAAATGTTTTGTGCAAGTTAAATGGTTATGAATGCCTCATGATGAATTTCAAATGCTGTAATTTATGATTATTCTGTTTTGGATGGGAATCAAATGCTGAATTTGATGCCATTACATCATGTGCCATGGATGAGACATAAATTGGTGAATATGAATTATGATGAATGAGGTGTTGGAGGAGAGTCAACAATGCCCGGGAGTGTTAGGATGCCGGTGGCCAAATGTCCTCGGGAGTTTCGAGATGCGAAATGGTTTTCTGCCTCGGTGAATGCGATGCCGGATACCCAGTGGTGTGTGCTAGAGGTTTTTGGGATGCGAGTGATAAAATGTGGGATGCAATTACTGGTCTCGGGAAAGAAAGATGTGGTAATCAAATTGAAAGATAAAAAGTGGATAAATTGAATCATGCATGGTATGGTGATGTGCATGCATGGCTATATGATATGCACCTATGTCATGAGTGCATGGTTGTGGATGCTTGACAATATGGCATGATGGTATGTGTACATGGCATGATGGTATGTGTGTGGATGCTTGATAATGAGTACATGGTTGTATATGCACCTATGGCATGATGGCATATGCGTGGATGCTTGATGATGAGTGCATGGTTGTAATTGCACCTATGGCATGATGGTATATGTATGAATGCTTGGTGATGAGTGCATGATGATTTATGCACATATGGTATGATGACATATGCATGGCTGCAAGGTAAGTTATTCTTGAATGCGTGAAAGATATGTACTCTGCTATGATGTTATGATTGTATTGTGTGATGCATTGAGTAGTTAATGGATCTTTTACCTACTGAGTGGCTATACTCACCCCTTCGGGGACCAACATTTCAGATTAGGAAGATGTCACTCTCTTCGACCTTTTATGGCCTCCCATCTAACGTGGAGGTAGAGTGTTTGGAGATTGATTGCGTTACCATCCCTGGTTTGACGTTTGTATGAGTTCATGTGATGGTCATGTATGATGTGGGCTTGGTTGGGGGCCCGGTTATCCAGGAGTTTTTGTCGGTCCACATCTGCTAAGATGGAGTGATTCGAGGATGTTGCCGCCGCCACCGCCCGATGCGCTAGGATGGGTGTGATGGCCGCATGAGGAGTGAAAGCTGACATTTTTTTAGAGTGGCCGACACTTGTAGATGGGGGATGACACGTGATTGATATAGGGGTCGAGATATCTTTTGGGTTGTGGCCAAGTGTAGTTAAAAGTCTTGGCTTTTCTTTTTGGTTGTACCGACCCGAGAAATCCATCATGAAAATATATAAATAAAAGTGGCTCGGTTTCATCTTTCCATATGATGTGTAGTTGGTGTGCATTGCGTTATGGTTATTGGAGGGAGAAATGGTTAGACTCGTTTATGCTCCCGCTAATATGTTGCGCTAGGACCATTTTCAAAAAAAAAAAAAAAAAAAAGCCTATGGACCTCGGTCCTTCTTTAAACCACTTTTTATAAAAGACAAGTAATGGATATCTTATTGAGAGAAAGCGATTGGTAGGCTGTGGCAACCTCAAGTGTTAGGGTTGCCACGTCCCATACTTGGTTGGTATCAGAGCAATGGTTATAGGTTGGAGTGATAAGGAGTCTCATTTGGAAATTGAGGAACATGATGACAATGTACACCATAGGATATTGATTGGAATAGTTGGATAACATGGTTATGTTACTTATTTTTCCTTAGTTGCTATTGTTTTTAAAGAAGACATTGAGTCACAGATATTTCTTGGGGCAAATGCTTGGAAAATTGCAAGGAAATCATCGTAGAGCTAGAAGTGCTCATCCATCAAGGGCTGAAGCCTTTGCAGCGAAGGCTGAACCCCGAATGGAAGATATCCTGCAGGCATTGGCCAATATAGGAAATCTAATGGAAAGACAAGCATAGCAACAACCCGGAGCAGAACGCCATACTCAAGGACTGGTGGAGCAATTTCTGAAGCTGAAACCACCTAAGTTCAATGGAATGGGAAGTCTAGAGGAGGCAGAGCATTGAATTGATAGGATGGAACGAATTTTCCGACTGTTGGACTGCAATGATGCTGAGAAAATAACTTTGGCAGAGTAGCTGGAGGGAAATGAGAAATTTTGGTGGAGAGCTTCAAAGGACATAATCTTTCTACCAGGTACTGATGTTAACTGGGAAGAGTTTGTGAGAGCTTTCAATAGAAAACATTTTTCTGACTATGCTAAGGATAGGATAATTTCAGAATTTGTTTAGTTAGGACAAAAAGAGCTGACAGTGGACAAATATAAGGCTAGATTTTCTGAACTGTCTAGATATGCTCCTAGACTAATTGAGGATTAGGAAGAAAAGACTAAGAGGTTTCTGAAAGGGTTGAGAACTAATATCAGGAAACAACTAGTGCCTATAAATATAAGGGATTATCACGAGATTTATGAAAGCGCACAGTTAATGGAGCAAGAGCTGGTGAGAGAGCGATCAGAGTTTAAGAAACAATTGAACTTTAATGATGTGAGAAGGAATAAGAGACCCTATCCTAATCAAGGTCAAACTTGGAATGTGAAGAAAAAGAGCAATTTTAGAAATTTTGGGAGAGCAAAAGATGGCCTGAATAGAGGGAAAGCACCATATTGGCTTGATGTTTGTCAAAGGTGTGATGGGCGATATGGCCCAGGACCTTGCAATGGATGGTTGAGATGTTTTGGTTATGGACAAGTGGGCCACCTTAGGAGAAGTTGCCCACAAGAAAGGTCGCAAATGAGTGTTGGCTCGGTGCAAAGGGATATCAGAGTGATGTTAGATCAAACCCACCAAGGAATCCTCAGAGGCCACCAACACAAGGAAGGGTGTATGCGATCACCCAAGAGAAAGTGGAAGCTTCCAAAAATGTTATATCAGGTACGATCCTTATAAATGGCAAAAAGGCATATGCAATGTTTGATACGGGTGCTACACATTCATTTGTGTTTGAAAGATATAGGCATTTGAGTAAATAGAAACTATGTCTCTTGAGATGCCTCTTTGTGTTTCTACACCCTTAAAGAATATGATATTGTCTACGCTGGTGTGTGGAAATTGTAAGATAACAATGGAAGGAAAGGATATGGAAATAGACTTGGTCATAATGGCTATATATGATTTTGATGTTTCATAGGAATGGATTGGCTTCGTAAGTATCGGGCCAAAATGGATTGTTATAGAAAAGTGATCCAATTTATCTTGCCCGATCAATCTAGTTGTGAATTTTTGGGAGGTCAGACTAACCTATTTATAGCACTTATTTCAGAAATAGAAGCTCATGCATTACTTGACAAAGGATGTCAAGGGTACCTGGCCATGATTAAAGATTATATTAGGGAAGAGCCTAAGCTTAATGAAATTCGAGTGGTTAATGAATTTCAAGATGTATTTCCGAGGAATTGCCTGGATTACCGCCGGATCGAGAAATTGAGTTTGAGATTGAATTAATGCTTGGAATAGGACCAATATCGAAAGCCCCCTATAGGATGACCTTAGTCGAGTTGAAGGAATTGAAAGTGCAATTACAAGAGTTGCTTGACAAAGGATTCATTAGGCCAAGTGCTTCACCTTGGGGTGCACCAGTTTTGTTTGTCAAAAAGAAAGATGGGTCGATGCGCTTGTGCATTGACTATAGGTAACTGAATCAGGTGACCATTAAAAATAAATATCCTTTGCCTAGAATTGATGACCTATTTGACCAACTCCAATGAAGTTGGTCTTCTCTAAGATTGACTTAAGGTCAGGATACCATCAGCTAAAAATTAAGAAAGAGGACATTCCTAAGATTGCGTTTAGGACTCGTTATGGACATTACGAGTTCCTTGTCATGCCATTTGGATTGACAAATGCATCGGCTGCATTTATGGATCTAATGAATAGAGTATTTAAGCCTTATCTAGACCAATTTGTGATTGTTTTTATTGATGACATCCTGATATATTCGAGAGGCCCAAAAGAGCATGAACAACACTTGAGGATAGTTTTGCAAACCTTGAGAGATCATAAGTTGTATGTCAAGTTTAGCAAGTGTGAATTCTGGCTGGACCAGATAATATTTTTAGGGCATGTAGTATTAGGGGGAGGAATTGTAGTGGACTCGATGAAAGTTGAGATGGTAATAAATTGGCCGAGACCGATGACACCTACTGAAATACGGAGTTTCTTAGGATTGGCTGGTTATTATAGAAGGTTTATTGAAGGATTCTCACAATTTGCAGGTCCTTTAACAAAATTGACACGAAAGAACGTGAAGTTTGAATGGAATGGGGAATGTGAAAGGAGTTTCCAGGACCTTAAAAGAAAATTGACCTCGGCTTCAATCTTGACTATACCAATAGGATCAGATGGTTTTACGGTGTATAGTGATGCATCTCACAAAGGGCTGGGATGTGTTTTGATGCAGCATGGCAAGGTCATAGCCTATGCATCTAGACAATTGAAACCCCATGAACAAAATTACCCCATACATGATTTAGAATTAGCAGCTATAGTGTTTGCTTTGAAGATATGTAGACATTATTTATATGGGGAAAAGTTTGAGATTTATACCAATCATGAGAGCTTGAAGTATCTGTTCTCGCAAAAGGAATTGAACATGAGACAAAGGAGGTGGATGGAGTTGTTAAAGGATTATGATTATGAGATACAATACCATCCAGGGAAAGCGAATAAGGTAGCGGATGCTCCAAGTCATAAGTCAGCTATGGAGATGGCTAGTTTAAGAATGGCGGAATGGAGCTTGTTAAAGTCCATAGTGGACTTAGAGTTTAAATTAAAAGTGGATTGTCTTACCAATATGCTTAGTGCATAATGGAATGAATCTGAAATTATTTAGAAAGTTAAGATCTTACAAGAGTTTGACCCATAAATTTTGAAAGTGAAAGATGCAATGTCTTTAGGAAAAAGACCGGAATTTCAAGTCTCTGAAGATGGAGTGGTAAGATGCCAAGGATGACTTTGTGTTCCCGACAATGAAGAAGTAAAGAAGAAAATTTTGTCAGAGGCGCATAGGAGTAATTACAGTGTTCACCCAGGTAGTACAAAGATGTACAGGAATTTACGTTAGCAATTTTGGTGGAATGGTATGAAAGCAGATACGGCTAAGCATGTTTCTCAATGTTTGACGTGCCAGCAAGTAAAAGCGAAGCATCGCAAACCCGTAGGACTCTTGAGACCATTAGACATACTAGAATGGAAACAGGAACATATAACAATGGACTTTGTACAAAGATTGCCAAGGACATCAAGTTGTCATGACTCCATCTAGCTAATAGTGGACCGTTTAACTAAGTCTGCTCATTTCCTAGCAATTTGCATAGACTACCCAATGGACAAATAT
Source organism: Eucalyptus leucophloia subsp. euroa (assembly GCA_017140325.1). NCBI lineage: Eukaryota > Viridiplantae > Streptophyta > Magnoliopsida > Myrtales > Myrtaceae > Eucalyptus > Eucalyptus leucophloia. The sequence continues at coordinate 30,976,589 of CM029470.1, forward strand.
GCGGATATATATGTAAGTCAACTAGTACGCTTACCTTAGATCGGGATTTGAGATTTACTTCGAACTTTTGGCGGAGTCTTCAAATTGCCTTAGGAACTAAACTCCAGTTTAGTACTGCTTTTCACGCTCATATAGATGGACAAATAGAAAGAGTAATCTAGGCATTAGAGGATATGTTGAGGGCTTGTGTGATTGATTTTAAAGGAAATTGGGATGAAAGATTTCATTTGGTGGAGTTTACTTATAATAATAGTTTTCAGAAAAGTATAGACATGGCTCCCTATGAAGCATTATATGGAAGAAGATGTAGGACTCCTATCTATTGGAATGAAGTAGGTGAAAAGAAATTGATAGGACCTAAACTGGTACAAGTTACCACTAAAACTGTTGAGATTATCATGAAAAGACTTAAACAGCTCACAGTAGATAGAAAGACTATGTAGATAGGCGTAGAAGGCCTTTGGAATTTAATATGGGAGATCATGTATTCCTTAAAGTGTCTCCAATGAAAGGAATATCTTGATTTGGAATGAAGGGTAAGTTGAGCCCTAGATTTGTTGGACCTTTTGATATACTTGAAAGAATAGGTGATGTAGCTTATCGTTTGGCGCTGCCTCCTAAATTGGAAAATTTACATAATGTGTTTCGTGTGTCGATGCCGAGGAAGTACCAGTCGGATCCTGGTCACATACTCAATCATGAAGCCATCAAAGTGGATCAGAAAGTGAGGTACATTGAAGAGCCTGTGCAAATATTAGATCGAAAAGAGCAAGTCCTTAGGACTAAGAAGATTCCTCTGGTTAAGGTATTATGGCAACATCATGATATGGAAGAAGCCACATGGGAAAGTGAAGATCAGATGAAGGAAAAGTACCCCTACTTGTTTCAAAGGGGAGAATTGTGGCATCCTAGAATTCCTTGCTAAACCTTAGAGGTGCTCTAATTCATGTCTTGCATTAAGACTTTGGCTAAGCTTTTGGTGAATAATTATTTGATAGGAAAATTCTATTTTTGGCTATGTGGATTATGGATTAAAATTTATTAAATTGGATCACAAAGTTTTGGTGAATTATAAATTCTAATTAGGTGTCTATATAATCAAGGGTTAGGTGAATTAATAGGATGAGGATGGGCTGGACAATTAAAAGCCCAAACCAGCCCATTACCTCACCCCATCTTCGGCCGGCCCACGAAGCCCAAGGAGAGGAAGCTGCCGTCGGCCCATGGCTAGCCCAAGCCCAGCCGAAAATGGAGGCCCATCTTGCATGGAAAAGGCCATGTGTTCCCTCCTAGCTGCCAAGTGTCCTCCATGCATGACCTAATGATAGCTAATGATGATGGGGAAGAAAAATTAGGGGAGATGATGCTGGTTTAAGCGAGAATGAGAGGAAGAGAGAAGGGTCTATCTAAGAGAGAATGAGAGGAAGAGAGAAGGGTCTATCTGAGAGAGAAAGAGAGGAGAGGAAGAGAAGAAAGAAAGGAAGAAAGGGAGAAAGGAAGAGAGGAAGGAGGAGAGCCGTTCATCGACCGTCTGCCATGCGTCCGTCGTTCGTCGCTGTGTCCAATCGCCGTGTGCTTGCTGTTTGCTCGGTTTAGAGGCAAGTTGGGATCCTTAACTTGCTCTTGCATGTTGTGCCTAGTATGTGTGCTTGAATGGTGATATATTTCGGATGTTTATGGTGTTAAAAGTTGAAGTTTTAAGAGGGATGTTTGAGACTAGTAAACTGTTCTTGAGAAAACAGTTCAACCTTGGATGTTCTATTTGCTTGCATGTATTGTTTGAATTGGATTTTGGCCGTGACTTCTAAATGAAAGATGTTAAGGACTTCTTGAAATATAACATACTCAAATTTGGGACAAAACAAACAAGTATAAGTGGGTGAAATCTTTATTTTTCGGAGAGACTGAATCTGGAGATTTCGGTAACTACCTCTGATGAATGCATGGACTGTAAGACTATCTTTTTATTCAAATTTAACTTTTATTTCTTAAAAAAATATGTAAAGGACATCCTGAGGTTTAACATATCAAAAATCTAGAGAAAACTAACAAGAATAGATAAGTGAAATCGTGGTTTTTCGGAAGTAGTCAAATCTGGAAACTTTGTATTGAAACAGAAGTTTTAATCGTCTATATTGAATCATCTAGAACAATTCTGACTTTGATTTCTTTCATGAAAAATATACCTTAGGGTCTTGACTACCACATAGTCGGATTTCATAATTTTTGAAGGTCATTAGGGTATTTAATCGGAAATATTTCTGAAACCGTGTAATCTGATGCGTTCGGACTTAGTCCGTTTCAATGCATGGGACATATCATTTTGTATGAAGCTCTTTCGGCAAAGTGTTCTGCACGAAGTATCTTTCTTTATGTCTTCCATGTAACATATTCAAATTTCATAATTTTTGAAGTTCATTTTCCTATTTAACTGAAATTTTTTTGAAAACTGTGCAAGTTAAATGGTTATGATAATGGTGCCGTGATGTTCGGTCTATACCGCATGATATGAGAGTCTTTTGGTGTAGTGTTCTTCACGAAATGTCTGCCTTTATGTCTTGACTATCACATGTTTGAATTTCATAATTTTTTTAAAGTTATTTGGGCATTTAAATAAAATATTTTCTAAAACTGTGCAAGCTGGATTGAGCGAATTTCAAATGCTGTAATTTATGATAATTCTGTTTTGGATGAGCCCCATGAATTATATTGATTTAAGTGATTAAATCTCTCTGCACATGTGATGATATTTGGCATTGCATATAGAATCAAATGCTGAATTTGACTTTGTTGCCATTACATCATGTGCCATGTTGATTGTGAGACATAAATTGGTGAATATGAATTATGATGAATGAGGAGACTGTTGGAGGAGAGTCGACAATGCCTTGGGAGTGTCAGGATGCTCGGAATGGTTGGGTGCTGGATGTTCGGGATGTGGAGGTGCCAGATGTCCTCGGGAGTTTCAAGATGCCTGGAATGGTTGGGTGTCGGAGGCCTCGGAGGTTTGTGCCCGGGGAATGCCTCGTGATGCCAGTTGGGATGCAAGATGCCTAGAATGTGGGGGTGCCGGATACCCGGTGGTGTGTGCTGGTTTCTCGCGATGCCAGGTTGGGGTGCGAGTGATAAAATGTGGGATGTAATAAATGGTCCCAGGAAAGAAAGATGTGGTGATCAAATTGAAAGATAAAAAGTGGAAAATTGAATCATGCATGGTATGTTGACATGTATGCATGACTGTATGATATGACGTGTATGAGTGCATGGTTGTATATGCACCTATGGCATGATGGTATGTGTACATGAGGCATGTTATGTGTGTGGATGCTTGATGATAAGTACATGGTTGTATATGCACTTATGGCATGATAGTATATGCGTGGATGCTTGATGATGAGTGCATGGTTGTAGGTACACCTATGGCATGATGGTATATGTATGAATGCTTGGTGATGAGTGCATGGTGATGTATGCACATATGATATGATGACATATGCATGGCTGCAAGGTAAGTTATGCCTGAATGCATGAAAGATATGTACTCTACTATGATGTTATGATTGTATTGTGTGATGCATTAAGTAGTTAATGGATCTTTTACCTGCTGAGTGGCTATACTCACCCCTTCGGGGACCAACATTTCAGATTAGGAAGATGCCGCTCTCTCCGGTCACGCGGGGTACCTTTTACGGCCTCCCATCTGACGTGGAGGTAAAGTGTTCGGAGATTGATTGCGTTACCATCCCTGGTCTGACGTTTGTACGAGTTCGCGTGTTGGTCATGTATGATGTGGGCTTGGCTGGAGGCCCGATTATCGAAGAGTTTTTGTCAGTCCACGTCCACCGAGATGGAGTCATTCAGGGGATGTTGCCACCGCCACCACCTAACGCGCCAAGATGGGTTTGATGGCTGCATGAGGTGTGAGAGCTGACGTTTTTTTAGAGTGGCCGACACTTGTAGATGGAGGATGACACGTGATTGATATAGGGGTCGAGATATTTTTTGGGTTGTAGCCAACTGTAGTTAAAAGTCTTGGCTTTAAATTTTGGTTGTACCAACCCGAGAAATCCTTCATGAAAATATAGAAATAAAGGTGGCTCAGCTTCATCTTTTCATATGATGTGTAGTTGGTGTGCATTGCATAATGGTTATTGGAGGGAGAAATGGTGAGACTCGTTTATGCATTCGCTAATAAGTTGCGCTGGGACCGTTTTCAAAAAAAAAAAAAAGCCTAAGGACCTCGGTCCTTCTTTAAACCCCTTTTTATAAAAGACAAGTAATGGATATCTTAATGAGAGAAATCGATTGGCAGGCTGTGGCGACCTCAGGTGTTCAGGGGTGCCACAGTTGGCTTACAGAGCTGCGAAGGTGGGGCTCCTCGTCTTACTATGGTTGCTGGGTTTGGACCCGCAAAGTAAGTAATGAAAAAGAATAAAGATCAAAGGAGAAAGAAAGAAGTTAAAAAAAAAAAAAATCAAACAAAAGAGATTAGAAATTATGCTTGTGAACGCAAGGATATATAAGATGACATTCACAAATATACGTATATATACCTTCTAATTGTTGATACCCAAATTTTAATTAGGATTTTTAAATTATGCCTTAATCTCTCTTTTAATCCTTATTTTCTTTTCTTACTTTTTTCGGATAATACTAACAAAAAAAAAAAATAGTAGCCATTGGGGCTAGGCCTTTTGTGCCCAACTCCCCTTCTTTCCCCCTTTCCACGTGAGCCCTTAGGGCCCGGCCCTTTTTTGCTAGGCCCAACCCCCTCCTCCTGCTTGTCTTCTTCCTCGCGTTGTGTTCTTCCCCGAGTAGCACGTGCCGAAGGCCAGTCACGCGAGATGCCAAAATGGAGAGGGGATGGCGACATACAATGTAGCAAGCAAAGGGGACACGTCTTCAATGCGAGGCAGCTTAGCTAGAGCCATCTTGACGGATGGGATGTCGGTTCGGTCGGTGGAGGTCGTTTGATGTGCGAAGGACTAGCAACCGGATCTCCATCAACCGACCTTCCCCTCACCTATAAATAGGGCATTAAGGGAAGGCCAAACCATGGCGAATAAAGTAATCACCAGCAGCAAGCTTTGAAAACCTTTCCTGAGAGACTTCGGGGGAGGCTCGAGGGCGAGCCACCGGAGATCTCAGATCTAGTAGGAGGCGGCTTAGATCTGGCAAGAGAAGGTCAGATCTGGTTGGAGAGAGGCAGATCTGGCAAAGAGGCATCGAGCAGGAGTAGTTGAGGTCGGAGTGAGAGAGAGATTCGAGAGAGGCCAGCTAAATCGAAGAAGGGAGGTGAAATCCGAGCGAATCACACCTCCCCTCTCGTCGAACTTTTGTCGCGTCAACACCATCCCCAAGCTGCGCTGTGCGTGCATTGTCACTGTGTCAAGTGGGAAAACCATCACTCGCCCATTTTCCTTTTCTTTATGTCTTGTTTAGCTTCAGCCTCGCTGCGTCCAAGGTTCTAGTGTCGCCGTTGCTACAGCTCAGAAAATGCTAGAGCTTGAGCGGCCCTTTGTTCGTGTTGCTCTAGCCATTGAGCCCTCACCATCCATTGTTGCAGCCTCACTATCGCACCCGCTGACGTAAGCTACGGCCGCCCCTGTTAGAGTTCGAGGGTTAGGAGTAGAAATCCCACAGCCAGCTTCATTAACCAATGACGACGATTAGAGACGATGATGGAGATGCCTTGCTAGAGGTCGGGTTGTCAAGTCGACATAGCGCCAACGGAATCCGACGACCGAGCATGGACGGGCAGCGTTGTCCATCACAACCACTAGATCAAAAAGCCACTACGGCCATAGGCCGGGTCGGTCGGGTCAAGCGCGTGACCTAGTCCCCCTAGGGTTGTTGGGTCGAGCTTGGGTTGCAAGCGGGTAGGGTTTTGACCCGAAATTTGGGTCGAGCATGGATTTTGTGGGCCTGGAATTTTTAGAGGCAAAGGAGTAAGGCCCGGTCTGGGCTAGCACTCCAGGCCTAGTCGAGCTAACCATGGGTGACTCGAGTCGGACCCAACTCGAGGATCCGACCCGGGGTGTTTTAATATAATAAAAAAATCATATTTTAAAAAATAATAAAAAAAAAAAATAATTTATTTTCAAAAAAAAAAGTCAAAATATCCCATGCTTTCCTAAAAAGTAAAAAAAAAGGCCAAAAAATTATTTATATTTGCAAAAAAGATAACAAAAAAATCCAATATCCCTTTTATGTCAAAAAAAAAAAGAAAAGACCAAAAAGTGCTTTCCCTCCACAAAATGCATGGAAAATCCCTTGAAAATCCAAAAAGCCTCAAGGTCTAAACAAGATTAGGTACTAAAAGGGCATTAGTAATTAACTAGTATAATAAAGTCCCCAAACATAGTTTCTCTAGTTGTATAGGAGCGAATATTCCTCCCAATATTTCGCTTGAGTTTCTAATTGACTTACCTTAAATTGATTAGTGGTGACTCCTTAACTTATAGGTAAAAAAATATCAAATCATTAATGTGATAGCCTGGTTTTCTGATTATGTTTTCGATTGAATGAGTTGGGCTTTTCATCAATGTGCCTATAGTTTTTTTCTCTAAGCTGATCACTCACAAGATAACTAATCTATCTAGTAAAGGGTTAAGGAATCTAAACGCAATAGCCTTGAGAATTCGACCAGAAATTGACTGTTTGACCGCGCTAATATGCAAGGGTCAATACGACATGGTCAAGACTGACCAAAGACCTAAGATAGGTCATTTCAACAGAGGTATATAATTAAAGTGTGGGTGATTCCACCTAATTGCAAAATTCTCGTCGAACGGCACTAAACCAATATTTCTGTCATTTATGTACCTTATGCTTGTATTTCAAACCTCAAGATTTTCATGACAACCAAGAGTCACCAATGAGTCGAAGATGTATAATGTGGCTCGATAATAATTGACCACAAGTCAAATGTGCTAAAAATTCCTAAAAGCTACCCGGTAGGTTAGGTCATGCTAAAATCGTGTCCGGTTAAAATTAACCGCAAAATTGAAAGTTCTGTCATGTCACAATTTATTTTAGGAACATTGACTCATCATCCGAAGATTTTTCTACAAACCCGAATTTTTGGCAAAAATTCAAGTTTGGGCTATTTTGGACCGAGAAAATTAGAGGGCCGTTTTTCTATGGATTTTCAACGTTCAAGATGTATCATTTGGCAAGGAAAATCATGGAATGGATGTGGATGCCTTAGCTGGAATTTTTGGGATTCAATTGGATTGAATTGAAGAGGAATTGAGATGAAATTGGAGGGGAAGTGAGCAAAATTCATAGGTCCTTGTGGGGTGCAACATTTGGATCACTTTGGAGGCTTGTTGGGGAAACTTGTTGAAGGGGAATGGCTAAGGATAAGGCAGCAACAAGTGGGGGCCAAGTGATGAGTGATTTGGATATTTTTCCAAGACTTTTGAGGCATTTTGTGGTCCCCCTTCAGCTGAGCTCTTCTTCTTCTTCCTTGCCTTTGCTTTCTTCATTGTTGTTGTAGTTTGAGAGCTCAAAAACCAAAGAACTAGCTAGCCAAACTACCAGCAGTCGTCAATCGCCCACCCAAGCTCCCCCATACTAGTCATGCACCGTCGCTGCCGCTCGCAAGCCAAGCCCACGTGTCCCTGTCGTTCCACGCTTGCTCGCCATCCACAACAGCACAAGTCATCCCAAGCCTTTGTCTGGCCAGCCGAGACTCCTCCGTTTCCATCCGAGCCACAATCACTCCTGCCAAGACCCGCTACAATTGTTGCTGTCTCGCTTGGCTATGTCCCACCATCCAAGAGCGGAAGCCAAAACCTCAGTCACATTTGAGGCTTACGGGCTATTTTTTGGGCCCGTTTGGACCTCTCTTGGTGTCACCTTAGACCCAAGTGTCACTTGCCATCACATCGCCATCACCATGAACTCACCGACCCACTAATCCGGTGAGTTTACTTGCTAAACCTTGCTTAGGAGGTTAATTATGTTTAGTGGGTAATTAGATTAGCTTAATTGTGGCTTAGGTGGTTAGTTTAGATTAATAAATAATCTAGTTTCTTAATTAGGCTAATTATGTGCTTAGATTGGACTAGTTATGGGTTAATTAGGTTGCTTGATTTATGTAGATAGGTGCATTATTTTTTTAGGCCCAATTAGGTGGTTAAATTAGTGCCTTGGGCTTAAGTAGGTATTTATTGAATTCATTTGCATTTATTTAATTCATTTTGTTATTTATTTAATTATTTAATATTTCCCGGAAATTATACCGAGATAGCTCTTAGCCGGAATTTCGTGTTGATTACCGTGGTGTGATTAGCTTATGCAATTGAATGATAATTTGTGCAATTGAGTGGTGATTGTGATTTTTGATTTATTATTTCAAAATTGTGAAATTTTGGGTATTTAATTAGAAAATACCGGGTGTTGGGTTTCGACCACAATTTTTTTTTAAATACTAAATCAAATTATAGGATTTTAAAAGGAAGGATATCAATTTTTAATGTTCGGTTTGACCATTTACCCACACACGATTATTTTCACCGGGTGTTTTTAATACGAAGAAAATAGGCCAAGCGTATTATCTTAATTGAGATATTTGAGTGCAATGCACGGTATCCTTAGCCAAAATTGTTTGATCGTGTGATGGTTATGGGAACCCGTCCCCGATGTGCATCGGGTGGACATTACCTCTATGTGGGATACCCCTAAACAATGGATGCCGATCGCAATAGAGGTTGGACCAATACTCCTTCAAAATTGTCATCGAGTGTAGACGTTGCCATGCTCAATGGGGTGAGACGATGCCTAGTTACACCAAAAGATTGCCAAACGTTGAGTAGGCTGTGATAATAATTGGAATGCATGTCTGATTGAGATGAACGTGCCTGATTATGGGACAAAATTGTGTGACACGAAATGGGACGTGTCATAACGATTTGACCCTCGTGATTGATTGTGATATAAGTGAGGCGTTGCAATTGATGTGTGCATTTATTACATGCATTGAGTATATGAACTGTGTTGACATGCAGAGAGAAACTGAGGTGAGGTGAGTCTCTGTGCTTGTGTGGTTAGGCCGCCCCTCGGTGTATTTCCTTCCTAATCGGGGTTTAGGGCATGAACTCGCTAAGACATTGTCTTACCTTGTCGTGGGTTTTAACTTTTTAGATCCGTAGATGGAGGCGAGGTCTATTCGTTTTGGATAGCTGTGGGGGTATACTAAGCTAAGTACCAACATCCCTATCCCCAGGAGTCCCTAACTCCATGAGCTCATCATGACCACTATCTTGGTCGATGAAGGACTACCACAGTTGGTACCTCATCGATTCAGAGCATGGTTCCATCATGGGCTTAATGGGGTCTGGAAAGGTCCCTTAGAGAGTTTCAACATCCCCGCCATTGCAGTCAACGCCACTGCGAGCGAGGGGGTAGCTAACCCATGTGACGGTGTCGTGGTAGACCAAGATCCCAAGTAGATAGGGTCCAGGGTAGAGTCAGCTAGGGACTTCTTTTTTAGACCTTGACTTTTGTGTATATAACTCTGTAGGCTGACCTTGGTATTTTATAAAAGTGTGTTTTCTGAAAATTTGTATCTTGCTTTTCTATCCCATATTTGTGTTGTCTATGGATTATTATACGCTTCTGCATGTGCAATAAAATGAATGGGTCAACGACACATCCAGGGATGTTGCAATTTTATTGACCGTCGAGGGATGTGCACACACTTGAGGTTTGGGGTGTAACAATTAAGTCGTGAATTGGTGGGCTTGAGAGAACCTAGGCTAAGCCTAACAAACCTAGCCAAACCATTAGCCCCACTATCGCCTGCCCTAATTGGGCACCGAAAAAAGAGGTCGCGACAGCTTGGCTACTCTGCTGGGGATAATTTGGAGGACTTAGGCCATTTTTATTTTGTTTCAACACTTTACTAACTTGGTTTTTTTTTTTTCATGCAGGTTAGTAGCTTAGAGATCTATTTTAATTTTGTTAAAATAAAATGTCTTGTGATTATAAACTGCTATGCATGCTTTACTGTCTTAGCACTGCACATGATAGACACAACCCCACTGCCAAATCTGGGCTGCCATAGGATATTTAGAATAGTGTTAAGAAAGATATAGCCTTGGATGTGAGACTGTGATGTAGAGGTTGCATTTCTTTTCCTCAAATTTCTTTAGGTAGAGCTGAGGTTAAGAAGGTATGATGCCAACACAAGACTGCAATGGGCAAACACCCTTTTAATTTCAACAAGCCTTCTTAATTAGACATCGAGCCGCACGTACCATGCGCATGTCTCTGTGCTTGCCATTTTCTTTAAAAGCAAAGTAATTTCTTTACTTTTTTTACTCAGTCCTTTTTTATTGGCCCATGGCAATTTAGGTAGGTTTTTCAAGTCCTAGTTTATATGCAATGGGAGGAGACGTTATCCAGTTTATTCCTACCCCCAAAACAAAGCTCTTTAGAGGGTGGGGTCAATTGGACCAATTTGCCCAAGAGTGCGTGAAAGCCAGAGTTGGTCATCTCCTATCGTTATTCTAAATCCCTGTTCAATTCAAAGTCATATAGGCCATAGCACATTTCTAGTGTCCTAGGATATCCACTTTCATGTTTGGTGGGTTCGAGCTAACCCTAACTTTGGAAGAATACAGCATCATTATCGGAATGGCTCTCGAGAATAAGCTTGTAGAGCCACCAACGACCATTGACCCGTTGTGTGGGTTAGCACGACTTTTAAGAATTGAAGTCCATCTTATTAGACATTCTTGAAACCAACCACAATACCTGCCCCTTAGTGTCTTTGACTACTTGTTTTAAAAATCAACTCATGACCCAAAAAAGCGAAATTTTCATTCTAGCCTTGTTCGAGTTCATCATTTTCCCCCATCAAAAGGGTGCCATAAGTCCTTCAATGGCATGAGTAGTTGATTAGATCTCAAGGGGGCAAAATTATGTCAACATGATTTTAGCCAAAACATTATTGTCCCTTAATCATTTTAAAGAAAGCATGGAAAAAATCATGTGAGCCTCCCCCGAAATTTTGCAGGGTTGGTTCTTTTCTCATCTAAGCGAATTTCGATGCCTCATGCAATCGTTTGAAATAAATGATTTCGAAAATCCATTATAGAAATTCATGGTCTTAGGACCATACATTCTCAACCAAAGCTATTTTAACTAAATAAATTTCCAAAGAGACCCGGCTTTTGAGGAATTTCTATGGTGTGCCAGTTGGTTCTATGAAAAGAGAGCTCGCTTTGCTTACAAATGTTGCAATCCAATTCCGCTGCTTGGCCTTACTAGTGCCACTCCCTGTTACCCATATAGGGTGGTACGACAATACGGAGGCCTGTAGGAGACCTTGCCGCCTTTCAAGACGAAGATCCCTTCACTATTTTTCACCCATCAAAGACATGACTACGCATTCGAGATTGCCCTTATCGAGGAAACATGGAGCAAGTGCCACCGTAAAAGGATTGTGGTACTTGAATGGCTTAAGGGTTAGGAAAAAGTCCATCATGCCTCTAAGTCCTACATCCACGGCCATCGCATCCCAACAACACTGAGGCCATTGATTTGTCACCTAATCAGCGAGATCAATCACGAGCAAGCAGAGCGTATGCAAAGGGATTTGGGAATAGGCTAGGTACACATCTCAGAGCCGAGATGCAAGCATCTTCGCAAAAACAAGGCTCCCCATCACATATAAAATAGCAGTCATGTGCCCCCTAGTGCTAGTATTGTTTTAGTCCCATTGTTTAGGGCCTTCTGCATTTCATTCTATCGTTTTAATTTCAAGTTTAGACATCAGGAGTCTGTTGTTTGTGAAATCCTCTTTTGATAAATAAAAATAGTTGGACCATTGCTTGGGGTCAATCCTTATTTTACTCTCGTGCTCATTCATTGTTTTTGTAACATCAGGTAATTATGAACCACCAACCACCAATCGCCTGTGAATGGCCTTACGCAATGGGGCTCGATCAGAATGATGTACAAAATTGCCTCGCTAATTGTGGCATCAGGAAATTTTGATGATTCTCGATTATGCGACGGTCCATGACTGATCGAGGGAAGTATTGTCGGATTGTGTCATTAGTATTATTTACAAACATCGTTTTGATATTATCATCAGACCATTATGCCTCATTTAGTAATGATTCGATTGTTGAATAAATTATAACCTTGTCGGAATCCCTTTACTTAAGGTCATTGGTGAGACCAACCTCATCCGTATTTTTGCCGACCTCAGAGAAAAAAGACGACATGTCATGGATTGACAAATTTGTTATCGAACTTCGTCGTCGACACCGAGGTTGGACCCCATCATACCATCGTCATCATCGGCACCACTTTAGACCCCGCTGATTTATGTACATATTTCTTGTGATGATACTACACAACTATATCACCTATGTGTATATGGAATAAGAGAGGAATTTGGACTTTGATCAATTGATTTTTTTTTTTTTTAGAGAGCCGAACAAATGGAATTTGGCCATTGCATGAGGAACATGCATGCCCGCACGGAGAGGAGGAATCATCCACGTCCAATTCCGCTCCAATCTCTCTCCATTTAGTTGACACTTTAGTCAACTTTGAAGGAGGATTACTGACCGAATGAGGGCCAGCAACAGCCACGTTGCTTCGGTTTGGGGCTGCCAACGAAAACCAAGAAACCCCAGCTGAAGACACGCCTCCTCCACATGTCCATCGATTGCTGCAGCCACCACTACCTGCATGCAATTAATTAACTTAATTAACATTTAGAATGGGAAAAGTGCTGGTGTGTTCGAGCAAGTAGATAGAGAGTGAGCAGTGGCGAGTGAGAGAGAAATCGAGCGAGCAGAACCGCGAGCAGAGCGAGTGATCCGCGAGAGAGAGCAGCGAGGGAGAAGGGAAAGGACCGCCTCTCGCTTGTGCGTGCTGCCGCCATCGACACAGCTTGCCTTCGCCACCGTTGAGCCGTGTCCGCAACCCGTAACCCACCTGTTTTGCTGCTGTTGAGTTGTAGGACCTAAGGCAAGTTGAAGTCTACTGATCTATATAGTGTAATGTTGTTGCTGTCTTAGGAAATGTATTGATAGGCTGGATTATTGGATTTTGATGTGAGTGATGGTTTAATTGAGCAACCAATACTGTTTTGAGGTTGAGCGATTAATGAAGTGTTCAGATTTCTCATGCATGTGTTTGATTTATGGCTTATTGAGAAACCGAGACTGTTTTGAGGTTGGAAAATGGATGGATTGCTCAGATCGCATGCATGTGGTTGACTCTCCGAATTTCAGCCAAACAGATTTTTGGCTACTATAAAATCTTGAGGAATTCGGCCATTGTTTCGGTTTTGGAAAAAAAAAACCTCTTGACTTGTGTTTGAAACTCTATTTACTATGGCACCGGCTACAAATGTTTCAAAAACCGCACGGTGCTTTCCAAATTTTCGAATTTTGTATCAATTTGTCCAAACCAAAGGTTGGGTTGATATCTTGATTTACTATATGAGTTTTTAAACTTAGTTGGCCAGAAAATTATTTGGAAAAACCTCCCGACCCTCGCTGGAATTTTATATAAATCGAGGCGCCGCCCATCAACGTTTCAAAAAGAAAAAGAAAAGGTTCTTTGGCGCTCTCAGAATCTCGAACTTTGATGCGAACTGATTTTCCTTATAAAATCATGAAGTCGGGAGTGAAGTTTAGATTTGTCAATGTGCCAAATTCGAATTTTTGTTTTGGTAACTCTTTCAATTTTGTACAAGAGTTGCAAGCATGGTTTATGGAATCGCAAATAATTTTTGAAATGCATTGGAAGGTTAGTCGTGGGAGTAGTCCTACGGGCTTGATGTTTTGCTACTGAGTTTTGTTCATTGGTGATTCAAAAACATTTTGGTTTATGATTTCAAAGCTTGTTGTTGTTTTAAAAATGTTTTGGCATTGAAATGATTTGGTTGAGACACCATGGCTGAGATGTGTTGTGAATGCCGTCGGACCTTCGAGTCAACGATGCCCCGAGAGTGTCGGGATGCCCATAGGATTGCATGAGGCGATGCCGCTGGATGCCTGGGGTTCATAGTACCCTAGAGGTTCCCCGGGAGTGTCGAGATGCCCGGTTGTATGTCAGTACATAAATCCGGAGGGTAGGGGTAACCATTTTTCATGGCAAGCCTCGCTGATTCCTCACAAGTGCCAGGTGGGATGCGAGATGCCCGGAGGTGTGACGTAACACGCTCTGGATGCCTGGTGATTGAATACCAGAGGCTTTCATGATGCTAGGTGGGATGCGAAATCCCGAAGGGACGCAAACACTGGTCCTCTGGGCTAGACATAGGGAAATGAAAATGAACTGAGTTTTTCTAAAAATAACGACCCTGTTAATAAATATGCCAGATTGTGGGACAAATTTATACGGCATGGTATGGGACATGTCGTTATGGTTTGGCCCTATAATCAGGACTTGTGTACGACTGAAATGATGTGTTCTAATTTTGAAACTGCATTTGCCATTGCTTTCAAAAGTGTTATTGATTTGATGCACGCTCATTCTTTTGATTACTCATTTTATCTATCTTGCATGGACTTGGATTGTGATGGCATGCATAGTATAGCTTAGTAGATCTTCAATTGTTGGGTGGTTGTACTCACCCCTTTTTGGGGACTAACATTTCAGATTAGGAGAAATGCCTCCGCTACCTATAACTCCCGGTTCATTCTATGGACTTCTAGTTGACCTCCAATGGGAATGATCTGAGTACTAACACCCCGAGGTGCATGGGTTGTCGTTCGAACAAGTGAGAGTTATCTTGGTGTTCAATGTTGGTCTCTTCGTCGGCCCCATTCTGCATGAGTACATCGCTGTTTTTGTTCGCCGAGATGGGCACTTGCTGGGGCTGCTGCCACTGCCGCCAACTGATGGACCGGATGGGTGGATATGACCGAGAGTTGAGGTTTGCAGTAGAAGCATTTTTGGTTGCCGACACTATTTGATGGACTTATGTTTATAGTCGTTGTAATAGTCGGGTATCTTTTGGAAAATAGCCAAGTATAGAAAACCGCGGCAATTTTGATTTAGTGATTAAAGATGTCCATCTGGTTTATGTAAAAAGGTGTTCGACTTTAACTTATAAAATGTTTAGTAGGTGTGCATCATTTTAAAAATTTGTGGAAGGGAAGTTGATAGATGTGCTTCCGCTATGTAAACTGTGCAGGAACCGATCTAAAAGATATAAACCCCCAGGACTTATAGACTTATTATAATTCTTTGTTATCAGAGTAATATATTATCAGGTCAAGAGAAAGGCAAGTGGACTGTGGCAACCCTAGCAGATCGGGGTCCATCGGGGGGTGCCACACTAACGTTGAAGACAGCGTAGGAAAATGTCCACTGTTCTTCAACAATTCTCGAGGCAAATGGAGTCCACTCAAGCTAAGTGCAACTCTATAGCTGCTTTAAGCACACTCATGACACCTGCGAATTTGCCAGAGCATAACCAACAAGATAGACAGCTCGTAAAGATCATGAAGAATGTGAGCCAGCTACAAGGGTAAGGCCCCATAGACTTGTTTGATTATGACGGCGTTAAGATCCCTTAAGAGCTCAAAGCTCCTGAATGTGAAGGGTACACCAATATCTCTCACCCAGAGGTCTACTTACAGGCCTACCTAGTTTGAAGGATGATTTAATTGTACCAACCAAACCTGACTAGCCCGCCTTGCGGTGGTACATCATAAAGAGAATTAGTCTTCTTATGACATGGAGGGAACTAGTGGAGGCTTTCCCCCAAGAATATAATGTTGACATCAACACTGACAACGCCTTGCCCTACAAAGAGTCGATAGTCTCGAGGTATGAAGAGCTAGTGGTCACAAAGACGAAGGGTAATATGTTCTTAAGAACACATGCCATGTCAAGGAAAAACACAACCGTCCAATTTGACTTGTAGCCCACAAAAGAAGGATAGATCAGACAAAATATTGATTTAGCCTTTCACAGTAAACAGATGACCGAGCAGTATCCTATTAAGAAAGGTAAGGAGCCTGCGTATGAGGTCAATGCCATAAAGCCTATTCAAGACTGAGGCATGGCAATGCAGCTTCCCAAGCTTCCCGCAAGAGCTAGGGTCCAAAGAATGCCAACCCCCATCAATCTAGGGAGCAAAACTCCGCTATTTCCTAGTCCCCTTGACAAAGTTCAGCTAGCAAAATGAAGAGCTTTACTCAAAAGGTCTGGGCCAAGAGCCAAGAAAAGGAACCCTAGGCAACTCGAGCCAACGCCTACCATGACCGTAGGCAAAATCTAATAGCCAATGAGCCGTCATGCCAAGACCTCAAGCATCCCCTAGGGTACAACTCTGAAGGTTACTAGTCCTTAGGATACAATCCTGAGGGCTACTGGTACTATACAGATGAAATCAACCATTCATCGTATGATTTTCTCCCACCCACACATAGGATTAGAGGCCTGTTAGAAGAGGGAACTTTCACCCTTCATGACTTATCTCCTAATGAGCTGTTAAATTTGTCACCTAACCATGAGGATGACGTAAACATCACATTCTCGATTGAAGACTTTAACCCGAAGGAAAGCCATGAGATGATCTTGGTGGAGTCCAGCTTTCTGAAAGCGGCAAAGTTCACCACCACAATGAATATGCAATGGGAAAACCAATTGCCCAACCAAGACTTGGCAGGCCCATCTCGCCTTCATGGGATCATGACCCCTAGAGAAATGAGGACACCTAATCTCCACAAGTATAACGGCACGATTTGCCCCGTGGTTCACTTGCAATATTTCCACGCTGAAATGAGTCCACATTATAGCCTAACATCATTCACAACTCAAGCCTTCCAAGAAAGTCTTACAGGGCTTGTATTGCAATGGTTTGTCAGGGCAAATATCTACCTCATGAGGGATTGGAATGAGTTGTCTTTCACATTCCTACATCAGTACCAAAACCAGATTAGAACTGAACTGCCTTGCGAGAACTTGGTTCGCTTCAAAAGAAGACCGATGGAGGATTTTCGAGCATATGCAGAAAGGTGGGAGGCTTTTATGATGCAAACCTATCCTCAATTGGCCGAGCCAGAAATGATGAAATTATTCATAAAAGCTTTAACTTGCAAGCATTGTTGTTGGTTGCATGGATTGCACTTCCGTAGCTTCAATGAAGTGATCCTCTCATGCGAATACTTTGAGTCTACTGGTGGCGAAGAACTCAAAAGCGCTTAATCGTAGAACCCACACTATCAAAGTGCCCACTTTCATAGGAGTTTTCACGGGTTTTTGTTATTTTTATACTCTGGTGTTTTTTTATCATGTCGACCGTGTTATTGTTGCATTTTCCATTCTAGTAATCTAATATACAATTCTAATATTTTGTTTCGAGAGCATGAGGCAATACTCAAAACCAACTCAGTGAGACTATCCAACCATGAAAAGAAAATACCATCCAAGGAAAATACTGAGGGCTGGGCTTCCTCATGCTCCCCCCCCCCAAGATATATGCTTTTGAAAACACAAAATATTCCATTACCAAAAGCTTTTGTTAAAACAAGATGTTAGATTTAATCCTGTTTTTTAACTTATTCACTTAGTATCTCAGAATATCATCCCCATACCCTTTGACTTAGTGTGACAAGGGGCATTGAAGCTGGTGCATCATGTGAACTCGCTGAATTCAAAGACACTCTTTCAAGAAAGCAGGAGTAAACAAAAAGGGTCACCTTGTTTCAGAAGAAGGTAAGTTTTATTTCCTAAGCATAAATTTGGAAATTAAGTCTCTCTCTCTCTCTCTCTCTCTTCTATTTATAGGAAACAAAAGATAGGACATAATAGGCATAGGCATATGGTAAAACTCGAAGCATGCATACCATGGAAGGTCAAGGTGGGATAACCTCCCCCATGCTACTCTTGGCCTTCCCATTTTGTGATCCGTCCCCAGGAGCTCTATGCACTCCACCTTGCTCCTATCCAACTCCTTCTCAAGCCGGTGTAATATCTTATTTGCACAACATGCTCGAGCAACTAGGCGTTGCGATTTCATTAATGAAATATCCAGCTTTGGCAAACCAAGATGCACAGGGAAGGAATCTCTTCTCTTCCTTTAAACTGGCTACTATCAACAGGAATGAAATCCAGACGGTTGAGGCAATCTTTAGCCCCATATTCCAGATGATGACGTTAAGACCTGCAAACCTCACTTCTTGTTCCAAATGCATGCTCTCCCAATAAGTGATTGTCATAAGAGAATCAGAGGTTTTGATTGTCTGTCTCAAATTCCATGGAAGCTTGAGATACGTGATTTTGCCCAATACTGCTAATGGTCATATGGTCAAAGACAAAAGAAAAGTTACACAGAAGGAAGGTGTTGAAGATGAATCAATGGCCATCAATCGTGCACACATGGCCACAAATGAGGAGGGTTCATCAAAGAGACATTGAGCTATGTCAAGACAAAAGACTGTCATCGACATTCAGATATCCCTAAGAGTCAGCAAATACAAACTCTAGGGAAGGGTAATTTGGTATCGTTTCCAATACTCCCTCTCTTTGAACTCACTTTTGACATATTTTTCCCTTATTGATAGGAAGTATCGGGATTCAAGAACCAAAACTCAATGGTTAATTTGGGCAAATCAATATTGGCTAAGCTAGCACATGGAAATGACCTGTATCAAGTTCACATAAATGGGCATAAAAGGACGTGTCATCCAAGAGCCAATTTAGTTAAATGAAAAATAGTGCTCCATGAACACCACCAGTGCCACGGTCTAGTGGTATTGGGAATCAAAAGATTTAGAGAAGCCCGGGGTTCGATCCTCGGAAACGGCAATTAGTTGCCATGGGTAAAAATTGCAAAAAATGTTTACTTCTCCTACAATTGCAAAAACAGGAGAATAATTGGCCTAACGAAACAAAAGATGTAGGGCTTCGTGTCCTTCTCATACTTCGAGTCTATTCAATCATCTACAAAACTGGTGAAGGTTAATGTTGTATCACTTCTAGTTGTTCGACTCCTAAAAAGTTCATGACCGACACGTTCCTTCTTGTCTGTTACAAGATCACCTGACCATCCAAGATAAGGATAACAAATCAAGGAGAGGCATGTCAAACTCTGATCCACTCTCCCAAGCAAAATGACATCTCAAATATCACCAAAGCAGATGAAAGAAACCCTTCAGGCTTCAATTCACATTTAATTTTGGCGCTGTTGTTTGATCCATTTTCATCTTCTCTCCTGCAGGGGCAAAAACAAAAGTGCCCGTCAAATCAATGATCAAATTCCCAACCCCGGCTAATCCTTCTTGTGTCATCTCCCTATTCAATAGGGTCAATTCATCGACACCCATTTGTGGATAAGTCTTTTAGTGTTCAAAATTCAAATACAATTCTATTAAGTATATACTTCTAATGCTATCAGTAAAATTTTGAGTAAATTCAATTATACAAAATCTTTCATATTTAAAATGCTACATGCATTTTCTAAACGAATTTTGCAAGATGCTTTTGTTTGTCTAAATCACTGATTCCACTGAGAATTATCAAAATAGATAGCTGAATGAAGAATATAAGATTGATCGAGCATGTTCGATGAGGTGCATTAGGATGATGAAAGGCAAGCCATATCCTACACACAGTCCCCTACCTATACACTTGTGAGATGAGTGGAGAAAATTCCATATCTGCAGGGTAAAAAGTTCTCTCGCAAATGGTACAATAACCTAAATAGTGAGGGGCATTTCATTGCTCACCCCCTTTGAGCCCCATACACTTGTGAAGTTTCTTTCATACCCTTGTAAAAAACCACCCCACACCGGGGCATATCAAAGACAAGGTGGCATCAGAAGGTGAGAAAAGGGATATAAATTTTCTTGCTTACACTTGTATCAATCTTCGAGTGTCTTTATTGCATAATGAACACTCACAATAATTAAAGTACCCAAGAATGATGAAGAGCAATTCCTTCTCTATGCACTTGTATCCATTGTACAGCCCAATTGAGTCTATAATTTCACCCTCACATTAAGACAAAACAAAAGTTATTGTCATTCAAGCAGCATAACTCGAAGCGCTGAAAAAAGATGAAGAATCAAGAGTCTAACAACAGTGTTTTGTTTGAACTTGCCTAGGCTAGTTCCTCTAATGAAATGAATGAAACAGAAGAGCATGAAAAAGCAGTATACTTGGTAAAAGCAAGGAAAATGCCCATAAACGAGAAAATTGAATTGAAAGAACTCTAGGCATGAAAAAGCAGTGTGCCTAGTAAAAGTAAGGGCAATGCCCTAAGACAAAAAAGAAAAAAAATACAACCATTTCTATCCCCAAGGAAAGTTGTTATTAATAGAGTCTCCATTTGACAGTGAGAAGAAAGACCAGTGACATATGCCAAGGCAATTACTAACTCTCACCCTTTTACACATGAGCCGAGTCTACGTTGCATCCCTATTGTAAAAGTCTTATCAAACTAGGGCACTTCAATTAATGTATGATTTCATATGTTTATAAGCATCGCTCGGAGAAGTACGAGCAAAATTATTCTACCTCTTTTCAAAGTATTCTTGACTAGTAAACCCGGAGATGATTCTATGGCAGTTCTTTCAGGAGCCTTAACCTTGATTGTCCCTATTGATAAGCCATTGACCAAGCTTACATTATAATCTCAGCAAAGACCTTTCATATTGGCAAAGTTGTACCACTTGCAAGAATACTGGGACCCATGCTGACATGATGACAGTGAGATATTATGGTCCTTATAAATCCTACATCAATGGTTAGGATAAAACTGCATTTCCCATGAGGGTGAGCAGAAAGTCCTTTCAAACTGAAAGTCCCTCATCTAGCATGCTCAAGACATCCACATTCTAAATGAAGATTGTCTTTCAAAATTTTCCCCAGTAGAATTCAGATAATGCAAAACTGACAAAATTGTCATGCATAAACCATATTTAATCTCATAAATTTACAACATGTACAATCATATGTGCATATTGTGCAAATAATAGTACTTTCAGAGATCAAAAATACCGTCAAGTAAGCATATCTCTACCCTGATTTCAAAAATCCTGTCTTTAAGAACCGGCCACCGTTCGGATACTCCCTTTTCTTGACACTCAACCTATTTAAATTTTCTTCATAGTAGGGTGCTTGCAATTGTCCAAGTATCCAATTGTTTTTTAGTACCTCCCATTTTCCAGGTACTCCCCCTTATTGACAATCAATCTATTCGAGCCATCTTCTGAGTTTGGGTGCTTGTAACTGTCCAAGTATTCCATTGTCTTTGAGTACCTATCACTGTCCAAGGACCCCCTCTTGCCAGCACTTGACCTATTCAGGTTGTCCCCATAGTATGGATATTCGTGACTACTCAAGGATCTCATTGTCTTCGAGTACCCAACATTGTCTAAGTACTCTCTTCCCATGACACTCGACCTGCCTAAGTTGTCCTAAAATTATATCATTAAACACTAGTAGCTATTTAAGTATTCCACTACTTTGTGCGCTTGCGGTTACCCAGGTATGCTCTCTTGTCATCATGACGCTTGGACTGACCTGAGCGGTCCCAGATCGTATCAATAAATAGTTGTGTTTACCCAAGTATTCCACTGCTCTGTACGCCTGTGGCTACCTAGGTATTCCAACTCTTTTGAGTGCCTGTGACCAACCAGGTTAGCCTTGTGCTACATTCAAGTTTATGTTGCCAGGAGGTGGGAGACCTTCATGAATATCCAAGGCACATCCTCGATATTCCAACTACTAGGAGGTGGCAGACCTTCACAAATATGCGAGGCGCGTCCTTAATATTCCAATTGCTAGGAGGTGAGAGACCTTCACGAATATGCGAGGCACATCCTCGATATTCCAACTGCTAAGAGGTGTAAAACCTTCACGAATATCGAGGCATGTCCTCAATATGCCAACTACTAGGAGGTGTGAGACCTTCACGAATATGCAAGGTGTGTCCTCAATGTTCCAATTACCAAGAGGTGTGGGACCTTCATAAATATGTGAGGTGTGTCCTCGATATTCCAACTACCAGAAGCTGGGAAGCCTTCCCGAGTATACAGGGATTGCAAGAACTCAAGTACTCCTTCGATACCTGCAAGCGACCAAGTATTCTCTAGAGTGTGTACTTGTGATCATTCAAGTACCCCTTCAGTACTTGCAAGCGACCAAGCACCCTCCAAAGTTTGTACTTTTGATCATCCAAGTACCCCTTCAATACCTACGAATGACCAGGTATCCTCCAAGAGTTCATACTTGTGATCATCCAGTACCCTTTCGATGCTTGCAAATGACTAGGTATTCTCCAGAGTTCAGTACTTGTGATCATCCAAGTACTCCTTTTACGCCTGCAAAGGTCCAGATTTCCTCCAAGTTAGTACTTGTGAATATCTAAGTACATTTTTTCGATGCTTGTGAATGTTTAGGTATCTCCCACAAAAAAGATGCCCTGAGAAAGGTCGGCGCATCCCTCGAGAAAGGTCGACTAATCAACCGGTGTCCTTGATGAAGATCAGACACCCAACAAACAAATGCCTTGACAAAGGTTGGCACATCACCCGAGAAAGGTTGGGTACCAAACAAGTGTCTTTGACAAAGATCAGGCACCCATCAAACAGATGCCTAGAAAGGTTGGCGCATCCCCCGAGAAAGGTCAGGTACCAAACAGGTGTCTTTAACAGAGATCAGACACACAACAAACAGATGCCCTGAGAAAGGTCGACGCATCCCCCGAGAAAGGTCGAGTAACCATCAGGTGTCCTTGATAGAGATCAAACACCCAACAAATAGATGCCCTAAGAAAGGTTAGCGCATTCCTCGAGAAAGGTTAGGTAACCATCCAGTGTCCCTGACAAAGATTAGGCACCTAACAAACAAATGCCCTAAGAAAGGTCGACACATCCCCCGAGAAAGGTCGAGTAACCATCCGTTGTCCTTGATAGAGATCAGACACCCAACAAACAGATGCCTTGAGAAAGGTTAGCGCATTCCTCGAGAAAGGTTGGGTAACCATCCAGTGTCCCTGACAAACATTAGGCACCCAACAAACAAATGCCCTAAGAAAGGTCGACACATCGTCCAAGAAAGGTCGGGTAACCGTTCGGTATCCTTGACAGAGATTAGACACCCAACAAACAGATGCCCTAAGAAAGGCCAGCGCATCCCTCGACAAAGGTCGGGTAATCAATCGGTGTCCTTGATAAAGATTAGCCCCCCCCCCCCAAATAGATGCCCCGAGAAAGTTTGGCGCATCCCTCGAGAAAGGTTAGGTAACCATCTAGTGTCCTTGACAAAGATCATGCACCAACAAACGAGATGCTCTAAGAAAGGTCGGCGCATCTCCTGAGAAAGGTTGGGTAAGCATCCGATGTCCTTCATAGAGATCGGGCACCCAATAAACATATGCCCGACGAAAGGCCGATGCATCCCCCAAGAAAGGTCAGGTAACCATCCGGTGTCTTTGACACAGATTAGGCACCAACAAACAGATGCCTTGAGAAAGGTCGGCGTATCCCTCAAGAAAAGAGGGGCAACTGTTGATACCTAAATTTTAATTAGGTTTTCTAAATTAGGCCTTAATCTATCTTTTAATCCTTATTTTCTTTTTTTTTTTTTACTTTTTTCAGATAATAATAAAAGCGATAAATAAAAGAAAAAAAAGGAAAAAAATAGCAGCCATTAGGGTTGGGCCTTTTGTGCCCAGCCCCCTTCTTTCCCCCTTTTCGCGCGGGGCCCTAGGGCCCAACCCTTTTCTCCAAACACAAAAGTGGATGTCATAGGACACCAAAAATGTGCTATGGCCCATATGACTTCAGGATGAATAGGGATTTGGAGCAACATAGAAGATGACCGACTTTGGCTTTCACGCATTCTTAGGCAAATTGGTCCAAATGACCCCACCATCTGAAGAGCTTTACTTTGGGGGTGGGAATAAATTGGATATCGCCTCTTCCCATCTTATATAAACTGGAACTTGAAAAAACTACCTAAATTGCCATGGGCCAATAATAAATGATTGAGTAAAAAAAATGTAAATAAATTACTTTACTTTTAAAGAATGGCAAGTTCAAAGACATACGCATGATATGTGCGGTTCGATGTCTAACTGAGAAGATTTAGAGAAATTAAGGGGGAATCTACTTGTCACAGTCTCATATTGGTATCATACCCTCTTAACTTCAGCTCTACCTAAAGAAATTCAGGGAAAAGAAAGGCAACCTTTACATCGCAATCTCGCGTTCAAAACCATATCTTTCTTAATACCATCCTAAATATCCTATGGCAGCCTAGGTTCGATGGCCTGATTATGTGTGGCACATGTAGTGCTAAGACATTAAAACATGCAATAGCAATTTATAATCGCAAAACACTTTATTTTAACAAAATTTAAAAAACTTTAAGCTACTAACCTGCATATAAAAAAAAAAAAAACAAATTAGCGAAGCATTTAAACAAGATAAAAAAATGAACTAAGTCCTCAAATTGTCCTCAACGGAGTCGCTAAGTTGTAGTGACATCTTTTTTCGGCATCCGATTAAGGACATCTATAGAGGCTAATGGTTCAGCTAGGTTTATTAGGCTTAACCCAGACTCTCCTAAGCCCAACAATTCATGATTTAATGGTTTGATTTTTTAACCTGTAAGTTAATTTTGAGAAGGAGTTGCCACTAATTAATTTGATGTGGGTTGATTGGAAACCCAGGCGAAATATTAGGAGGAATATTTGCTCCTACGCAACTAAAGAAATTAGGATTGGGAACTTGATTACACTAATTAATCACTAATGCCATTTCAATACCTAATCTTGTTTAAACCTTAAGGTTTTCTAGATTTTAAAGGGATTTTCCATGAATTTGTGGAGGAAAAACATTTTTGGGTGTTTTTCTATTTTTTTAAATCATAAAAAAGCATTTTTTTGGATTTTTGATCTTTTTTTGAAAATATTAATCACTTTTGGCTTTTTTTTTAAAAAAAAAAAAATTGGCATTTTTTTTGGTCTTTTTGGGAAAACATTGGATATTTTGGATTTTTCTGATTTTATTGAAAATAAATTATTTTGTTGATTTTGTTGATTCTTTTTATTTTATTAGAATATTATTTATTTATTTTATTTTATTATAACATATAAAAAAAACAACCCGGGCCGAATCCCCGGGTATCGACCCGGATCGCCAACGGTTGGCCCGACTGGACCCGAAGCGCGGGCTCAGCCTGAATCCCTTTTTCTCCTTTTCTTTTGATTGTCCACGCCCACAATGCAACACAGGCCTATCTTTGCACAAAAATTAGCCCACATACGATCGGGCCCAATGGACCCGAATGGGAGAAACCCTACCCGGCTGGGGGCTTCTGCCCTACGCGACTCCTTACCTGGTTCACGCCCGCAAACCTACTCGCCCCCCTATGTCCCCGTTCTACGACGTCCAACGAAGACAACGGTGACAAATCGCAGCGGTTGATCTAGGGCTTGGTCGTAACAGCGGTTGATCTTGGCCCAGTCGAAGTTGCAGCCGGTCGACGGGGCTGCGATTGGTGGTACTGCGGCAACGACATGCGGTAGGGATTGGCTCAGGGATGGTGTTGGGTGGCAGCGACGCAGTGGAGGTCCGGCAGAGGTGCAAATTTTTCGCGATTTGCCCAAATCTCACCCTCCTCCTACGAGTCCGATCCTCCAGCACCTAGATCTGATTCGCCCTTTTCTCTGGCCGACCTCGGATCTCCGGCTACTCGCCCTCAGGCCTCCCCTACGTCTCTTAGGGGAGGATCTCGAAGCTCGCTGCCGATGATCCCTCTTGGCGTGGGTTTGGCCTTCCTCTGACATCCTATTTATAAGCGAGGGGAAGGCCGGTCGATGGTGCTTCGGCCACCGGTCCTCGCACTCCGAGCGGCCTCCGCCAGCCGAACAAGCATCCTATCCGTCAAGGTAGCTCTAGCTAGGCCGCCTCGCATTAAAGATGGGTCCCCTCCACCTACTGCGTCGTACGTCACCGGTTCCTTCTCCATTCCAGCATCGCGTGCATCCATCCTCCGGCGCATGCTACATATCCAACTAGGGAAGAAGACAAAGGGAGGAAGAAGGAAAAGGGGGCTAGGCCTGGGGGTAGAAAAGGCCGGGCCCTAGGCCTTTGTGGGGGGAGAAAAGAAGGAAAAGGGGCTGCTGCTCCTCTTCTTTGTATATTTATTTATTTATTATTTATTATCCGAAAAAAATAACATAAAGATTAAAAAAGGAAATTAATGCTTGATTAAAAAACTTAGTCAAAATTTAGATGTCAACATCTTGCAAGTTAATATTTTGCTACCTAGAATACTCTAGCCTCTCATATGGAGAAGCGAGTCACCGATTTCTAATAAAATGTGAAGAAAAGAAAAAACACAGAGATAAGAAACCAAGAGATGGAGAAAAAGATAATAAATAAACTTAAATTAGGACAGGACCTCAAATTTGACCTCAAACATATTGTGCAAATGGAAATTACAGATTATGGCCCTAATGCGTGTCTGATTATATTTCCTTCCTCATTATTCCAAAATCATTAATTGCTCAAAAATCTCAAAATCATTATAATGAAGACACAAATATCTCTTTCTTAATTTATGTTTCTTGGGTGCTATAAATAACTTTGCAACTATAAATAAAGATGCACTAGTAGCTTCATAGAACTATTGAATCAAGTCATTTAACTATCAAACCAATTCAAATTGCTAGACTCCTCCAAGCATATTGCCTCCTCCTCATCTTCTTCATGCTCACAGGTTATATTCTTCCTTTTCAGATCTACTTTCTCATTAGGCAGGAATGTGGTACAAAAATTATTTACTCTTTTGTTCAAAAAGTGGGTTTGATATGAAGACCTCTGTGGTGAAAACCTGCATTGAAGATCTAGGATTATGTAATGTTGGAGGCGATGAATGCGAGCGAACTTGCTATGCAAAGCATGGCCCGGGGTCTCAAGGCACTTGCGACGCCTCCATCAATCCTCCATTATGTTCTTGCATCTATTCGTGCCCTCCAAACCCTAAATCGCAAGGGTAGACAAGTACTTGACATGGATGTCGAGGTTGTGATAGCAACATCGACACAAAGTGCTTGTCACAGCTTACATGAGTGTCACTTCGTAGTTTTTGGAAGGCCTATGCAATTAGCAATTAAACAATGATAAGTCATGACTAATTGACAATCTCGTTGATGAGTACATCGTGTCCTTTCATAATTTCATGGTTATGTGCATTTAACTTGTGCGCCATCTATTCTTATTTTCTTCTCTAAATATTAGCCTGATAAAACTTAATCCTTGCCACATTGCTGGAGATTAATCAAGCTCAAATATGAATTATTTTGGTTAACTTTTGTTATTATAAACTGCTCTTACGAAATCAACTTCAATTTCAATTATATTCCTCCCACATTGTAATAATTGCAAAGGTCGGCTTTTGATCACTTGACAATCACTTTTTTCTTCGGGGCTCAAAACAAACAATGTCTTTATTTTGAACCCAAAAAAAAAAAAAAAAAGTACTCGATCGATCGCTAAATGAAGAAAAATTTGGGTCCGTCCTCATTGACCCAAAAAAAAAAAAAAAAAACAAGCCTAGCCGGTAGAATCGTTTAATAACTGGCCTATGACCATGGCATATCCACGTGGAAACTCAGAAAATCGCCTCCAGACATACAACGTCGACTGGTTTATTTAATGAGGTGCTGAGAACAACTTGCAATTTCACCTCTTTTAATTCAACTGTAAATGCAATTGCCATTTAAAGAATAACCACCTAACGCCAACCTTAGTCAAAAACATTTTTTTTCGCCTATATATAAAGATCACATGTCCAACATATCCCAAACAAGCACTACAAAAAGCACAAACATCAAAAAAAAAAAAAAAAAAAAAAAAAAAAAGCAACTTTATACATTCTCTTTTTAATTCGCTTAATATCTTTGTTTTTTTTTCTTTTGGTGGCTAGGGAACCACCGTACAGCCGGCGACGCAAACCCGGGACAGATTGAGCCACCATCTTTGCTTTCATTTTTTCTAAAAAACCCCAATTCTCCCCTTCTTCATACTTCTTCTTCCTCTATCGCCTTCAGGTTGTTTACCACTGCTCCGCTGAAGCCATTGCCAAACTTCCGGATGGCCAAACTCGGCCAATCGGTACGTCTCCGAACCCCTCTCTGTGCTTGCCGTTTCATCACTCTCCTCCGTCTCCCCATGGGAATGTCAGCCATGGAGGTCGCGCTTCATGGCGACAACAACCTCCATTGCCAAGGGAGAGTGAGAAAGCGGTAGAGATGTGCAGCGCAGGAGACCGATCGGCGAGGGTGACCGTGCGTTGGCTTACGGAGCTGCGAAGGTGGGGGTTCCTCGTCTTACTGTGGTTGCTGGGTTTGGACTTGCAGAGTAAGTAATGAAGAAGAATAAAGATCAAAGGAGAGAGAGTAGGGAAAAAAATCAGACGAAATAGATTATAAATTATGCCTGTGAACGCAAGGATATATATGATTACATTCACAAATATGTATGTATATACCTTCTAATATTTTGTAGGCATTTTATTTTTAGCATATCTATGTATTTGTATTCAAGGAAATAGAATTATTTGTTTTTCCTTTAAATGGAAGAGCACCCGTATCTTGGTGAAGTCATTTCATTCAACACATAAGCCTAAAAATATTGGAAAATCTCCACGTGATGCAACGCAATCTATGTAAGAGGCATCCTTTGATTTGTTTTCCCAAAATTATCAACAAAGAAAAGCCTTGAACAGATCTATAATTGATTCCAGTTTTAATGAATGCATTTCTTTTAATAATATATTTACTCTGTGTCCTTACATTATAGTTCATGTATTTTCCCTGTGCAACTTTTATTTAAAGCGGTGAATCTATTATGAGATTTTCATTTCTTTTTGCACCACAACCACGTGACTTTTAAAAATATTTTTTCTTAAAAAATTAAAAATATGATAAAGTTTAATACATTAACAATACTAAAAATCCATTAAAAACCATGCCTATTTAAAGGGAAAAAAATTCCCTTAATGATCATTATATGGAATGTTATCTTCGCTTGATTACATCGAATAATTAGTCCTTGACAAGAAAGTTGTTGCAATTGCAATTACCCATTCAAAATATTTGCAATATATTTACATTTTTGCCAATTTTAAATGCATCAAAATTTTTATATAACCATTAAAGAAGAAGAGATATGATCTTCAAATCGGGAATGTAGTGCGACAGGAACAAGTTGTATAGGCAACTTTAAAAAATATTCTTCATTTAGCTTTTTAACCGCCCTTTTCGAAGACTAATCTCTTGTAAAAAGATATAAGAGACCAAGAGAAGGAGAAAAAGATAATAATTAATCTTAAATTAGGAGTGGACCCCAAATTTGACCTCAGACTTGTTTTGCAAATGGAAATTACATATTACGACCTAATGCATGTTTGATTATATTCCCTTCCTCATTATTCCAAAATCTTTAATTGCTCAAAAATCTCAAAAGCATTATAATGAAGACACAAATATCTCTTTCCAAATTTATGCTTCGTGGGTGCTATAAATAACTTAGAACTCTAAATAAAGATGCACTAGTAGCTTCATAGAACTATTGAATCAAGTCATTTCACAATCAAAACAATTCAAATGGCTAGATTCCTCCAAGCAAATTTGATGCGGGAGCATCCAACGTAGCTCCATCCACCAACTCGGAACCATCGATGTTTATCCAAGCCAAGAGAGAAATTGGGCATTATGTGCTTCGATGGATCATTTTCAATGAATAACTATCAATGGGAGACCATTCGAAATGTCTTGAATGACCAGTTGATGAAGTTTCAGAATGATTATTTTCTGGTCAAGGGAGGAGCTCGAATTTGAAGATTCAAGAATGCAGAAGGCCGAAGATTAAAGGAATTTAATTCCCGTGTTAATAAAGGCTTTTACTAAGTTATTATGTGTCTTTACTGTCATGCAGTCCAAGAGTCGACAGTTTCAGTTTCTAGGCTATTAAGGTCTGTTTTAATATGTATTAAGGTGTCAGTTTCTAGGCTATTAAGGTCTGTTTTTAATATGCATTAAGGTGTCAGTTTCTAGGCTATTAAGGTCCGTTTTTAATATGCATTAACACTAAAACCCTCCTATAAAGAGGGGAAAACTATCCAATGTAAGGGATACGAATTTTATGAATGAGAATTGTGAGATTTCCTCAAGTTGAGTGAATTCCTTTGGAGAGCGGATAACTCCTTTCGGTTTCTTTATCCTTGGAGCGTAGATCACTCCTTGGTGGTGAACCAAGAAGCCCTTTATCCTTGGCTGGTGGAATCTTTAGGCCTTGGTGGTGAGCTTCTCCTATCCCGAAGTCCTTTATCCTTGGCTGGTGGAAGCTTTAGGCCGTGGTGGTGAACTTCGTAGATCTCGATCCTCATCCTTGGTTGGTGGCGCTGCCTTTATACCTTGGAAGGAGATTGTTTTTATCTGTTCTTATTCCTTTCCATTTCTTCCCGTATACACTACTCCATATACTAAACCACAAAATTCCTCTTATAAAAAATCTCTGTTCTCGAATCACTCAACTCATCACGCATCAAAATATTGGTATCAGAGCTCAAGGTGCAACTCATTTGAGTGATTCCTTTCTTTCTTTTATTACAAATTCCTTATGGATGAACAAGTTCCTAGAGGCTTGACTTTGGAGCAAGCGCACAACGAAAGGCGAGATCGTGCAATCCAAAATCTTCAACAACAAATGGAGCGAGTCCTCAATCTTCTCGAGAATCCGGCGAGAGAAGGGCAACCAGCAAGGCGTCCCAATGAACGGCGTCGGCGTGACGATTCTGAATCTCATCAAAATTCTGATGTCGATTCCGAGTCCACTGGAGACAACCGAACAATTCTGCACTCTAGTGATTCTGAATCTCCAATTCGAAGACAAAGACGGAGAGGGAGGCATAAGGAGGATGAAAGAGACATTAAAGTGGAGGTCCCCGAGTTTGACGGTAATCTTAATCTCGATGACTTTGTAGATTGGCTACACAAAACCGAACGAATTTTTGAATTCAAATCCTATTCGGATGAGAAGAAATGTAAGGTTGCTATCCTAAGGTTGACCAAATATGCTTCTCTATGGTGGGAGAATCTAAAGCATCAACGAGCAAGGGAAGGAAAAGGCCGAATCAAGTCTTGGGAAAAACTCAAGAGGTTGATGAAGAAGAGGTTCTTGCCCGACAACTATAAGCAAGATCTCTTCCTCAAACTGAACTCCCTAAGACAACTTGGGATGAGCATTGAAGAATACATTCGTGAGTTTGAACAACTCAAAATGAGGAGTGAAGTTCCAGAAGTTCCCGAGCAAACCATTGCTCATTTTCTTGGCGGCATGAATCGAGAAATTGTTGATATGGTTGAACTTCAACCGTATTGGTCCTTTGAAGACGTATGCAAGTTAGCCATAAAAGTGGAAAAACAATTGAAGAGCAAGAGGTTTTCCTCCAGAACCTCAACAAAGGCGACATCCTATTTTAAGGGTGCTTCCTCAAGCAAGGGCGAGAGTTCGTTGACAAAAGACAGAGGCAAGGGAAAGAATGCAGGGCCTTCCAAAGAAGTCCAAAAGAAGTTTGAAGGTGATGCAAGGAAATGCTTTAAGTGCCATGGCTTTGGGCATTTACAAGCAAATTGTCCAAATCGGAGAGTTATGACTCTTCAAGAAATTGAGGAGATCAATTCGGCGCTTCAAGAGGCTAATGACAATGAAGAACAAAATATTTCCGAATCTGATCGGGAAGAAGAAGTTGTGGAGAAAGCTGATGATGGTGAGCTGTTGATCATCCGAAGAGCATTGCATGTTGAAGTTTCTCCTAATAATGAGCAAAGGGAGAATATATTTCACACGCGTTGCACTATTAATGGAAAGGTGTGTTCGGTGATCATCGATGGTGGGAGCTGCACCAATGTTGCTTCGACAACTCTTGTCGACAAATTGAAGCTTCCAACAACGAAACATCCTCAACCATACAAGCTCCAATGGCTCAATCAAGGGAATGAACTCAAGGTAACCAAACGTGTTCTTATATCATTTTCGATTGGGAAGAACTATCGAGATGAGGTTGTATGTGATGTGATTCCAATGGAGGCATGCCACTTGTTATTGGGTAGACGGTGGCAATTTGATATAAATGCTATGCATGATGGTCGGAAAAACACATACTCTTTTCAGAAGGAACAAAAATGCATTACTCTTTTACCATTGAGCCCTTATTCGATACATAACAATCAACCTGGGGAGGGAAACACTTGTAAGGAAAATCTGTTCTTGAGTGAGACACGGGTTGAGAGAGCCATTAGTAAACAAAAGAATGTTTTTGCTTTGCTTGTGGTCGAGAAAAAGAGTGAGATAGAGCGACCCATACATCCAAAAATGCATTGCTTGTTGAAAGAATTTGCAGATGTGTTTCCGGAGGATTTGCCACTTGGATTACCTCCCATAAGAGGTATTGAGCATCAAATTGATTTGATCCCGGTGCTCCGCTACCAAACAAGCCAGCTTATCGATGCAATCCGGAGGATACAAAGGAGTTGCAAAGACAAGTCAATGAACTTATTCTCAAAGGATACGTTCGAGAAAGCATGAGTCCCCGCTCTGTTCCGGCTCTACTTGTGCCTAAGAAGGATGGTACATATCGGATGTGTGTTGATAGCCGGGCCATCAACAATATCACCATAAAGTATAGGTACCCTATACCTAGACTTGATGATATGTTAGATGAATTATATGGTTCTTCTGTGTTTTCAAAGATAGATTTGCGGAGTGGTTATCATCAAATCAGAATGCGAGAAGGTGATGAATGGAAAACAGGTTTCAAGACCAAGGGAGGCCTTTATGAGTGGTTGGTTATGCCATTCGGATTATCTAATGCTCCGAGTACCTTCATGAGACTTATGAATGAGGTTCTTCGTTCCTTTATTGGTCAATTTGTCGTTGTTTATTTCGACGATATTCTTGTTTATAGTAGGAATGAGGAGGAGCATATCTCTCATCTAACACAGGTCTTTAATGTCTTGAGAGAACGAAAACTATATGCTAAAATGGAGAAATGTGAGTTCTTCTCTCCAAGCATTGTGTTTCTTGGTTATGTGGTTTCCAAAGATGGAATCTCTGTTGATCAAGCCAAGGTAGAAGCTATGAAGACTTGGCCGGTTCCGAAGTCTATTTCTCGATGTAAGAAGTTTTCATGTACTTGTTTCTTTCTATCGACGGTTTGTCAAAAATTTTAGTACCGTCATGGCTCCTATAACTGAATGCATGAAGAATGGTGCTTTTGAATGGACAAAGACTGCTCAAAACGCCTTTGAGGTAATCAAGCAGAAACTTTGTGAGTCTCCTATTCTTGCACTTCCTGATTTTGATAAAGTATTTGAAGTTGAGTGTGATGCAAGCGGAGTTGGTATTGGTGCTGTTCGGTGCAAGCACAAAAACCATTGGCATATTTCAGCGAG
This sequence comes from Eucalyptus leucophloia subsp. euroa, assembly GCA_017140325.1. Classification (NCBI taxonomy): domain Eukaryota; kingdom Viridiplantae; phylum Streptophyta; class Magnoliopsida; order Myrtales; family Myrtaceae; genus Eucalyptus; species Eucalyptus leucophloia. Next base: position 31,010,052 of record CM029470.1, read on the forward strand.
AAGTTATCTGATTCCAAGAGGAATTATTCAACTTATGACAAAGAGTTCTATGCCATTGTCCGAGCTCTTGATCATTGGAGTCATTATTTGAGGCCAAAGCAATTTGTCCTTCATTCGATCATGAGGCGCTTAAGTTTATTAGTGGCCAACGCAAGCTTAATTCGAGACATGCAAAATGGGTAGAATTTCTTCAATCCTTTTCTTTTGTCTCGAAATATAAACCCGGGCACACTAATGTTGTAGCAGATGCTTTATCAAGAAGATATTCTATGCTTGCGGTTCTGGACTCTAGGATTCTCGAATTTCAATCAATGAAAGCACTTTATTCTGAAGATGCGGAGTTCTCATCCATCATCAACAATTGCAAGCGAGGAGTTCAAGGTATATATTCTTTGCAAGATGGGTTTCTTTTTAAAGGAAATCAATTATGTGTGCCGAAGAGTTCTTTTCGCGAATTGCTGATTCGAGAAGCGCATGGTGGAGGATTGGCTGGTCATTTTGGGATTAACAAAACTCTTGAGGTTCTTCAAGAGCATTTCTATTGGCCAAAGATGAGTGGAGATGTGCATGCTATCATATCAAGGTGTGCAACTTGTCATAGATCAAAAAGTCATTTCCATCAAGGTTTGTATACTCCACTTCCGGTACCATTGCAGCCTTGGGAAGATGTTAGCATGGATTTCATTGTGGCTCTACCAAGAACTCAAAGAGGAAAAGATGCTATCATGGTGGTCGTTGATCGGTTCTCTAAAATGGCTCATTTCGTGCCATGTCACAAGACCAATGATGCATCTCATATTGCTGAATTATATTTCAAAGAGATTATCCGCATTCATGGAGTACCAAAGACCATTGTGTCGGATCGTGATTCCAAGTTCTTAAGCCACTTTTGGAGGACTCTATGGAGAATGCTTGGTACAAGACTCTTATTTAGCACGGCTTGTCATCCCCAAACTGATGGCCAAACGGAGGTAACAAATCATACTCTAACCACTCTTCTTCATGGTATGGTGAGTAAATCATTGAAAGATTGGGATTTGAAGCTTGCGCATGCTGAATTTGCTTACAATCGATCGCCAAGTTATACTACTGGTCGATCGCCATTTGAAGTTGTGTATGGAATTAATCCTCTCACACCCATTGATTTGATTCCAATTCCGTCTAACTCTCAAGTAAGCTTTGATGGCAAGAAAAGAGCTGAGTCAATGAAGAAGCTCCATGAGCAGATTCGATCCAACATTGAAAAGGCCAACGAATCTTACAAGAAAAAAGCTAATCAACATCGCAAGAAGGCTCAATTTCAACCGGGCGACCTTGTATGGCTTCACTTGAGGAAGGAGAGATTTCCATTTCGTCGAAAGAACAAGCTCATGCCAAGAGCTGATGGCCCCTTTAAAGTTTTGGAGCGAATTGGTGACAATGCTTACAAGATTGACCTTCCGGGAGAGTTTGGAGTTTCAGCAACATTCAACGTGGGAGACCTTTCTCCTTACTTGGAGGATGACAACCTTCTAGATTTGAGGACAAATCTCAAACAACCTGGGGAGGATGATGCGGGAGCATCCAACGTAGCTCCATCCACCAACTCGGAACCATCGATGTTTATCCAAGCCAAGAGAGAAAATGGGCATTATGTGCTTCGATGGATCATTTTCAATGAATAACTATCAATGGGAGACCATTCGAAATGTCTTGAATGACCAGTTGATGAAGTTTCAGAATGATTATTTTCTGGTCAAGGGAGGAGCTCGAATTTGAAGATTCAAGAATGCAGAAGGCCGAAGATTAAAGGAATTTAATTCCCGTGTTAATAAAGGCTTTTACTAAGTTATTATGTGTCTTTACTGTCATGCAGTCCAAGAGTCGACAGTTTCAGTTTCTAGGCTATTAAGGTCTGTTTTAATATGTATTAAGGTGTCAGTTTCTAGGCTATTAAGGTCTGTTTTTAATATGCATTAAGGTGTCAGTTTCTAGGCTATTAAGGTCCGTTTTTAATATGCATTAACACTAAAACCCTCCTATAAAGAGGGGAAAACTATCCAATGTAAGGGATACGAATTTTATGAATGAGAATTGTGAGATTTCCTCAAGTTGAGTGAATTCCCTTGGAGAGCGGATAACTCCTTTCGGTTTCTTTATCCTTGGAGCGTAGATCACTCCTTGGTGGTGAACCAAGAAGCCCTTTATCCTTGGCTGGTGGAATCTTTAGGCCTTTGTGGTGAGCTTCTCCTATCCCGAAGTCCTTTATCCTTGGCTAGTGGAAGCTTTAGGCCGTGGTGGTGAACTTCGTAGATCTCGATCCTCATCCTTGGTTGGTGGCGCTGCCTTTGTACCTTGGAAGGAGATTGTTTTTTATCTGTTCTTATTCCTTTCCATTTCTTCCCGTATACACTACTCCATACACTAAACCACAAAATTCCCCTTATAAAAAATCTCTGTTCTCGAATCACTCAACCCATCACGCATCAAAATTGCCTCCTCCTTGTCTTCTTCGTGCTCACAGGTTATATTCTTCCCTTTCAGAGGATAGATAAATCCATGTTACATCTACTTTCTCATTAGGCATGAATGGGGTACCAAAATTATTTACCTTTTTGTTCAAAAAGCGGGATTGATGATGAAGACAGCTGTGGCGAAGGCTTGCATAGAAGATCTAGGAACATGTGTTGGAGAGGATGACTGCGACCGAAGTTGCAGTGCAAAGCATGGTCCGGCGTCTCAAGGCACCTGCGACACCTCCCTCAGTCCTCCATTATGTTCTTGCGTCTATATGTGCCCTCCAAGCCCTTTATCGCAAGGGTAGACAAGTACTTGCCATGAATGTCGAGGTTGTGATAGCAACATCGATACAAGTGCTTCTCACAGCTTGCATGAGTGTTATTTCGTAGTTTTTGGAAGCCCTATGCAATTAGCAATAAAAACAATGATAAGTCATGATTAATTGACAATCTTGTTGATGAGTACATCCTGTCCTTTCATAATTTCATGGTTATGTGCATTTAACTTGTGCGCCATGTATTCTTATATTCTTCTCTAAATATTAGCCTAATAAAACTTAATCCTTGCCACATTGCTGGAGATTAATCAAGCTCAAATATGAATTATTTTGGTTAACTTTTGTTATTATAAACTGCTCTTACGAAATCAACTTCAATTTCAATTATATTCCTCCCACATTGTAATAATTGCAAAGGTCGGCTTTTGATCACTTGACAATCACTTTTTTCTTCGGGGCTCAAAACAAACAATGTCTTTATTTTGAACCCAAAAAAAAAAAAAAAAGTACTCGATCGATCGTTAAATGAAGAAAAATTTGGGTCCGTCCTCATTGACCCAAAAAAAAAAAAAAAAAAAAAAACAAGCCTAGCCGGTAGAATCGTTTAATAACTGGCCTATGACCATGGCATATCCACGTGGAAATTCAGAAATCGCCTCCAGACATACAACGTCGACTGGTTTATTTAATGAGGTGCTGAGAACAACTTGCAATTTCACCTCTTTTAATTCAATTGTTAATGCAATTGCCATTTAAAGAATCAACACCCAACGCCAACCTTAGTCAAAGACATTTTTTTCGCCTATATATAAAGATCAGAGCATAAACACCAAAAAAAAAAAAAAAAAAAAAAAAGGCAACCTTCTACATTCTCTTTTCAATTCGCTTGATCATCTTTTTTTTTTTTTTTTCGGTGTCCCGGGAACCACCGTACAATTGGCGGCCTAAACCCAGGGCGGACTGAGCCACCATCCTTGCTTTCATTTTTTACTAAAAAACCCCAATTCTCCCTTTCTTCATCCTTCTTCTTCCTCTATTGCCTTTCAGGTTGTTTGTTACTGCTCCGCTGAAGCCATTGCCGAACTTCCGTATGACCAAACTCGGCCAATCAGTATGTCTCCGAACCCCTCTCTGTGCTTGCCGTTTCATCACTCTCCTCCGTCTCCCCATGGGAATGTCAGCCATGGAGGTCGCGCTTCATGGCGACAACAACCTCCATTGCCAAGGGAGAGTGAGAAAGCGGTAGAGATGTGCAGCGCAGGACACCGATCGGTGAGGGTGACCGTGCGTTGGCTTACGGAGCTGCGAAGGTGGGGGATCCTCGTCTTACTGTGGTTGCTGGGTTTGGACTTGCAGAGTAAGTAATGAAGAAGAATAAACATCAAAGGAGAGAGAAAGTAGGGTAAAAAAATCAGACGAAAAAGATTATAAATTATGCCTATGAACGCACGGAAATATATGATTACATTCACAAATATATGTGTTTATACCTTCTAATATTTCGCAGGCATTTTATTTTTAGCATATATGTGTATTTGTATTCATGAAAATAGAATAATTAGTTTTTCCTTTAAATGGGAGAGCACTCGTATGTTGGTGAAGTTGCTTCATTCAACACATAAGCCTAAAAATATTGGGAAATCTCCACATGTGATACAATGCAATCCATGTATAATGCACCTTCGATTTGTTTTCCCAAAATTATCAACGAAGAACAGCCTTGAAATGATGTATAATTGATTCCAATTTTAACGAATGCATTTCTTTTAAATATATCTTTACTCTGTGTCCTTACATTATAGTTCATGTATTTCCCCTGCGCAATTTTTATTTAATTCGGTTAATCTATTATGAAATTTTCATTTATTTTTACACCACAACCATGCGACTTTTAAAAAGATATTTTCTGAAAAAATTAAAAATATGATAAAGTTTAGTACATTAACAATACTAAAAATCCATTAAAAACCATGCCTATTTAAAGGGAAAAAAACTCCCTTAATGATCATTATATGGAATGTTATCTTTGCTTGATTACATTGAATAATTAGTCCTTGACAAGAACGTTGTTACAATTGCAATTGCATTATACGATAACCCATTCAAAAAATTTGCAATATATTAAACATTTTTGCCGATTCTAAATGCATCAAAATTTCCATATAACCATTAAAGAAGAAGGGATATGATCTTCAAATCGGGAACATAGTGCGATAGGAACAAGATGTATAGGCAACTTTAAAAAAATATTCTTCATTAGCTTTTTAAGCGCCCTTTCCAAAGACTACTCTCTTGTAAAAAGATATATTAGCTAAATCAAACAAATAGAGCATCTAATAATTTAGAATATCAAAATGCGAAAGGCTCAAACCCTAGAATTGGTCTTGCAAGTTAATTTTTTGCTTTCGTGAATCCTCTAGCCTCTCTTGTGGAGAAGAGAGACACCAATTTTTTATAAAATGGGACAGGAAAAAAAACACCACAGAGATAAGAAACCAAGAGAAGGGGAAAAGGATAATAAATAATCTTAAATTAGGAGTGGACCCCAAATTTGACCTCAGACTTGTTGTGCAAATGGAAATTACAGATTACCGCCTAATGCATGTCTGATTATATTTCCTTCCTCAATATTCTAAAATCTTTAATTGCTAGACTATAATCTCAAAATCATTATATTGAAGACACAAATATCTCCTTCTTAATTTATGCTTCGCAGGTGCTATAAATAACTTAGCAACTATAAGTAAAGATGCACTAGTAGCTTCATAGAACAATTCAAATGGCTAGACTCCTCCAAGCATACTGCCTCCTCCTCGTCTTCTTCGTGCTCACAGGTTATATTCTTCCCTTTCAGAGGATAGAGAAATCCATGTTATATCTACTTTCTCATTAGGCATGAATGTGGTACCAAAATTATTTACTTTTTTGTTTCAAAAGCGGGATTGATGATGAAGACATCTGAGGCGAAGGCTTGCATGGAAGATCTAGGAACATGTAATGCTGGAGGCGATGATTGCGAGCGAAGTTGCAATGCAAAGCATGGTCTGGGGTCTCAAGGCACTTGCGACACCACCATCACTCCTCCGTTATGTTCTTGCATCTATATGTGCCCTCCAAGCGCTTAATCGCAAGGGTAGACAAGTACTTGCCATGGATGTTGAGGGTGTGATAGCAACATCGAGACAAGTGATTGTCATAGCTTGCATGAGTGTTATTTCGAAGTTTTAGGAAGCCCTATTCGATTAGCAATAAAACAATTATAAGTCATGACTAATTGACAATCTCGTTGATGAGTACATCGTGTCCTTTCATAATTTCATGGTTATGTGCATTTAACTTGTGCGCCATCTATTCTTATTTTCTTCTCTAAATAGTAGCCTGATAAAACTTAATCCTTGCCACATTGCTGGAGATTAATCAAGCTCAAATATGAATTATTTTGGTTAACTTTTCCTATTATAAACTGCTCTTACGAAATCAACTTCAATTTCAATTAAATTCCTCCCACATTGTAATAATTGCAAAGGTCGGCTTTTGATCACTCGACAATCACTTTTTTCTTCGGGGCTCAAAACAAAAAATGTCTTTATTTTGACCCAAAAAAAAAAAAAAAAAAAAAAAAAAAGGTACTCGATCGATCGTTAAATCAAGAAAAATTTCGGTCCATCCTTATTGACCCAAAAAAAAAAAAAAAAAAGCCAAGCCTAGCCAGTAGAATCGTTTAATAATTGGCCTATGACCATGGCATATCCTTGTGGAAACTCAGAAATCGCCTCCAGACATACAACGTCCATTGGTTTATATAATGAGGTGCTGAGAACAAGTTCCAATTTCACCTCTTTTAATTCAATTGTAAATGCAATTGACATTTAAAGAATCAGCACCCAACGCCAACCTTAGTCAAAAACATTTTTTTCGCCTATATATAAAGATCACATGTCCAACATATCCCAAACAAGCACCTAAAAAAAGCATAAACACCCAAAAAAAAAAAAAAACCTTACACATTCTCTTTGAAATTTACTTGACCATTTTTTTTTTTGGTGACCCAAGAACCACTGTACAGCCAGCAGCTAGCGGCCTAAACCCGGGGCGGACTGAGCCACCATCTTTGCTTTCATTTTTTTAAAAAAAACCCCAATTCTCCCCTTCTTCATCCTTCTTCTTCCTCTATCGCCTTCAGGTTGTTTGCCACTGCTCCGCCGAAGCCATTTCTGAACTTCCGGATGACCAAACTCGGCCAATCAGTATGTCTTTGACTCCCTCCCTCTGCTTGCCGTTTCATCACTCTCCTCCGTCTCCCCATGTGAATGTCGGCCATGGAGCTCATTGCGACAACAACCTCCATTGCCAAGGGAGAGTGAGAAAGCGGTAAAAATGTGCAGCGCAAGAGACCGATCGGTGAGGGTGACCGTGCGTTGGCTTACGGAGCTGCGAAGGTGGGGGCTCCTCGTCTTGCTGGGGTTGCTAGGTTTGGACTTGAAGGGTAAGTAATGAAGAAGAATAAAGATGAAAGGAGAGAGAAAGTGGGGAAAAAAAATCAGCGAAAGAGATTAGAAATTATGCCTGTGAACGCACGGAAATATATGATTACATTCACAAATATATGTGTATATACCTTCTAATATTTCGTAGGCATTTTATTTTTAGCATATATATGTATTTGTATTCATGAAAATAGAATAATTAGTTTCTCCTTTAAATGGGAGAGCACTCATATCTTGGTGAAGTCGCTTTATTCAACACATAAGCCTAAACATATTGGGAAATCTCCACATGTGATGCAATGCAATCTATGTATAATGCACCTTCGATTTGTTTTCCCAAAATTATCAACAAAGAACAGCCTTGAAAAGATCTACAATTGATTCCAGTTTCAATGGATGCATTTCTTTTAAATATATCTTTACTTTATGTCCTTACATTATAGTTCATGTATTTTCCCTGCGCAATTTTTATTTAATTCGGTTAATCTATTATGAAATTTTCATTTATTTTTACACCACAACCATGCGACTTTTAAAAAGATATTTTCTGAAAAGATTAAAAATATGATAAAGTTTAGTACATTAACAATACTAAAAATCCATTAAAAACCATGCCTATTTAAAGGGAAAAAAAAACTCCCTTAACGATCATTATATGGAATGTTATCTTTGCTTGATTACATCAAAAATGCATCAAAATTTCCATATAACCATTAAAGAAGAAGGGATATAATCCTCAAATCGGGAACGTAGTGCGATAGGAACAAGTTGTATAGGCAACTTTAAAAAAAAATTCTTCATTTAGCTTTTTAACCGCCCTTTCCAAAGACTACTCTCTTGTAAAAAGATATATTAGGTAAATCAAACAAATAGCATCTAATATTTTAGAATATCAAAATGCAAAAGGCTCAAACCCTAGAATTGGTCTTGCAAGTTAATTTTTTGCCGAACTTCCGGATGACCAAACTCGGCCAATCAGTATGTCTCTGACCCCCTCCCTGTGCTTGCCGTTTCCTCACTGTCCTCTGTCTCCCCATGGGAATGTCAGCCATGGAGGTCGCGCTTCATGGCGACCACTGTGGCATCCCTCGATAGCCCCCGATACGATTAGGGTTGCCACAGTTCGCTTACCATTCACTTTTCCTAATAACATGTAACTCTGATACTATTTCAATTGCAGCGGGTCCATACAACCTGGGGGTTTACATCTTTTAGATCGGTCCCTTGTGCAATTTATAGCAACTCCCTTCCCTATATTCAGAAAACGTTGCACACCAACTAAACATTTATAGTTAAAAGCCGCACACTTTTATTCGCTTAAACCATATGGACATCATTCATCAAGACATCAAAATGCTATAGTTTTCTATACTAGACTATACTTCAAAAGATGATCGATTTCTCCTCCCACAATCGTATGCTTAAGGTTCTTCAACCAGTGTCGGCGTCCAAAAGTTCCCTCTTTTGCTATCCCCCTCCTCACAGTCATATCCAATCGCTCAAACCATCTACTAATCTGAAATGTTAGTCTCCGAAGGAGTGAGTACAGCCATTCAGCAGGTAAAGGATCAATAAAACACTCAATGCATCATGCCACACAATCATCATAATCATAGCATCACATGTCATTAAGGCATCCATGCACAACTTACCTTGGTACCATGCACACATCATCATACCTCATGTACATACATCATCATATAGTCATTACCATCATATCATACACTTACCATCATCATGTCACATGTATCATCATCTTTACTATGCATCCATGCATATAACATCATCATCATATCACATATACCATCATCATTGCCATGCATCCATGCATATAACATCATCATCATATCACATGTACCATCATTATTGCCATGCATCCATGCATATAACATCATCATCATATCACATGTACCATCATGCATAATTCAATTTCAATTTCTCAATTTCATCCTTTCATTTTGGACCGCCATATTTCTTTTTCCCGAGACCAATGTTTGCATCCCACATTCATCACTTGCGCCCAATCCTGGCGTCACGAGAACCCTCCGGCACAATACCTGCCGGGCATCCGACACCCCCATGCTCCGGCATCTCGTACCCCAACTGGCATCACGAGGACCCTTCGGCACAATACCTGTCGGGCAACTGGCCGTTTCCTTCTAGCCAGGCATCTTGCACCCCAACTAGCATCATGAGGCATCCCTCGGCACAATACCTGCCGAGCTTCCGGAATTATGTACCGACATACCACCAAGCATCCCCCCTGGAATTACGTACTGTATACCACCGGGCATCTCGATACTCCCAAGGAAATCTCCAGGGCTCGCCATGAAAATCATTTCCCCTACCCTTCGGAATTACGTACCGACATACCACCAGGCCTCCCCTGAAATTACGTACCGTATACCACCGAGCATCTCGACACTCCCGGGGCATCGTCGGCTCACACCTCCGATGGTCTTCTCATCACCACGATGCATATTCTCATACATCTCATTTTTGATTTCACATTCACAATTATGGCTCAATTTCAACATGGCATATGATATGATGGCTAACAAGATCATTTTCATCATTTGATTCTTATATGCATTTCCAATCATCATCATCCATGCAGCAAGATCCAATCACTTATAATAATACAATCCAAGGGGCCCATGCAACACAAGATAATCCATACATCATGACTTTTCAGATTTAGCAAATTCCAGCTTGCACAGTTTCGGAAAACATGTAAATTAAATATCCATATGATCTTAAAAAATTATAAAATCAGAGCATGTGATAGGCAAGACATAATTGTAGCAACTCCATGAAGAACACATGCCCAAAAGAGATTCACACAAGAAGATATAATTCACACAATACAGCATGCAAAATTCGAGTAAAATCAGATTGCGCAGTTCTTGAAATATTTCGATTAAAATACCCGAATGACCTCCAAAAAATTATAAACTTTTACCAGGTCATATTCAAGACCCTAAGGTAGATTTTTCATGAAGACATCTAGTCCAGATTCGTCCTAGATAATTTACTATGGCCGGACGAAGCTACTGTTCCTAGTACCGAACAGTCCAGTATAGCTGTCTCCGAAAAATCGCGATTTTGCCTACTTATCTTCCTTAATTTCCTCTGAAATTTTGATATGTTTTGCTTCAAGAGGTCCACTACAACTTTTATTAAGAGATCTAAGCGAAATTTCCAAAGAATAGTCACCATATGGGTCTAAGAAGTCTCGGGTGTCCTGTACCGTGTTTCCAGATTTACCGTCTTCAAGAGTAAGTCGATTCACTAGGCTACACTTGCTCATTTTAACTCAAATTTGAGTATGTTAGTCTTTATGATGTTCTCTACAAGTTTCCTGAAGAAGTCGAAGAGATATTCTCGGTAAAAATTGACATGCAACCCACAAATCTACCAAAAGGTCAGCAAAACAGTTCCAAATCTAGTGTCTTCGTAGGATGAGGGTTTGACCCCATAAATCTCCACCATTTTATCCCAAATTTTAGTATGTGGTGGCTTAAGATATTGGCTACAACTTTCATGAATTAATAAAAGTCAAAATCTAACTCGAAACATGCATGCAAGCCTCCACAATTTTCTGGGTCAGGCGGTTTACACGAAATCAGCAAGCATTTTCAAGAACAAGTCACATTCTAGCTTTGGTTTTGCCTACCCTAACATCCGAAATCTACCACCAACAAATCACACATGCAAGACACACATGCAGTAGTGGAAATCGATCCCAACTTGCCTTAATTCAAAGGAAAACACAGCAAGAACGACGGCGGGACTAGGAGGGCTCGACGGCGGGGCACGGCAGCGACGAACCTCCTCCTTCCTTTCTCTCTTCCTCTCTTCCTCTCTTCTCTCTCTTGGCACCTAGACTGACCACTTCCTCTCTCTCTCTTTCTTTTTGGTTGCTTATAAAAATTGCATGCATTCTCATTTTGCATGGGGGACACTTGTCCCTAAGAAGGAGACAAGTGTCTCCTTTGTTGAAGACACTTGGACGCCATGCGGCTCCTCCTCCCCCCTCCATGCGTCGACATGGGCCACGCTTATGGCCCACTTTAGGCCCATCTCACTTGGGCCTAAATTCCAAACTTAAATGGCCCAAGTTTATTTTATTTTTTATAATACATCTTAATCCTCATTTAAATAAATATCTCATTGCATAATAAAATGGCCAAAAGACTTTGTGACATTAATCCATCAAATCTATAAAGTGCATAGTCAAGAACAAAGTCTTCTTTATCAAATCGTCCTATGTCTAATTTAAATAGCCCATAGAAAAATATCGATAACAAGCCCATAATTTCTACACCACTTTAGGGCATTTGATTTTGATTTTTATTTATAGAAATTAATTAACATTCGCATAATCAATTAACATTTTTATAAGGGGTTCGGTCCAAGAGATAAAATATCGTGGCCGATGATGTAATTGTCCCTATGGCCATCAAAGACAAATATCGTTTCCCTCAAAATCAATATTTCGGGTTGAACCTCCCTTGCCAAGGGAGAGAGAGAAAACGGTAGAGATGTGCAGCGCAGGAGACCGATCGGTGAGGGAGACAGTGCGTTGGCTTACGGAGTTGCGAAGGTGGGGGCTCCTCGTCTTACTGTGGTTGCTGGGTTTGGACTTGCAGAGTAAGTAATGAAGAACAATAAAGATCAAAGGAGGGAGAAATAAGTGAAAAAAGAAAAGAATCAGACCAAATAGACTAGAAATTATGCCCGTGAAGACATGGATATATAAGATTACATTCACAAATATACGTATACATTCCTTCTTATCTTTTGCAAGCATTTTATTTCAAGCATATATGTGTATTTGTAATCATCGAAATAAAATATTTTTTTTCCTTTAAATGGCAGAGCACTCGTATCTTGGTGAAGTCGTTACATTCAACACACAAGCCTAAAAATATTGGGAAATCTCCACAAGTGATACAATGCGATCTATGTATAATGCATCCCTTGAATTGTTTTCCCAAAAATATCACCAAATAAGAACCTTTAAAAGATCTATAATTGATTGCAGTTTTAATGAATTCATTTCTTTTAATTATATCTTTACTTTGTGTCCATACAACATAGTTCATGCATTTTCACTGCGCAACTTTTATTTAATGTGGGGAATCTATTATGAAACTTTCATTTATTTTTACACCACAACCACGTGACTTTTAAAAAGATTTTTTCTGAAAAAAATTAAAATATGATAACTTTAGAACATTAACAATACTAAACATGCATTAAAAACCATGCCTATTTAAAGGGAAAAAAACTCTGTTAATGATCATTATATGGAATGTTATCTTTGCTTGATTACATTGAATAATCAGTCCTTGACAAAGAAAGCTGTTGCAATTGCAATTGCATTATATGATAACCCATTCAAAATATTTGCCAGTATATTCACATTTTTGCCAAGTCTAAATGCATCAAAATTTCCATATAACCATTAAAGAAGAAGGGATATGATCTTCAAATCAGGAACGTAGTGCGATAGGTGCAAGATGTATAGGCAACTTTAAAAAAATATTCTTCTTTTAGCTGCTTAACCACCCCTTTCAAAGACTACTCTCTCGTAAAAAGATATATGAGCTATATCAAACAAATAGCATCTAATAATTTTGAATGTCAAAATGCAAAAGGCTCGAACCCAAGAATTGGTCTTGCAAGTTCATTTTTTGCATTATTGAATACTTTAGCCTCTCTTGTAGAGAAGAGAGATACCAATTTCTTATAAAATGGGACAGAAAAAAAAAAAAAACCACAGGAATAAGAAACCAAGAGAAGGAGACAAAAATAATAAATAATCTTAAATTAGGAGTGGACCCCAAATTTTTCCTCAGACTTGTTGTGCAAATGGAAAGTACAGATTATGGCATTAATGCCTGTCTGATTATATTTCCTTCCTCATTATTCCAAAATCTTTAATTGCTCAAAAATCTCAAAATCATTATAATGAAGACACAAATATCTCTTTCTTAATTTATGCTTCGCGGGTGCTATAAATAACTTAGCAACTATAAACAAAGATGCACTGGTAGCTGCATAGAACTATTGAATCAAGTCATTTCATGATCAAAACAATTCAAATGGCTAGACTCCTCCAAGCATATTGCCTCATCCTCTTCTTCGTGCACACAAGTTATATTCTTCGCTTTTAGAGGATAGAGAAATCCATGTTTGTTGACACCTAAATTTTGATTAGGTTATTAATTATGCCTTAATTTCGTTTATTTTTTCTTTTCTTAATAATAAATAGTAAATGACAAAAACAGCGAAAAAATCAATAAAAAACAACGAAAAAACAAAAATTGGCAGCCCATCGGGCTGGGCCTTTGGGCCGAGCCCCCCTCCTTTTTCTCTCCCCCTCGCATGGGCCCCTATGGCCCAACCTACTTCTCCCTCGGCTCGGCCCCCTCTTTCTCCTTTGTCTTCTTCCTCCCATCTTCTTCTTCCTTCCTCCTTCTTCCGCCTCTGTAGGTCACGCGCGGCGATGAAGACGTGCTCGAGCACAACCTACAACAGAGAGAGGAGCGTAGGCCGGTGGCTGAGAGGATGCAACATTGAAGGCGAGCATGCCTTTATGGAACGTGGAAGATTTTACGTCGGTTCGGTTGCACCCAAGGCCGGTCAGCGTGCGAGGGCCAACGGCCGAACCTCCATCGACCATCCTCCTCCTCGCCTATAAATAAAGGAGCACCTCCGTCGATGAAAAGAGGGAAGCGGTGAAAGATCGAGGGCTGTAGATCTTCGAAACCTCCCACTGAGAGACTTCAGAAGGGGGGCGGAGGACGAGCAAGCCAAGATCTAAGAGCTCGCGGTCGAAGAGGAGGAGGGGAGTTCTGAGCGAGAGAAGAATCAGAGGAGAGAGGGTCGGATCTGGGAATGAAGGCTCACTGCCGTCCCCCCAGACGTCGTTGCCTTAACCAAGTTCCCGATGCCATGCCCTGACGCTGTCCAGATTTAAGGGAGTGGGCCGGAGAGAAGAGGAGATCGAAGGAGGTCCTGTGCCCCGACGCCGTCGTTGTGTTAGATCTTGCCATGCCACCATCCTCACGCCTCATCACTACTGCTATCCCCAACGCCGTTGACTGCCTACGCCGAAGCTCCAGCAAGCCGCCGTGTCACCATCATGCTCCGACGCTATTTGACGCAAGTCGAGATCCCTACAAAGTCACGTCGCGCACCCTCCGACATAGTCGCTGTCTCCACCGCTCGCCATCGCCATCTCGCCACAAGTAATAAGGGTCGTCATCATCACCGTTACGAATCGCAGTCATCACGCCATTACCCCGCGACGCTTCATTCCCCCCTTTTGGTGCCTCGAATCGGGAACCCTAGGGTTCCCGATTTTCCAGGTTGTGGCCCCGGTTGTCGGGTTAGACCCGGGCCAGGAATCAGGTAGGGCTTTTGCGAGAATCAAGGGCACTGGAAACTAGGTCATGAGGTCGATCCAGTCGAGCGCGGATCGGATTCGAGTAGTGTTTCCGCGATTTTTGCCGGCCGGAATTTAGGTTGGATTCGGGTAGGGTTTCGCGTGTCGTTGGGTCGAGCCGAATCGTTCCCAAAACGACTGGCCATCGGGCCATTTTAATAAAGCCAAAATAGTCAGAAAAAGCCAAAAATTTTATATTTTTCAAAAATACCAAAAAATCAAAAAATTCCCTTTTATGTAAAAAAAATGAGAAAAATACCCAAAAAAATGTTTTTCCTCAAATGCATGGAAAATCCCTCAAAAATTCAAAAAGCCTTTGGGTTTAAACAAAATTAGGTATCGAAAGGGCATTAGTGATTAACTAGTGTAATCAAGTCCCCAATCCTAATTTCTCTTGTTGTGCAAGAACAAGTATTTCTCTCGATATTTCGCTTGAGTTTCTAATCGACCCACCCCAAACCAATTAGTAGCGACTCCATTTTAAAATTAACTTACAGATTAAAAATTTGAACCATTAAGTCGCGAATTGGTGGACTTGAGAGAGTTCGGGCTAAAATAGACCTAGTCGAACCATAAGCCTCCGCAAGGCACCCGCCTCTGATCGGACGCCAAAAAAAAAAGAAGTTGCGACATTTTACCTTGTTTAAGCACTTTACTGACTTGTTTTCGTTCTTTTTTTTTATACAGGTTAGTACCTTAGAGGTTTATTTTAATTTTGGATTGTTTTGTGATTATAAAATTACTATGCATGCTTTACATGTTTAAGCACTACACATAGCACACACAACTCGGCCGCCGGACCTGGGTCGCCATAGGAAATCTAGGATGGTGTTAAGAAAGATATGGCTTCGGATGCGAGACTGTGTCATGAGGTTGCCTTTCTTTTCCGCGAATTTCTTTAACCAAGGTTAAAAGGGTACTCTGCTAACACGAGACTACGACGGGCAGATACCTTTTTAATTTCAACAAACCTTCTCAGTTAGAAATCGAGCCACACATCCCATGCGCATACCCTTGTGTTTGCCATTCTCTTTAAAAGCAAAGTAATTTCTTTACTTTTACTCAGTCTTTTTATTGGCCCATGGCAATTTAAGGTAGGTTTTTCGAGTCCCAGTTTATATGCGATGGGAGAAGACGATATTCAGTTTATTCCCGCTCTCAAAGCAGAACTCTTTAGATAGTGGGGTCAATTGGACCAGTATGCCCAAGAGCGCATGAAAGCCAAAGTCGGTCATTCATCCTGAAGTCATACAAGCGTGGCGCATTTCTGGTGCCCGAAGACGACTACTTTCATGTTTGGTAGGTTTGAGCTAACCCCAACTCTGGAAGAATACAATATCATCACTGGAATGCCTCTCGAGAATAAGCTTGTCAAGCCATCAACAGGCATCATCCAGTTGCATGGGTTAGCGCGACTTTTAAAAACTGAAGTTCATGTTATGAGGCAAATTCTTGAAAACAACCATAATACTTGCCCACTAGAATTTATGAATACCCGTTTTCAAAATCAGCCTATGACCCAAAAAAGTGAGATTTTCCTCTTGACCTTTTTCGGGTTCATCATTTTCCCCCATCAAAGAAATGTCATAAGTCCTAAGATGTAATGGATAGTTGATCAGATCTTGCGGGGGCAAAATTATGTCAACATGATTTTAACTGAAACATTCTTGTCCTTTAATCATTTTAAAGAAAACACGGAAAAAATCATGTGGGTCTCTCCGGAAATTTTACAAGTCTAGTTCTTTTCTCACCTAAGTGAATTCCGAGGCTTCATGCGATCGTCTAAAACGAATGATTTCGAAAATTCATTACAAAAATTTATGGTTTTAGGACCATACATTCCCAATCAAAGTTGTTTAAATTGGATAAACTTCTTAAGAGACCCAGCTCCTGAGGCATTCCAATAGTGTGCTGGTTGGTTCTATGAAAAGAGAGCTCGCTTCGCTTACAAACGTTGCCGCCCAATTCTGTTGCTCGGCCTCACCGACGCCATTCCCTATTACCCATATCGGGTGGCACGACAATATGGAGCCCTTCAGGAGATCCCACCACTTTTCAAGAGGATAATCCCTCCAGTTCTTTTCAACACAAGCTGTGACTACGCATTCGAAATTTCTACCACTGAGGAAACCTAGGACAAGTGCCATTGCAAAAAGATTGTGGTACCTGAAGGGCTTGAGGGAGAAGAAAAATCCCACCATGCCTCCACGTCCTACATCCACAACTATCGTATCCCGAAAAAATGCAAGTCATCGGTTCCTCACTCAATTAGCGAGAGCAGCCAACACGAGCAAGCAAAGCTTATGGAGAGGGATTTGGGAATGGACTGGATACACACCTTAGAGCCGGTCCAAGAAAGCAAGCATCTATGCAAGTGCAAGGCTTCACGTCGCATATAAAATAGCAATCATGTGCCCCTTAGTGTTAATATTGTGAAAGTTTTGTCCCATTGTTTAAGGACTTTTGTTTAATATCTAGTATTTCATTCTGTCATTTCAATTTCAAGTTTTAGATGTCAGAAGTTGACTGTCTATAAAATCCTTATTTGATAAATAAAAAACAGATAGACCGTTGCCATGGGTCAATCTTTGTCTACTCTTGTGCTCATTCATTATTTTCACAACGACAGGTAATTATGAATCGCTAGCTATCATTCACCGGTGAATGGTCCCATGTGATAGGGGCCGATCAGAATGATGTATAAAATCACCTCGCCAACATTGAAGACGGCATAAGACAAATGTCCATTGTCCTTCGACAACTCTCGAGGCAAATGGAATCCACTCAAGCTAAGCCCAACTCCGTAGCTGCTTTAAGCACCATCATGACACCCGTGAATTTTTCAGAGAATAGCCAACACCATAGACAATTTGAAAAGATCATGAAAAGGTTAAACCAACTACAAGGGTAGAATCCCATAGACCTGTCCAATTACGCTGGCATTAAGATCCTTGAAGAGCTCAAAGCACCTGAATGTGAAAGGTATGCTGATACCTCTCGCCCAGAGACCTACTTGCAAGCCTACCTAGTCCGAAGGATGATTCAATCGTACCAATCAAGTTTGATTGGCCCCACCTTGCGATGGTACATTGTCAAGAAGATCCCCTTAAGACTTGGAGGGAACTAATTCATGTTTTCCACCAAGAATATGATATTGACATCAGCCCTCACATTGCCTTGACCTACGAAGAATCGATGGTCACGGAGCATGAGGAGCCGTTAGTCACTGAGATTGGAGAAGAAGATGTCAATGAAGCCTCGCATGATAAATAGGCGACTGAGCAATGTCCTATTGCTGAAAAGTTTCCCACTGGGAAAGGCAAGGAGCCTGTGTACGAGGTCAAAGACACAGAGCTTGTTCAAGACCGGGGCACGATAGGACAGCTCCCAAAGCTTACTGCAAGAGCTAGGGTTCAAAGAATACCAACTCCTATCAACCTAGAGAGGGAAGCAGAGAGTGAAGCTCTACTATCTCTCACTTCCCTGATAGAAAATTGGCGAAACAAAAGGCCTTACTCAAAAGGTCTGGACCATAAGCCAAGAAAAGAAAGCCTAAACAAATCAATCCAACATCTACCACCGAGTATAGGTGAAATTTGATAGCTGATGAGCCACTGCACCAAAACTTCAAGCAATCCCTAGAGTACAACCTTAAAGACTATCCTAAGGACTACCAATGTTATACAGATGAAATCGGCCATTCATTGTATAACTACTTTCTACCCACACACAGGATGGAAAGTTTGTCAGAAGAGGGAACATTCATTATTATCCACTATAATCCCAATGAACTACTAAGCTTGTCACCTGACCATGAAGATAACTTAAATACCTCACCCTCGTTTGGCGATTTTGACCTGGAAGAAAGCAATGGATAATCTCGGCAGAGTCTAGTTTCCCTGAAACAGAAAAATTCATCACTACAACGAACATGCAATGGGAAAACCAGTGGCCTAACCCAGATACATCAAGCTCGTCTTGCACTCATGGGATCATGACCCCTGGAGAGATGTGGATATCTAATCTCCACAAGTATAATGGCACGACTTGCCCCGTGGCTCATTTGCAATATCTCCACACTAAAATGAGTCGGTACTATAGCCCGATGTCATTCGCAACTCAGGCCTTCCAAGAAAGTCTTACAGGGCCTGCATTGCAATGGTTCATCACAGCAGATATCTACCTCATGAGAGATTAGAATGAGCTGTCTTATGCATTCCTGCTTCAGTATCAAAGCTAGATTGGAACCGAACTGCCTTGCGAGAACTTGGTTCACTTTAGAAGAAGACCAATGGAGGATTTCCAAGCATATGCAAGGAGGTGGAAGGCTTTTATGATGCAAACCTACCCTCAATTTGCCGAAGAAGAAATGATGAAGCTATTCATAGGAGCTTTACCTCACAAGCATCGTTGTTGGTTACATGGGTTGCACTTCCGTAGCTTCAATGAAGTGGTCCTCTCATGCGAATACTTCAAGTCTACTGGAGGCAAGGAACTCTCAGGCACTTGATTTCAGAACCAACACTATCAAAGTGCTCCTATTTCATAGGAGTTTACATGGGTTTTGCTTGTTTTTATAATTTCATGTTTCTTATCTTGTTTAGTGTGCTACTGTTGTATTTTCCATTTCAGTAATCTAATGTATAGTTCTAATATTTTGTTTTAAGAGCATGAGATGATATTCCAAACCAACCCGGTGATGCTATCCAACCATGAAAAGAAAATACCATCCAAGGAGAATACTGAGGGTTGGGCTTCCTCATGCTTTCTTCCCCCCAAAAATATATACTTTTGAAAATAAAAAATGTTTCATTACCAAAAGCTTTCGTCAAAACAAGATGTTAAATTATATTTATTTTTCTGACTCACTCCCTTCGTGTCCCAAAATATCATCCTCGTCCCCTTTGACTTAGTGTGATATGGGGCATTTGAAGCTGGCGCATCATGTGAACTCGCTAAATTCGAAGACACCCTGCTAAGAAGACAGGGGCAAATAGAAAGAATCATCCCATTTCAAAAATGTAAGTTTTATTCCCCAAATATAATTTTGAAAATGATGTCCTCTCTTTTGTATTTACAGGAAATGAAAGATAGGATGTAATAGGTATAGGCATACGGTTGAAATCAAGCCATCCCCAGGAGCTCTATGCACTCCACCTCATTCCTATCCAACTCCTCAAAACGGAATAGCATCTTCTTCCCTCAACGTGCCCGAGCAACTAGATGCTGCGGTTTCATCAATAGGATTTCCGACTTTGACAAGCCAAGAAGTGCAGAAAAGACATTTCTTCTCTTCATTTGAATTGACTACTGTCAACAGGGAGAAAATCCAGACAGTTGAAACGATCTCTAGCCCCTATTCAGACGATGACTTAGGGCCTAGAAACCTCACTTCGTGCTCCAGACGCATGCTCTCCCAAGAAGTGATTACCATCAGAGAATTTGAGGTTTTGATTGTCCATCTCAGATTCCATAGAAGTTTGAAGTAAATAACTTTGCCCAATGCTACTAATGGTCATATGGTCAAAGACAGAAGAAAAATTCCACGGAAGGAAGGCGTTGAAGATAAATCAACAACCATTAATCATGCATACAAGGCCACAAATGAGAAAGGCTAATGGAAAGAGATGTCAAACTGAGTCAAGATGAAGAGGCTATCATAAACATTCAGAGATCCCTAGGAGTCAACAAATACAAACTCTAAGGAAGAGTAATTTGGTATCATTTCCAATACTCCTAGTATCTGAACTCACTTTTGACATATCTTCCCCTATTGATAGGAAACATTGGGGTTCAAGAACCAAACTTAATGGTTAAATTGGGCAAATCAAGTGACCCATATCGATTTACCTAACTTGATATGAAAGGACGTGTCGTCCAGAATCCGATTCGATTAAATGAAAAAAGAAACACCCTAAGGACACCACCAGCGCCTTAGCCTAAATGGAGAATAATTGACCTAACTAAGCAAGAGACATAGGACTTCGTGTCCCACTGGCACTTCAGGTCCATCCAATCATCTGCAAACCAGTGAAGGGTAATGTTGTATCGCTTCCAAGTTATTCGACTCTTGAAAAGGCTTTTGACTAACATGATCCCTTTTTTCTTTTGCAGGATCACCTGACCATAAAAAATGCAGATAACGGATCAAAGAAAGACATGTCAAACTCTGATAGGCTCTCCTGAGTGAAATGACGTCCTGAGTAATCACCAAAGCAAATGATAGAAAATCTTTAGGCCTCAACTCACAATTGATTTTGGCAAGACTAATTGATCTACCTGTACATCTTCTCTTCTATAGGGGCAAAAGTAGAGATGCCCGATCAGATTCCCAATCCTTGGCTGATCATGTGTCATATCCCTAATCGATAGGGACAACTATCGACACCCCTTTGTGAATAACCCTTTTGATATTCAAGATTTAACATATTTGAAAACACCATTCTGTTGACCCTTAAAGCTACCAACAAGATCTTTTTGAGCAAAAACCATTTATTTATTTTGAGAGTAGAAACTCTCTCATGTTTAAAATACTGCATGCCTTTTCCAAATGGATTTTTGCATGATGATTTTGTCTATCTAGATCACTGATTCCATTGAGAATTATTAGAATAGTTAGCTAATTGAAGAATACAAGATTGATTGAGCATGCTGGATAAGGCATGTTAGAATGATGAAAGGCAAGTCATATCCTACACACAGCCCCCCATCTATACACTTGTGAGATGAGTGCAGAAGATTCCATGGCTGCAGGGTAAAGAGTTCTCTCACGAATGGTACGATAACCAAAATAGTGAGAGGCATTCCATCGCTCACCCCATTGAGCCCCATACACTGGTGAAATTTCAGTCATACCCCCGTCAAAAAGTACCCCACACTAGGGCAGATTGGAGGCGAAGCAGCATCACAAGGTGAGAAGAAAGATAGAAATTTTCTTGCTCGCACTTACATCAATCTTCGGGTGTCCTTATTGCATATAAACACTCGCGTTAATTTAAGTGCCTTAGAATGATGAAGAGCAATTCCTTCTCTATGCACTTGTATGCATTGTACAACCCAAGTGAGTCTGTAATTTTACCCTCACATTGAGACAAAGCAAAAGTCATTACCATAGCCTAGAGCGCCGGCTGAAGATGAAGACTCAAGAGTCTAATAACGGTGCTTCGATTGAACTTGCCTAGGCCACTTCCTCTAATGAAAAAAAAAAGTAGGGGCATAAAAAAGCAGTGTACCTGGTAAGAGCAAGGTCAATGCCCATAAATGAAGAACTGGAATAAAAAGCAAGGGCATAAAAAAGTAGTGTGCTTGGTAAAAGCAAGGCCAATGCCCCCCAGTCAAAAATACAGCTAAGAAAAAGTAGTTGTAGTGGTCCAAAGAACCTCCATCTGACAGTGAGAAGAAAGACCGGTGACAAATGCCAAGACAATCACCAGCTCTTACCCTTTTACACATGAGTCAAGCCTACGTTGCGTCCCATTATAAAAGTCTCTTCAGACTAGGGTACTTCAATTAACGTAGGATTTCATATGTTTAAAAGCATTGCTCGAAGAAGTACGAAAAAGATTATTCTATCTCTTTTCGTAGGATTCTTGACTAATAAACTCGGAGATAATCGTGCAACATTTCATCCATCGGCTTCGACCTTGATGGTCCCCTTTGATGAGCCGCTGACCAAGTCTTCATCACAATTTCAACAAAGACCTCTCACATTGGTAAAGTTGTACCACTTGTGAGAATACTCGAACCTCTATTGACATGATGACAGTGAGATAGTGTGGTCCTTATAAATTCTGCATCAATGGTCAGGATAGCCTTTTCCATGAGAGTGAGCGAAAAGTCCTTTTAGACTAAAAGTGCCTCATCTGGCATGCTCAAGACATCTATATTCTAAATGAATGATGTCTGTCAAAATCTTCCCTAGTAGAATTCAGATGATGCAAAACTGACAAAATTGCTGTGCATAAATCACATTTAAATTCATGAATTTACAGCATATACAATCATGTGTGCATATTGTGCAAATAGCAGAAAAACTCTTAGAGATCAGAGATATTGCCAGGTAAGCATATCTGTGACATCCAGATTTTCGGGTTCTAATTTTGACTGGATAAATAGGGCCGTCTTCATTTAGTTGAAGCTGGGGATTGTGAAATTGAGGAGTATGAGTGATTCTTAGATGAGGAAAATAATCAATTTGATAAGTAAGACATCAATTGATTTTTTAGAGTCATTTGAGAAAAATTCAAGAGGAAAATTGGATGCAGAAATGCAAGTGGGGGATCAAGAACTCTAAGTTGAAAAATCCTTTTGAGAGTCTATGAGCTTATTTAAAAGAAATTGGGATTAGGATTTTCTATTTGAGGAAATCCTTTTATTTTGTGATCTTCCCATTTCTTTTCCATTTTTAGCCAAACACTCTCTTTTTCCTCTCTCTCTCTCTCTCTCTCTCTCTCTCTCTCTCTCTCTCTCTCTCTCTCTCTCTTCTTTTTCTTTTTCTCTCCCTTCCCTCTCTTTTTTCCTCGTGCGTGAGCCTCTCCACCGAATGCCCCCTTGCTATCTTCCACTTTGCTTCCTCCACTTTTCCTTTTTGACTTTTCAACCTGACACATTCTCTCTTATCTCTAACTCTCTCGACATCTCTTCTTCTCCTTCTCGGCTGGTTCGAAAAATTGCGAAGCAGAAACAAAGTGCCCAGCGGCGTTGAAGGAGCCACGACCGCCGCTTGGACGCCGTTGCCGCCGTGGAGCACCGTCCCGCTGCCCTCGCCCATCTCTGCCACATCCTCTCTCTTCTGCCCCTCTCATTCGAACACAGCACAACAGAAATAGAGACGGCAGCTTGCCGTTGCAACCAACCGCCACCGGAGCCAAGGCCGTCGCCGTCGTCGTTGCAGCCATGCCGGGCCGTCGTCTACTCCGCCCACGTGTCGCCCCGTCGTCGCCTTCCTCACCCTCCTTAGTCGTCGGTCCTTGCTCGTGCGTCCGGGAAGGGCGCTGTTCGACCCGTTCGGGCGGTGGATCGGCCACCTCTGGCCATCGTACGCCGCCGCCCGACCTCCTCTGGCCACCGTCGGCTAAGCTGGAGCTCCGCCTTGCCCTCCGCCACCCTTGGCTGCCTTAATCGATGCCGAAACCGCCTCAACCAGCCGCACACAAAGAGTGCAGAAATGGGTATGGTAGCACATTCGTGGCCCGTTTTGGCCGCCTTCCCGAGCCCGGATGCTCGGCCTGCTTTGAGGAAAGTCGATCCTCGTGTCGAGCTCGTCGTTTTGAGTGAGTTTTACTCACTAATGCCTTCTTAGTGTGCCAATTATACTTAAAGTTTGATTAGTGTTAATTAAGTGTAATTAGGTGGTTAGATTAGAATTGATTAGTGATTATTAGTTAATTGTTTTGCATATTAGTTGTGTGATTAGTGTAATTAGATAGAGAATTGCCTATAGTATTTATTAGATACTTCTTGAGATTTTTCCCGTCCCTTATTGGGTGTTAATTAAGCAAATCGGGCCTAAATGGAATTTTTAGGAATTAAATATTAATTTTCGAAATTAATTGTTTAATTATTTATTTCTTGGAAATTCAACCGGGATGGCTAGTGACCAGGATTTTATCCTGATGATCGTGGTGCAGACTGTTTATTTAATTGAGCTTTATATTGTGCTAAATTGAATGTATTGTATTTATTTATTTTTCGAAATTAATTATTTAATTATTTATTTTCCGAAAATTCAACTGGGATGGTCGGTGACCGAAATTTCTTGCTGATTGTCGTGGTGCAGTCCATTTATTCATTTGAGCTCTACATTGCGTGGAATTGATTTGATTATGCAATTTCAATGATTTATCCCAAATTGAATGAAATTGAATGATTGATTGGTTGATGGCCGAGTGTTATTATTTAGCATCGATAATGCTGTGATGAACTGTAAAGTAGAGGGAACTATGAAAGTGAATTAGGGAAATTCTTGGCTGAAACCAATCAGGAACGATGTAATGTGACATACGTGGTCCGGTGATTAAAGGATATCACTGGTGAAAACGGCGCCTTAAAGAACGCACGAGTGCTGTCTATTACATGCAGCAGTATGGACATATGTGGTTCGGTGATGGAGGATATCACTGGTGAAAATGGCGCCTTAAAGAATGCACGAGTGTTGTCCATTATACACGTCACCTTGGCGGAAGCAGCGCTCGAGAGAATTAATGAGGCTCTGTGACTAAGTGTACTGCTGGAGTTTATCGTGATCAGTAATTGGTACATCACCTTGGCGAACAAAGATGCCTAAGAGCATTCATCTGGCTCTATGACTGAGTACTCGAATGGAGATTATAAAGTATGGTGTTGATGTGACCGAGAGGTGGTCCGAATGACATGTAATCGACTAAGTCGATTTATCATTGTTTTGATCTGATGTTGAGAATTGGTTGATTGAATGAGAATGACCGTGAGTGGTCTTATTGGCATGTAATCGACTTGGTTGATTTGATCGATACTTCGATCTGTGATGTGATTGCTTGGGCCTATTTGATATGTGCTAATATGCAAGTGGAATTTGAGGCCAAGGTAAGTCCTCTAACTCACGTTGTGCATAGGCAGCCCTAAGGTGTATTAGTTTACTAATCGAGTCTTAGGGGGTAGAACTTGCTGAGACATAGTCTCATCCTGGTTTAGGGAAAACATTTCAGGACCCTGATGAAGAACCTGAGGAGAAAGAACTCGAAGAGGAGTATCTGAAGGAGAACCCCGAGGATAATCTAGAGTAGGATCCTGATGACTGTTGCTATAGAATCTAAGTGAGTAGAAACCAACCTTTTTAGCATGGTTTGTATATGTACATGTATGACAGAGTCATTATAGATGTACATAAGGGTGTTGACTTTCAGGTTCAATTTTCTAGTCCTACTTATTTATCCCATTGTTTTTATTATCTGGGGATTTATAACTGCTTCCGCATGTGCATATATAAATGAAAGGGTCGGCGATACATAGTCTTGGGATATCGCAATTTAGAATAGACCAAAGGTAAGGGATGTGCGCGCGCCTGAGGATCGGGGCGTGACAATATCCTTATCCCTATTTGTCTTAAAGTACCTACCACTGTCCAGGTACTCTCTTCTTAACACTCGACCTATTCGAGTCGTCCCTTAAGTTTGGGTGCTTGCAACTGTCTCAGTATCCCATTGTCTTTGAGTACCCACCACTTGCCGGGTACTCCCTCTTATCGACACTTGACCTATTCGAGTTGTCCCTAGAGTATTGATATTTGTGACTATCTAGGTATCCCCCTGTTTTTAAGTGCCTGCCACTACTCAGGTGGTCCTCCGTTGACACTCGACCTGTTCGAGTTGTCTTTAAAGTTTGGATGCTTGTGACTGTCCAAGTATCCTATTGTCTTTAAGTACCGGCCACCGTTCGGATACTCCCTTTCCCTGACACTCAATCTATTCGAGTTGTCCCCAGAGTATTGATACTTGTGACTGACCAAGTATCTCTTTATCTTTGAATATCTACTGCTGTTTAGGTATCCCCATATCATCAAGTACTCACCGCCGTCCAGGTACTCCCTTTTCATGACACTCAACTTGCCTGAGTTGTCCCCAAATAATAGCAGTTGTTCAAGCATTCCACTGCTTTGTGTGCCTGCGCCTACCTAGGTATGCTTTCTTACACCTGGACTAGCTGAGTGGTCCTAGGTTGTATCATTAAATACTTGTGTTCATCCAAGTATTCCAGTACTTTGTACACCTGCAGCTACCTAGGTGTTCCACCACTTTTAAGTGCCTGCGGCGATCCAGGTAAGCCTCATACCACATTCAAGTTTATAATGCCAGGAGGTGAGAGACCTTCAATATTCCCATTACCAGGCGGTGAGAGACCTTCACAAATATGCGTGGAACGCCCTCGATATTCCATTTACCAGGAGGTGAGAGACCTTCATGAATATCCAAGGTACGTCCTCGACATTCCAACTACCAGGAGGTGGGAGACCTTCACGAATATGTAGGGCACGTCCTCGATATTTCCTTTACAAGGAGGTGAGAGACTTTCATGAATATCCAAGGTACATCCTCGATATTCCAACTACCAGGAGGTGGGAGACCTTCATAAATATCCAAGGTATGTCCTCGATATTCCAACTACCAGGAGATGGGAGACCTTCACGAATATGCGGGGCACGTTCTCGATATTCCCTTTACCAGGAGGTGAGAGACCTTTATGAATATCCAAGGTACGTCTTCGATATTCCAACTACCAGGAGGTGGGAGACCTTCACGAATATCCCAAGTACGTCCTCGATATCCCCTTTACCGGGAGGTGAGAGACCTTCATGAATATCCAAGATACATCCTCGATATTCTAACTAACAGGAGGTGGGAGACCTTCACGAATATGCGGGGCACGTCCTCGATATTCCCTTTACTATGAGGTGAGAGATCTTCATGAATATCTGAGGTACGTCCTCGATATTCCAACTACCAGGAGGTGGGAGACCTTCACGAATATCTTAGGTACGTCCTCGATATTCCCTTTACCAGGAGGTGGGAGACCTTTATGAATATTCAAGGTACGTCATCGATATTCCAACTGCCAGGAGGTAAGAGACCTCCATGAATATCCCAGGTACGTCCTCGATATTCCATCTATCAGGAGACTATAAAAAATGACCAAGTATTCTCTAGAGTTTGGTACTTATGATTATCCAGGTACCCCTTGATACCTGTGAACGTCTAGGTATCGTCCAAAAATTTGTACTTATGATCATATAAGTACCCCTTCGATACTTGCGAACGTCCAAGTACCCTCCAAGAGTTTGTACTTGTGATCATCCAAGTACTCTTTCGACACCGCAAGCAATCGTGCATCGCTTCAACGCTCGTGAACATCCAGGCACCCTCCAAGAGTTTATACTTGTGACCATCCAAGTACTCTTTCGATACCTACAAGTAATCAGGTATTTTCCAGCATCTAGTACTTGTGATTATACAGGTAGCCCTTCGATACTTGTGAACGTCTAGGTATCCTCCAAGAGTTTGTACTTGTGATCATCCAAGTACCCTTTCGACGCCTACAAAGGCTTAAATATCCTCTAGGTTAGTAGTTGTGAATATCGAGGTACTCTTTCAAAATGCCTGTAAATGTCCAGGTACCCAACAAACAAATGCCCTGAGAAAGGTCGGTGAATCCCCTGAGAAAAGTCGGGAGCCATCCGGTGTCCTTGATGAAGATCAAACACCAAAAAAAAAGATGCCCTGAGAAAGGTAGGCGCATCTCCCGAGAAAGGTCGGGTATCAACCGCTGTTTTCGACTAAGGTCAAACACCCCCAACAAATCAATGCCTTGAGAAAGGTCGGTGCATCTCACAAGAAAGGTCGGGTACCAACTGGTGTCCTTGACTGAGGTCAGACAACCCAACAAATTGATGCCTTGAGAAAGGTCGGCGCATCTCCTGAAAAAGGTCGAGTACCAACTGGTGTCCTTGACAGAGATCAGGCACCCCACAAATCGATGCTCTGAGAAAGGTCAGCGCATCCCCCGAGAAAGGTTAGGTAAACAACTTATTGCTCTAACAGGCGACCGAAGAATGGTTTGGGTCCTGCAAGAGCAATTTCCCATCAAGGCGACCGAAGAAAGGTTCGGGTCTTGGAGGAGCAACCTCCTCATGTCACCAGGTAATATGACGCCTTGATACTTGCCAAACTCGAGGTTCACACCCTATCTCACTCACTCCCGGTAAGTAACTACAGGTATCTTCTTATCTGTCTTAGTATGTATAATGTTATATTGCTCATTTTCTGCATAGGACAATAGGTCCCAAATAAAATATAATCTACTGCATATGAACAAACAAAATTTAGGTGTTAGTTTGTCTTTGAATGCAACCTCTATGAACTCACCTTCAAAGAAGGGTAGCTGTTGACACCTAAATTTTGATTAGGTTATTAATTAGGACTTAATTTCTTTTATTTTTTATTTTTTAATAATCAATAATAAATACCAAAAAAAGCAAAAAAAAAATCAATAAAAAAACAAAAATTGGTAGCCCATCGTGGCTGGGCCTTCATGCCTAGCCCCCTCCTTTTTCTCCCCCTCGCATGGGCCCCTATGGCCCAACCTACTTCTCCCCGGCCCGGCCCCCTCTTTCTCCTTTGTCTTCTTCCTCCCATCTTCTTCTTCCTTCTTCCGCCTCTGTAGGTCATACGCGGCGACGAAGACGCACTCGAGCATAACCTACAACAGAGAGATGAGCGTAGGCCGGTGGCTGAGAGGACGCAACATTGAAGGCAAGCATGCCTCCATGGAAGGGGAAAGATTTGATGCCAGTTTGGCCGCACCCAGGGCCGGTCGGTGTGAGAGGGCCGCTGGTCGAACCTCCGTCGACCGGCCTCCTCCTCGCCTATAAATAGAGGAGCACTTTTGTTGACGAAAAGAGGGAAGCAACAAAAGATCGAGGGTTGTAGATCTTCGAAACCTCCCAATGAGAGACTTCAGAAGGGGAGCCGAGGACGAGCAAGCCGAGATCTGAGAGCTCGCAGCCGGAGAGGAGGAGGGGAGTTCTAAGCGAGAGAAGAATCGGAGGAGAGGGTCGGATTTGGGTACGAAGGCTCACTGCCGTCCCCTCAGACGTCGTCGCCTTGACCAAGTTCCCGATGCCGTGCCCCGATGCCGTCAAGATCTAAGGGAGTAGGCCGAGAGAAGAGGAGATCGGAGGAGGTCCGTGCCCCGACGCCGTTGTTGCATCGGATCTCGCCGTGCCACCATCCTCATGCCTCGTCACTACCACTATCCCCAACGTCGTTGACGCCTACGTCGAAGCTCCAACCAGCCACCGTGTCGCCATCATCCCTCGACGCTGTCGACGCATGTCCAGATCCCCGCAAAGCTGCGTCGCGCACCATCCGACGTCGTCACCGTCTCCGCCGCTCGTCGTCGGCCATCTCACCACAAATAAGAAGGGTCGTCGTCATCACTATCGCCACCATCACGTCGTTGCCGCCATTGCCCCGACGACGCTTCATTCCCCTTCGGCACCGAGAATTGGGAACTCTAGGGTTCCCGATTTTTCGGGTCGGACCCGGGTCAAGAATTGGGTAGGGCTTTTGCACGAATCAAGGGCGGCTGGAAACTAGGTCATGAGGTCGATCCGAGTCGGAAGCGGATCGGATTCGGGTAAGGTTTCGTGATTTTTGGGGCGTCGAAATTCTGGTCTCGCTTTTTGGGTCAACAACCCGGTCGGTCCCAATCCAAGAATTTGACCTAGGTCGGTTCTTTTTATATTATTATCATATGAAATAATATTTTTATAAAATAAAAAATAAATAATAATTTATTTTCCAGAAAATAAAAACAATCAAAATATCCCATATTTTCCAAAAAAAAAAAAAAGCCAAAAAAGTTAGAAAAGGCCAAAAAATTTATATCTTCCAAAAATACCAAAAAAATCAAAAAATTCCCTTTTATGTAAAAAAAATGAGAAAAATACCCAAAAAAAAATGTTTTTCCTCAAATGCATGGAAAATCCCTCCAAAATCCAAAAAGCCTTAAGGTTTAAAAAACATTAGGCACCGAAAGGGCATTAGTGATTAACTAGTGTAATCAAGTCTCCAATCCTAATTTCTATTGTTGCTCAGGAGCAAGTATTTCTCCCGATACTTTGCTTGGGTCTCTAATCGACGCACCCCAAACCGATTAGTGGCGACTCCATTTTAAAATTAACTTACGGATTAAAAATTTCAACCATTAAGTCGCGAATAGGTGGACTTGGGAGAGTCCGGGCTAAAATAGACATAGCCGAACATAAACCTCCGCACGGTACCCGCCTCTAATCAAGTGCCAAAAAAAAGAGGTCGCGACAATGCTACATCTACTTTCTCATTAGGCTTGAATGTGGTACCAAAATTATTTACTTTTTTGTTCAAAAAGCGGGATTGATGGTGAAGGCAACTGTGGCGAAGCTTTGCACGGAAGGTCTAGGAAAATGTCCTGGAGGTAATGATTGCGAGCGAAGTTGCTTTGAAAGGCATGGTCCGGGGTCTAAAGGCACCTGCGAACCACCATTAGTCCTCCGTTATGTTCTTGCATCTTTATGTGCCCTCTTAGCGCTTAATCGCAAGGGTAGACAAGTACTTGCCATGGATGTCGAGGTTGTGATAGCAACATCGACAAAACTGCTTATCACAGCTTGCAAGAGTGTTATTTCGTAGTTTTTTGAAGCCCTATGCAATTAGCAATAAAACAATGATAAGTCACGACTAATTGACAATCTCGTTGATGACTACATCGTGTCCTTTCATAATTTCATAGTTATTTACATTTAACTAGGGCACCACCTATTATTATTTTCTTATCAAATATTAGCCTGATAAAATACAATCCTTCCCACATTGGTGGAGATTAATCAAGCTCAAATATGAATTATTTTGGATAAGTTTTGCTATTCTAAACTGCTCATACAAAATCAACTCCAATTTCAGTTGAATTCCTCCCACAATGTAATAATTGGAAAGGTCGGTTTTTGATACTTGACAATCGCATTTTCCTGGACGGCTCAAAACAAACAACTATGTTTCCTTTGACCCAAAAAAACAAAAAGAATTGAATTTTTGTTACATCAAAAAAATTTGGTTCCGTCCTTATTGACCCCGCAGAAAAAAAAAAAAAAAAAAAAAAAAAAAAAAAAACCAAGCGTACCTAGAGTGGAATCGTTTAATAACGGGCCTATGACCATGGCATATCCACGTGGAAATTGAGAAATCGCCTCCAGACACAACGTCAACTACTAGCCACAGCTGGAGCAGTGTCCAATATCTACTACTTGAACTTCAATTGGTTTATTTACTGAGGTGGTGGGAACAACTTCTAATTTCACCTCTTTTAATTCACTTGTTAATGCAATTGACATTTCACGAATCAACACCCAACGCCAACCTTAGTCAAAATCATTTTTTTCACCAATATATAAAGATCACATCTCCAAGATATCCCAAACAAGCACCTACAAAAAGAAAAAACATTAAAAAAACAAAAGCAACCCTATACATTTTCTTTCAAATTCGCGTGAGCGTCATTACTTTTATTTTTTTTTATAAAGAAAACCATTCTCCCCTTCTTCCTCCTTCTTCCTCTATCGCCTTCAGGTTGTTTGCCATTGCTCCGCCAAAGCCATTGCCGAACTTCCAGATGACCAAACTCGGCCAATCGGTATGTCTCTGATCCCCTCTCCGTGCTTGCCGTTTCCTGACTCTCCTCCGTCTCCCCATGGGAATGTCAGCCATGGAGGTCGCGCTTCATGGCAACCACAACCTCCATTTGTAAGACATAAATAATTCATATGCGGAAGCCAAGATCGTTTATAGACAAACCTCCAGCCATTGTTTGCATTCACGTTCGTCGAATCTCCTGAAAAATCAAGAAAGCAATAGGCGCACTCTACTAACCAAATTTCCTCACGTACTGATGGTGTATTCTAAATGCGAGGATTTTGTGTTAGACCTTGATCGCCCGTCAGAAATGAACGTACGTTCCTTATATATATCGTCTCCCATCAAGATGAGCGGTTGTCACGAAAGGTTATGAAGCATGTCGAATAGTCGCAACAATTGAGTCTAAATGTGGGATCACAAAAGAAAATAAATAACATTCTCCCACTTGATCCCATCATTTTCATCATATGGATTATCCAACTAATTCCACAAAAACTTTATGCTTAAAGAAAAGAAAATAAAACACATGAATCATGGCGACATGTCCTCTAAGAGTGAGTAATACCTTCCATGTATCACAATGCGTCTTATTTCTTTAATATCAGCCTATATGTGACAACATATCTTAATGAATAAACCTCATATTTATTCCAGAACCAAGGATAAATGTTATTCTCATAAACAACAAAATGTGTACACAAAAATTGAGAATCAACATTACAACTGAATAAGAGTTCCATACAACAAAAATTGTTCATATGTCGACAAATCACATAATGGGACCTATTCCCATACTAGTTACATGATCCTTATACTTCATCGGTGGCATGCCTTTAGTTAAAGGATCAGCTATTATCAATTCAGTGCTAACATGTTCAATGACCACTTTATTCTCCTGAACACGTTCTCTTATGGCTAAATACTTAATGTCGATATGCTTACTTCGACTGCCACTTTTGGCATTTTTAGCCATAAAAACTGCAGCTGAATTGTCACAATATATTCTTAATAGCCTAGAAATAAAATCAACAATTCTAAGCCCAGCAATGAAACTCTTCAACCATACACCATGCGAGGTAGCCTCAAAACAAGAAACGAACTCAGCCTCCATAGTGGACGTAGCAGTCAAAGTCTGCTTGGCACTTCTCCATGACACGGCTCCGCCAGCTAATATGAAAATGTATCCAGATGTTGATTTTCGTGAATCAATGCAACCCGCGAAGTCCGCATCCGAATAACCGATCACTTCCAAGTTGTTAGTCCGTCTATACATAAGCATATAGTCTTTGGTACCTTGAAGGTATCTCAACACTTTCTTTGCAGCTCTCCAAAGTGGTCTAAACCTGGATTACTCGATATCTTCCCAACATTCCCACAGCAAAAGCGATGTCAGGTCGAGTGCAAACCTGAGCATACATCAAGCTTCTAACAGCAGAAGCATATGGAATGTTGCACGTTTGTTCCCTTTTTAGATCGTTCTTCGGGCATTGGTGCAAATTGAACCTGTCACCCTTCATAATGGGTGCTATACTTGGTGAACAATCTTTCATCCGAAATCTCTCTAGAACCTTATTGATATAGGTTTCTTGAGATAGTCCTAAAATTCCTCGAGATCTATCTCTATGGATCTTAATGCCAATGACATAAGATGCCTCACCCATATCCTTCATGTCAAAACTCTTAGAGAGAAATTATTTAACCTCATGTAGCAACCCCTTATCATTGGTTGCAAGTAGTATATCATCCACATACAGCACAAGGAAACAAATTTTGCTCCCACTAACCTTCTGGTATATACATTGATCCATGACATTCTCTATAAAACCAAATGAAGAGATAACATCATGAAACCTTAAGTACCATTGGCGGGATGCTTGTTTCAAGCCATATATAGATTTCTTAAGCTTGCACACCAAATGCCCACCTTTACTAGAGGAGAATCCTTTAGGTTGTTTCATGTAAACCTCCTCCTCTAGTTCTCCATTGAGGAACGCCGTTTTCACATCTATCTGATGTAATTCCATATCAAAATGGGCAACCAATGCCAAAACAATACAAAGAGAATCTTTTTTAGATACAGGAGAAAAAGTCTCAGTATAATCGATTCCTTCCTTTTGAGTGAATCCTTTGGCAACAAGTCTAGCTTTATATCTTTTAATGTTATCCAATGAATCCTTCTTAGTTTTGAAGACCCATTTACAACCAATGGCCTTCGCATCATTAGGTAACTCAACCAAATCCTAGACTTTGTTAGATGCCATAGAACTCATCTCTTCTTTCATGGCATTGTACCACAAATTAGATTTATCACTATCCATGGCTTATGAAAACGTTTCAGGATCATTCTCAGCTCCAATATTGTAGTCAGACTCTTGTAAATACACAATATAATCACTAGGAATAGCCGATTTTCTTATTCTAGCAGATCTTCTTAATGTTACATCAACATTCTCTTGAGGAGCATGTTGCTCAACTGGTTGTTCAATAGTTTCTGGTACTTGCTGAACAACTGGATCTACTGGATCAATATCAGCAGGTTGTGGAACTTCAACAATTGGTTGTTCAATAGCCGGCTGAACTGAAGGGGCATTATGAGCAACAACCAATCTTAAACTTAAGGTGGAAAGTTGAGTGTCTGAATGATCTTCCTTAGGAACAAGATCCCTTGGTCGATCGCTCCCACTGATCAAGTTATTTTCAAGAAATTTAGCGTTTCTTGATTCCACAATCCTAGTAGTGTGAGATGGATAATAAAACCTATATCCCTTAGACCTTTCGGCATATCCAATGAAATACCCACTTATGGTCCTTGGGTCCAACTTCTTTTCTTGTGGATTATAAATTCTCACCTCAGACGGGCATCCCCAAACGCGCACATGATGTAAACTTGGTTTCCAACCCTTAAATAACTCAAAAGGTGTCTTTGGGACAGCCTTGGTCGGAACTCGGTTTAATATGTACACTGCCGTCTTAAGTGCTTCAGTCCATAAGAATTTAGGAAGTTTGGAGCTACTAAGCATACTACGCACCATGTCTAATAAGGTCCGATTTCTTCTTTCCGCTACGCCATTTTGGTCCGGAGAACCAGGCATAGTATATTGAGCAACTATTCCATGCTCTTGAAGAAACCTTGCAAATGGACCAGCTACTTGTCCATCTTCAGTGTATCTACCATAGAATTCTCCACCTCTATCTGATCTCACGATCTTAATTTGCTTATTGCATTGTTTCTCTACTTCTGCCTTAAATACTTTAAAGGCATCTAATGCTTCATACTTATTATGAATCAAATAGAGATACATGTAACGTGAGTAATCATCTATGAAAGAGATGAAGTATTTCTGACCACATGAGTCCATATCGGACTACAAATATCCGTATGTATGATTTCTAATATTTCTGTACTCCTCTTGGCACCTTTCTTTGACTTGTTAGTCTGCTTTCCCTTTATGCAGTGCACACAAGTATCACAATCAGTAAAATCTAATGTAATAAGTACTCCATCATTTACTAATCGCTTAATTCTTTCTATGGAGATATGTCCCAATCTCCGGTGCCACAACATAGAAGAACGTTCTTTCACAACACATCGTTTCATACCAGCTTTATCATGAACATACATCGCATCATAATAGGCATTGTCTTGTAAATTAATTCGAAAAAGACCATCAGACAAAATACCACTCCCAACAATTTCAGATTTAAATGATAAACAAAAGTTTGAATTTGAAAAGTTAAAAGAGTATCCTAAAGGTACAAGTCTTGAAACTGAAATTAAGTTTCTAGAAAAACTAGGAACATAAAAGGTCTTTTCCAAATCTAAAACAAAATCACTATTGATAACTAGTCTATATGTCCCAATAGCTTCCACATGCGAACGCATCTTGTTTCCTGAATAGATGCTTTGTTCACTTCCCACTGGCTTCCGGTGGTTTTGAAAACCCTGTAAGGAATTCGAAATATGGATTATAGATCCAGAATCAATCCACCAAGTGTTGTGACTTACATCAGTCATATTAGATTCATAACAAACACAAGAGATTGGATTACCTTTCTTCTCGAGCCAGACCTTAAATTTGACACAATCCTTCCTTATATGCCCCTTCGTCTACGTAAGAAACACTTGGATTCTTTTTTAATGTCAGCTTGGGGAGGTATTTTACCTTTTCCCTTATGCTTGCCATAGCCCTTATTCTTTCCTCGTGTTGTCAAATGAGCACTTTCTCCCAATTCCATAATCAGTCTTTCTTCCTCTTGTACACACATGGTCATGAGTTCATTAATTGACCATTTATTCTTATGTGTGTTATAAGAGATCTTGAAGGGTGCATACTGTTGTGGGAGAGTGTTCAGAATATAATACACAAGGAAAGATTCAGATATCTCAACCTCAAGGTTCTTAAGCTGAGCTGCAATGTTCCTCATTTGCATGATGTGCTCACGCACACCTCTAACACTAGTGAGCTTCAATGATGAAAACTTCATAATCAGGGTCATGGCATGCGCCTTCTCAGAACTTTCAAACTGCACATCTATAGCCTCCAATAAAGCCTTAGCATTGCTATGCTGAGAAACAGAACCACGAATACTAGGAGATATTTTAGCTCTTATAAACATGGCATAAACGCGGTTGGACCGCTCCCATTGGTTATAAAGAGTTATCTCACTGAGTGCTCGAATCGATAGGAGCAGGTGGTTCGTCTTTCCTTATAGCATAGTCAATGTCCATCCACCCTAATTGAAGAAGAACTGACTCCTTCCAAACTTTATAGTTCTCACCATTCAGTATAGGAACATCAAACTTAAATTCAGAGAAATTCACAGGTTGCGAAACTGCATATCAAATAATCATGCTTATGTCACAAAATTTGAGGCAAATATAAATAAATCATGTTTTACCAATGTAAACATGTCACAATATGAATCACATAACATAAAAACTACCTGTGGGCTAAGTTTTTAATTTAAATAGATTCATAATTACATCATCAAGAAACTACCATATTATATGCATTTTCTTAATCCCTGTGGGTAAATTAAGAAAAATAATATGATATTTCATCCTAATTAATCATATTAATATAATGAAAATTCCTGTGGGATAAAATTCATCATATTAATATAATTAATTACAATCAATGTCCATTTCTAAATATGATCCGGAGGCTTTTAATATATAATTTAATTAATTAAAGATGCTGTGGCCACTCCCTAATTAATTAAATATATGGACCATTGGACATTTAATTTCATGTACAAAATATTCATAAAAATGCATGAAATGACATAATAAACAAATACATCAATGGCAGAACAGTAAATAAATAAATTGGCCAAGGGCAAGATTGCAAAAATTTAAAAAATTTTGAGGCAAAAGCGTAATAGGAGCCGCGGGTGAGGGTGACGGGCGCGTGCCGAGCACGCGCCAAAATTCCGCGCGGGGGCTTGACCCGCACGCGCGCGGTTCAGCGCGCAGGCGCGTGCCTCCCACGCGCCTGGCAACTGCACGCGCGCGAATCCCACGCGCGCAACGGTTGCCGAGCGCGTGAGAGCGCGTGGCGCATGGAATCCATGCGCCTGCAACCGCAGCACGCGTGGGCTCCATGCGCCTTCTTCCTCGCGCAAACAAAAGCCTTTCCGCTGGTTTTTCGCCATTTTCAGCCGCGATTTCACCATGGTTTCTTCTCCGGCAGCCCATTTCATACAAAAATAAATAATGGGTTTTGAAGAACATGCCGGCACGACCACATGGGTCCAAGTTTCGGCGAAAATGAGCAAAAATTGGCCCCAAAATCAGACGAAAATTTCCCAAAAACACAAAACCTCAACCACGAGACTTCCGCCGCCTGATTAGCCTCCGGCGAACACCAATATACCGGAAAAACTCATGGCTAACGTTCCTCATGGCGGTGCGACCGAATGGGTCCGAAATCAAGGGTGGGTAGTGCGGATTTTGCCTGGAATAGTTGAATCTCTCTTGGCCTCAAAACTTCAAAGTTACTGTTCATCTCTCCAATATCCGAAAAATACACCCAAAAATTCGGAAAAACAAGGCAGAGGCAATAAACGCGCTCTGATACCAAATGTAAGACATAAATAATTCATATGCGGAAGCCAAGATCGTTTATACACAAACCCCCAGCCATTGTTTGCATTCACGTTCGTTGAATCTCCTGAAAAATCAAGAAAGCAATAGGCGCACTCTACTAACCAAATT
Source organism: Eucalyptus leucophloia subsp. euroa (assembly GCA_017140325.1). NCBI lineage: Eukaryota > Viridiplantae > Streptophyta > Magnoliopsida > Myrtales > Myrtaceae > Eucalyptus > Eucalyptus leucophloia. Next base: position 31,048,189 of record CM029470.1, read on the forward strand.
TCCTCACGTACTGATGGTGTATTCTAAATGCGAGGATTTTGTGTTAGACCTTGATCACCCGTCAGAAATGAACGTACGTTCCTTATATATATCGTCTCCCATCAAGACGAGCGGTTGTCACGAAAGGGTATGAAGCATGTCGAATAGTCGCAACAATTGAGTCTAAATGTGGGATCACAAAAGAAAATAAATAACACCATTGCCAAGGGAGAGAGGGAAAACGGTAGAGATGTGCAGCGCAGGAGACCGATCGGCGAGGGTGGCAGTGCGTTGGCTTACGGAGCTGTGAAGGTCGGGCCTCCTCGTCTTATTGTGGTTGCTGGGTTTGGACTTGCAGAGTAAGTAATGAAGAACAATAAAGATCAAAGGAGAGAGAAAGAAGTGAAAAAAGAAAAGAATCAGACCAAAGAGAATAGGAATTATGCCCGTGAAGGCATGGATATATAAGATTACATTCACAAATATACGTATACATTCCTTCTTATCTTTTGCAAGCATTTTATTTCAAGCATATCTGTGTATTTGTAATCATCGAAATAAAATATTTTGTCTTTCCTTTAAATGGCAGGACACTCGTATCTTGGTGAAGTCGTTACATTCAACACACAAGCTTAAAAATATTGGGAAATCTCCACATGTGATACAATGCGATCTATGTATAATGCATCCTTTGAAATGTTTTCCCAAAAATACCAACAAATAAGAACATTTAAAAGATCTATAATTGATTGCAGTTTTAACGAATTCATTTCTTTTAATTATATCTTTACTATGTGTCCATACAATGTAGTTCATGCATTTTCACTGCGCAACTTTTATTTAATGTGGGAAACCTATTATGAAATATTCATTTATTTTTACACCACAGCCTCGTGACTTTCAAAAAGATATTTTCTGAAAAAAATTAAAATATGATAACTTTAGAACATTAACAATACTAAACAAGCATTAAAAACCTTGCCTATTTAAAGGGAAAAAAACTCCCTTAATGATCATTACATGGAATGTTATCTTTGCTTGATTACATTGAATAATCAGTCCTTGACAAAGAAAGTTGTTGCAATTGCAATTGCATTATACGATAACCCATTCAAAATATTTGCCAGTATATTTACGCTTTTGCCAAGTCTAAATGCATCAAAATTTCCACATAACCATTAAAGAAGACGGGATATGATCTTCAAATCAGAAACGTAGCGCGATAGGAGCAAGATGTATAGGCAACTTGAAAAAAATATTCTTCCTTTAGCTGCTTAACCGCCCCTTTCAAAGACTACTCTCTCGTAAAAATATATATGAGCTATATCAAACAAATAGCATCTAATAATTTTGAATGTCAACATGTGAAAGCCTCAAACCCAGGAATTGGTCTTGCAAGTTAATTTTTTGCTTTGTTGAATACTCTAGCCTCTCTTGTAGAGAAGAGAGACACCAATTTCTTATAAAATGGGACAGAAAAAGAAAAACCACAGAAATAAGAAAGCAAGAGATGGAGAGAAAAATAATAAATAATCTTAAATTAGGAGTGGACCCAAATTTTTCTCCGGACTTGTTGTGGAAATGGAAAGTACAGATTATGGCATTAATGCCTGTCTGATTATATTTCCTTCCTCATTATTCCAAAATCTTTAATTGCTAAAAAATCTTAAAATCATTATTATAAAGACACAAATATCTCTTTCTTAATTTATGCTCCGCGGGTGCTATAAATAACTTAGCAACTATAAACAAAGATGCACTGGTAGCTGCTTAGAACTATTGAATCAAGTCATTTCGCGATCAAAACAATTCAAATGGCTAGACTCCTCCAAGCATATTGCCTCGTCCTCCTCTTCGTGCTCACAGGTTATATTCTTCCCTTTCACAGGATAGAGAAATCCATGTTACATCTACTTTGAAGGCCTAGGAACATGTGCTGGAGGCAATGATTGCGAGCAAAGTTGCTTTGAAAGGCATGGTCCGGGGTCTCAAGGCACCTGCGATCGCACTAGCAGTCCTCCGTTATGTTCTTGCATCTTTATGTGCCCTCTTAGCGCTTAATCGCAAGGGAAGACAAGCACTTGCCATGGATGTCGAGGTTGTGATTGCAACATCGACACAACTGCTTATGACAGCTTGCAACAGTGTTATTTCGTAGTTTTTTGAAGCCCTATGCAATTAGCAATAAAACAATGATAAGTCACGACTAATTGATAATATCGTTGGTGACTACATCGTGTCCTTTCATAATTTCATGGTTATGTACATTTAACTAGTGCGCCATCTATTATGATTTTCTTATCTAAATATTAGCCTGATAAAATACAGTCCTCCCCACATTGCTGGAGATTAATCAAGCTCAAATATGGATTATTTTGGATGAGTTTTGCTATTCTAAACTACTCATACAAAATCAACTCCAATTTCAGTTGAATTCCTCCCACAATGTAATAATTTGAAAGGTCGGTTTTGGGTACTTGACAATCACATTTTCCTGGACGGCTCAAAACAAACAACTGTGTTTCTTTTGACCCAAAAAAACAAAAAGAATTGAATTTTTGTTACATCAAAAAAAATTTGGGTCCGTCCTTATTGACCCCGAAGAGAAAAAAACCAAGCGTAGCTAGAGTGGAATCGTTTAACAACGGGCCTATGACCATGGCATATCCACGTGGAAATTGAGAAATCGCCTCCAGACACACAACGTCAAGTAATAGCCACAGCTGGAGCAGTGTCCAATATCTACTACTTGAACTTCAATTGGTTTATTTAATGAGTTGCTGGGAACAACTTCTAATTTCACCTCTTTTAATTCACTTATTAATGCAATTGACATTTCACGAATCAACACCCAACGCCAACCTTAGTCAAAATCATTTTTTTCACCAATATATGAAGATCACATCTCCAAGATATCCCAAACAAGCACCTACAAAAAGAAAAAAACTTTAAAAAAACAAAAGCAACCCTATACATTTTTTTTCAAATTCGCGTGATCGTCATTACTTTTATTTTTTTTTTATAAATGTTGGGAATGTCGGATTCCCAAAAACCGGATTCGACACTAAATCGAAGCCCTAAACTTGTGCGGAAGATGAGCCCGGGGAAAATACATGTATCACCGATCCTAAAGCACACCACATAATCGAGCGTATCTTGTTAGTCACTGATTAAACACCAACGCCGATATGAGATAGAGAAAACGATCCCGTTCGATCCGATGATGTCAATTGGCCTTGAAGGGAAGATGGCATCGCCTTTTGCTCACTTTTTTTGCTTTCTGGAGAGAGAGAGGGAGGAGGAATGTACGTAATATGCCAGAAGGTGCGTTCCTCCCTCTCTTTTCTCCCTTATATACGTCCCCTCCAAAAAGAAATGTGCCCCTTCATCATATCCCTCCATCCATGGGTCTTTATCTTGTGGGCCAGGCTTTTAGGCCCAACATGGGCGGATGGGTCAACTTAGGCCCATCACATTAATAAAACCATCAGCATTCTCTTTACCTCTCTTCAGCATTCATACCGGTGAATAATCTGTGTAACCAGCATCCTTTGAGAGCTTGTTGCTATACATCTATTAAGAATATATAGCAGCTCATAATGGGCATCACACTCTAAATAGTTTTAGTATACAGTACCCTAGATCGATCGATCACATTTATATCTCTCTTGATCTCTTTTAAACAATTATATATATATATATATATATATTGTATTCACAATTATGATTATTCCAAAGACAGTCATAATTGGTCGATCAATGAATGCAAAACTACAATATGATTCTCCAAAATCGATCTTTCTCTTTCCTTCAAATTCTCAATTTTAGTTTAGCTTGCTTTTCTATAAATGTCCAATTAGATCGAATCAACTCATGACCATTGGCAACATCTTAAAATAGCAAACGCTAAATATAAATCTTGAGAATAAGTAAAATTCATGAGGACACTAAAATTGAGGAACTCTTTTCCTCAAGAGTCTCACACCGCATAAAAGTTGAGATCAAACTTTTGCCACTCTTATTGGTCGTCTCATGCATACGTAGTATGAAATACATATTATGGTATTAACTCCTTTCCCATAAAGCGTATATCTACACCTTCAATACTGTACAAATGATAGTTCAGACATACCTAATGTCTAACTTAAGTTCACGTATCTACTCATTCACAAAATTCATCAAAATTCAAATCTGGCATCATAGACAGATAAAGTAAAATATGTGGGTTATTTTACTTTCGGACATAGTAAGTATTATGTTCTCATCTTAACACTCAGTTAAGGCGACATACGTATTTTAAGCTTGAGCTCTCAATTATCACCTAGATAATAAGCTTAAAAACAGTCTCATCTTTATTTATCACATAGTAAATAGAGGCGATTACCCGTGTGAGTGGGCCAATCTAATATCTGTCCGACATACTTTCTCAACTTAAAGTAATGCACTGAGCATTAAGATGCATAAAGATCAAACAAAGATTCATAGGCATTAGTAATGAAAGAACACAAGTTCATTGATGTGAACAACTCAGGGAAATTACAATATCCAATATATCAGACTCTATGAAATCTTAGATATTTTACATTACCACAAAACACATCTCTAGGTATTGGCTTTGTCATAGGATCTGCTACAATTCTATGCGTAGATATGTACTGTAAGTTCACATCCTTTCGTGCAACCATATTTTTGACAAAGTTATACTTGGTATCAATATGTATTGGTCTTGCCATGATAATTTGGATCTTTGGTGTACGCTATAGCTACTTGACTATCACAGTTAACCAATAATGGATTTGCAGCTTTCTCAATAACACTTATATGATCCAAAAATCTCTTAAGCCAAACTCCTTCTTGTACCTCTGCTGATAATACCACGAACTCAGCTTCCATCGTGGACAAGGCTATACACATTTGCTTCTTACTGCTCCATGATATGGTGGCATTGTTCAGTAAGAAAGTAAATCCGAGGTAGATTTTCTTTCATCTAAATCTCCTCCCCAATCAGCATCTGAAAAGCCTTCAAGTCGTAGATCCTTTCCTTGGTAATTCAGCTTGTAATCAGCAGTTCCCTTCAGATACCTCAATATTCTCTTAACGACTTTCTAATGTGCTTAACCTGAGTTAGATTGGTATCTACTCACCATTCCAACTGCAAAACATATGTTAGGTCTTGTACACATCATAGCGTACATCAAGCTCCCAACAGCACTAGCATAAGGAACATGTTTCATTTGTTCCTTCTCTTGTGGAGTCCTTAGACATAGTCTATGGCTCAATCTTTCACCTTTTGCAATAGGAGTGTCTATGTGTTTACAATCTTGTATATGAAATCGTTCAAGAACTTTATTTATATATGTTTCTTGCGAAAGAGATAACGATCTCTTTGAACGATTTCTTGAACTCTTAACTCCAAGAATGTATGCAGCCTCACCCATATCTTTTTTTTTTTTTTTTTTTGATAACCCAGGGAACCCCCGCACGGCCGGCAGCCGGAAAGTAAACCTTGGGGAGGCACGCAGGAAACCACCACCCACGCACCCCGGGCAAGGCACCTCGTGACGCTTCAGCCCCCCGCCCGCGGGGATTCGAACTCTGTTCTCCTCGGTGGATAATAAGAATCCTACCATCCACGCCACCGCGATGGGTGGTTCCTCACCCATATCTTTGATCTCAAAGTTGGAAGATAACCAACTCTTCACAGTATTTACAAACTTTTTATTGCTTCCGACAATTAGCATATCATCAACATATAATGATATGATCACAAATTGATCCTTAAATCTTTTAATAAATACACAATGATCCTCATCTATCATTGTAAATTCATATGCCATTATGGCATTATGAAAACGTATATACCATTGTCTTGACGACTGCTTAAGGCCATATATCGACCTCAAAAGTCGACATACCTTTTCTTCTTGGCCTTTCATTATGAAACTAGCAGGTTGTTCCATATATATTTCTTCCTCTAATTCTCCATTGAGGAAAGCAGTCTTTACATCCATTTGATGTAACTCAAGATCCATACTAGCCACTATTGCCAGAATAATGCGAATCGAGGTAAATCTCACTACAGGAGAAAATGTTTCTTCATAATCAATTCATTCCTGTTGATTATACCCCTTCGCCACAAGGTGAGCTTTATGCCTTTCTATCAAGCCATCAACTTTTTGCTTTATTTTGATAACACATTTGTTCCCAATAGCTTTGCGTCCTTTTGGAAGATCAACCAGTTCCCAAACTTGGTTTGACTTCATTGACTCAATTTCCTCTTCCATTGCATGAATCCATTTTTCCTTACTAGGGCAACTTAGAGCCTCATATATATTTCTTGGCACATCCTCATCTTGTGGGGCAATCATAAAAGTTTCCTCTTCAATGTCAAAACGTCGACGGTGAATACTTTGCACATCATTCCCCATTATGCTCCCACTAGGATTAGATAATGATGACGTCATCTCATCATGTGGTTGCAATTGAGAATGAGTTGAATTCAATTCATCACTTCTCATATTACTCCCACTTGGACGAACTCTACTAATATCATTATCTAGATCCAAGGTTTCAAATAGGGAATAATCTTCACCTATTTCGGCCTTCTTAGGAAATTCATCGTCTAAGAATGTGACATCATGTGATTCAAATTCAGTTATACTTCCACTTTCCTGCTCACCTATGAACACATACCCTTTCGAGTGTTTGGAGTATCTTATGAAAATACTCTTCTTTCCTCTAGGACCCAATTTCCCAAACTTGTGAGAGGACTCATGAGTATAGGCAGCACAATCCCATGGCTTAAGAAAACTTAAGTCCGATTTTCTACCTGTCCATAACTCATATGGAGTGAAAGTAACTGATTTGGAAGGCACCCGTTAAGTATATAGGCAGCAGTTAACAACGCATCACTCCAAAAAGTGATAAGTAAGTTAGCATGCACCATCATGGACCTAACCATTTCCAGTAGGGTTCTATTTCTTCTTTTTGCAACACCATTTTGTTGAGGAGTATATGAAATAGACAACTATCTTTCTATTCCTTTTTCATCACATAATTTTCTGAACTCATTAGATAAATATTCTCGACCTCGATCAGATCTTAATACTTTTATTTTCTTGTCTAATTGATTTTCTACCAAGTTCATAAACCTTTTGAAACAACTTATTGCTTCAGATTTATGAGAAATCAAATAGACATATCCAAATCGAGTATAATCATATATAAAAGAGATGAAATAAACAGCCCCATGCCTTTCTCTCATATTTATTGGACCACATACGTCATAATGGATTAAATGCAGAGGAAATTCAGCTCCTTTACCTTTTCCAAATGGTTTTCTTGTCGTTTTCCCTACTAGGCAATGCTCACATATGGACAAATAGACTTTTTCAATGTTGCCCAACAAGCCCTCTTTGGCTAGTCTATTCATCCGTTGTTGGCTAATATGACCAAGTCTAGCATACCACACATTCACATCATTATCATATGAATTAGGAGACGTGAGAAGGGAATAACAAACATTTGCATTAGCATAGTCAATATCTAATACAATGAAACCATCCAGAAAATAACCACAACCATAGTAATTTGTATCAAAAAACAAATCCACACCTCTATTATAGAAGTTCATATTAAAACCTAACTTGACCAACACTAAGACAGACACTAAATTCTGACGAATCTCTGGAGCATACAATACATCATGTAGGAATAAAGTGTATCCACCACACATGTTCAGTTGGCAGGTGCCAATTCCTTTTATTTCAGCTCTAGAGTTGTTTCCCACATAGACCCACTTAGTTCTAGTTGTTACTTGTCGAAATTCCACGAAGGATCCTCTATCCTTCGCTGCATGGTTTGTCGCTCCTGAATCTATAGTCTACAAAGGATTAGACTCAGTTAAGAATACAAAACTCAACACATAGACAAAGTTCTTAAAAGCACAAGGGGTGTATACCTTCTTTGGCTCACGATAGTCACGAGCATAATGACCCTTCTTTTCACAATTGTAACACTTCACCCTTGTAAGCTTCTTCATTCGAGGACGCTTTCCTCTTTCACGTTGGTTAAGCTTAGGTTTCTTCTCTAAAGGACCTTCTTCCTTGCCTTTCCTTTTATCAAACCAGTTAGGACGTTTGCGCTTAGAGCCCGAAGCTCCATGTGAGCTAGAACCAGCATGATAGATTTCATCTTTCGGCTTAGCCGCCAAGAGGTGGTCCTCTTCTAGCTCAAGATGACGCACTGCATCCTCAAAGGTTTTGATATTTTCATTATAGGTCAGGTGCACCTTCATATGCTCCCAACTCTAAGGCAAAGAACGAATCACTACTTGCACTTGCTACTCATCAGTGAGGACATGGCCAGCATCTTTTAGCTCATTAATCATGTTTGACATATTTCTAAGATGTTGCTTCATGGTTTGACCATGAGGCTTCTGATAAGAGTCAAACCTAATACTAAGCTGCCTCAGTCTGGTCACCGAAGAATGACCAAATCTTGCTGCTAATGCTTCTCACATTTCTTTGGCATTGTCAAAACACCTAAACTCTCACATGACGTCATTGTCCATGCTACTCAGCAACGTAATGCGAGCAAGAGAGTTCTTTCTTTTCCATGCAGCGAATGCTTCCTTATCTCTCTTGTGCTGTGCAATGTTTCCTTCTTCAGGTTCTACCATGGTCAAGTTAAGAGCTTTTAGTGCCTCTTGCTCTTCCAGCACATATTGGATTTTCTTGTGCCAAATTTTATAGTTGTCACCATTGAGCTTTTCACCTTTGTTCAACTCGGCAACTATGCTCTTTGTGGCTGAAGTCATTGATCTGAACACATCAGACATATATGCACGAATAATTAATGACTATCATTTATGCATTTATTTTGCATAGACCCATCATATTAATGAACAATTTCAAGTAAGGTTTCAGAATCAAAAGGTCACTATATTTCCAATCATCCTCCAAAAATCCTAACTTAAAACTATCATTAATATAATTGTCTTATGCAAAATAAATTCTATGAAGCTACAAAAACTTATATGAACTACCCACAACAGTCGACAATAATAGAAAGCAAATAATATTTGACATCCAATAGAATAATAATGCTTTCATATAATACAACTAACATATCAATTGCTATATCAACAACAATCAGGTAGTAAACATTATATAAGATGTACACAAAGCACACTTAACAAAGGCCAGCCAATACATCTAACACCAAGTTAATACATGAACTGGGAAAGATCCTCTTTTGTTCAATTTCTTGATTTTTTCCCTTGTAACAATCCAATAATATTCATCTATAAAATCCATCACAATTTTCTTATATGAAGCGGCTCTGTTGACATCCCATATGCGATTCAACACTCCTTGCCATTCTGGTGGAAGGGTGTTCATGAAAAATCGCACCATCTCAGACTGTGATGACCATTCCATATAACCTTTTGAATTTTCCCGTTGACTTCAAGGACATGATCAATTAAGTCACCACTCTCCCATCGATGATCAGTCAGCTCAGCTATCAACTTAGAAAGCCTTTTCTTTTGTTCATCGGTAATTGCACGAATAGGTGTGCGCAACTTCAGGTGAGGCATTGTTCCTGCAACAAATGCAGAACAAATAAGAGATCACAAATAATCTACATGGACTTAATTGAAAAAAGAAACACATTTTTTTTTGGTCAACGGTCAAAGTCAATGGTTAAAGTCAACGGTCAACGGTCAACAGTCAACGTGATCAATGGTCAACGATCGTCGGGTGGGCTGATCGGACCGGACGGACCGGTCAGACTGGATGGACTGGGTCGAACGAACCGACCCAGAACGTGCCTCACACGCGCAAGCGACCGCGCACGCGCACGTGCGTGCGTCGACCGCTAGCGCGCGTGTGATGCACGTGCCTTCCCCAACGAATTGGCGCATGCGAGACACCGGTTTGTTCCGGCTGTGCGTGCGGGCGCGTCCAGCGGCCGTTGGCGGCGTTCCACCACTCGCCACGCTCGTCTCGACGAGACTTTCCGTCCTACGCCATCAGAAATCGATTTCGACTTACAGAAACTCGAAAAAGTGGATGAACAGTGTTCTGGTGTCGGGATTTTTGCCTTGATCGTTGTCGGCCAATTATTTTCACGAAAAAATCAAGAAGAAATCATCCATAAACATGAAAAGGGTCGGGAAAACCGAATTCGACACTAAATCGAACCCCTAAACTTGTGCGGAAGACGAGCCCGGGAAAAATACATGTATCACCGATCCTAAAGCACACCACGGAATTGAGCATACCTTGTTAGCCACTGATTAAACACCAACGCCAATATGAGGAAGAGAAAATGATCCCGTTCGATCCGATGACGTCAATTGGCCTTGAAGGGAAGATGGCATCGCCTTTTCCTCACTGTTTTTCTTTTTGGAGGGAGAGCGGGAGGAGGAACGCATGTAATATGCAAAAAGGTGCGTTCCTCCCTTTCTTTTCTACCTTATATATGTCCCCTTCAAAAAGAAACGTGCCTTTTCATCATATCCCTCCATCCATGGGCCCTAATCTAGTGGGCTGGGCTTTTAGGCACCACATGGGCGGACAGGCCAACTTAGGCCCATCACATTAAAAAAACCATCAATAAAGAACCCTCATTCTCCCCTTCTTCCTCCTTCTTCCTCTATTGCCTTCAGGTTGTTTGCCATTGCTCCACCAAAGCCATTGCCGAACTTCCGGATGACCAAACTCGGCCAATCGGTATGTCTCTGACCCCCTCTCTGTGCTTGCTATTTCCTCACTCTCCTTCGTCTCCCCATGGGAATGTCAGCCATGGAGGTCACGCTTCATGGCGACCACAACCTCCATTGCCAAGGGAGAGAGGAAAAACGGTAGAGATGTGACAGTGCATTGGCTTACGGAGCTGTGAAGGTGGGGGCTCCTCGTCTTACTTTGGTTGCTGGGTTTGGACTTGCAGAGTAAGTAATAAAGAACAATAAAGATCAAAGGAGAGAGAAAGAAGTGAAAAAAGAAAAGAATCAGACCAAGGAGAATAGGAATTATGCCCGTGAAGGCATGGATATATAAGAATATATTCACAAATATACGTATACATTCCTTCTTATCTTTTGCAAGAATTTTATTTCAAGCATATATGTGTATTTGTAATCATCGAAATAAAATATTTCGTCTTTCCTTTAAATGGCAGAGCACTCGTATCTTGGTGAAGTCCTTACATTCAACACATAAGCCTAAAAATATTGGGAAATCTCCACATGTGATACGATGCGATCTATGTATAATGCGTCCTTTGAATTGTTTTCCCAAAGATATCAACAAATAAGAACCTTTAAAAGATCTATAATTGATTGCAGTTTTAATGAATTCATTTCTTTTAATTATATCTTTACTATGTGTCCATACAATATAGTTCATGCATTTTCACTGCACAACTTTTATTTAATGTGGGGAATCTATTATGAAATTTTCATTTATTTTTACACCACAGCCACGTGACTTTTTAAAAAAAATTAAAAATATGATAACTTTAGAACATTAACAATACTAAACATGCATTAAAAACCATGCGCATTTAAAGGGAAAAAAAACTCCCTTAATGATCATTATATGGACTGTTATCTTTGCTTGATTACATTGAATAATCAGTCCTTGGCAAAGAAAGTTGTTGCAATTGCAATTGCATTATACGATAATCCATTCAAAATATTTGCCAGTATATTTACGTTTTTGCCAAGTCTAAATGCATCAAAATTTCCATATAACCATTAAAGAAGAAGGGATGTGATCTTCAAATCAGGAACGTAGCGCGATATGAGCAAGATGTATAGGCAACTTTAAAAAGATATTCTTCTTTTAGCTACTTAACCCCCCCTTTCAAAGACTACTCTCTCATAAAAAGATATATGAGCTATATCAAACAAATAGCATCTAATAATTTTGAATGTCAAAATGCGAAAGGCTCAAACCCAAGAATTGGTCTTGCAAGTTAATTTTTTGCTTTGTTGAATACTCTAGCCTCTCTTGTAGAGGAGAGACACCAATTTCTTATAAAATGGGACAGGAAAAAAAAAAAACCACAGAAATAGGAAAGCAAGAGAAGGAGACAAAAATAATAAATAATCTTAAATTAGGAGTGGACCCCAAATTTTTCTTCGGACTTGTTGTGCAAATGGAAAGTAGAGATTATGGCATTAATGCCTGTCTGATTATATTTCCTTCCTCATTATTCCAAAATCTTTAATTGGTCAAAAGTCTCAAAATCATTATAATGATGACACAAATATCTCTTTCTAAATTTATGTTTCGTGGATGCTATAAATAACTTAGCAACTATAAACAAAGATGCACTAGTAGTTGCATAGAACTATTGAATCAAGTCATTTCCCAATCAAAACAATTCAAATGGCTAGACTCCTCCAAGCATATTGCCTCGTCCTCGTCTTCGTGCTCACAGGTTATATTCTTGCCTTTCAGATGGTAGAGAAATCCATGTTACATCTACTTTCTCATTTGGCATGAATGTGGTTCCAAAATTATTTACTTTTTTGTTCAAAAAGCGGGATTGATGGTGAAGACAACTGTGGCGAAGGCTTGCACCGAAGATCTAGGAACATGTAATGCTGGAGGCGATGATTGCGAGTGAAGTTGCTATGCAAAGCATGGTCCAGGGTCTCAAGGCACTTGCGACACCACTATCAGTCCTCCGTTATGTTCTTGCATCTATATGTGCCCTCCTAGCGCTTAATCCCAAGGGTAGTCAAGTTCTCGCCATGGATGTCGAGGTTGTGATAGCAACATCGACACAACTGCTTATCACAACTTGCATGAGTGTTATTTCGTAGTTTTATGAAGCCCTATGCAATTAGCAATAAAACAATGATAAGTCATGACTAATTGACAATCTCGTTGATGAGTACTTTGTGTCCTTTCATAATTTCATGAATATGTACATTTAACTAGTGCGCCATCTATTATTATTTTCTTATCTAAATATTAGCATGATAAAATACAATTCTTTCCACATTGCTAGAGATTAATCAAGCTCAAATATGAATTATTTTGGTTAAGTTTTGCTATTCTAAGCTACTCATACGAAATCAACTTCAATTTCAGTTAAATTCCTCCCACATTGTAATAATTTGAAAGGTCGGTTTTTGATACTTGACAATCACATTTTCTAAACGGCTTGAAACATACGTCTTTCCTTTGACCCCCAAAAAAAAAAAAAAAAAAAAAGAATCGAATTTTTGTTAGATCAAAAAAATTTGTGTCCGTCCTTATTGACCCAAAAAAAGAAAAAAAGAAAAAGCGAAGCCTAGCCAAAGTGAATCGTTTAATAACGGGCCTATAACCATGGCATATCCACGTGGAAACTCAGAAATTGCCTCCAGACACACAACGTCATGTACTAGCCACAGTTGGAGCAGTGTGCAATACATACTACTTGAACTTCAACTGGTTTATTTAATGAGGTGCTGAGAACAACTTTCAATTTGACCTCTTTTAATTCAGTTATTACTGCAATTGACATTTCAAGAATCAACACCCAACGCCAACCTTAGTCAAAATCATTTTTGTCACCGATATATAAAGATCACCTCTCCAACATATCCCAAACAAGCACCTACAAAAAGCAAAAACATTAAAAAAACAAAAGCAACACTATACATTTTCTTTCAAATTCGTGTGATCATCATTGCTTTTATCTTTTTTTTTTTCTGAAAACCCCCCATTCTCCACTTCTTCCTTCTTCTTCCTCTATCGCCTTCAGGTTGTTTGCCAATGCTCTGCCGAAGCCATTGCCGAACTTCCGGATGACCAAACTCGGCCAATCAGTATGTCTATGACCCCCTCTGTCCTTGCCGTTTCCTCACTCTCCTCCGTCTCCCCATGGGAATGTCAGCCATGGAGGTCGCATTTCATGGCGACCACAACCTCCATTGCCAAGGGAGAGAGAGAAAACGGTAGAGATGTGCAGCGCAGGAGACCCATCGGTGAGGGTGATAGTGCGTTGGCTTACGGAGCTGCGAAAGTGGGGGCTCCTCGTCTTACCGTGGTTGCTGGGTTTGGACTTGCAGAGTAAGGGGTAAAAAGAAAAAAGAAAAGAAAAATATGACCAAAGAGATTAGAAATTATGCCCGTGAATGCATGGATATATAAGATTGCATTCACAAATATACCTATACATACCATCTAATCTTTTGCAAGCATTTTATTTCAAGCATATATATGTATTTGTAATCATGAAAATAAAATAATTTATCTTTCCTTTGAATGGCAGAGCACTCGTATCTTGGTGAAGTTGTTTCATTCAACACATAAGCCTAAAAATATTGGGAAATCTCCACATGTGATACAATTCGATCTATGTAAAATGCATCCTTTGATTTGTTTTCCCAAAATTATCAACAATGAAGAACCTTTAAGAGATCTATAATTGATTCTGGTTTTAATGAATGCATTTCTTTTAATTCATATCTTTACTATGTGTCCGACATTATAGTTCATGTATTTTCACTGCACAACTTTTATTTAATGCAGTGAACCTATTATGAAATTTTCATTTATTTTTACACCACAACCACGCGACTTTTAAAAAGATATTTTATGAAAAAAAAGTTAAAAATATGATAAAGTTTAGAACATTAACAGTACTAAACATGCATTAAAAACCATGCCTATTTAAAAGGAAAAAAACTCCCTTAATGATCATTATTTGGAATGTTATCTTTGCTTGATTATATTGAATAATTAGTCGTTGACAAGACAGTTATTACAATTGTAATTGCTTTATAAAATAACCCATTCAAAATATTTGCAAATATATTTACTTTTTTACCAAATCTAAACGCATCAAAATTTCCACATAACCGTTAAAGAAGAAGGGATATGATCTTCAAATCAGGAACGTAGTGCAACAGGAACAAGTTGTATAGGCAACTTTAAAAAATATTCTTCATTTAGCTGCTTAACTGCCCTTTTCAAAGACTAAAGATATATTAGCTAAATCAAACAAATATCGTGTTCCCTGTCATGTTGGAGGAGACGATGGTTTGGAATGTCTCAATGATGACAGGGTTGAGGCCGCGAGGGGTCGTGAGGCAACGAACCGAGCAAACGAGAGAGAATAAGAAAACGAAAGAAGAACCGAATAGAAAATGTGGGACACGAAATGGCCCCACATTTGACTTTAATAATCATTTTGGGACCCTAAAAGGATAATATCATCAAAATGTTATTTAGAGCGGATAAATTAAAGAAAGGGTGAAAAAAGCGCAGCTCTTAAAAGAAAAATATGATAGAGAATGAAAAGAGAGGGAGTAAGTACAAGAGACTGAAGAGAATTATATTTTTTGAATTTTATTTGACAATTCATCCATAAAGAATAAACTTTTTTTTGGATATTGGAGGGTGCCAACCTTATCCAAATGTTCCTTGGAAGTGGGCAGCAGGCACGGGCTTAACCTTACTGTGCAGTGACAACAATATGGATTCCCTCCGAATTATTGAGCATCACGGAAGTCGTCCGTTAAAAGTCTTCTACGCGCTGCCAAGCACAAACGCATCCTGATTCGTTGAGGACCTTTCCCACTTTGGAATTATCTCTTTTTATATGCATGGTTGTACCCAATTGAAAATTACAATATATATATATATATATATATATATATATATCACTATTAATTATAGCATGTAGTTCCTACATAAAGATTAAAAAATTAACAAAAGCCGAATAGTGATTAGGTTTGAGGTCCACCGCTTCGAATTTATAATAGCATAAATAAGGACAGTTTTGTCTCTTTAGAGTAGATAGAATGGAATGGTCTCTTCTAAACACGCTTTATATTGGAGTTCCAGTGCTAAACATTACCATTACCTCAACAAGCCCCTCCTAATCCAGAGTCAAATATCGATTGAGAGAAGCTCTTTTGAGTGATTTATAAGTTAACTATCATCCAAAATGTCATCAGCTTGTATGGTCATGTCGAGTACATTTTTTAAGGGTTTGGCCTACGTGAAATGAGTTCACTATAAATGGTATAAGAGCAAATCCTCCTCCAATAGTTGTGTGGTTTGTGAAAAGACTAAAGCCTATACTAGAACTAACGAGGCCATGGAGTGACCGCCGTGGCGAGAGAGTTTGGACAAGGTGTGACTTCTAGCAAATTTCTTAAATGACAGAGGGAGTGGGAATTGACTAGATGACACATTGAATAAGAAAGTATAGCTACGACATAGCTTTTTATAGAGGAACCTATGACATCCCAAAGTTCCACATCTGTTGCAAGATGCCTTGTTGAGAGTTTCATTAGTGAATGGCCACTTCCAAATGGTGATTATTTTGTTAGATTATTTTGAGTATTTTTTTTTTTTTGGAGGTTTTGTCTACATGAAACAGGTTGAGTTGTAACACATACATGTCAGGACCTTCCCTGAAGTGAATCATAAAAAGGAAAGCTAATATATTACTAAGACAAAGACTTAACACAGACTCTGCCACTTATTTACTTCTATGAACTAGAGGACTTAGTTATTTTAGATAAATCTAACACCCTTTCGGTACCTTTTTTTTATTTAAAAAGTATTCGATTGGCAATCTTAGACAATTTTAATTCTTATCACAAACATATAAGAAGTGATCATTCGAGTATGCAATAAAAAAAATTAACACTCGATGATCAAAGCATATCAAATAAATTGTAGAGAATAAGGCAAACCTTAATGCATTAAACCAAGAGTAACTTCACTATAATTAATTTCCCCATATCTACAAAATGTTAATTAAAAAAAAAAATGCATGCGTTAGCTGAAACATGATTTCTAAATGCAATGATATTTAATTCTTACCGCATTTGGCGATCAAAATAAAATTTAGAATAGAATAAAATTGATCCTATCATGCGTTTAATGCTTGCTTAAGATAAGATAAAGTTGGATATAAATTGGATATAGATAAAATAAAATTATTCCATGAAGGAAGTGGGATAAAAATAGATAGAACTTTTAATATGTATAGTAGGAAAGATTTTTTTGACAAATAATAAAATTTTTAAATTAACAAGTTAAAATTATACTTAAATATAAATAATTTTTGAATTCTAATATAAGAAATTCAAAAAAAAATAAAACTAAAAATTCATTGTTTATTTATATATATTCGAATTTAATTTCTATCTTATAATATAAATTCAATATATAAATATATTTATTACATATTTTAGGTGTTTTAGTATTTTAGGTATATTAGTACAATTTTCTATTTAATAAAATTTTATTAGAAAATGATAGCAGGGGAAGAAAGAAATAAAAAAAGAAATTAATAAAAAAAGATAGGAAAATAAAATAAAAATAAAATAAAAATAAAGTAGACAAGAGTATTGCAAGAGATTTTTATTATCTCCACTTTTAAAATTTGTGATTCATATAGACGTTTATACCAAATAATATATAATATGATGTTAATATATCCGATTTTTTTATTATAATCACAAACAATAGATATAATATAGTAATATCCTATAAATTTCATATTCTATCCTATCTAGTTTTATCTTGGTTAGAAATTTGAACAACCAAACATAGCCTTTGGTTGTTCTTCTTTAAAACATGACTTAATTCAAAGACTTCATGAATTCCAAGCTAACAAGCGTTAATGAATTGGAACGAAATTCAACTGACATGTAAACTATGTAATAATTAAATGAAAGAGAATCGATTATGCATTAACCCTATTGTTTAGCCAACGAAGAGATTAATTTTTCTTTCGTATTTTTCTTTAACGGAAATAAAAGACTAAACGCTTGGCCACCTAAACATGACCTGAATGAGTTTTATTAAGTGAACGACGTAATGATGCAGTGCTACTTCTTTTTTATATTTTCTTTATTCAAGAATCAAACTATATGCAATGCATGAAGATGTAATTATTAATAAATGTCTTACCAAAAATTCGTTCAATTCAATGACATATATTTCAAAGCAACCATAGTCTATACAATTTATCTTGCATAATGAACGTAAGTTTTTAGTCATGAACTAGAAATAAGACAACATAAAGGCTCCATCCTTTAGTTTCAAAGGACAAACGCTCTAACCTGCCTTGATCAATGTCAGGAATAATTGAGATAATAATGAAATTATTTATGGTATAATGTCAAATAACATGCATCAAATTACTCGCATAAATTGCATAAACTTGACTTTTCCTATTTACAATTTTGCCAGGATATCGAGCAATGCGGAGGCGCAGTCGTCTAGTGCATAGGGTGGCGGCATGCAGGGGGTATCTCTGGCGACAGTGAGGACTCGCCGGGACAAAATTGAGCGATAGCGAGGCTGCAGGAGAAACTCCCCAGGACAACCTGCAAAATAAGAAAAAGAAAAAGAAAAAAAAAGTATGGCTCGGTTCCTGCTGCAGAACACTGTGAGAAGTCGTCCAGGACACCGCTGATTCTACGCCAAGAGAAACCGCTCGCGAGCTTCTCGGGATTCTTCGGCTTACGTACGAGGAGTCAAATGGTCCCTTTCTGGGGATAGAGGGACTTGAATCCTCACGATTTCAAGTAAGGGATTCAAATTTGAAAAAGAAGAATTTCGTACGGCTCAAACAAAATCCCAAAATATTGAGATCACTTGAGAGAGAGAGAGAGAGAGAGAGAGAGGGAGAGAGAGAGAGAGAGAGAGAGAGAGAGAGAGAGAGAGAGAGAGAGAGAGAGAGCGCACTGGGCAAGAGTCAAGGGAGTTTCAAGAAAGGAGTTGGCTCGCTTGAGCCATGGACTCTGCAAGACCCTCGTCCTCTCCTAAGATAGCTCCAGTAAAGGTCAGGCTTTCCACGATCGGGGAGCTCCCATGTATAATACTTACCGTCGAAACCCTATGATCAAGGCAGGCTGGCCCAGCGTTACACAAGGCATATGAGTACAAAAACGAATAGAAGATATGCAGCTGGTAAACCAACCAAGACATTAACTTACACTTCACAGGATGATATTAGGCTGTAAGTGTCACTTCCCAAGCTGCCTCATAAGACAAAAAAGGGTTTTGACAGAAGTTGAGATCTGACATGAGAAGAAAGTGAGCAAAGTTGAACCAAGGATAACCTGTCACATAAGCCCCAATCCAACGCATGCACGTTCCGATGGCAATACATATGGTGGCAAGTCATCCTTGGCTCACATCTACTCTCTTCCTCTTCATGCAAGACCACACTCAACGGCAAGCAGCAAGCACTAGCAATTTCCAGTTCAATTTCCCGACCATCGATCAGGTCTCTCGTGTTATCCGTGGAAGCACTGGTTTAGTATTTATAATCGTCAGCTCAGCTGGTAGCAAGTGGCAATTGCCCACTTGTAATATTCTTATGCATTCCCGATTATAAAGAGAGATTCCACATTCTTCTGCTCTTTGTCAAACGGCCCTCATATGGTTTGTTTCAACACGAGATAAAATGGGCATTCTGTGTTTCTGTACCCGTTGTCCTTGTAGTGGAGTCGCTAATGGTGGTGCCCAATCGGGTATTCGGAGAATATAATCCCCCCCCACACATGTGAGAATTTTCAAAGGAGGCTCTATCTGTAAACACGATGAACGGAATCGATACATAACGATAGCGGTGTAGACATTGCATATTTTCCATCGATTTTCTTAGATTATAAAATAAAGTCCGGTTAGGGTTGAGTCGAGATCCCACGCCTGTCAAAACCAATCCAAACACACTATCAGGTTGAATTCATCAAATATAAATTCTGCCTCCATTCGGAATTTCACTATATAAATTCGGTCATGGCGACCTTCTGTCCTAGCCAGAGAAATCGATAGTGAACGCCTCAGGAGGACGGAATGCAATAAGTAAGAGCTAAATATTGCATGGTCTATAGGTCATCTGGACTAAGACCATATTGATCATTGCATATATGGGTTTCACCGTGAGGCCTTTATGATCAGCCATCAATGGTCAAGATAGGCTAAGATGACATGGTCTAAGTATCATAAAACATAATTTTAGCAAGTTGAAATGTAAAGCCTGAAGGGCACCAAGGAAAACCACCACGCAACCCCGACCGTTAGACTGAGAAGAAAATTAAACATTGATTTTAAGAAGTAACCTAGGATATTCTTTTTTATGAGAAAAATACACTAGAAGTCTTAAATTTGTCATGAAGGTAGAATTGAGTTATAAGACTTTTAAAAAGTGTAATTAAGTCATAAGACTTGTTACGACAATGCAATTAAGTCCTAAAACTTTTAAGATGTGCAATCAAGTCTTAAAACTTATTGCAAAAGTGCAATTGAGTTCTAAAACTTTCAAAAATTGTAATTGATGAAATTACTTAATTGCACTTTGGCGACAAGTTTTAGAATTTGATTACACTTTTTGAACTTTTGGGACTCAATTGCACTTTTATGACAAATTTTAGGATTTAATTGCATTTTTTTTAAAGTTTCAGGGTTCAATTGTACTTTAATGACAAGTTTAGGGATCACACCCTAGACCTTTATTCCTTGTCTTAGGAATGCAACATCCAATGGTGGTTATTATGCAACATTCCAAGAGACATCGCTGGTCCGTCAGTTATTATCTTTCAATTAAATAAAAGTGGAAGCATACATATCAATATCCAATCAAGAATCACACAAAACGAATAGCAAAGAAAATTCATAAGCAAATGTACATATTATTTATTTTCTTTGTCAGACTGGATTGTTTAATTTACAAGCCCATTCTTGGGCCAATCCAATATACCTCCAAAAACAGTAGGGGGTTCACAAGCTTTAGGGTAAGCCTACCTCCTCTAGCGAGATACTAACAAAAGTGGCTCCCTTACAAGGACCAACTACCTAGATGTCATCTATTGGGTTGTTGGGTAGGCTATTATCCTCATCCAATCCAGATGGCCCACGGATCGCATTAAGAGGTCTGACAAGGTGCTTGTCGAACCACAAGTACCAAACTCAATAATTGTGGGGGATGAGATTGCCGTGGCCTTCCTCCACCCAAACAATAATAGTGATCCTTCGATATATGGTGTTTTCCCTAATCATATCCATGATAGCGACCTCCATACTCATAGGCACCTTGAAACACATGAAGCGCGCAAGTGGTGGATCCATACTTACTGGCCTGAAAAAGATGAAACAATAGTAAATGAGTTTGATGAAACAACAATAAATGAGTTTGACAACTCAATAAGTCAATCACCTAAACCTCATATAGGCGGATGCCTCGTTTTGGAAACCTACAAACTCGATGCCCACTGTCGGAACCCGATCTCTCTGCCACTCGACTCTTTGGAAAAGGAAGAGGGGAAAGGTTGGATTTAAAGGTACTTGACCATAAAAGTTTCCTCATGATTCTCATCCATAGAGGCATCAACACCTCACCTCCTGGGTGAACCTCTTGTGAGTTAACTTGAGCGTAGTCGCAAGCTCTCACAAACTCATACCCCGCATGATAGTAGAGGGTGTCGTGACCCTACCTTGACATCGTGGCACGTCATAACCGATGACTTTAAGGTCAAAAGGAAATTGGACGTAAATGTGAGTTTAATGGTACTTTTACAATCATGATAGCCCTCTCAAGATGTACATCCACCCAAGATGACATCACTTCATCTTTATTAGCTTCACCATCTTGGGTATGCTAAACCATGATCGTGAATATTTTCTCAAGGTCCATACCCCTCATGATGGGTTTATTTATATGATCTAGTTGTTTAAGATAACCTAGAGATAAGATGGGAATTGCCACTAGCCTCGTTTTAGGGGGTCGGCTGGAGAACCTAATCGAGGGTTGAGAGTAGTCCCTTGATTTTTATGCAACTAGGTATTGAGGTTCGGGGACTTGGGTTATGCTAATGTTTCTATTAGCACCATTTCGGTGCGTAACAGTATGTCGTGTTACCTAAAATGCCCATGCATTTCTTTTTTACTTTTTTGGTATTATTTATCTTAAACTAGGTGACCATGCGTGGATAGTCATTTTCGTGCCATTTTATTTTCTTAGAAATGAAAAGAAAGCAATTAATTGAATTGAAAGTATGAAATAGTAAGTAAACAACCAAGGAAAGTAGTAAATCTATCACACAATCCTAAGAAATATGAAAAAAAAAAAAAAGATAAGCGAAAAGGAAAAACGCGCAACTTGTCGAGTGTTTGTACAAATAAGGAGAAACTGAGACATATGTCCATGATGAATTTTGCAGAAGTATGGTCAAAATGAACATCAACCTTCCATTTTCTTTGCATTCTCTCCATCTTCAAAATCCTACTCTAAACTTGGTCTAAGAACTATAACTAGGTACATACAATGGAAAAAAAAAAAAAAAAAACAAACAAACATACATACATGTCAAAACAACCAAAAGTACAACATAAGATTAAGATCACATGATCCAACAAGACGAGGTTTAAGATCAATTGAATATAAGCCTCGGGTTCAGCCTTTGCAGTTCATGCATAGGTTCCTTTAGACACCGATCCGATTCATTTTTCACGACTTATAGCCATTATTGATCAATTTATGTTCTCGTATGGCCAATCATGCTTGTGAGTCCCTAATGAGGCGTTCTACATGATCCCTAGAATCTCCCGTTGGTATCGTGCATTATGCCTACCATATATCTAGAATTCACATGCGTTGCAAGAATTAAACATCCATTGTGACATCTTGAATTTTCAGGTTTTGTTTTTGATTGAATAAGTTGGGCTTTTCATCAACGTGCCTATAGTTCTTTTCTCTGAATTGGCTACTCACGAGATAACTAGCCTATCGAGTGAAGCCATTAAGGGATTTTAACGCAACATACTTGAGAATTCGATTAGGAATTGACTGCTCGACAGTGCTAACCTGCAATGGTTATTACGGCACAGTTAAAAATCAATTAGAGACCAAAGATAGGTCGACTTGATAGAGGTATGTGATTAGTGTGTAGGTGATTCCACCTAATTGCAAAATTTCTATCGATTAGCATTGCATCGATTTTTTTATCGTTTTGGTACCCTGTGCTCGTATTTGAAATCTCAAGATTTTCATGACAACCAAGAGTTGCCACTATATCGAAGATGTACATTGTGGCTAAAAAATAATCGATCATGGGTCACTAAAAATTCCTAAAAACTACTCAGTAGGTTAGGTCACACTAAAATCAAACTAGATTGAAATTAACTGTGAAATTGAACCCAATTTCGGAAATTGAATCATGTCACGATCCATTTTAGGACCGGGGACTTAACTTTTGAAGATTTTTCTACAAACCGGGATTTTCGGCAAAAATTCAAAGTAAGGGCATTTTGGATTGAAAAAATCAGAGGGCCATTTTTGGTCATGTTTTTGCGATTCAAGTTGGACAGTTTGATGAGGAAAAATGTTGAATGGGATGATGGCACCTTAGCTGGATTTATGGACATCAAATTGGATCCAATTGAAGGAGAATTGATTCAATTTGGGGGAGTTGGTCCAAAATTCGTAGGCCCTAGGGGAGCCAACATTTTGGACCACTTGGGGATGCTTCTAGGGGAAATTTTGTGCACCAAATTGGCCTTGGATGACATCAAGGTGGTGGGGGCATGCAATGATTGAAAATGAATAAGAAGAGAAGACTTTGGAGGCCAATGGGTCCCTCCACTCTTCAGCAGCTCCTTCTTTTTCATTCTAGCCCACCTTTCTCCATGGTTGATCTCTTTCAAGCTCCAAAAACCAGAGAGAAACTAGAGAGAGCCCCCCCTTACTCGTCGACCAGCCACTGAAGCCACTGGAGCAGCCGCCCATACTCGCTCGCATCACACACCCGTCGTGCGTGATCCCGCCAGGCGACACCTGTTGCTCATCGTCTCACGCCTCCCCTCCATTCCCCAAGTTGCCCAAGCCACCATCGAAGTCCCTTGCTATCGTCCCTCTCCGCCGTACACCACTGCAGCCATCGCTGCCCGTCCCTTGCTATTTCAACCTTAATTGGCCACTTGAGCAGCCTCTTCCAGTAGCGAGCAGAACTAAAGCTTCCGCTTCGGGTTGAGCCTTTGGGAGGCTTTTTCAAGCTCGCTCGGCCCTCTATTGATGTCGCTATAGGTTTGGTTGTTACCTACCTCCGTGTCGCCATTATAGTGGACTCACCGGATCGCTAAATCGGTAAGTTTGCTCGCTAAACTCTACTTAAGGAGTTAATGATGCTTAAAGGGTGATTATTTTAGGTTAAACATGGATTAGGTGGTTAGTTAGAATAGATTAGTGATTCAATTATTCGTTTGTGCATGTTAGGTTGTTAGAATGGCTTAATTAAGGGCTAGATAAGTTGTACTATTTATCTAAATAGGTTCGGAATTTTTACCGGTCCATTTAGGTGGTTAATTAAGCATTTTCATCTTAAGTTGGTAGTTTTGGTAATTAATTGCATTTATTTAATTATTTTTGGTATTTATTTAATTATTTATTTTTCGAAAATTATACCAGGATAACCTAGGTGATCGAAATTTTGTGTAGATTGCAATGGTATGTTTAGTTTCATCAATTGAATGCTATATTGAGCAAGATTGTACATCAGCTTGTGAAAGCATTGAATTATCAGCTCGTGTGAGCAATATCATGCTTTAGCTTGTGCGAGCATTATTGTATGTCAGCTTGTGAGAGCATTGAATCGTCAGCTCATGTGAGCAACATCGTACATCAGCTTATGCGAACATTATTATATGTCAGCTTATGAGAGCATTGAATCGTCAGCTCATGTGAGCAATATTGTACGTCAGCTTGTGCAAGCATTATTGTACGTCAACTTGTGAGAGCGTTGAATCGTCAACTCATGTGAGCAATATCGTACATCAGCTTATGCAAGCATTGTTATATGTCTGCTTGTGAGAGCATTGAATCGTCAGCTTGTCTGAGCAATATCGTATGTTAGCTTGTGCGAGCATTATTGTACGTCAGCTTGTGAGAGCATTGAATCTTCAGCCTGTGTGAGCATTGATATGTTGGCTTGTGAGAACAATATTCTATATATCAGCTTGTGTGAGTTACCATCTATATATCAGCTTATGAGAGCTATATTCTATTTCAGCTTATGTGAGCAGTAATTGTATTGATTGATTAATAAATGGGATTGATTGATAGATGGTATTGATTGATTGATAGATAGTATTGATTGTATCAAATCGATTGGATTGAATTGATTGGTTGAGATTATGAACTGTACTAACATGCAGGGAGGAATTGAGGTGAAGTAAGTCTTCTAAATTGTGTGCATAGACTGCCTCTAAGAGTATTTCCTTCCTAGTCAGGGTTTAAGGGGTGAACTTGTTGAGACATTGTCTCACCCTATCATGGGATTAACTTTTCAGGTCCCTAGTGTGAAGAACCCGGAACTTGAGGTGGAAGGGTCATGAGCATAGGTGGCTTAGAAGTTCTTTTTAGAGATAGACCTCCTACACTTAGACCTTAGAGTTGGCCTCTGTTTGTAGACTAGATTGTTTATAAAAGCTGTGTTCGTTGATTCGAAATTTGTTGTCCTGCTTTTTTATCCCACATTTGTTGTGGTCAGGGGATTAGTAATTCGCTTCCACATGCGCCTTAAAATGAATGGGTTGGCCACGTGTCCTAAGACGTTGCAAAAATTTATTGACCACCGAGGGATGGGCACACGCTTGAGGATCGGGGCATGACATCCCCGCCCGGAGTGGTATCAGAGCTAGTTGATAGTTGGATTGATAAGATGCGATAGATTATGGGATGTTTAGTAGGAATGGGCTTTTTAATTATGCTAATGCATGTGATTGATAGCTGATGGGTAGATTGTTTTGAGGGGATCACTTAGCTTCTAATTCTGTGTGAAATTAGAAAACATGTTCTATAAGGATCTTGCATCATGAGCGATTAGGAGTGGAGAACTCCGAAGGAGAGGTCGTTAGGATCTGTCACTCGGGGTAGGATGTCGACGAGGGTCAGTACCCAAGGGAGAGTGTAGGCTTAGGCTAGTGTGAGTGTAAGAGTACAACCGTAGGCCAATACTAAGAGTGTAGCAGCACCGAGTGATCCTAGGTTCGATGGGATTGTTCAGGCGCTAGAGACTCTGGGAAGCATTTTAAGCTAGCAAGCACAGATACAAGCCACCGCTGTTGCTGCTATCATGGCCACTGCCAATGCCGTAATCGCTATTGTTACCGCACCTGCTAAGGCCTAACCTGGAATTGTGATTGGGGAATGAGTCACCGCATCTAGGTTGCAGTTCAGTTCAAGCAAAGATGGAAATCGGTTTGGGAAGAAACTAATGACCGAAGGAAAGCACCCCATTCGTCCCAACTAGATGAGTAGAATCGGAAAGTAAGCAACAAACCAAAATGTCATGTGTCACTTCTATGGAAGACGACATGAATCGAACCCATGCCATTTTAGGATGGATACTTGTTTTGAGTGCGACCAATAGGGTTGGCTAGAAATTGTCCTAGAAGGCCGATGGGAGCACAATAGCTACTACCTTCACCATTGATGGGATAGAACAGAGGGAATGCACCGTAGAATGCATAGTGGGGTATTTGGAGTAGGCCCCCAGTGCAAGTAAGGGTACATGCTGTCACCCGATAGGAGGTAGAGGACTCACTAGTTGTGTGCTGAGTTTGTAGAAGGAAGCGTGGATCAACCCAGCGTCCTTGTATAATGGGAGCATGCTATGAATGTGGCCAGCACAGCTATTAGGTGAGGAACTGTTCGCACAAGTTTAGGACAGCACAGGCACCACTACCGCGGATAGAGCACCACTAGGATGATAAAAGGGACAATAATGAACTGAACCATACACCGATCAGAGGAAGAATATTTTAGAGTGATTTTATCAAAGTAGCACTGTGGAGTTTGGTTAAGTTGGTAAAATTTCAGTTTGTTGTAATAAAGCTATAGAAAGATGAATCACTAGCTATAGTTGTACTTGACTAGTTGCTTATGTATAACTTTGATGTCATATACAAAATGAGTTGGCTCAAGGAGTATCTTGTTGTAATGAATTGTTGTAGTGAAGTAATCTAGTTTAATCTATTAGCATGTGAAAATTTCGAGATTATTGGGAGTCAAGGAGGACCCTCGATTATCTTAATCTCGTCACTTGAGGCAATCTGTTTGTTACACGGAGGTTATCAATGTTACTTAGTGACTGTCGTGGATACGACAGTTGAGGAACTAAAGATTGATGACATCTTAATGGTACAAAAGTTTCTAGACATGTTTCTAAAGGAATTGCCAAGCTTGCCACCAGAGAGAGAGAGATAGAGTTCATGATCGAGTTAGCACTTGGGATAAAGCCAATCTCTAAGGCTCCTTACTGGATGGCACTATCTGAGTTGAAAGAACTGAAGGTGCAGATGTAGGAGTTATTAGATAAGGGATTCATACATCCTAGTGCATCACCTTAGGGAGCACCAGTTATGTTCATAAAAAAGAAGGATGGTTCGTTGCATCTGTGCATCGACTATCGTCAACTCAACTAGGTGACGATCAATAACAAGTATCCACTGCTGAGGATCGATGATTTGTTTGATTAGCTGCAAGGAGTGTCAATATTTTCGAAGATTGACTTGAGGATGAGATATCATCAGCTGAGGATCAAAAAGGAGGATATACCGAAGTTAGCGTTTCATACTTGATACGGCCATTATGAGTTTGCTGTACTGCCATTTGGATTGATGAACGCCTCAGCTCCTTTTATGGATCTAATGAATTAAGTGTTCAAAGAATATTTGAATCAGTTCGTGATCGTGTTCATCGATGATATCCTAGTGTATTCGAGAAGTTCTAAGGAGCATGAGAGGCATTTGAGGATGGTACTTCAGACCTCGAGCAATTATGAGCTATACGCCAAGTTCAGTAAGTGCGAGTTTTGGTTGACTTGTGTAGCATTCCTAGGTCATGTGATTTCAAGCGAAGGAATCTTTGGGGACCCGACCAAGATCGAATCTGTTATCAACTGGCCAAAATCAACTACTGAGATAGAGATTAGAAGCTTTTTGGGTTTGGCAGGTTACTACAAAAGGTTCGTGGAAGGATTTTCAACGTTAGCGTCGCCGTTGACTCGACTACTGAAGAAGGAAGAGAAGTTCGTGTGGACAGATAGGTGTGAGTGTAGTCTCCAAGAGCTTAAGCGGAAGCTGACTATCGCACCCGTGTTGACGATATCGTTTGGTCTGGAGGATACAAAATCTATAGTGATACGTCGCTTAGAGGATTGGGTTACATGTTGATGCAGCATGGTAAGGTTATTTTACACACGTTCCGTCAGTTGAAACCTCACGAGTGGAATTATCCGGCGCATGACTTAGAACTTGCAGCAATCATTTTCACTCTAAAAATTTAGAGACATTGTTTGTGTAGAGAAAGATTCTAGATCTTTACTGACCATCAAAGTCTCATGTATCTATTTTCTCAAAATGAGTTGAATATGAGACAACGTCGCTGGGTGAAACTTCTGAAGGACCATGATTGTGATATTTTGTATCACCCTAGAAAGGCAAATAAAGTTGCATATGTGTTGAGTCGAAAGTCTTCAGTCGCACAGTGATGGTTAAGGAATGGACTTTGCTTGAGAAAGTTCGAGATTCAATTTTCAAATTTAAGGTAGGCCATCTTCCAAATCTTATGGCCACCCTCAGAATTGAGCCAAAAGTGCAAATAAAGATCAAGACGCTTCGGTGGGCAGACCTAGATTCAGCTGACTTTCAAATTTCTGAGAACGGAACACTAAGGTTCTGAGGGCGATTGTGTGTACCTGATGATGTAGAGCTTACAGAAGAAACCTTATCACAAAGCTCATCAGAGTAGTTATAGTAGTCATTCGGGTAGTACGAAGATGTATCAAAATCTATGTCAACACTATTGATGGTTCGGTATGAAGGTGGATATCGCCAAGTATGTCACCAAGTGTCTGACGTGTCAGCAAGTAAAGGCGTAGCATTGTAAGTCGGGAGTACTTCTGCAACCTCTCAAGATTCTCGAGTGGAAATAGGAATAAGTCAAAATGGACTTTGTGATGGGTTTACCGAGGAGTCAAAGGGGTCATGATTTTACTTGGGTAGTGGTCAACATACTAACGAAGTCAGCTCACTTCATCGCAGTACGAAAGGACCTTGATTTGGACAGGCATACAAAATTGTACGTGCATCAGATTGTTTGTCTACATGGAGTGTTAGTGACAATTACATCAGACCGAGACTTGAGATTTACAGCTACCTTTTGGAAGAGTTTGCAAACTGCTTTAGGTATAAGGCTACAGTACAGTATGGCTTATCATTCTCAGACAGATGGCCAATATAAGAGGACGATTCAAACCCTTGAAGATATGCTGTGAGCTTGCGTGTTGGATTTCAAGGGGAGCTAGGAGGAATAGCTTCATCTGGTCAAGTTTGTTTACAACAATAGTTACCAGCAGCGCATTCAAATGGCTCCTTTTGAAATGTTGTATGGCAGAGTGTGCAAAATGCCAATGTGTTGGGATAGGGTTGGAGAACGAAAGATTGCAGGCCTAGTGTTAGCCTAGTAGTTAGTGGATGCAGTTGCCGTCATTAGGGAGATATTAAAGATCACTTAGAGCTACTAGAAAAGCTACGTTGATAAGCGTTGGAGACCATTAGAATTTCTATTTTCTTAGAAAAATGAAGAGAAGGGAATTAATTGAATCGAAAGTGTGAAATGGTAAGTAAACAACCAAGGAAAGTAATAAATATATCACAAAATCCTAAGAAATATGAACTTGGTCTAAGAACTATAACTAGAACTATAACTAGGTACCTACAATGGAAAGAAACAAACATACATGTCAAAACAACCAAAAGTACAACATAAGATTAAGATCACATGATCCAACAAGACAAGGTTTAAGATCAATCAAATATAGGCCTCAGGTCCAGCCTTTGTAGTTCATGCATAGGTTCCTCTTGACACCTACCCGATTCATTTTTCATGACTTATAGCCATTATTGATCAATTTATGTTCTCTTATGGCCAATAACACTGGTGACTCCCTAATGAGGCATTCTATGTGATCCCTAGAATTTCCCGTTGGTATCATGTATTGTGCCTAACATATATCTAGCATTCACATGCGTTGCAAGAATTAAACTTGCATTGTGGCATCCTGAATTTCAGGTTATGTTTTCCATTGAATAAATTGGGCTTTCCATCAATGCGCCTATAGTTTTTTTTCTCTAAGTTGATCACTCACAAGATAACTAGCCTATCAGGTGAAGCTATTAAATCACACGCACATCCATGTCCGGCCAAAAACATCGTGCTTTGCACTAAAATACTTCTATTTCAAATAATGGACTTGGCTTATTTTCTTCATATTAAAAACACCTGGTAAAATAATTGTGTGTGGACATACAGTCAAATTGAACCATAAAATGTGCCATACTTTCTTTTCAAAATTTCACTATTTTATATAGTACTTAAAATATTTTTGGCGTCAAAAATCGATTGTGGTGCCCCCGACCCATTGGGGTCGCCACGACGTTTCACTGTCCTGGCTATCCTTTGCTTTGATACCACTTTGTTGTTGTGATATCCTTTCACAGGGGAGGCTTTGATTGAGCGACCCTCGGCCCTTAAGATTCGCCTATGCCGTGACTTTCATTGGTCCCTACGCTAAACTATTGCTGAAGCAAACACATACTCCAATCAAACTGAGAATGATGCACACTATAGACCAACCAGGCACTTCATTTATTTATAGTTTCGGATGACATTAGTTGGTACACATAGGCCAAAAATCCCTATATTTGGCTAAACCAAAATGGGACCGACTATCCAACTGTCTATCCACATTGTCGTCTTGGCATCATGACCTAGCCTCCAAAAATTTGATGCAATCCTCCCGAGCCCTCCACTACTCCACCCCGCTCGACCTGTCGTCATCATCCCTCGATAGCGGTAGTGGTCCTATATCCCCAAAACATCCAGAAGACGCGGGTTGCAACAACATCTTTGTCTCTGTAATATGTTAGCCCCACGAGGGGTGAGTATGACTACTCAGCAGTCAAAATTCTACTAAACTATATTACATAAGTCTTGCAGAAATTATGTGGGCTTCTTCCTTGTTGAATTTGGACATTAAATTGGGAGATTTGATGAAGAATGGAAGCTCAAAAATGGAAGAAATTCGTATGCTAATATGAGGGCTGGAATTTTGGCTTCAATTTGGTTTAATTGTGAGATAATATGCTTGAAAATGATGGGGGGAGACATAGAAGATGAGATTGAGGATTGGTGGGACCAAAACATTTAATTCTTTGGCTAAGATTGTTAACTATCTTTCCCCTCTTAGTTGGCTTCTCTCGCACACACAACCCCCTCCCGTCTCCTTGCTCGAACGATCCCTCTCTCTCTCTCTCTCTCTCTCTCTCTCTCTCTCTCTCTCTCAATACAACGAACGAACTTCCACTCTCCACTTTGCTGTTTTGTTCCCCCCCCTCAAGTCAACCATTGAAGCTGTTGTTGACAATGTCTACTCTCCACCGAAGACTCAGTCGAACGTCTTCCACGTTCCCTCACTACCCCACACGACCGATGACTCTCTCCAGCAAAGTCGAGTCCATGCCCGCGTCTACAGCTACGTCTTGATCGAAGCAACCCAGCCCACTCACATCCAGCAAATTCCACAAGCTCAGTAACCTGTTGCCAATGTCCGCGCATCAACTTCTCTGCACGTTCAGCCCACAAATTTCTAGTCAACTTCATGGCCGTTTTCGACCGGTCTGGTCTCCATTTGGCATCATCGCTTTGGAGCTTATCGGCCGCCATCGTGCCACCGTCGTTGTGGACTCACCGGCCCGCAAATCCAGTGAGTTTACCGATTAAACTATGTTTAGGCAGTTAATTATGCTTAAGGGGTGTTTAGATTATGCTAAGTATGTTTAGGTGGTTAGATTAGTTTAATTAAATGTTGATTAGATTATGTGCATGATTAGATTAGTAGATGGATTAATTAGTCTAATTATGTAATTAGATTATTGTTATCTTAATTAGACATCTTCATTAGACTTTTAATTAATTATTTACTTAAAATAAATATTATTTAATTATATTATTTTATATTTAAATTAAATTAATTTTCGGAATTTATTTAATTATGAATTAATATTTTTCGAAAATTATATCGGTAGAGTTTGTTTGTTAGAATTTCACACCGATCGTAGTAGTGTGGTTAGTTTGCTCAATTGATTATTATGTTTGTGAAATTGAGTGATGGTTGTGAAATATTTATATTTTAATTGGAAAATACTGGGTGCCGAGTATTGACACCGAAAGTGGTCTTTAAGTATCAAATCAACTTAGGTGAGCAATAAAGATCTATAATAACTTTGGGGAGCATTAACACCAATATAGGTCTATAGCGGCTTTGGTGAGCAAATGTCTTCTAGCGACTTCGGCGAGCAAATATTACTTAGCAGCTTCAGTGAGCAATAATGGATCTAGCTGCTTCGATGAGCAAATTTAGACATTAGCTTCAATGAGTTAGACCATCTATTTCAGCTTAGGAGAGCAGTGTTCGAATCGATAGAATTATGGATGGTATCAATGTTGTTGAGTCAAATGAGTCAACTGATTGATGTTGAATTGAATTGAAATGATTGGATGATATTATAAGAATTGTACTGACTTGCAGGAAGGATCTGAGGTAAAGGTAAGTCCTTTGACCTATGTTTTGTTTAGGTAGCCCTTAAGGTGTATTTCCTTCCTAGTCAAAGTTTAGGGGGTGAACTTATTGAAATATTGTCTCACTAGTTATTGTATAACCATTTTCATGTCCTTAGATGACGGTCGTGAAGGACCTGAAGCCTAGAGTCTAGGGAGATGGAGATTGAAGGCTCGGTGAACATGTCCAACTAATTGGTCTTAGGACAATTCCCCTTTTTGTTGAGCTAGTCTTTTGTAGACAGCCTTGTTTTGTATATAAACCTTGTGTGTTTATAAAAAGGCTTGTTTTTTATGTGAGTGATTTCCTGCTTTCATATCCCAAGCTTTTGGTTGTTAAGGGATTTGTTTCGCTTCTGTATGCATATTAAAAATGAATGAATCGGTGACACATCCTGGGACGTCACATATTTATCGACCACCGAGGGATGGGCACGCGCTCGAGGGTTGAAGCGTGACATAGCTCATGAACAATCCCTATGATTGAATCACAACTTGTCTTTTTTACCTACGTGCCGATGCTTAGTCCATCCCTCACAATCTAAATAGAGGTTTGAATTAAGGATGTCACATTTATAACATGCATGTGCCAAGCCATTGAAAATGACAATTAAATTATGCACCTATCTCATGCACCACAGATAATACCATATCAGATATGCACGTGCCTCATAGTAACTTCCAAAGCATGCACATCACACTCAAGTGCCTTGTACATGTTTAGTGCCTCAAGAATCACATAATGCCCCACAACATTATCATGTCTCGAGTCCAGTTATTAAACACACATAATTCAAACCCTACGGCTCTTCTAGAAATATCCAGGGTATCATCCCGCCCCATCAAGCACAGCATCCGAACCTCCATAAAGCATCCCAAATCCATCAGGCATTATTCTGATAAAACACTCCTGCGAATAGAATCCAACCTCCCTTGGGCATTTGACATCCATTGAGCATTGCCCTGAATTCCATTGATGATGAGTTCCTCAAATGAGCACATGGATTAAGCACACAACCGATTATTATCCTCCTCTTTTAGCCTAATGTATGAATGCCTTAATGGTGTGCCAAGTGGATTATCGTTCATAGCCTATCTTAAATAAAACATGCTGAGCACAAAACAAGAGTCTGTGGTTAAATAAGCACATGGATTCTCCGAGTGTATGCCCATCCCTCTGTGATTGATAAAATAACGATGTCCCAGGACGCATTGCCGACCCATTCAATTTAATGCACATGCGGAAGCAAATAATTAATCCACAGACAACAACAAAATGGGATAGAAAAGTAGAGCCACAATTTTCAAAAACCAACCTACATCTTTATATACATATCAAGCTATATCATATACAATATTAGCTGACTATATACAAGGTTTCCAAAAGGGGGGGTAAAGGCTACAGATCCTCTAATAAGTCGAGTCTCCGACTGAATACTCCAGGGTCTCTAGATTAGAAAGATCTAGGTCCACCACTGAACTAGTAGGAGGATTTGCTGTGCCTTTTTTGAAAGTAACCTCCAGCATCGACATAGGGACCTCCGACTTCGGTATGAGACCCTCATTCTATCCATTCCGCTCACAATGATACCATGATTTGTATTGATGAGGTACTTTATGGGGTAGACCCGCAACAACCCAGACCACAAATCTCATGAGTTCATAGACCCATCCTCTCGGGTGCTCATGAAGCGGAATATAACACCTCTGCTCGGTGACCTTCTTTGGTTTGCCAAAATGCTTAGGAGGAGTTGCCATCTAAGGACCTAAAAATGTTGTCCCACAACGGGGTGAGACAACGTCTCAGCAAGTTCACCTTTTAAGTCCCGACTAAGAAGAAAATACGTCCCAAGAGCTGCCTAAGCACAAACACAGGTCAAAGAACTTGCCTTGGTCTCTGTTCCTTCATGCATGTCAGTACAGTTCATACGCTCAACCAATCAATTCAACCCCACAATGTTATTCATCAATCCATCCAATGATACTTATCTATCATTTCAATACTATCTATCTGATACTGTCAACACTGTCTATGCTCACACAAGCTGAAAAGGATATATAGTAGCTTGCACAAGTTGATATAGATAGATAGTAGCTCCCACAAGCTGATATATGGATCGTTGTTCTCACAAGCTAATAAACGGTTATTACTCACACAAGTTGATATAATATGATGCTCTCACAAGTTGACATATCAAACACTTATAGGCTGATTTAGCATACTACAAGCTGAAAACCCAATGCTCACACAAGCTGAACTATGATAAACCCATCTCAGGCAAGAACTTTGTGCCTTGCAAACCAATCTCTCAATTACATAACGAACTTGGCCTAATTTCATCATGTTAAAATATACCCGATGAAAATAATCGTATGTGGATACACGATCGGCCTTAGCCAAAATATAATATCTTTACTTCATAAAATCCCATTAATTTTATAATCGATAAAAAACATTCCTAGTGCTGTAAACCGACACTCGGTAATTTTCTAATTAAATATTCAAATTATTAAATTTTGAGATAAATATCAAAAATTAAAATTCACACTCAAATTGCACAAACCAACACTCAATCAAATAAAATAATCATACCACTGCAATCAGCACAAAATTTTGATCACCGACTATCTAGGTCTAATTTCCGGAAAATAATAATTAATTAAATAATTACCCAAATTAATTAATAAATACCAATAAATGCAATTTAGACTGGAAAAGCCTAATTAAATATCAAAATGGGCCCGGAAAATTTTCGAACCTATTTTAATAAATACTGAGACTTATCAACTTGCTAATTGCACTACTCTAATTGCCTAACATACAATATCGAATGATTAAATTGCTA
Source organism: Eucalyptus leucophloia subsp. euroa (assembly GCA_017140325.1). Classification (NCBI taxonomy): domain Eukaryota; kingdom Viridiplantae; phylum Streptophyta; class Magnoliopsida; order Myrtales; family Myrtaceae; genus Eucalyptus; species Eucalyptus leucophloia. The sequence goes on from CM029470.1 coordinate 31,083,669, forward strand.
ATCCATTCTAACTAATCACCTAATCCATACTTAACCTAAACTAATAAACTCTTAAGTATAATTAACTCTCTAAGCAAAGATTAGTGAGTAAACTCACTAGATTTGCGAGTCGGTGAGTTCACTTCAATGAGGACGCGGAGACGAGCCATAAACTCCAAAGTGAGAGCACCTTTCAAGGCCCGGAAGCAGTCCAAAATGTGCCAAACAGTGCCCAACACACCCGGGGCTTCTCAGTTCTATTCTTGGGCTAAATGAGGTGGCTGAGCAGTTGGTTGGGGCCGAAAAAGGTGAAAGGGCCAGGCGAGCTATTGTGGATCTAGGCGGGCAACGATGGAGCTCCACGATGGCGAAGGTGAGCTGGACGGGCTTTGCCCGAGCTTGGCGTTGTTGACACCTCAATTTTAATTAGGTTTATTTTATTTTATTAATTAAGTTTTTATTCTATTTATTTTGTCTTTTTCGGAATAATGAACAAAAAAAACCAAAAACACAAAAAAACAAAAATAAAACAAAAAGTAGCCCATTTTTCTCCCTCTCTTCCCCCTCCGCATGGGCCTCTATGGCTCGTTTTCCTCCTCCGACCCAGCCCTCTTCGGTCTTCTTCCTCCTTCGTCCGCTCCGTAACACGCGCGAGAGGGCGCGATGTCGGATGAGCGAGCCCAGACGGTGACGCGCATAAGGGGGCGGTTGGCGGACGGGTGGTGGAAAGGGACGTCGGTTCAACCGTGGGGGTCCGGTCGGCAAGCCAAAGACCGGCGGTCGAGCCTCTCTGTCGACGGGACCTCTTCGCCTATAAATAGCGGAGCACTTCCGTCGTCGAGGCAAACACGAACAAGCGAGCTCCGAGATCTTCCCACCGAGAGACTTTGGGGAGGAATTGAAGAGCGAGCGAGAGAAATTGGGTTGTGAGCTCACCCGACCTCCCCCGAGAGACTTTGGGGGAGGTCGGCGGCTAGCGAGTCCGAGGAGGTCGATCGGCCGGTGGAGGCTCGGATCTGGCCGGAGTGAGAGATCCGATGGAAGAAGTTGAGGCCGTAGAAGGTCGAAACCAGAGAGAAGAGGTTCCGGAGGACTAGATCTAGGAAGCCGAAGACTCGCCTTTGTCGACGTTGCTTCTGCTCCGCCACCATTCCAATGCCGTTCTGCGATTGATTCGCCCAAGTCACATCGGATCACGGAGGTTGAGGGCCTGCTGTTGCTGCCCCGTCCCGACAGCCGCTACCTTCGTTACCGCCGCCGTGCCACACTCTTGCGGCTAACGGTACGGTAGCCGCCGCCCCTTTGCCCCCGGACACATCGTCGCCGTTGCTCGAAACCCTAGCCACGTCCCCGCCCTGTCATCACCGTCACCATCATCCCTTCTCCATGAAACCCTAACCCCTAACCGAGGAGACCCGCTACGTCGCCGTCGAATGTTGCACCGCCGTTCGTCACGAGTCGGGTGTGGGTTTGAACCAAGTAGGGTTCCACTTGGGCCGAGTTGTTCGCATGGGCCGGGTAGTCTTTGGGTTGAGTTCTTTTAATGAAAAAGGGTCAAAGTGGGTTTGGGCTTTTAGTTTTTTTTTTTTTTTTTTTTTTTTTTTTAAAGGGAAAAAATATTTTATATTATTTTAAATATAAAATAATATTTTAAATAATAAATAAATAAATAAATAACTAATTTTCAAAAAAAATAAAAAATATTAAAAAAGCAGTAAAAATATTTTCCAAAAAATCAAAAAATATTTTATTTTCCAAAAATATTGAAAAATATTAAAAATTATTTTATTTTCCGAAAAATCAAAAAAATCAAAAATATTCCATATTTTCCAAAAAAATGCCAAAAATAAAAAAAGCCAAAAATTCATAAAAAAGCCAAAAAATTCAGAAAAAGCCAAAAAGACTTAAATTTTTCCAAAAAAAAAAACCAAAAAATCCAAAAAAATTCCTTTTATGTCGAAAAAATTAGAAAAAGACTCAAAAAATGTTTTTTCTCCCGAAAATGCATGGAAGATCCCTTGAACATCCAAAAAGCCTTAGGGTTGAAACAAGATTAGGTACCGAAAGGGCATTAGTGATTAACTAGTGTAATTAAGTCCCCGATCCTAATTTCTCTGGTTGCGCAGGACTGAGTATTTCTCCCGATACTTCGCTTGGGTTTCTAATCAACCCATCCCAAATCGATTAGCGGTGACTCCATTTTAAAAATTGATTTATAGGTTAAAAACTTGAACCATTAAGTGGCGAATTGGTGGACTTGGGAGAGTTCGGGCTTGATAAATTCAGTTGAGCCATTAGCCTCCTTAGGCGCTCGTACCCGAATGCGGGTGCCGAAAAAAAAAAAAAGAAGTCGCGACAGTTTGGCGACTCCGCTGGGGACATTTGTGAGAACTTAGGCCATTTTTGTCTTGTTTAAATTCTTTACTAACTTAGGTTTTTTCTTTATGCAGGTCAAAAGCCTAGAAATTTATTTTAATTTTGCTTAAAATAGATTATCTTGTGATTATAAACTCCTGTGCATGCTTTACTATTTTAACACTACACATGGCACACACAACCTGGCCGCCGGACGTGGGCCGCCCTAGGATTTTTAAGATGGTGTTAAGAAAGATATGACCTCGAACGCAAGACTGCGATGTAAATGTTGTCTTTCTTTTCCCTGAATTTCTTAGCCAAGGTTAAGGGGGTATGCAGCTAACGCGAGACTGCGACGGGCGGATACCCTTTTAATTTCATCAAGCTGTCTAAGTTAGAAATCGAGCCGCACGTCCCATTTGTATGTCTTTATGCTTGCCATTTTACTTAAAAGCAAAGTGATTTCTTTACTTTTACTCAGTCTTTTTATTTGGCCCATGGCAATTTAGGATAAGCTTTTCAAGTTCCAGTTTATATGTGATGGGGAAAGACGATATTGAGTTCATTCCTGCTCCTAAGGTGGAACTCTTCAGATGGTGGGGTCAATTGAATCAGCTTGCCCAAGAGCGCGTGAAAGCCAAAATCGGTCATCTCCTATCGTTGATTCAAATCACTGTTCGTCCCGAAGTCATACAGGCCATGGCACATTTCTGGTGCTTGAAGATGACTACTTTTATGTTTAGTGGGTTTGAGCTAACCCTAACTCTAGAAGAATACAGCATCATCACTGGAATACCTCTCGAAAAAAAGCTTGTTAGGCCATCAACAGGCACTCTCCCATGGCACAGGTTAGCGCGACTTTTAGGAACTAAAATCCATGTCATGAGACAAATTCTTGAAGACAACCATAATACTGCCCACTAAAATTCATGAATGCCTATTTTCAAAATCAGCCTATGACCCAAAAAAGTGAGATTTTCCTCCTGGCCTTTTTTGGGTTCATCATTTTCCCCCATCAAAGAAATGTCATAAGTCCTAAGATGGCATGGATAGCTAATCAAATCTTGAGGGGGCAAAATTATGTCAACATGATTTTAACTGAAACATTTTTATCCTTTAATCGTTTTAAAGAAAACACGGAAAAAATCATGCGGGTCTCTCCGGAAATTTTACAAGTCTGGTTCTTTTCTCACCTAAGTGAATTTCGAGGCTTCATGCGATCATCTGGAATGAATGATTTCGAAAATCCATTACAAAAATTTATGGTTGTAGGACCATACATTCCTAATCAAAGCTATTTAAATTGGATAAATTTCCTAAGAGACCCGGCTCCTAAGGCATTCCAATGGTGTGCTGGTTGGTTCTAGGAAAAGAGAGCTCGCTTTGCTTTCAAGCGTCGCTATCCAATTCCATTACTTAGCCTCATCGGTGCCTTTTCCTATTTCCCACAAAGGGTGGCACGACAGTATGGAGCCCTTCAGGAGATCCCGCCATCTTTCAAGAAGAGGGTCCCTCCACTTCTCTTCACTCATCAAAGTTTTGAATACATGATTGATATTATTGAGGAAGCATGGAACAAGTGCCATCGCAAAAGGATCGTGGTACCTGAAGAGCTTGAGGGAGAAGAAAAAGCCCACTACGCCTTCATGTCCTACATCCACAACCATCGTATCCCGACAAAATGGAAGCCATCAATCCCTCACTCGATCAGCAAGAGCAACCAGCACGAGCAAGCAGAGCTCATGGAGAAGGATTTGGGAATGGACTGGATGCACACCTCAGAGCCAATCCAAGAAAGCAAGCATCTTCGCAAGCGCAAGACTCCCTGTCGCATATAAATTGGCAATCATGTGCCCCTTAGTGTTAATAGTGTGAAAGTTTTGGGACTTTTGTTTAATATCTAGTATTTTATTATGTCATTTCAATTTCAAGTTCTAGATGTTAAAAGTCTGCGGTCTATAAAATCCTCTTTTGATGAATAAAAAAGCAATTAGACCATTGCCATGAGTCAATTTTTGTTTACTTTCGTGTCCATTCATTGTTTTCGCAACGACAGGTAATTATGAATCGTCGGCCACCACTCGTCCGTAAATGGCCTCATCCAATAGGGGTCGATCAGAATGATGTACAAAATCACCTCATTAACATTGAAGACGGTGTAGGACAGATGTCCATTGTCCTTCAACAACTCTCGAGACAAATGAAATCCACTCAAGCTGAGCCTAACTCTATAGTTGCCTTAAACACCGTCATGACGCTTGCAAATTTGCTAGAAATTAGCCAGTACCATAGACAGTTTGAAAGGATCATGAAAAAGTTAAACCAGTTGTAGGGGCAAAATCCCATGGACCTTTCCCATTATACCGGCATTGAAATGCTTGAAGAGCTTAAAGCACCTGAATGCGAAAGGTATGCTGATACCTCCCGCCCAGAGACCTACTTGCAGGCCTACCTGGTCCAAAGGATGATTCAATCATACCAATCAAACTTGACTGGCCCTGCCTTGCGATGATACATTGTCAGAAAGATTAGTCCCCTTAAAACTTGGAGGGAACTAATTCATGTTTTTCACCAAGAGTACAATATTGACATCACCCTTGACATCACCTTGCCCTACGAAGAGCCGATGATCGCAGAGCACGAGGAGCCGTTAGTTGCTGAGATAGGAGAGAAACGTGTCAATAAAGCTTTGCATAATAAATGAGCAGCTGAGCAACATCCTGTTACTGGAAAATTTCCCACTAGGAAAGGCAAGGAGCCTTTGTATGAGATCATAGACTCAGAGCCTGTTCAAGAGCAGGGCACAGCTGGACAACTCCCCAAGCTTACTCCAAGAGCTAGGGTCCAAAGAATACCAACCCCTATCAACTTGGAAAGTGAATCAGACAGTAAAACTCTAATGTCTCTCACTTCCCTTGATAGAATCAAGTTAGCAAAACGAAGGGCCTTACTCAAAAGGTCTGGACTAGAAGCCAAGAAAAGAAAGCCTAAGTAGATCGATTCAGCATCTACCGATGAGCCACCGCACCAAAGCTTCGAGCATTCCCAAGAATACAACTTTGAAGGCCACCATCCTCTAGAGTACAACCCTAGAGACTTCCCAGCCCTAGAATACAATCCCAAGGACTTCCAGCGTTATTTCGACAATGAAACTGATGATTCATCGTATAACTATTTCCTACTCTCATCCGAAGATGAAGGTCCGTCAAAAGAGGAAGCATACATTTTTATCCGCTACGATCCTAACGAAGTACTAAGCTCGTCCTCTGACCATGAGGATAGCTTCAATACTTTATTCTCATTCGGAAATTTTGACCAAGAAGAAAGCAATGGGGTAATCTCGGTAGAATCCAACTTTCCTGAAACAGAAAAATTCACCACTACAATGAATATACAGTGGGAAAACCAGTGGCCTAACCAAGATACATCAAGCCTGTCTTGCACTCATAGGATCATGACCCCTAGAGAGATGTGGATACCTAATCTCCTTAAGTATAATGGCACAACTTATCCCGTGGCTCATTTGCAATACCTCCACATTGAAATGAGTCGGTACTATAGCCTGATGTCATTCGCAACTCAGGCCTTTCAAGAAAGTCTTACGAGGTCTGCATTACAATGGTTCATCATAGCAGACATCTACCTCACAAGAGATTGGAATGAGCTGTCTTCTGCATTCCTACTTCAATATCAAAGCCAGATTGGGACTGAAGTGTCTTGTCAGAACTTGGTTCACTTCAGAAGAAGACCATTAGAGGATTTCCGAGCGTATGCAAGGAGGTGGGAGGCTTTCATGATGCAAACTTACCCTCAACTGGCCGAAAAAGAAATGATAAAGCTATTCATAGGGGCTTTACCTCGTAAGCTTCGTTGTTGGTTGCATGGGTTGCACTTCCATAGCTTCAATGAAGTGATCCTCTCATGCGAATACTTCGAGTCTACTGGAGGTGAGGAATTCAAAGGCGCTTGATTTCAGAACCAACACTATCAAAGCACTCCCTTACACAGGAGCTTTCATGGGTTTTACTTATTTTTATAATTTTATGTTTCTTATCTTGTCTAGTGTGCTACTGTTGTATTTTCCATTCCAAGTACTCTATTGTACAGTTCTAATATTTTGTTTTAAGAGCATGAGGTGGTACTCCAAACCTAGCTAGTGATGTTATCCAATCATGAAAAGAAAATATCATCTAACGAGAATACGGGCCGGCTTCCTCATGTTTTTTCTCCCCCAAAGACGTATTTTGAAAATAAAAAATATTTTATCACCCAAAAGCTTTTGTCAAAACAAGAAGATAAATTTAAGCATGTTTGACTTTCTAACCCTCTCGCTTTATGTTTCAGAACTTCATCCCCTTTGATTTAGTGTGCCAAAAGGTATTTGAAACTAGCACATCGTGTGAACAGACCAAACTCAAGAACACATTTTTCAAGAAAGCGGGGGCAAACAGAAAGAAGCATCCCGTTTCAAATAATGGTAAGTCTTATTCCCTTAACATAATATTGAGAATGACAACCCCTCTTTTCCATTTACAGGATAGAAAAGGTGAGACGTAATAGGTATAGGCATACGAAGCATCCATGACATGCCTCACTCCTGCCCAGCTCCATCCTAAGCCAAAGGACTATCTTGTCGCATGACGCGCCCGAACAACTAGATGTTACAGTTTCAACTTCAACATAAGGAAGAAGTTCCTTCTCTTCCCTTAAAGTGATCACTGTCAACATAGAGAAAATCTAGATAGTCAAAGCGATCTATAACCCCACACCTTGGACAATGACTTTGGAATCTAGAAGCTTCACTCCAGACGCGTATTCTTCCAATGAGTAATTGCCATCATAAAGCTTGGGATTTTTAATCTCAGATTTCATAGAAGCATGAGGTACATGACTTTTGCCTAATGATGCTATAGTTAAAGACAGAAGGAGAAATTCCACAGAAGGAGGGCGTGAAGAATCAACAACCATCAATCATGCATACATGGCCATGAGTGAGGAAGGCCAATCGAAAGAAATGTCAAATTGTGCTGAGACAAAAATGCTATCATCGATATTCAAATATCCCTAGGAGTCAGCAAATACAAACTTTGGAGAAGAGTAACTTGGTATCGTTTCCAATACTCCCCTCTCTTTGAATTCACTTTCGACATATTCCCCTTATTGGCAGGAAGCATCAGGATTCAAGAGCCAAACTTGATGGTTATGTTTGGCAAATCAATATTGGCCAAGCTAGTATGTGGAAATGACCCACATCAAATTCACTTGGCTTCGTATAAAAAGACATGTCATCCATGAGCCAATTCAGAGAATAATTGACCTAACGAAGCAAGGGACACAAGACTTCATGTCCTCCTTGTACTCATTGTCCACTTAATCGTTTGCAAACCAGTGAAAGGTAATGTTGTATCGCTTCCAATTGTTTGACTTTTGAAAAAGCTTCTGACTAACATGATCCCTTTTATATATTGCAGGATCACTTGACTATAAAAATGAGAAGAACAAATCAAGGAAAGACATATCAAAATTTGATAAGCTCTCCTAAGCGAAATGGCGTCCTGAGTAATCATCGAAGCAAATGACAGAAAATCTTCATGCCTCAAATCACGAGCGATTTTGGCAAGACTAATTGATCTACTTGTACATCTTCTCTTCTGCAGGGGCAAAAGCAAAGATGCCCGATCAGATTCCCAATTCTTGGCTGATCATTCACATGTCATATCCCTAATCAATAGGGACAACCATTGACACCCATTTGAGAATAACCCTTTTGATGTTCAAAATCTAACATATTTGGAAACACCATTATGTTAGCCCCTAAAGTTGTCAATAGGGTCTTTTTTGAGTCAAAACCATTCATTTGTTTTGAGAGTACAAACTCCATCACATTTAAAATGCTGCATGCCTTTTCCAAATGGATTTCGCATGATGATTTTGTCTGTCTAAATCACTGATTCCATTCAGGATTATTAGAATAGATTGCTAAATGAAGAATACAAGATTAATCGAGCATGCTGGATGAGGTGCGTTGGAATGATGAAAGGCAAGCCATATCCTACACACAGTCCCCCATCTATACACTTGTGAGATGAGTGCAGAAGATTCCATGGCTACAAGGTAAAGAGTTCTCTCGCGAATGGTACGATAACCAAAATAGTGAGAGGCATTCCATCGCTCACCCCATTGAGGCCCATACACTGGTGAAGCTTCTCTCGTACCCCCCGTCAAGAACCACCCCACACTAGGGCAGATCAAAGGCAAAGCAGCATCATAAGGTGAGAAGAGGGATAGAAATTTTCTTGCTTGCACTTGCATCAATCTTCGAGTGTCTTTATTGCATATGAGCACTCACGTTAATTTAAGGGCCTTAGAATGACGAAGAGCAATTCTTTCTCTATGCACTTGTATTCATTGTATAGCCTAGAGAATCTGTAATTTTACCCTCACATTGAGAAACAGAAGTTACTACTATTTAAGTAGCATAGCTCGGAGCGCTAGCTAAAGACGAAGACTCAAGAGTCTAACAACAGTGTCGTGATTGAACTTGCCTAGCCTAGTTCTTCTAATGACAAGAATGAAAAACAAGAACATAAAAAAGCAGTGTACCTGGTAAAAGCAAGGTCAATGCCCATAAAAGAAGAACTGGAATAAAAAAATAGGGACATGAAAAAGCAGTGTGCCTAGTAAAAGTAAGGCTAAGGCCCCCTAGTCAAAAATACAGCCAAGAAAAAGTTGCTGTCGTGGTCCATAGAACCTCCATCTGACAAGAAAGAATAGTGACAAATGCCAAGACAGTCATCAACTCTCACCCTCTTACATGTGAGCCAAATCTATGTTACACCCCCACTATAAAAGTCTCTTCAGACTATGGGCACTTCAATTAACGTAGGATTTCATATGTGCATAAGCATCGTTCGAAGAAGTACGAGCAAGATTACCCTATCTCTTTTCGCAGGGTTCTTAACTTGTAAACCCGAAGATGATCGTGCAACATCTTCATCCACCGACTTTGACCTTGATGGTCCCCTTTGATGAGCTGCTAACCAAGACTTCATCACAATTTCGACAAAGACCTCTCACATTGGTAAAGTCGTACTGTTTGTGAGAATACTCGAACCCCTGCTGACATGATGACAGTGAGATAGTGTGGTCCTTATAAATCCTGTATCAATGATCAAGATAGCCTTTTCCATGAGAGTGAGCGAAAAGTCCTTTCAGACTGAAAGTCCCTTATCTGGCATGCTCAAGACATCTATATTCCGAATAAAGGTTGTCTTTCAAAATCTTCCCCAGTGGAATTCGAATGATACAAAACTGACAAGATTGTCATGCATAAATCACATTTGAATTTATGAATTTACAGCACATACAATCATGTGTGCATATTGTGCAAATAGTAGACATACTCTTAGAGATCAGAGATATTGCCAGGTAAGCATATCTCTATCCCCATTTGTCTTAAGGTACCTATCACTGTCTAGGTACTCTCTTCTTGACACTCGACCCATTCGAGTCGTCCCTTGAGTTTGGTTGCTTGCAACTGTCTAAATATCTCCTTGTCTTTAAGTACCCACCACTTGCTGAGTACTCCCTCTTATCGACACTCGCCCCGTTCGAGTTATCCTTAGAGTATTGATATTTGCGAGTGTCCAGGTATCCCCCTATTTTTGAGTGCCTGCCGTTACTCAAGTGCTCTCTCTATTGACACTTGACCTGTTCAAGTTGTCTTTAAAGTTTGGATGCTCGTGACTGTCCAAGTATCCTCTTGTCTTTGAGTACCGACCACCGTTCGGATACTCCCTTTTCTTGACACTCGACTTGTTTGAGTTATCCCCAGAGTATTGATACTTGTGATTGACCAAGTATCCTTTTATCATTAAATACCTGCTGCTGTCTAGGTATCCTTCTTGTTTTTGAGTACCGGCCACTATTCGGATACTCCCTTTTCCTGACACTCGACCTGTTTGAGTTATCCCCAGAGTATTAATACTTGTGATTGACCAAGTATCTCTTGGAGTACCTACTGCTGTCTAGGTATCCCCATATCGTCAAGTACTCACCGTTGTCCAGGTATTTCCATTTCATGACACTCAGCTTGCCTGAGTTGTCCCCAATTAATAGCAGTTGTTCGAGCATTCCACTACTTTGTGTGCCTGCGCCTACCTAGGTATGCTTTCTTACACTTGGACCAACTGAGTGGTCCTAGATCGTATCATTAAATACTTGTGTTCACCCAAGTATTCTAGTATTTTGTACACCTAAGGCTACCCAGGTGTTCCACCCCTTTTAAGTGCCTACGGCAATCCAGGTAAGCCTCATACCACATTCAAGTTTATAATACCAGGAGGTGAGAGACCTTCATGAATATGTGAGGCACGTCCTCGATATTCCAACTACCAGGAGGTGAGAGACATTCACGAATATCTCAGGTACATCCTCGATATTCCCAATTACCAGGAGGTGAGAGACCTTCACGAATATTTCAGGTACGCTCTCGATATTCCCAATTACCAGGAGGTGAGAAACCTTCATGAATATCCAAGGTACGTCCTCGATATTTCCATTACCAGGAGGTGAGAGACCTTCATGAATATTCGGGGCACGTCCTCGATATTCCCCATATCAGGAGGTGAGAAACCTTCACGAATATCCCAGGTATGTCCTCGATCTTCCCATTACCAGGAGGTGGGAGACCTTCACGAATATGCGAGGTACATCCTCGATGTTCCCCAATTGCCAGGAGGTGGGAGACCTTCACGAATATGCGAGATACGTCCTCGATATTCCCAATTATCAAAAGGTAAGGGACCTTCATGAATATCTCAGGTACTCCTTCGATACCTCCGAATGCTAGGTATCCTTCAAGAGATTGTACTTGTAATTATCCAAGTACTCTTTCGACACCTGCAAGCAATCAGGTACTCCTTCAATGTCTGCAAACATCCGAGCAGCCTCTAAGAGTTTGTACTTGTGATCATCCAAGTACCCCTTCGACGCCTGCAAAGGCCCAAATATCCTTCAGGTTAGCACTTGTGAATATCCAGGTACTCTTTGATATGCCTGTGAATGTCCAGGCACCCCCAGCAAATCGATGCCCTGAGAAAGGTCGGTGCATCCTCCCGAGAAAGGTCGGGTTCCAACTGGTGTCTTCGACAGAAGTCAGACACCCCATAAATCGATGCCCTGAGAAAGGTCAGTGCATCCTCCCGAGAAAGGTCAGGTTCCAACTGATGTCTTCGGTAGAAGTCAGACACCCCACAAATTGATGCCCTAAGAAAGGTCGATACATCCTCTTGAGAAAGGTCGGGTTTCAACTGGTGTCTTCAACAGAAGTCAAACACCCCGCAAATCGATGCTCTGAGAAAAGTCAGCACATCCTCCCGAGAAAGGTCGGGTTCTTACCAGTGTCTTTGACAGAAGTCAGACACCCCAACAAATATGATGCCCTAAGAAAGGTCGACGCATCTCCCGAGAAAGGTCGGGTACCAACTAGTGTCCTCGATACAGATTAGGCACCCATAAGTAGATGCCTTAAGAAAGGTCAGCGCATCCCCTGTCACGACGACCGAAGAATGGTTTGGGTCCAAGACAAACCACTTACTACTCTGACAGGTGGCCGAAGAATGGTTCGGGCCATGGAAAAGCATTTTATCGTCACGGCGACCGAAGAAAGGTTTAGGTCTGAGGCAAATCACTTATTGCTCTAATAGGCGACCGAAGAATGGTTCGAGTCCTGGAAAAGTAATTTCCCGTCAAGGCGACCGAAGAATAGTTCGAGTCCTGGAAAAGCAACCTCCTCATATCACCAAGTAAGATGACGCCTTGATACTTGCCAAATTCAGGGTTCACACCCTATCTCACTCACTCCCGGTAAGTAACTACAGGTATCTTCTTATCTGTCTTAGTATATGTAAAGTTATATTGCTCTTTTTCCTACATAGAATAATAAGTCCCAAATAAAATATAATCTGCTACGCATGCATGGATAAACTTGAGGCATCAGTCTATCTTTGAATGCAACCTCTACAAGCTCACCTTCAAAGAGTGGCAGCTTTGTTGACACCTCAATTGTAATTAGGTTTATTTTATTTTATTTATTAAGTTTTTATTTTATTTATTTTGTCTTTTTCGGAATAATGAACAAAAAAAACCAAAAACACAAAAAAAAATAAAACAAAAGGCAACCCATTTTTCTCCCTCTCTTCCCCCTCCGCATGGGCCCCTATCGCCCGTTTTCCTCCTCCGGCCCAGCCCTTTTCAGTCTTCTTCCTCCTTCGTCCGCTCTACAACACATATGCAGAGGGCGCGACGCCAGATGAGCAGACGGACGGCGACGCGCGTAGGGGGCAGCTGGCAGATAAGTGGCAGATGGGAAGCCGGTTCGGCCGCGAGTGTTCGGTCGACAAGCCAAAGACTGGCAGCCAAGCCTCTCCGTCGATTAGACCTCTTTGCCTATGAATAGCGGAGCACTTTCGTCATCGAAGCGGACACGAACGAGTGAGCTCCGAGATCTTCCCACCGAGAGACTTCGGGGGAGGAATCGAAGAGCGAGCGAGAGAGAAATTAGGTCGCGAGCTCACCCGACCTCCAACTGAGAGACTTTGGGGGAGGCCGACAGCGAGCGAGTCCGAGGAGGTCAGATCTAGCCAGTGGAGGCTCGGATCTAGCCGGAGTGAGAGATCCGGAATGGAAGAAGTCGAGGCCGTAGAAGGTCGAAACTGGAGAGAAGAGGTTCTGGAGGACCAAATCTAGGAAGCCGGAGACTCGCCTTCGATGACGCTGCTGCTGCTCTGCCACCATTCCAACGCCATTACCGCGATCGATTCGCCCAAGTCGCATCAGATCTGGAGGTTGAGGGCCTGCTGTTGCTGCCCCGTCCCGATTGCCGCTACCTTCTATTACCGCCGTCATGCCACACTCTTGCCGCTAGCAGATAACAGTAGCCGCCGCCACCACCCCTAGACGCATCGTCGCCGTTGCTCGAAACCCTGGCCACCTACCCTGCCTGTCGTCGTCGTCGCCATCGTCCCCTCTCCACAAAACCCTAACCCCTGACCGAGGAGACCCGCTACGTCACCATCGAATGTCACACTGCCGTCTGTCACGTCGCCGCTATCGTCAGGTGCTGCGCCGCTGTCTGGTGACGTCCTTAGTCCCCCACCCGCGCCGCAGACGGATGGAGAAGCCAGCGATCCCGCGTCGAGTCGAGGCCGGTAGGGCTCCACGAATCCAGGTAGGGTTTCTAGAATCGAGTCATGGCTTGTAATCCGAGTTGGTGGCTAAAGGACGGGTCGGGGCGTGGGTTTGAACCGAGTAGGGTTCCGCCCGGGCTGAGTTGTGCACGTGGGCCGGGTAGTCTTTGGGTTGAGTTCTTTTAATGAAAAAAGGTCAAAGTGGGTTTGGGCTTTTAGGTTAAAAAAAAAAAAAAAAGGGAAAAAAATATTTTATATTATTTTAAATATATTATTTTAAATATAAAATAATATTTTAAATAAATAAGTAATAAATAAATAAATTATTTTCAAAAAAATCAAAAAATGTTTTATTTTCGAAAAATATTTAAAAAGTAGTAAAAATATTTTCCAAAAAATCAAAAAATAATTTATTTTCCAAAAATATTAAAAAATATTTTATTTTCCGAAAAATAAAAAATCAAAAATATTCCATATTTTCCAAAAAAATGCCAAAAATCCAAAAAAAGCCAAAAATTCATGAAAAGGCCAAAAATTTTAGAAAAAAGCCAAAAAGACTTGTATTTTTCCAAAAAAAAACCAAAAAATCCAAAAAAAATCCTTTTATGTCCAAAAAATTAGAAAAAGACTCAAAAAATGTTTTTCCTCCGGAAAATGCATGGAAAATCCCTCGAACATCCAAAAAGCCTTAGGGTTTAAACAAGATTAGGTACTGAAATGGCATTAGTGATTAACTAGTGTAATCAAGTCCCCGATCCTAATTTCTCTGGTTGCACAGGAGTGAGTATTTCTCCCGATACTTCACTTGGGTTTCTAATCAACCCACCCAAAATCGATTAGTGGCGACTCCATTTTAAAAATTGATTTACAGGTTAAAAGCTTGAACCATTAAGTGGCGAATTGGTGGACTTGGGAGAGTCCGGGCTTGATAAATTCAGCCGAGCCATTAGCCTCCTTAGGCGCTCGTACCGAATGCGGACGCCGAAAAAAAAAAAAAAAAGAGGTTGCGACGGGCGTGGCGTGAGGAGCCTCGAACTAGGCGACATGGTGGTTGAATAGGTTGGACAACACAATAAGGGTGTGGACTCGCGTGGAGGTGCGATGGCGAGCAAGTGACTCCAGCAGGTTGGCGAGTGGTCGACGGTGAGGGAGGGGCCTGCTCTGCTCGGTTTTTTGATTTTTGGAGACTTCAAGCTGCTGGAATGGAGGCGTTGATGGCAAGGGGAAGGAGAAAGGGGACCAGCTGCCTTTGGAGGGTCCCTTCAAGCTCATCTTCTATCTTTTTGTCCCCTAGAAAAGGTCCCACCATGGCTGCTGGCTTCCTCAACAATTTTCCAGCCTCAAAGCTTCCTTTAGAAGCCTTGGAAGTGGTCCAAAAGTGTGGAGCACGAGGGGCTACGAATTTGAAGACATTTTCCCTCAATTCATCTCCACTTTTCTCTTGAATTGATTCAATTTGGCCCTAAAAAATTCCACTGTCGAGTTCTCAATCAAATTGGTAGTTTTTCTTGCTCATAGAACCAACTTGCATCCCAAAAATGCAATGAAAAAAGGTCCTCTGAATTTTCCAGTCGAAAACGACCCTATATCGACTTTTCACCAAAAATCTCGATTTGCAGAAAAAATCTACGGAGGATGAGAGGAGTTCCTAAAATGACTCATGATTTGACAGGACTTTCAATTTTTGAAATCGGATTCAAATTCGGGATTAATTTGAATCTGGTGTGATTTTAGCGTGACCTAGTCTTCTGGATAGCTTTTAGAAATTTTTGGTGCAAATGACTCGTGGTCGATTTTCTTTGAGCCATATTAAATCTCTTTGATACATTTGTGACTCTCGGTGGTTGTGAAAATCTCGAGATTGCAAATATGGACATAGGGTACCAAAACGATAGAAAAATCAGTCTAATACCGGTCGACAAGAATTTTGTAATTTGGTGGAATCACCCACGTTTAGCCATACATCTCTATCGAACTGACCTATCTCTGATCTCTAATCGACTTTTAACTGTGCTGTAATGATCTTTGTAGATGAGCATGGTCGAGTAATCGATTTCTGGTTGAATTCCCAAGTCTATTGCATTAAAATCCCTTAATGGCTTTCCCAGATAATCTAGTTATCCCTAAAATGATCAACTCTAAGCATAGCACTATAAGCGCATCGATGAAAGGCCTGATTAATTCAATTGAAAACACAACTGAAGTTCTAGGATGTCACATAAGTCTAATCCGAATCGAAAACAATATGCCTCAATATCGTCGATCCAATAGAGAGACTTGACCCAGCGTGCTTCCACGTACATCCAAGAACCATCACAAATCTTGTCTCAAAGGCTAGGGGTATTCTTATGCATCGACCATGGACTTTGAACATATACATACATACATACATACATACATACATACATACATATATACATACATATATATATATGTAAACTACTCAAATGAGCACACACGAAACTTTACCACATAGAACAAGCACATCTAACAATGACAAGGCTTCTAGATAACTCAACCTATGTTGTAATAAATCTAGTTTACACCATAAAACAATGGCTTCTTGAAATCAAACTCAAACGTGAATGTAAACAGATCATTTCCAATAACGATAACAAACCAAGCAACCTTAACAATAACCTAAGTTTTCCATATTTACCTTAATCGTCATAACCCAAACAATCTCATTAGCGAACCATACAAAATTAATACATATTTCTAACCTCTCTAGGATGGCTTAATCCTAACTCCTAGTACAATCAAAACTAACCTAAATTCGAGCCACATAATACAACGGCTTAGCCGAGTTTAGGGGATTTACGTACTAACAACCAGGACACGAACAAGGGATGGATGGTGGCTTGAGACTCACTACAACACCAAGGCAGCGTGAGCATGGTAGCTCGAGACGGTAGGCAACGGCGAGACGATGGTGCGAGGATGGCGGCAGTGTGCAACGGCAACCAAGAGAAAGAGAGGGAGAGAGGAGAGAGGGAGAGAGAGAGAGAGAGAGAGAGAGGGAGAAAGAGGGAGAGAGAGAGAGAGAGAGAGGGAGAGAGAGGGAGGGAGGGAGAGAGAGAGAGAGAGAGAGAGAGAGAGAGAGAGAGAGAAGAGTGAAGAGGTTAGCCAAGGGGGAGAGAGAGGGAAAGAAAATGAGAGAAAATCGAGATAACTTAGAGAAGAAGGAGATGGAAGTGAAAGAAAGGATGTCCATTAAACGTTAAATGTCTTCTAAATTATTGTCCTAAGTTCATGATGACCTCTTGGCTTGTATGGCAATTGTGAATCTCCACTGCTCATTTGCCCAAGCTTGTCTTTCAAGCTTCCTTGGCCAATAATGCTTCTAGTTGCAAGAGGACTCGAATTGTTACACAAACCAAGTGGTCTAATTCTCTGAGTCTCCTCCTAATTGGGTGCCTAACCCCTCTTAATTGGCCTCTAAATATTTTGTCTCACCTCAATTTAATCTCAGGAAGTTAAGTTAGTCTCACCTATAGAGTTATTAGAGTCTAAGTCCCAAAATTAGCACATATTTCCAATTAATACACTACTGTACTAACTTCCGAAATTCTAAGAATAGGTCTAAGCCTTGCAGGACAATTTGTCTCACAAGTTTATCCTATTTGGCGGTGAAAAGCGGGGTCCTATCCGCTTCCAAATTCACTCTCAATCGATCCAGAATCTAGAGGATGAGATTTTAACAAAAGATTAATGGGATAGGAATAATTTGAGATCACCTATGACCGATACCCATAATTAGACCAAGTTTGTGACTAAGTTTCGATTGGAAATGGGCCTAATGTGACCCATGCTAATTAGGTGGCATCGATGGGAGTCGTGTGGTCGGACTTGAACCAAGTTCAATGCTTGTTCGGGGTTTTACACATGACTTATATTTGAGTTTGGTCGATCTATGAATGATCTTCGATTGTCACGTAATCATGTAGGATCAATCAACTTGTCTTGGCTCACAGTCGCATGGAATTACATTAAGGTAATTCACAAATGGTACAGTGATTGTGCAGAGTCACCTGTGACTAGTATAGACTTGAGCTGAATCAATCTATCTTTGTCCATTGATCAACCCGTGACGACACGTGATAGTCCATGAACGCTCTAGTCTAACATATCATGGTCTAAAGTTGCCTTGTCCTTAATTAGATACTTGGCTCGTGAACAATCCTTAAGATTGACTAACAACCTATTTTTGTTATTGGCATACCAACCCTTGGTCCATTCCACGCATCCAAAATAGGGGTCCAAATTGAAGATGTCACCTTAGGACTTCCAATGTACTTATCATTTTTTTTTTTGGTGCTAATTGTTTAAGTGATATGTGTGAGTAATTGATTTTAAAATGAGATATTTCAATTAATTAGAGCAACTCATATTTTAATTATGATATTTAGAATCTAAAACTTAATTGCAATTTAATCAGAGCATTTCGTATATTTGTAATCTTGTTACATCACTAGAATTGATTCTTCACATAAACTATTGAGAAAACCTCCTATGATATCTTAAAGTTGGATAGTAGAAACATTGGGAATCTCGTTAATCCATTCATGTGCATCACTAATTAGATGATGAGGCATTTGGCTACCTTAAGAGAGTCATAGTAACTCCCGCCATTTACCCGCGCTTGGTTGAATCTCATTATAATGTGATGAATGGAAATGTTATTTATTTCAAGTGATGTTGATAGAAGGAACGCTTTGTTATTACTGATGTTATCCGAAGTGCACATTGGAATTACGCCTAAAAGCTGGATGGACATTGGTAGAGAGTGAACAAGTATAGAACAACAAAGACTTTGTGAAGTGGAAACCGTGATGAGGGGAATATTTGAGTGAAGTCATGATCAAAAATGTACTTGGGAAGACCAACGATAGTAGTTTTTGAGTCAATAACTTGGTCAGACTTATTGGATTGCTAATAAAGGTGACCCCCCTATATCAATTGCGAAAAAAACTATTCATCACGTTTTGAATTTTTTCAGAAATGACTATTTGTATCGCATACAAAATAAATGAACAAAAAGTAAGTAATTTATTATGAAAATGTTCGGACATAAATTGTTGGTGATAATGAAAATAATTTCATAGACTATTATTTCAAGTGATACATGCAATTAATTTTAAGAAAATGTTTTCAAATCATTCATTTTCCACGAGACAAATAAAATCTTATTATTATTATTATTATTATTATTATTATTATTATTATTATTATTATTATTATTATTATTTGTTAATTGCCCAATATTCAGATGTTTTCCAGTATACATACGTGCACGCACGTACCGGAAATGATCCGAATACTTTTGGCTTTCTCAAGTAAAAATGCCAAGATTTAACTGTTGCAATTGTAGTTGCAGTGCATTATTAACCTGGTTTAGGCAAGTGTCACCCAATTGCAACTGCATCACCCCCAAGTGCTCATATTTTTCACAAACAAAGTGTCCTTAAAAAACTGAGTTCATTGCCAATTTGCCATAGAGAGCGCATAGATGATCACGGTGTAAAATTGGACGATGGACCATCGATGTGAGGAGCTGAAGGCCATGTCGACTTGTAAAGTTATATAGAGCAAGAGAGAACAAAAAAGGTGGTTGGATGGATGTGAGAGAGAGAGAGAGAGAGAGAGAGAGAGAGAGAGAGAGAGAGAGAGAGTTGACATGAGTGTTGTCATTTATATGTAAATATGTAGTCTAGAATGGAGAGATATATGACATGTGGAATTTCGTATATAAGTAGTCTATAAGGCATGTCAACAAGTGCACCTTCTCCTGCTATACTAGCCTAATGGCCAAGTAGACACTATATCTTCGTTCAAAAGTAACATGACGCTATATATCTTCGTTGGATGCAGTCTATTCCATAAATAAGGCAGATATTCAGTTCGTTCAAGACTTGTCAACACCAAAAAACTGAATCGATTCCGAGATAACAATAAAGCAACTGGAATAATATATCTTCGTTGGATGCAGTCTATTCCATAAATGAGGATACGAAAGTTCGTCTAAATCTTCCACTTGCTTTTAGCTTTTCCAAAGTCCAAGTTGATATCCAGCACATTTCTTCACCAACGACTGTCCCATTCATCATATTCAAAGTGCCTTTAACGAACTCTGAAGTCAATGTGCATTGCCAAAATACATGGTTAACCCCTTATATGTCCTATTTATGGTCTGGGAGTCCATAGAAGATTCAAAGATAGTTCTATCTGTCCTGCCTCGGATTTTGCAAATCGGAGTAGCTAAGCTAATAGCGCTATGTATCTAAGATCTTCTCAAATCCTAAGTTCGGATATTCTACAGCTCACAAAACGATCTTAATCTTAAGTTTTGGGCTAAAGTCGCCACCAATCGGTTCGGAAAACCTTGGTCAATTGGACACCTATGGTCAAGGCAGTAATGGAAAATTCAGATACCAAAGTGCACGTGTAAAGGAAACTGGTCGACGAAAAGTAGAGGTCTTAGATTCGGTGTATGTTTAGACGTGGGGCAGATTAGCATTCCCCAACACGGTTGTAGTACCATAGCTCTATGTTTAGATAAAATCCTATATCATTTATTCTGTATATTCCTAAGCATGCATGATTTTTTATTTTATTTTAAATATGTTCCCAAAACATATATTCGACGTGCTATTAAGTGATGAAAGTGTTTTCTCCTATGTAGTGGCTTGACTCTATTTGTGTAAAATTGTGCAGGTATATGTTCCAGTTTAAAATGCAAATTTCATTCCACAACACCCTACCGATACCACACCCCACAAACACCGTTGCGATGCCATAGCTCAATTTTGGATTAGTCCTAAATCATTTCTCATTTAATCGCTTAAGCATGCATAAGAATTTTTTTATTTATATGTTAAAAAAAAAAAAACACTTATTCAACGTCGTCGTTTTCTCAATGTAGTGGCATGACTCCAGTTGTGTGTAACGTTGTATAGGCATGTCATTT
The DNA here is from genome assembly GCA_017140325.1 of Eucalyptus leucophloia subsp. euroa. Taxonomy (NCBI): domain Eukaryota; kingdom Viridiplantae; phylum Streptophyta; class Magnoliopsida; order Myrtales; family Myrtaceae; genus Eucalyptus; species Eucalyptus leucophloia. The sequence goes on from CM029470.1 coordinate 31,104,159, forward strand.
CAAATGTGAATTTCATTCCAAACCACCCTTGCGGTATGACATCCCACACTCTTGCAGTACCATTGTCCTATTCATTTAATTGCCTTAGTATGCACGATACCTTTTTTTTACCCTTTTAAATTTTAAGATGTCGTCAAAACACTTATTTGAAGTCATATTAACTAAGGAAAGCGTTTTCTCATGTGTAGTGGCATGACTCAGTTTGTGTGTTACATTGTGTAGGTATGTGTTAGTTCGAATGCCAATTTCATTTTACAACACCCAGGTGGTCCCACATCCCACATTATATTTGTGGTACCCTAGTCCAATCTTATGTCAAGTCATAAACATTTATCATTCAATTGCCTAAGCATGCATGATTTTTCTAAGATGTCGCCAAAACACTTATTCGATGCTGCATTACCTAAAGGTGTTTTCTCGTGTGTAGTGGCATGACTCCATTTGCGTGTAACATTGTATAGACGTATGTCAGTTCGGATGCAAATTTCACTCCACAACACGCTTACGGTACCGCATGCCACAGTAACCTTGTGGTGCCTAGCCTATTTTTGTTGCCCTAAATTATTTTTATTTAATTGCCTCAGCATGCATGATTTTTATTCTTTTTTAAAGATGTTGCCATATTTGATGTCATATTAAGTAACGAAGGCTTTTTTTTTTTTTTCATGTGTAGTGGCATGACTCTTTTTGTATAATGTTGTCTATGTTGGTTTGGATGCAATTATCATTCCACAGCACCTTTGCTGTACCACATCCCACAGCACTCTTGTGGTACCATAGTCTTACTTTTGGTTAAGTCCTAAATCGTTTATCATTTAATTGGCTAAGCATGCATGATGGTTTTATTCAATTTAAACATGTTTCCAGAACACTTATTCTACTTCATATTTAAATTACGAGGCTGTTTACTCGTGTGTAGTGACGAGACACCATTTTTGTGTAACATTGTATAGGCATATGTCAGTTCGGATGCAAATTTCTCTCTTGATTTGATTGGGGCTAAAATTACAACCTAGAAAGAAGTAAATAGATTGTATGATAACTGTGAAAATCATTTGTAGAACATGACATATTAAACTTCAAACAACCGCAGCAATAGATAATAGAAATCAGGCGCTTGTGCTGTTGATAAATCTAAAGTGATAATAATAAACAAGTAATGCTGATAGTGAGAGATAAAAGATATTGTAAGTAAATACTTAGTGGTTTGGCTTTATCACTGAAACTGCATCCACTCTTAACATTAATAGCCATAACAAGGCTGGAATCCACTAGTAATCTTCAAAGGAAGTTATAATCAGCAAATACTGCTTTTCCAATAGATCAAATTATCAGGAGTCACGTATTGCTATTACTCTTATACACTTTATCTTATCAATGATGACAAACATTAGCACTACACAAATTACACAACAGCTAACAACAAAAGTAAGCAAAGAAGAACACTCAAAACACATAACTCATTTTGTTCATCTTCACCCAACCCAACTCCTTTTTGGGACTCAATATATAGCCATTCATCCGTTGATGATCGTTTCCCATGGAAATTCTCAAGTAGTCATTGCTTTCTACCGTTGCCAGTAGCAACTAAATACTCTTTCCTGAAGTCCAAGCCTTGAAGATAACCAATAGACGGCAGATTGTGGTCGGAAAGAGGATGTCCCTCGTCTTCCACGTCTCTGATATCGAGAGTTGCTCTTGCCAATAACTTGCTACTCCCGCTAATTATTTATTGCTCCCTACTAATCATATCTTTTATCTTCTTCACCTTTCAAGCATATTGGCGATTATGAGTCTACCAAGCTTAATCACCTTTATGATCCTTCCAAGATTTATCGAACATCTTCATTCTGGACTTATTCACCATCTAGGTCCATCCAGCTATTCAATAGATATTGGTACCTCCAAATTATCACGAATATTCCTCTTCTTCTCGACTTAGTCATCCTTGATCAAAGTCCTTCCAAATGTTCACCTACCTCAGGATCTTTCCAATTTGTTGACATTTCCACTCTCAATACCTTGTTCACCTCTGATATCAACAATGATTCTTCCATATTGGCAAAGTATTCCGATTATGATAGAGCACTTGACATATTAATATCACACCTAATAGGATACCATTTTGTGTATATATCACCCAGTACTACTTAATCAATACATACAATAGTAGCATTTAATTATTTTGTGATCTTCAAAACAACATAGGGGATTTTCCTGGTTATGACATGGCAAATTGAATATTCATACATGGTGAGAAAAAGACATGACATGGTAAAGCAATGGCAAGTTTGGAATTCAAACATGATGGGAAATTAACATGACTTGGGAACAAAATGGAAAATTCGCAATTTGGGCATATTACAAGAAAATGACATGACATGGCAACGGAGGAAAGCACCAAAAAAGTTCTAAACCTACCAATTCGACCAATTTAGTCATAAATATTTTCACATTGGTATCAATTGAGTTCATCCAACTAATTTAAACTAGAAATTGCTTACGTGGATGACTATCATCCTGCATGACACAACCAGCTTTGACGTGGACATTTTTTTATACTTTTATTTATTTGTTTTTGTTTTTTTCTATATTCATTCTTTTCCTCTATTATCCTTCTTATTTTTTTTTCTTTGCTTTCTCTTTTATCTATTTTCCTTACTTTCCTCTGCCAATCACCAGCCTCCATGATGGCCGACAAGGGCGAGGCCACCCCTTGCTAGATCCAACGAGGGGACCCTCATCTGTCCCTCACTAAAGGCTGGCCTAGCATAGGTGAGGGGCGGCCTCACTAGGGGGCAAGAAGGCCTCTAGCGAGGGTTGAGTGAGAGTCCCTTGCTGGATCTAGTGAGGGGTAACCTCATCTAGCCCTCACTGATGACCATTGTGAAGGCTAGCAATTAGTGGAGGGTAATAAGGGGGAAAAAGAGAAAGGAAAGAAAAAAAAATTACAAAAAAAAATCAAAAAATATATATATAAAAAAATTTCCATGTTGGCGATAGCCATCCACATCAATAAGTTCTTGGCCCGATAGACTCAATTGGTACCAATGTAAAAAGATTTAAGACTAGATTTATTAAATCAAAAAGTTCAAAACTGAATTAATACTGATTCAATATTAGTTAGACTTTTTTGGTACCTTTTCTCATGGAAATGGCAAACTCAAAATTCATCTATAATGAAAGAATGCCATGACATGGCAAATTCAAAATTCAGGCACGATGGAAAATGACATCACATGGGAACAACAGAAAAATCAGAAATGCATTACATGGTCTCGTCTTGGGTTTGTAAAGTCCAACGTCTGATTTGCATGATTTTTCATTCTTGAAACCCTTGCGTCGGTAAGCTCCCGCGGGACCCAGATTGGACGGCTCGTGGAAATCCAGATCAGGGCATACTGACCCAACCTTATATCTTCAGTGACATAAACATGGCATATGAGTAAGGAAACAGAAACTAATAAAAGATATGCAGCTGGTAATCCGACCTAGACATTAACCGACATATGACATGATGATATTACGGTTGAAAGCATCACTTCGCAAGCTGCCTCATAAGACAGAAAGGGTTTTGACAGAAGTTGAGACCTGACATGAGAAGAAAGTGAGCAAACTAGAACCAAAGATGCTTGCCGCATAAGACCCAATCCAACGCATGTATTACATCTGCCGATGGCTATAGCTATGGCGGCAAGTCATCCTTGGCTCACATCTACTCTCTTCCTCTTCATGCGAGACCACAGCCATCAGCGACGACCATTAGCATTCTCCTCTTTGATGGAGTTTTCATGTTTGTTGTGGAATTACTGGTTTTTTTATTTATACTAGTCTGGCAAGTGCCCATTTAAAAGATTCTTATCCATTCCTACTTAAAGAGAAAGATTCCACATTCTTCTTTCCTATGTCAATCGACCCGTGTTTGGTATGTACAGCTTTGAGAGAAAATGGGCATTTTCTGGCTCTGGACCCGTTGGCCTTGTAGTGGAGTCGCTAATGGTGGTGTCCAATCGGGTATTCCGAGAATACAATCCCCCCCCCCCCCCCCACAGAAGTGGGAATTTTTCGATGGAGGCTCTTTCTGTAGTTAACGCAATTAAAGGAATCGAATACGTACAGATGGTGTTGTAGACACTTCATATTGTGCATATAGTTTCTCAAATTAAATGAGCCCCGGTCAAGGTCGACTCAAGACCTCACAGTTGTCGAAATGCAATGCAAGAGCACCGTAAGGGAGAATTCATCAAGAGATATAAATTATGCTTTTCGCAGATTCACTTGATATAAGTTTTGTCATGGCGACATCTTAGTTTTCAAATGAAATGTCATTCATATTGGTTGCAATCTAGGGTAATCAATAGTAAATGCCTTAGTAGAACTGAATGCAATAAGGAAGAGCTGCCATTGCATGGTCTAATGACCATCTCCATCATTGAGCATATATTAATTCCACCATGTGGCCTTTATGGTCGATGGACAACATGGGGTGGGTCCACATGGTCTAAACTATAGAGAACCAACACGAAACCTAAAATCAAATGTGAATACTAAATCTAGATAGTTCATAACTTTTAAAAATCTCGTAGATAGGTCTACTTATCTATGACAGAATTTATGGGAAAATCCTTAGAAGTTCTCGATTTAGATTTGCAAAATCTCGAGAACTCCATACATGAATAGTTTAGGTTTAAGAGAGAGGGAGGAGGGAGAGACTGGTGTCCATGTCAAAAAGGATAGAGAGAGAGCTACAGGGGGGTCTCCCTCGAAAGAGGTTGACACCGTGCTCTTCTAATGAGCATCTGACCACTAATAATGGTATGTAGCCATCATAGCATGTCAAGAAGTTGTCTTCTCATGATTTTATAGCATAAATGGTGTGACTAGCTTGTGCCATCTAGGTGCTTAATTTTATCATCTCCCCTTAGTAACCTTTTGTTCAAAATTTTGTAGCATGACGATACATATCTTTGTTGGATGCAGTCTATTTCATAAATTTGCAGATACTAAATTCTTTCAACTCTTGTCAACCTCAAAGAACTGAATCGATTCCGAGATAACAATAAAGCTACCGGAATAACAATGTGTCCTAAATCGGTATATGTACGTTCATCTAAATTTTTCACTTGCTTTTAGCTTTTGAAAGAACAAGTTGATAAGTAGTTCATATTCTTGACCAATTTTTGTCCCATTGATTATATTTAAGGTGCCTTTAAGTATTTGTAAAGACAACATGCATAATGCAAATACCTTGCTTTCACATCTTCGATATTTCCAACTTATGCTCTGGGGGTGGCAAGAGGAATCAAAGACAATTCTATCACTAGAACCTTGAATTTTACAAGAGTAGCCAGCTAATAGCGCCTCGGCTCCTAACATCTTCTCAAATTCTAAGTTTAAATAATCCACGCAATGCAAAATTACCCTAAACTCAAGAACCAGACTAAAGTTGCCATCAATTGGTTCAGAAAGCCTACGTCGACTGAATGACTAAAGGCCAAGGAGTGATGGAAAATTCGGCTACCATGTTCACATGTGAAGGAAGTCAATGAAGACTAGAGATTTTAGGTCTTGAGATACCGTTATTCGTGGAAATAGATTAGCATCCCATGAATGCCTTTTTCGCATCATAGTCTTAATTTTAGTTAGATCTTTAATCATTAATTATCATTTCATTCTCTAAGCATACATAATGTTTTGCATTAAGTGCTGAAAACTTCAATTTTCCAGTATCCACGTGTTTATCAAAACCCTTATCTAAGAATCATATGAAAAGGGTGAAGCATACTACAAAAGTATCTACTGATTCTTTTAGCACTGAGTATTCATGACATTTTTCTCCCAAATAAGACACTATCATTCCTCTATCCACCGCCCGGGTGCTGCTGATGAGAAGGTCTTACCATGATTCGGGTCCATGGACAGGATGCAATCAATGCCATCAAATTTTGTGGGACCATGGGGAATCCATTCCAATATTGATCAATGCCGAGAGGTGATCCGGTCCATGTGGACCAAGGTTGAAGTAAGAATTTCCCTCTGTTGATAACATGAATCAACCTTGATACAATTGAGCACCTATTTTGGAGAAATGGGCTTAGTGATATAGCTGGAATCCATTCCAATATTGATCAATTCTGAGAGGTGATCCGGTCCATGTGGACCAAGGTTGAAGTAAAAATTTCCCTCTGTTGATAGCATGAATCAACATTGATACAATTGAGCATCTATTTTGGAGAAATGGGCTTAGTGATATAGCTGGAGGTTAACCTTTCAAATCCCACAATTGAATGCAAACAGCTGTGATCTTGCACTGGTAAAATGTCTTGATTTAACTTATTCATAGAACATGCAAGATATCCCATATGCCTCTAGATAGTTGATATTCTTGCCCTTACTGCTAAATTATCAAATAGAAACAAGTAGACTGACTTTTTTTCTTAGATACAATAAGGATGAGTTTGGTTCGGCTTCACGCCTTTGAGAAAATGAAAACAACTTTTGCTTAACAGAGTTTTTGAAAATGCAAGTAGTGTTTGGTAAATTTTAATTTCAAAGTGCATTGGGAGCAACTTTGGTTTTAAATATTGTTTGAAAAAATCATACTTTATAAAGGACTTTTGTTACTTTTTTTTAATTTAAAAAATCCTCAAAACCGACAAACAACTCAATGGCCGGCGGGCCGCCAAGGGTCGTTAGGGCTGATTCAACCCTAGGCGATGATTGCCTGATGCTGTGCAGCCTGAGGCAAGGCTGCCAACATCTATATATAACCTTGCTAGCAACCTGAGCCCTTCATCAGCGACATTGCACGAGGTGAGGACATTTCTGCAATGATGAAAATTCAGAGAGGACAAAGTTGGAAGAAAAAATGAATTAACATTTTGGAAATGCTTCAAGTTCAAAGCACCTCTAGACCTACCTTGGATGAAAGATCTTAGACCTTTGGAAGTGCAATTGTATCTACACAAGTCTCTTTAAGAAATATGTTAAATGGTACTTCATTTCTCCAAAAAGGTTTAGATCCCAAACCACCTTAGAAAAATGATTGTCAAACGCCTCCTAAATTCTTGAAGAACAACTTGCAAGAGTAGGGTCTTATGAGCCTAACATGAAAAGGAGAGAGTAAATTGTCGCCATGAATAACTTGCCGGCCATCTACTGTGAAGCCCTTTGCTGCACTACAAAGCCGGCAAATCATTCTTGGCTACATGTTTGCTCGCTGCAACTTCATGTAAGACTTCCCAACCTATTTGATGACCAAAGTTGAATGACATACATCGATATATCTCTATAATTCGTTTTGGTTGGGCATCAGACATGTCCTAATGCTACACTGAAGGAACTTAGATATTTATACAGCAAGAACTAGCATTGAAGCACCCGCAATATTATGCTACTTTAGATTTTTCGTGCAACATCCTGATTTTTGACCTTTTACCAATTATATGAAATGGGCTTTTCATCGACACGCCTATAATCTCTTAGTTGGCCACTCACGAGATAACTAATCTATCAGGTGAAGCCATTAAGAAATCTAAACACAACAGACTTGAGAATTCAACCAGAAATTGACTGTTCGACCGTGCTATTCAACAAGGGTCAATACGGCACCGTTAAAATCGACTAGAGACTAGAGATAAGTTGATTTGACAGAGGCATGTAATTAATTGGTGGGTGATTCCACCTGATTGCAAAATTTAGTTTTGGGAATCGGGTATTCGAGCTTGTCACAATTCATTTATAGGACATCGTCTTGTCTTTTGGAGAAATTTTGGCGAGCCTGGGATTTTTATGGAAAATCAATTCGGACAATTCGGAAAAGAAAATAAATTCGGAGGGGCCAAATTGAGTGGATTTTTGGCCTCTAAAGTGAGCTATATGGTGAAGGGAAATTGTGGAGATTGTGTAGGCTTCCTCTTAATGAAAATTGGTCATCAAATTTGAGAAATTGGTGAAGAAATTGAAGTCCAACCGGTGAAATTCGTAGGCTTGTGGGGGGCTGCATCAATTGGACATCAACTTAGCTATTTGTGGGAAATTTAATGCAAGAAAGTATTAGGGGACCAAGCATTGATGAGTAGATATTTTTATTTGACTTCCCATCCCTCCTAGGCTTCTCACACACTAAGCCAGCTGCCCCCCTTCTTCTCCGTGCGAACCTCCTACTTCACCGAATCTATCTACTTCTATCTTCCTTTCATTTTTCTTCCTTTCCCGTTATTTCCCCGACCCCTTCTGTTCTGCTTTTCTTTCAATTTTTTCTTCACAAATCAACACCTCCCCTCTTATTTTGTTGCTCCCCCACACAGCCACCGTCTCTACCGTCCTCCTGACGTGCCCCATCTCCCTCACTATCACCAACAGCAGACGCCGCACGTCCCCACCGACAGCCTCACTTCCAGTGCCCACGTCCTCCAACTCTGCCCATCTTCTCCACCATCGTTTGTCTCCACCGATCCCCCTTTCACGCTGCCATTTGCCAGCTCACCTTCCCCCCCCTCCTTTGACTGTCAAATTTCAACGCCAGCAACACCCCTCTCCACATCCGCGATTGAAGCATCAAACGACTTCAGCTCCATTGTTCCTCTCACGAAGCCAGACCAGCCTCCCCCTCCACTGTTGCCTCGCCACTGAAGTCGGCCCAGCCGCGTCCCTGCCAAGGCTAGTCCAAACCGAGCCGGGACCAGCTCACTCAAACCGACCAGCGGCTCCCTCAAGCTGGGGCTGAGCCCAGCAGTTTCGCTGTGGGCATGCCGGGCCTTTTTCAGGCCCTCCTGAGCTCCCTTCGACATCGCCATAGGCCTGAGTTTCGACCGCCATTGCAGTAAACCAGTTTTCATGCTAAACCGGTGAGTTTACGCCATAAACTCTAATTAGGTGCTAATTATGCTTAAGGTGGATTAGTGAGTTAATGAGGGATTAGTGAGGGTTTGTTCTTGTAATTATATTAGTTACTATAAATTCATTACCTAGACTAGATGGTTAGGTTATTTAGTTAGGTTATTTAGTTAGGTTATTTAGATTAAAGTAGTTAGTATAATTTAATTAGTTTAGTTGGTTAAATTAAATAAGGTGGTTAGATTAGCTTAGGTAGATTAATTAGTGGCTTAATTTAATTATTTGGCATTTATTTAATTATTTTATAATTTTTTTATTATTTATTATTTTCCGAAAATTATACCGGGATGGTTGTTAGAATTTCGTCCGATTGTCGTGGTGCAATTAGTTTGTGCAATTTGATGCTGGGTGTTGATTTTTGAACTATTATTTAAAAAATATGAAATTTCGATATTTAATTAAAAAAATACCAGGTGTCGGTTTTTGACACGGAAAAGGTTTTTAGTACTATATAAAATTGTGGGATTTTAAAATGAAAGGATATCACACTTTATGGTCCAATCTGACCGTGTATCTGCACTCGTTTATTTTTACCGGGTGTTTTTAGTATGAAGAAAATAGATCAAGTTCATTATTTTAATTGAGACATTAAAGTGCAAAGCACAATGTCCTTGGCTAGGATTGGATATGCAAGTGATCACTATGAGAATCGGTCACCTGATGTGCGTCAGTGGACGATGTTCTTATGTAAAATGCCCTTGACAATGGATGCTGGTTGCAGTAGAGGCTGGATCGATGCTCCTATATGGAATGTTGTCTAGAGGTAGACGTTGCCGTGCCCGACGAAGCGGCACAATGCCTAGTTACATCGGAAGATCGCTAACTGTTGAGTCGGTCGTGCCCGTAGGGCTGTAACTAATTGGAATGCTTGAATGAGTGATTTGACCGCGCTTGATTATGGGACAAAATTGTGTGGTACGAAATGGGACATGTCATAACAATTTAGCCTTATAATCGAAACCCCTATAATTGATTGGTTTATTAAAGTGAAGCATTCCAGTTATTGGGTGTATTTACTGTATGCATATATTATATATGTATTAACGTGCAGGGAGAAGCTGAGGCGAGGTAAGTCCTCTATGATGTGTGTATAGGCTGCCTTTAGGTATATTATCTTCCTAACCAAGGTTTAGGGTGTAAACTCTCTGAGATTTTTATCTCACCCCGTCTTGGGTTATCAATGTCAAGGCCGTAGCGTGGAGGATCGAAAGCCCGAGGCTAAAGGGTCTAGAGTGTAGATGGCTTAGAGGTTTCTTTTTGAGTCAGACCTTCTAGGTATAAACTGGATGTGTGTATAAGTGGGTTTGTGCAATTTGTTATCCTTCTTTTTTATCCCATGTTTGATAGTTGGCTAGGGATTATTTATTTCGCTTCCGCATGTGCATGAATTGTTTGGGTTGGCGACACGTCCTGGGAACGTCGCAATTTAGTTAACCATAGAGGGATGTACGTGCGCTTGAGTTTTGGAGCATGACACTTCACGTGACTGGCTACTATCCAAAGTTCCTCATGGGTAAGGTGCGACATTCCAAATGAATAAGCCCAACTTTCCTAAAGAAGTAGGGATATTGTACCATGCTCATCCAAAAGTAGAAAGTGCTAGGGCACGACCTTTAAAGAGGGACCACGTATGTCTTTACATCTCCTCAATCATCTCATACTAATCTTCGGAATGCACTTGATTATATTGTTGGTCGACAAATGGTTTATACAATCAACCTTAGAGCAGATTGATGTCCAAAATACAACCTTTCGATTCCAACTAGGCCAGAAGGGCTTAATTCTAAAGTGACCTTGAAAAGGTACTTGGTTAAAGAAACAATGATGCTTTTTGTTCGTTTAAATGCTTGGACCATTCACCATATACATAGACTTCTGTTGAAAAGAGTGATGACAAGCAATTTGAGAGATGCTGGGAATTTTTTTATTATCTTTGCGGTATTAGTATATATCCAAAAACCTCATTTCTCACCATGCACATGTCCTCAATTGACCTTAATTTAGACAAAAGTGGAATGGTCAGAAGTGAAGTACATTTAAAGGAGCAAAGCAAGTCAAAAGCGAAGGTCCACGTGCAGAGACAAGGCCTCACCTTATCTGGGACTATGTCCCCATCGAGAGACCTTTTTTTTTTTTTTTAACTTCTTTTTCTTTCTGGGTAAGTAATAAACAAGATACTAGTTTTTTCCAAATCAGTGAGATTAGCTTATAAGCTTGAGGAGCAGAGATGAAGTGCAAATAGAGGCTCAAAACACACCCAAAAGGGAGGTCACAACGGCCTCAACTTCCACGGAGTCAGGCATGTATGCAACATAGACCCATTAAACGGCAGGTCGGGTCGGGTTTGGATCGGGTCATAAATGGTCCGACTCAAATTGACCCATTTATCTGTTTATGACTCATTTATTGCAATGCAAATTTTTTGACTCATACCCGACCCACTTAACTAAACTTAAGAAAGCTTATATATATTTTTTTTAAAAATGATATTGCTAAAATAGTTTTATACAACCCAAATTTAATGGACAATGTTTATATTTTTTAAATAATTATTTTAAAAATTGAATTTTAATTATTTTTTATTCTTTAAAAATTAAAATTTTAATTATTTTTATTTTTATTTTTAAGAATATAATTTTTAATTTTCTTTTTCTCTTTTCTTTTCTCTTTTTTTTTCTTTTTTGTTCTTCTTCTTTTGTGAGCCACCGACCATGATGATAGCCAACGACCGGCCACGGGAAAGCTCGCGCGGACGAGCTCAAATCTCACTAGGTCAACGAGGCTAGAGCCTTGCCGGACGTTGGCGAGGCCTTCGCTCGCCAAATTCAACGAGCTCAAGTTCACCCCACATCGGCGAGCTTGAGTTCACCTCACCCTGGTGAGCTTGAGTTCGCCCCGCGCCTATACTTCTTTTCCTTGAGCTGATCACTCATAGGATAACTACTTTATCTAGTGAAGCCGTTAAGGGATTTTGACGAAATAGACTTGAGAATTCAACCAGAAATCGACTACTCGACCGTGTTAATCTACAAAGATCAATACGGCATTGTCAAAATTGATCAAAGACCAAAGATAGGTCAATTCGACAAAGGCATGTGATTAGTGTATGGGTGATTCCACCTAATTGAAAAATTCTCGTCGAACGGTACTAGATCGATTTTTCTGTCATTTCTGTATCCTGTGCCCGTATTTGAAATCTTGAGATCTTCATGACAACTAAGAGTTGTCAATGCATTGAAGATGTACAATGTGGCTCGAAAATAATCGACCCCGGATCAATTGTGCTAAAAAATTCCTAAAAGCTACATAGTAGGTTAGGTTACGCTAAAATTACGCCAGGTTGAAATTAATCATGAATTTAAACCCAATTTTAGAAATTGAAAGTTTTGTCATGTCACAATTCATTTTAGGAACATCGACTCATTCTCCAAAGATTTTTCTGCAAACTGGGACTTTTGGCGAAAATTCAAAGTAGGGCCGTTTTGGACCGAGAAAATTAGAGGGCCATTTTTTGTCGTAATTTTGGCCATCAAGTTGGTTCAATTGGCGAGGAAAAATGTGAATTTAAGTGTGGACACCTTGGCTAGATTTTTAGGCTTCAAATTGTACTCAATTGGAGGGGAATTGAACTTAATTAGATGGAAATTGCACCCGTTTGCCTCCTGTTTCGGCTCCAGCTCGCGTCCCTACGAGCCCAATAGCTATTCTGACACCCTCAAGTCATCATCGCAGCTCCCTTGGTCACCGTCCAGCCATCGTTCGCCTCCACCATCGACTACTGTAGACTCCGGCACCACCTTCTTGCCGTTTCTGCACCAACCAGCCGCTTGGGCCACCTTTTCCAGCAGCAAGCATAAGCTAAAACCTCAACAAGGGTTGAGGTCTTCTAGGCTTGTTTTTAGGCATGTCCGGACCTCCATTGGTGTCGCCGCAGGCTTGGTTCTCACCCACCGTCGCTGTGAACTCATAAGATCGTTAAACCGATGAGTTTACTTGTTAAGCTTTACTTAGGGAGTTAACGATGCTTAGTGAATAATTAGTTTAGGCTAATTAGGGAGTAGGTGGTTAGTTAGTATAGATTAGTGATTTAATTATTTAATTATGTACGTTAGGTGGTTAGAATAGACTAATTATAGACTAGATAGATTATACTATTTATCTAGATAGGTTCAGAAATTTTCTAGGCCGTTTTAGGTTGTTAGATTAGCATTATTTCATTATTTTTGGTATTTATTTAATTATTTTATATTTTCCATAAATTATACCAGGATAGTGGGTGACCAGAATTTCTTGCTAATTGCAATGGTGTGCTCACTTCATGCAATTGAGTGTTAATTTGTGCAAATTGAGTGGTGATTAGAATTTTGGTTATTTATTCAAAATCATGAAATTTTGTTATTTAATTAGAAAATCCCAGGTGTTGAGTTTTGACACCGAAAATGGTTTTAAATACTATATCAAATAGTGGGATTTTAAAAAGAATGTATCAAATTTTCTAGTTCAAATTGGCCATGTACCCACACACGATTATTTTACTGTGTGTTTTTAATAAGAAGAAAATGGGCCAAGTACATTAGTTTAATTGGGACATCTGAGTGCAAAGCACGATGTCTTGGCCGGTATTAGGTGGGTGCATGAATGGTTATGAGAATCCATTCCTAAAATGAGTCGAGTGGACGTGCTCCTATATAGGATGCCCCTGTCAATGGATGTCGGTCACAGTAGAAGCTAGACCGATGCTCCTTTGTGGAATGCCGTCGACGTAGTAATGTTGCCATACTCGATGGGGTGAGACGATGCCTGGTTACATTAGAAGACCGCTAAACATCGAGTAGGCCATGCCCGTTGGGCTATGATTAAAGAAATTGGAACGCTTGTTGAGTGAAATTGACATGCCAGATTATAGGACAAAATTGTGTGGCACGGAATGGAACGTGTCATAACAATTTAGTTTTATAATCAGGACCCTTGTGTTTATTGAGATGAAAGTAGTGGCGTTCCAACTGTTTGAGCTTGATTACTGTATATGGTTGTGTATTTGAAGTGTGCTGACATGTAGGGAGGATCTAAGATGAAGTAAGTATCCATGGTTGTGTGATTGTGTGGCTAGGCATATTTCCTTCCTAGTCGGACTTTAGGGGGTGAACTTGTTGAGACATTGTCTCACCCTGTCATAAGCTCAATTCTTTTTAGGTCCTTAAATGGCGACCCCGCCAATTTGTTATGGTCATCCTCAGAGGGTTACGGAGCTGGTTATTGACTACCCTATTCCCGAAGGTCATAGGGTTTAGGTCTATGAGGTTGGAGTGATCATCGTCCGGGTTAATGAGGGCCTACCTCAAAGGGTACCTCATCAATTTAGGGCATGATTTCGCTGCGGGCTCAATGGATATAGAGTTAATCCCCTCCAGGGTTTTGAGGTCCCCGCTGTGGTTGTCAATGTTGCTTTTGGCAAGGGTACAGCTGACCATCCCGTTGGTGTTGTGGAGGACCCGGCGCCCCTGGAGCCTGTGGAGTCCGAAGGGTTGATGAACGTGTCTGACTGAGGGGTCGTAGTACAGTTTCCTTTATGAGAGTCGATCTTTTTGGTAGACAGACTAGTATTGTATATAATCTAGTTTGTGTATGAAAGCGTGTTGATTGTGAATTTGTTTTCCTGCTATTTTATCCCATGTTGTTTGCTATCAAGGGTTTTGTTAATTCACTTTCGTATGTGTAATAAAATGAATGGATCGGTAACGCGTCCTGAGACATCGTAATTTCATCGACCACTGAGGGATGTGCTTGCACTCGGAGCTCCGAGGTGTGACACCAGCGAGTTTGAGTCTTGCCAAATTGGTGAGGCCTCCGCCTCACCAGATCCGGCGAGCTCGAGCTCGCCCAACACTAGTGAGCTCGAGGCTCACCTGGTTGGTCACCGACCATTGTTGTGCCAACCACCGAAGTAGAAGGAAGAAAGGAAAAGCAATGAAAAAAGAAAAGAAAATTAAAATTAAAAAATAATCATAATTTTTATTTTTATTAAAAAATATTTTTGTAAAGTTATAGAGGGAAAGAGAGATTATGAGGTTTTGGTTAAAAGTGGGTTCTAAATGCAACCCACTTAAGACCCATTTCAGACTCACCTATCTTAAGTCTTTGATTATTAAATCCATTTAATTACTTTTTGTCAAAAAATAAGTGACCCATAGATGTCCCAATTATGATTTAAATGGGTCATATATGGGTCTAAGACCCATTTTGCCACCTCTAATGCAGCATCACTAGTGCACTGCTTTCGGATTCTATGTAACATGAATGGAAAGATTTATTGTGTCCCACCACATCCTCATTTCCTCTCTCTGTCCGCCAAAAAACTAGTATTTATTGTTTCTCTATTTTAATAAGATTTTGAGTTATCTTGTTTCCTTTATCTCTAAATATTTGATTGAAGATGGTCTAACTTTATCCTTATATGGACGGGATACCAATTCTAAAATAGTTAATGAAAGAGGAAACTATTCAATATTCAAATTTTATACATACTTTATTAAGCGAAAGATTTGGTCTTTAAACTAATCTTTGATCCTGGATTCGGGACAAATGTCAAGGAAAATTGCTGGCTAAGAGCTGGAGATGAACATCTGGTGCTACAGTGAAATGAACAAACAACTTAAAATTAAGGATAAATTGGAAAAATCATCCCTAAACTATTGTTTCTACTCAATTTTGTTTCTTATACTTTATTTTGTGATAGATTTGGTCCCTCATTTAATTTCAAGCCGTGATTTTAAGACAATAAATGGAAATATGTCAAGTAAGTACCGAACCTATGACCTAAGCCCAGAGTTGTAATAATCTAGTCCTATCCACAACCAAATCTGCAAAAGATGTACTCAAATTTTGGTCATTTACGGGACAGCCGCCACTAGGCTCTTAATTTTCACACTATTTATAACATATCGACATCTTACATGTGCATCTCCAACATTTAGTCTACGTCCTTATGTAAACAAAGAAAGCTACGAAATCTATGCTCAAATTAAGATCAATAAATAGTCTGAGGATCAAATCTATTACAAAATAAAGAACAAAATTAAACATAGGCAAAAGTAAAGGGATCGAATTTTTTTTTTTTTTTTTGGTCGAAAACTACCATATATTAAGCACATAACAAAGAGTTTACAGGCAGTTCGGATAATACAAGATCTTGCAAGAAAATAGGTAATTGTGAAACCCAATTCGGTGGAAGTAAAGAGGCCCGATGGGCCTTTGCAAGACAGTCCGCTAAAACATTTGCTCCTCTATGACAGTGAATGATCTGGAGATTAGGGCACCGAAGTTTCAGAGTGAAAATTTCGTCGAGGATGGGGCGAAGCTCCCATGGGCGTTTTTCAGGGTCAGAAATTGCTTCCACACAAACCAAGCTATCCGACTCCACGATGATCCGATCTGTCTCAAGACCTCGCTGGAGAAGAAATTTCAACGCAGAGTTGAAGGCGATCGCCTCGGCTTGCAGGGCTGAGGAGGCACGAATCGAGGAGGCAAATCCATCAATCAAATGGCCCGTCGAGTCCCGACACACTCCAGCTACCGAAGCTTCGTCAGTCGGTGAAAGGTAAGACGCATCAACGTTGAGTTTCATTACTCCAGGGTCTGGTGGACGCCATCGATGATTGACCGTATGTAGATGTGAAACAGGGCATGACTGCAAGGAAGAGCACGGCTTCGAGGAGATAAAAATATGTCTGGAATTGGTTTCCATGAGCACCATCAACACAACTCGTTCAGCATTCACCGCTTATGACGAAATAGAGCATCATTGCGGGCTTTCCAGATCTGCAGAGAACAATCGCAACTGCACCCAAGTCCGGTAAGTCCTTCTTTCTGCCAATAAACTGCAATAGCCAGTCTTCAATGCGATGAGCCGCTGATGTAGAAAAATTAATATTTAGAGCTGGATTTCTCCACACATCATGGGTCCAAGGACATAATAAGAAAAGGTGTTCTAGGGTTTCAGGTACATGGTGTGCACATAGATGACATGTTGGCTCTGTCAAAATATGGCGCTTGTAGAGGTTTTCTCTAGTTGCTAATGCATTGTTACAAATAGACCAGAGAAATGCCCTTATTTTAGGCATAGTTTGGATTTTCCAAATTGCATTCCATAGTCTGCGGGGTGGCTGAAAGGAGGATGAGGCCTGGTTAGAATTAGAATTATATTGCTGTGTTCGGAGTTGATTATAGCAGTTTTTGACTGTGAAAATACCATCCTGCCTTCCTCTCCAGATTAATTTATCCTGGGTGCAAATAGGTCTAATAGGAATAGATAGAATTTCCTCAACTATGCGGGTGTCAAAATGATGAGATAACAGAGAAGTATCCCATGAATTAGATTCAGATGAAATAAAACCAGCAACCCAGACAGGTTCATCCCTAGGAGCAGGACCTCCAATAACACCACTAGGTAACCAGGGATCCTCACGAACTTTAATCTGAGTACCATCTCCAACAGACCATAAAACTTTATCCGCAATAGATTCCCGACCCAATAAAAGGCTCCGCCAACCCCAAGAGGGTCTAGCTCCTTTAGTAGCATGCCAGAAATCTTTATCATGAAAATATAGACCTTTAAGAAGTCTGCTGTACAATGAATTTGGATTTTGGACTAAACGCCAAGCTTGTTTACCCAGGAGAGCTCTATTAAACACCATAAGATCGCGAAAACCTAATCCCCCGTCATCTTTTCTTCTCTTAAGACACTCCCAGCTCCTCCAATATATGCCTCTCCTACTATAGTCGATCGCCACCAAAATTTAGCTACTTTTTGATCAATTGCTCGGGAAATAGTCTAGGATTCTAAAAATTGACATGGCATAGTGGGGTATAGCTTGTACAACAGATTTAATTAGAATCTCTTTTCCCCTTTAGAAATAAGCTTTTCCTTCCAGCCTTCAAGTTTAGAATGCACTCTACCCATCAGCCAAGAAAATAACTCCTTTTTAGATTTACCCCAATCTGAAGGAATTCCTAGGTATCTGCCTGTGTGATGTAAAACAGGAACTCTAAGGGCTGCTGCCAGATTTTCTTTCAAGGCAGTAGGACAGTCTGGGCTACAAAATAACCCTGATTTATTTCGATTTACAGACTGACCCGTTGCTAGACAATATTCATTAAGAACAGCAGATAGATTCTGACATTCAATGAGTTTGGCATCAAGGAAAAATATGGCATCATCAGCGAAAAAAAGATGGGAAAGAGTAGGACACCATCGATTAAAAGTGATACCTTTAAGATTGCCATTATCCACTGCATGCTTGATAAGAGATGTTAAAGCATTAGTCATCAGGATGAACAGGTACGGTGATAACGGATCTCCCTGTCTGAGGCCTCTAGTAGGATGGAAGTAAGGTAGAAATTCTCCATTGAATTTGACGCTATAAGACACTGTAGAGATGCATTGAAAGATCCAACTGACCCATTGAGCATGAAAACCAATTTTTAGTAGATAATCACGAGAAAATCCCATTCCACCCGGTCATAAGCCTTCTGCATATCTAGTTTCAGCACTGCATGAAATTTCTTAACACGTTTTCTAATTCGAAGCTGATGTAAGACTTCATGAACCACAATGATATTATCCTGTATTTGGCGACCTCCAACAAATGCGGTTTGTTCTGGTGCGATCAATTGTGGCAGCCAGGGCTTAAGTCGGTTGGCCAGAACCTTAGAGATAATCTTATAGATAAAATTGCAGAGGCTAATAGGACGAAACTGATCTAAACGTTCTGGGTGAGGAGTCTTAGGAATGAGAGAAATTGCAGTGCGATTATACTCCGGTAATAAAAGGCCTGTATGAAAGAACTGCTTCACAGCTGATATGAGATCCTCTTGCAGAATATCCCAATGGGCGCGATAAAACTGACCATTCAAGCCGTCTGGACCGGGAGCTTTCGTTTCACCTAACTGGAATACTGCATCATGGACCTCCTCACAGGTAATTGTTGCCATTAAAGATTCATTTATCTCCGCTGTCACAATTTGATTACAAAGATGTAGAGTTGGACCATAATCTCTATGCCCTGAAGATGTAAATAACTGCTGAAAATAGTTAAGAGTCATATCTTTAAGAGCAGTAGGGTCACGAATCCAGTTCTGCTGATCATCCTGAAGCATCCTTATCTTGTTATGTTGACGTCTATTAATCGTAGTGGCATGAAAAAATTTAGTGTTCCTATCTCCCCATTTAAGCCAATTAACCCGAGATCGCATTGCCCAAAACTTTTCCTCTTGCTGCCATAACTCATATATTTTGACTTTCAGGTCTGTAATCTCATCAGAAGTTGGGTGAAAATGAGGCCGATTAGTAAGATATTGAAGCTGGTTCTTAAGATGAGAAATCTGGGTTTGAGCATTCCCAAATGTAGAGCGACTCCATTGAGATAAAGCAATAGAAACAGAAAGTAGCTTTTGAGGAAGCGTCACTTTGCCAAGCTGAGAAGAATTCCAAGATTCAGCAATTATGGAGCGACAGTCAGCATGTTGGAGCCAAAAAGCTTCAAAGTAGAAGGACTTTCGCCGTTTGCAGCTGGAAAGCGTTTCAGTGGACAAGAGCAGAGGACTGTGGTCAGAGCCGAGAGCAGGAAGGGCAAGAACTTCAGCAAAAGGGTAAGCCAATCTCCAATTTTTTGTACAAAGCATTCGGTCTAATCTTGCTTTTACCATAGCATCTCCCTATCTGTTGTTAGACCATGTGAAGGCACAACCTTTGCTGCCAAGGTCCATAAGATAACAGTCATTAATAACATCTCTAAAAGACCTCATTCTATAAGACTCTGCCTGACATTTGCCAACTTTCTCCCAAGGGTATAAAACTTCATTATAATCCCCTGTACATAACCAGGGAAGTGAGTTGAAATTACTGATGCGTCTCAAAACTGTCCACAGGTCTTGTCGAAGAGGATATCGAGGAGGAGCATGTAAGCAAGTCAGTCGCATAGTAATGCCAGAATCAAGGTCAGTGCAGATGGAGTCTAGCATATCAAAAGACTGGAAAGTAATGTTCATAGATACTTTATTATTCCAAAAAAGAGCTAAGCCTCCGGCCATACCTGTGGGCTCTTGAAAAAAACCTTCTGAAAAGTTAAGTTTACGTTGAATTGATAAGAGATGCTTAGTCTGATTTTTAGTTTCCATCAAAAAAACAATATCGGGCTTTTCCTGGGTCACTAAGACCTTAAGTGCTTGAACTGTCAGGGGGTTGCCAAACCCCTGACAGTTCCAGCTTATAAGCTTCATTGTACCCCTGGTGGCTTTTTAGGGCCAGCCACCAGGGCCCAACAGGAAGAAGAGTCTGCCTCAGAGATAGGTGTGTCTTGTAAAGTAGATTCATCAAACTGCTCCTGTAACTGAAGTCGAACCTCTTGATGCAGGGAGCGTTTAATCTTCTTAAGAGGACCTGATCTTGCATTCAGGTGTGTGGATTTGAGTTTCTTTTTCACGTGAGGAGATGTAGCAGCAGGGGAAGGAACCGAAAATGGTTGCTGCTCCAGGGAGTTACCTTCCTTTGTAACGTGAATTTTTGCTGGGACATCATGATCCCTAACTGATGTGTCCATAGGGAGTTTACCCTTATTCTTTGATGCTGAAGTATCAGGGGCAACAGGAATCGATGGTTGCAAGGAAGTGACAGGAACAGGATGAACCGGTTCCAACACAGGAATAATTGCAGAAGAACTTTGAGGGGTTTCAGGGATAACCTCTGTATCATAAAAGGTACACCAAAAAGGGCTATATTCCCGTGCCTCAGCTTTCAGCCAAGATCCATATAAAAAGCTGATTTCATCTAATTTGGTTTCATCACAGGGAAAGGTTTTACATGCCGTAGCATAGTGTCCCAGTATACCACAGGAGTAGCAATAATATGATAGGCGTTCGTATCTAAAATCCAACCAGAAGTTTCTCCCTTCAAGCTTAAGGATAATCCCTGTTTTCAGCGGTTGTTGGAGGTCCACTTCTACTCTTGCTCTCATTGATTTAAGCAGAATGCCATCTTTATTAGTAATACTGACCTCTGTAACTTTTCCTATATGACCTGCTGCCCTACGAATGATATTTTCTGTACAGCGTTCCAAAGGCAAACCAACAATTTGGACCCAGAAACCACAAGTACTAAAATCATAACAAGATAGTGGCGTATTGGCGATCCAGGGTTTCAAGATAAGGAGATGATTACCAAACAACCAAGGTCCGTTATCAATAACTCGATGCATGACATCAGATGATTTAAACTTGATAATAAAAAGTCCAGAATCAGCTTGTGAGAAGTCCACAAGTTCAGTACGCCAAGCTTTTTTCATGGTTGTCTGAAAAGCCGGAAAATTTACTGTTGGATTATTGAGAAGCTTACCAACCAGGGTGAGTTGACATTCTTCAATTGTTGCACGAGGTACCCCCTCGTCACAGATCTCAATTGACTGAGCGGACCAAAGGCGTCCCATTCGACTACATAAAGCTGCCAGGCGAGCATCATCTTCAGCATTCGGGTGGTCCATTCGGAAGGTAGCAGTGATAGAAAGGCTCAAGAGAAGACCCAGATAGAGAAAAGACCAGCCATTCGAAGACAAAAAGAGGAGAACAGTCAGACAATCAGCCCATTTAGAAATCAAGCGAATTTAGTCAAATTGAGCAGCCGATGATGACATGCAGAGGAAGATGGATGAAGGATTATGTCGATAAGACTGAGAATTGGTAAGATGAAGAAAGTGAGATGGAGAATTTAAGGTGAAACGCAAGATTTGCGTATTCGAAGCTACACAGGAAGGGAAAATGCAGAAGATGGTGAAGAAGAAAAAGCTACCAAGTCGGTAGAAGTACTCTACAGAGCGTAGAGAGAAAAACTACCATTGCGGTAGAGAGCAACTTTATCAACGATGACATGATAAGGGATCGGGATCGAATTTGTAACTCTTGATTTTTATTTAGTTTTATTTGTTTAGACCTCATCAGTACCTCGTGTTCATCTCTAGCATATAGTCAACATATTCCTTCGATGTTTGGATGGATACAACGATTCACTTAAATTCTTGATCGATTATTAGTTTAGAAACCAAAATCCGTCTCAAAATAAAGTGCAAAGGCCAAATTTGGACATGGACAACAATACACGACCACTTGTATAACGTCCCTTTATACGAAGGGCCAACTTGTGTCCAAAGGCCCAAAATTCATACTCTGCGTGTAATTGCTAGAGCATTTAACGACTTAAACTTTAAAGTAAGTGTGCAATGATCATCCTCATGATAATCTACTCAAATTTCTTCAGATCTATTGATTTGCCAGCCCCTGTTATAACCAATGAATTAATCTATTGGTTGGAGGTTTATCTATTCAAATTTCTTCAGATCTATTGATTTGCCAGCCCCTGTTATAATCAATGGTCACGCCTTAGTGTCAATTATAATCTATCCATTCCATCATCTAATAGTTCATGCTTTTTAATATAGTGAACAATGTCTTCCATTTCAATAGTACTAGAGTATTGCTCTTAGGGTCTTGTTTACTAACGAAATTGAAAATGAGAAATGTATCACCGCAAAAAAAAAAAAAAAAAAAAAAAAAAAAACTCACATCGCAAATTATTATTATTACAGGATTGACTAGTAAGATAGGATTTGAGAATGTGAAAATATTATAGGTTTTAGGGCCTTGCCACTACATCCCCACAAAGGGACCTCCGATTCACATTTCTTGTTTACCCTCATCCATTCGTATAAACTAGAAAAAATTACCCAATCAATCCTAAACCTATTTTATAGATATTAATTGAATGAAAACTTTTCAACTTTGCCAATTCATTCTTAAATATTTGTATGAAATTTCATTATAGTCCTTCTTATCAATTTACACTAAAAATTGCTAACATGGCAGTTCATCATCAATCATCTTATGTGGCACACTGTCACGTCAGTGCTTTTCTATAAAAATTAGCCGAAATGACTCCATTGTATTTTTTGCACAAAGATTTAGGATGCAATTGACATAATTGAAAAGTTTAGATTGAATTGTCATCTACACAATACATTTAGAATTAATTGGACAATTTTCCCCGGTAAAATGTGTAATAGCCCAATACTCAACTGATCTCGTGTCACAATTTTTCTCTGATGCATGGACCAATCACAATACACTCGATTGCAAATCCACAAATATCATAGAGTAAATCAAGGGGAAGACCGTAAGGGAAAAATCTAGAGCAACATAATATTTCGGTTGCATCCATGGTAGTACTTACTCTATACATAAATACATACATATATGTATATATATGTATAGGTCCCCTTATTGTAGCATTGGACATGTCCATTGCCCAATGCAAACGAATTGTATTGGGATTGATATATGCCATCCAACTTTGGTCATCATACTGGTTGGGAAGTCATAAATTAAGTTGCAGAGAGTAAACTTGTAGCGAAGATAATTTGCGGGCTTCGCAAAGCCATAAGGGGCATTCACATCGGATGGCTGGCAAGTTAATCTCGGTGTCATTTTGTTCTCTTTTTTTTTTTTTTTTTATGTTAGGCTCAAGGGACCCTACTATTGCGGTTTGTTCTTCGAAAATTTAATGTGACTTAAAAAAAAAAAAAACTTAACCAATTTGTTTTTCATTTTTTTATTATTTAGGGCTGTGGCGTGAAGTTTTGCTATCTAAATACTCATAGAACACCCTTCAAGCCCATGGACAGGTTGAGGCAAGACCTTTTACCTATGCAAGATCCAAATTTTGTATACGGTTGGAGGAATTCGAACGGTTATAAAATCTTAATTTGACCTGAGTCCACATGGACCAAGTTAATCACCACATTGATCATTATAGGACACGGATTCCTCATTGATCTCACAAAATGTGATGATTTTGATTGCATCCAGTTTATAAACCCGAATATGGATAAGAGTTTCCCATCAATGGCACCCGGGTGGTGGGCAGTGGAATGGCGGTGCCTTAGTTGTTTCTTTAGGATAAAAAATTGTCATGGATGCTCTCGGTTGAAAGAAATTGAAAAGTAGTTTTGAAGTATGCTCCATCGTTTCATATGATTGTCATATAAGGGTTTTGCTAAGCACATAAATAATAAATGATAAAAGATAAATGATATAGGACTTAACCAAATATAGGACTATAGTACCGAAAGGGCGTTGTGGGATGCTAATCTGGCCCACGCATAATGGTATTCCAGAACTAAGATATTTAGTCCTTCTTGACCAGTTTCCTTCACACATGCACTTAGGTAGCCAAATTTCCCATAAATGGACATAGGCTTTTCGAACCGATTGGTCGCAACTCTAGTCTGATACTTGAGTTTAGGATCATTTTGCATCTGGTAGATTTTCCAAACTTAGTATTTGAGAATATCTTAGGAACCAAGGCGCTCTTGGTTGGCTACTCTCGATTTGCAAAATATATCTTTGATTTCCCTAGGCACACGCAGGACATAAGTTGAATATATCAAGGATAAGCGAGGGTTCACGAGGTATTTAAGTAATACATATTGACATTACACATAGTAAAAGCACTTACTGGTGTCAGGAATTTCGTTGACGCAACATGCATTAATTCCTTCGGATGCGCTCGAATTTCGCTTGTCGGCATACCAATTGGGTTCAATGGTCAACTCCACTCAAATCAGATTGCGGCAAATATTCTTTTTTCTCAATCCCCCCCCCCCCCAACCTCATTATATTCCACTCAAAAAGTCCCCAACCTATCTCTTTGATTGCTCCACAATCACCTTTCCATGTCCTTCTAATTCCCTTTCTATGAACGTCTGCCTAAGTCCATCGTTAACCGTTAATTAATTTCATATTAGTAGTAATCTCTCCGTCTCCAGCGTGTTCTATTTTGCAGGAGCTAGTCGGCATGACAAATGAAGATCGAACACAAACCAGGTTACGTCTTGAATTTTAAATAATGACACTGTGTTTAAGGAAGCGTGCATAAATCGTTACATCGACAAGATTTAGCCTTTCTTTTGCTGATATGGCATGCCCCATCGAATCATGTTCTTGAATTGTGACGGACTAAAACCATATACTGAGTCTAAGCAGTGAGCTTCTTTCGTTTCTTTTCTTTTTTAATATTATTTTGTATAATTGTTTTAGCTATTGCCTACAAGAGCTTCAGTCTTAGAGCACCCATATAACTATCATGTTGAATAATCCAAATGGCTGAGGTATGAAGATGGTTCTAAATTAAATAAGGCAAATCTGATTTTTTTTTTTTTTTTTTTGGGGTAAGAAAAGGACGCAACGCGTGACTGTTGTATGGTTACTCTCCGAATAAAACTTGACCTAGTCTGATCTCCTATAAAAAAATTAAAATTTAAAAAAAAAAAAGAAAAAAAAGAAGTGAACCTTTCGGTGGCCTATTTGAATATAATTTGATCCGACTAGAGCCAGCCGTAAGTCAAAACCAAAAAAAGAAAAAAAAAAGGAAAAAAAGAAAAAGAAAAAGAGATAATATCTTTAGGATGCTGGTTTCATATTTCAAACAAAACCAAATGGAAAATTATATTCCAGCCTTCACTTTCGTCCTCCTCCTTTCTCTCCCTTTTGAGAAAAGCAAAGGGAAAGAGAAGAAATTCTGTTCGCATCCCATATTATTTATAATTCATAAGCATTTTTTATTGAAGCAATTGAAATTAACCAATTGTAATGGATTTTCCATGCAACGTTTGGGACCATCGTATTGAATATCATAGTCGCACAACTTTGATAACACTCTCATGAGAGAAACTCTTAAGAAATGAGATGAATACACTACTTTACTCGCTGAAATTTCTTTTCACTCTCTACTATGTGAAATAATTACAAGACTCGCCTATATATAGGCTTAAAACATGACTCTTGACATACCTTAAATATATGAAAAGACATATCTAGATACATAGCAAAAAAGACACTTTAACATGTAAGCTGAAAAGACTTCCATCAAAAACTGAACGGCCTTTCAACCAAAACACAAAGAGTCACAAGAGATCGGCGGTGATATCTTCAATACTCCCCATCACCAACTACTCTTTCTAAGGATAGTCCTTGCGACCATACCAAGATGTGATCAGAACTCTTTAAACTTTGCAATTCCAAGACCTTTGGTGAAAATATCAACAACTTCATCACCCGTCTTGATGTACTTCATCTTGTAGAAAGTGATAGTGGACTTCCACATGCTTAGTCCTAGCATGGAAAACTAGATTTTCTACCAAGCTTATAGTGGATAGATTATCACAATACAATATTATCGAATAATCTATCGACTAATGAAGATCATCCAATAACTGCACTAGCCACGTGCTCTCTAGAGCTGCCATTGCTGTTGCTTTGTATTCAACTTCTGTATTAGACAAAGACACAGTCAATTGTCTTTTGCTGCACCAGGATACTATTACTAATCCAAGATTAAACGAGTATCTAGTAATTGATCTCCATGTGTGTTGATCTCCAACATGGTCGGCATCACAATGACCAACCAACTCACTTGATGATTCTTTTTTATACAAAAGCCCAAAATCAAAAGTTTTCTTTACATATCTCAAGATACGCTTTGCTACATCCAGTGGGACTTCCTTGGCTTCTCCATGAATCGACTCACTACTCCCACTGTAAAAGCAATGTCAGGCCGAGTTATGGTAAGGTAAATTAGACTACCTACTAGTTGCCTATACATAGTCAAATCTTCTAACTCTCGACCTTCCTCAGCACATAGCTTTGAGTTCCAATCCAACGGAGTAGATATAGGTTTGCAACCAAGCATTTCGAATTTTACCAACAGATCTCCTGCATACTTTTGTTGACATAGGAATAATCCTTCCTTTGTCATATCAATCTCGAGCCCCATAAAGTGCTTTGGTTCTTCAAGTTGCTTCATCTGGAACCGCACAGAGAGGTTAGCTCTAATTCGACATATCCCATCTTCATCATCTCCAGTAAGATGAGATCATCCACATAAACTAGCATAGCTACAACATTTCCATCTTTTACCTTCACCGACAGACTTGAGTCCGCTGGAGCTACATTATAATCATTCTTCAACAAGAATTTCGTAATCTTTCCATATCACGCTCTCGGGGCTTGCTTCAAGCCATACAATGCTTTCTTTAGCTTGCAGACATATCATGGATGAATTTTGCTCTTGAAACCATCTTGTTGCTCCATGTATATCTCTCGCTCGAGTTCTCCATGTAGGAAAGCATTCTTCACATCCATTTACCGCACATTCCACAACTTGCTTGCTGCAAGTGCTAATAGAACTTGAACTATTGTAACATTTGCCATTAGGCTAAAGGTCTCTTCATAATCAACCCCATATTTTTGCGAAAATCCTCAAGCCACTAGATGTGCTTTATACCTCTCAATCGATCCATCTGGTCGAGTTTTAAGTTTATAAATCCATTTGCAGGAAATAAGACGTACCTCTTCGGGTTTCGGTACCAAGTCCCACGTCTCATTCTTCTTTAGTGTGAGGATTTCTTCTTCCATGACCTTCCTCCATTCTATACCCTTTGAGGCTTCTTCATATGTCGAAGGCTTGACCATGCCAACATCTTTAGTCAATGCCGCATTGGCATACTTGGGGTTTGGCTTCCTTTGCCTCATCGATCTCCGAAGTTAAGGCTCCTCCTCTTCAAGTTCTTCGACTTGACTTGGTCGAAGTTCTTCCATCGACCTTGGATGCTCACTAGATGAACTTGTCAATCCTAGTGATTGTGTTTTGATATCTTTTTTGACATCTTTTTTAACAAGCTGATTCTCATCGAATTCTTTCAACCTTTCTTTGACCTCTTCATTGAAATGCTGTGAATTTGGCAATTCAACAGCTTGAGGTGACCACCAAGACGACATTTTGTCGAACGCCACATTCCTTGAAGTATAGCACCTCCCTATTATCGGATCGCAGCACTTTTACCCCTTTCATTGATCATCATATCCCATGAATATACAGTGGCCCGCCTTCTTGTTGAATTTGCTATGAAGATGATCATGCACAAATGCATAACATACGCATCCAAAAACTCTAAAGTGACTTACCACAGGTTTGTGATTCCATAGCTTCTCGTATGGTGACATAAAACCAAGCCTTACTTGTGGCGGCTTGTTAGTCACGTGAGCCATCGTCTTCATACATTCGGCCCAAAACCTTGGTGGAACATTCTTCACGTGCAACATGCTCTTGCATGTCTCAGCTAGATGTCGATTCTTTCTTTCAGCAACACCATTCTATTACAGCGTATACGGACAAGTATACTGTCGACGTATCTTGTACTTTTGCAAATACTTTGTAAACTAATGGGAAGTGTACTCTCCCCATTATTGGTGCATAGGCAATGAATTTTTCGGCCTACTTCACTTTCAACATTCTCTTTAAACACCTTAAATTTGATAAACGCCTCGGATTTTTCCTTCATGAAATCAACCTAGACATACCTGGAGAAGTCGTCGATGAAAGTGGTCATATACTTGAATCTGCTAATAGATAGCTGCTTCACTGGACCAAACACATCCGAGTGAATGAGCTCGAGAGGCATCCGAGCTTTGAACCACAATCCCTCATATGGAAGTTGATGTGCCTTCCCGTACTAGCACCTAGCACAAACAACATTTTCTTGCACTTCCAACTAGGAAAGACCCCTCTGCATGTTCTTTTGCATCATCACCTTCAACTTGTGATAACTTACATGCCTAAGCCACACATGCCATAAATTAGGTGTATCATTCCTTTGGGTTTTGTTTACATATGCCATTTGAGCAAACATCACGTAAACAGACTCCAGCCGACTTTCCTCCATGATTGGTTGATGTGAGCTCAAACATAGACAATAAAAGTGCGCATGATAAAATTTTTACCTTTCTATTTCTCTATTTCTCTGTTCCCCATAACAAGTTTGGAACTGAAATCCGTTTAATAACACAATTTGATTTTTCTATTTCTGGAACAGATTTCTATTCCAGAAATAGATTTAAATAAGAAATCATAAGCTAAAATTTTTAACTTCTCGGTTTCGAAGTAGAAATTGAGAAATCTATTTCTGGTGAGAAATTGATTTCTGTTTCAGAAATTTTGTCATCCGCACCCTAAATTCTTCTTCATCCTTAGCATGTGATACACATTTTTTAATTCAACTTGCTATGAATTGAACTGAGTAGTTATCATTGCCTCGCCAATATGAGTAATCCGCAACCTCAAACCGTCTACAGTACGCATATTCAACAGCTTGCCCTGATCTCCAATCATATGACTCAAACACCCCGAATCAACAATGTAGTCGAAATCATAATTAATCAACTTTTCATTTATAGAGATTAATGCCATCGCATCATTTAACTCAACTATGTAAGAGGCAGCAAACTCGTATGACATCACTATTGCAATAGACGTTTGGAAATCCCATTCCTTATCTTCATTGAAATCATTCCTCTTAGATGATGCTGTGGCATTTCCTTCAACTTTCTTCGCTTGACCATCTCGGGCAAAGTGGCCCTCGTTGCCACAGACATAACATCGTCCACTACATCTTTTGCCATCGCGCCACCAAGCTCCCCCTAGTCGAAGGCTCGACTCCCCTGGACACTTTTGCCACCCTACACGAGCTAGTTGCTTTTGCCATTTGACATAGCTTTTCCTGGACTTGCCATCTTTATTATCAGCATCGGTTCACCTCTAGCCCTTGAACCCTCTTTTATCACTGAAGAGGGCACTTTCTTCTTCCTTAATCGAAACCTTAGACATTTGACTATCTAAAGTCTCTTGGTTAGTCAGAATTTTCTCCAGATCGGTCAACGTCGGTTGAGTTGCCCATCCACGAGTAGCCATGATAATATCGTTATACTTCGACTTTAACCCATGAATAATAATACTTCTCATTCTTGTTTCTAAGATGGCATTAGCGGGATCAAACTTTGAAATTTCTTCATAAATAGACTTAACTTTGGAGAAATATTGACTCACCGTCATATTTTGTTGTGACATCGATAGTACCTCATTTTGTAGCCTTTATAGCTTGGCATCATTTGACCTTGCGAATAACACTGGCAAATCATCCAACATCTCCTTAGGAGTCTGCACGCTCTTAATGTGCGGCAATAAATCATCTTCAACAGTTACAACAAGAGTGTAAAGAGCCTTATTCACTTTGATCTTCCATCTCCTCTATTCGTCATTATCTTTGGGTGTCGTGGTGTTGCTACTGCCAACAATATCCCACAAAATCCTAACCCGGCAAATAAAACTACATCCGGACACTCCAATTATTGTAGTCGGAGTTGTTGAGCTTCTCAATGCCATTCATCAAATTTGAAACATCCACAATTTGACTTGAAACAATGCCTAGCACTACTTCAAAAGACCTTGATCCCCGACCAATCGATCATAGTTGTCACGCCCCAATCCTCGAGCACGTGCACATCCTTCTACTTAGTCGATTTTAAAATGCGATATCCGCAAACTATGTATCACCGACCCTTTAATTTTTAATAGCACATGCGGAAGCAGTTATAAATTTCCATACAATAAAACAATGGGATAGAAAAGCAGGCCACATTTCTCCCATTGAAATTCACGACCACACTTTTATTCTCAACACCACTCATAGTATCTTACAATACTATCAACATAGGTCTGATCTAACACCTATCCATAAGTACACAACGTTCACAAAATGATATGGGATCTCAGTCCTCATCCGAGTCATACTCAGGATCATCCTGATCCTCCTTCGATTTCTCTTCACTGAGCTTGTTTTCTACCAGCTCTTCGTCTTCTTCTTCAAGCTCATCCTCGGCTTCAGATGCCAGCTCATCTTCAGGTACCTCCTTTACTACACCCCATTCCTCATCCTCCTCCAGTCCTTCCACCTCCTGTTCTTCAATCTCACCACCCTCGTCATTCCAGTTGTCATCGTCAATCGAGTACACAGAAGTGTGAGCTTCAACCTCAAATGTCGAGTCCTGAACATTCACAACTGACCCATCCGCATGGTCTATTGTACCCTCCCCAAATGCTTCTTCTAGAATGTACACTAGCACATCGTTCTCTAGAATGGGTCCCTCTCTTCGCCCGTCAAAGTACTCACGGTACCATGACCTATAATGATGGGGCCTCAAGGTGTTTTCTCCTACGTCAACTCAAATGATTGATTTAACTAGGACATACTCTAGTCCTTCTGGGTGAGGGTGAATGTGGTAGTGGATTTCTAGCTCGATCATCTCTTGGGGAATACCAAAATGCATGGCGAGGCGATGAGGTGGAGATGATGCCATCTATGAGCCTGAAATGGTTATATAATAACCATGAGACAACGTCGTAGCGAATTCTACCCCCTAAGACCCGATCAGTAAACCAATACACTAGGGGCTGCCTAAACAC
Organism: Eucalyptus leucophloia subsp. euroa; assembly: GCA_017140325.1. NCBI lineage: Eukaryota > Viridiplantae > Streptophyta > Magnoliopsida > Myrtales > Myrtaceae > Eucalyptus > Eucalyptus leucophloia. Next base: position 31,135,453 of record CM029470.1, read on the forward strand.
GCACAGGTCAGAGGACTTACCTTGGCCTCAGATCCCACCTGCAAGTCACTACAATTCATAATAGGCACCCACTCACTCAAAACAAATCGAACTAGTCGATTACATGTCACCCAAATCATTCCCCATGATGGAATGTCTAGAAGTCAAGCCACGTGCATTCTCCAGGACAACATATCAAGTCTCCGAGTCACGTGCAATTTCCAGGATGACATACTCAAACCTTGGGCTCACATGCATTCTCTAAGGTGACCTCTTCGCCAAAGTGATACATCAAGTCACGGAGCCACGTGCCCTTTTAGATGCCATACCGAAACATTGGGCCTACGTGCATTCTCTAAGGCACTAGTTCGCCAATGTGATGCATCATATCACCGAGCCACGTGCCCTTTTAGATGCCATACTTAATCACCAGTCCACTATTGATACTAACAACGGATATCTGATTATTCTTCAACCAAATAATCAAAAATCAACTCAATAGGAATATATCCTAAAATTTCATAATTAAATCAATTCCATAAACATTGAAACTCAATTAAATAAACGGACTACACCACGGCAATCGGCATGAAATTCTGGTCACCGGCCATCCTAGTTGAATTTCCGGAAAAATAATTTAAAAATAATTAACTTCGAAAAATAATTATTAAATAGAAATAAATCCAATTTAGGCCCTCAATGCCTAATTGGAGGCCAAGGCAGACCCAGAAAATTTACGAGGTTCGCTCAATAATTACTCAAGCCTATTTACTTGCTAATGGCCAAGTCTAATCACCTAACATGTACCATCAAGTCACTAATTTAATTGTTCTAAACTAATCTAACCACCTAAGTGCACTTAATTAAATCTAATCAACCCCTAAGCATAATTAGCACACTAAGAAAGCATTAGTGAGCAAAACTCACTTGTTAAAAGTGAAGGCTGAGACACTGCGATGGCGGCCGAACTTGGTCTCATGACAAACTTGGACTGGGCCAAGAAACCTTACAAGCCCACAACAAAAGCTGGGCTTGGGTTGAACTTGCTTGGGCCTTGCGATCCGGGCTTCAAGTTGTGGGCTTACTTTGGACTGAGTTGCTTCTAATCAACTTGGGCTAGGCTTGAGGAGAGTTGGGCTTGAAGATTGCTGGATTGGGTTGCTTCGCATGAGCTGGGCCACGACCCCACCGCATCTAGGTCACGGCACAATTTAGGCAGAGATGGAAATCGGTTTGGGAAGAAACCGATGACCAAAGGAAAGCACCCCATTCGTCCCAACCAAATGAATAGAATCAGAAAGTCACACCGAACCATAATGTTGTGTGTCACTTCTGCAGAAGGTGACATGGACCGACCCCATGTCATTTTAGGACAAGAGTTTGTTTTAAATGTGGCCAGTAAGACCACCAGTTCAAGGATTGTCCACATAGGCAATTGGGTCCACAGCAACTGCTACCGCCGCCATTGATGGGACGCGACAGAGGAAAACACCTCAGACAGGATGCCACTGGGATGGCAAAAGGGACAGGAATGGAACCGGGCATGCACCATTCAGAGGAAGAATGTTTTTGAGGTGTTTTTATCAGAGTAGCGCAGTAGAATTTTGAGTGAAGGTCGTAGAATTTCCATTGTTGTAATAAAGTAGTAGAAAGAAGAATCTCTTATTATAATGTACTAGACCGGGTTGCTTATGTATAACTTTAATGTTATATGAAAAGGTTTGGCTCGAGGTGCTTTTGTGGAAATGAATTGTGGTAGTAATATAAATTAGTTTGAATGATTAGCATGTGGAAATTTTTAATTACTAAGAGTCGAGAAGGATCCTTGACCCCTTTATTCCGTCACTTAAGGCAACTAGTTTTTGGATGTATGTTGCCAAATTTATTTGGCAACTGTGGTGGATGTAACAGTTGAGGAAACAAATGTGGAGAGCATAGTCGTGGTAAAGAAGTTTTCTGAAATGTTTCCAAAAGAATTGCCAGGCCTATCACCAGAGAGATAGAATTCATGATTGAGTTAGCACCCGAGATAGAGCCAATCTTTAAAGCTCCTTACTGGATGTCGTTATCTGAGTTGAAAGAACTGAAGGTGCAAATGCAAGAGCTGTAGGATAAGAGATTCTTATGTCCCAGTGCCTCACCTTGGGGAGCACCAGTTCTATTCGTGAAAAAGAAAGATGGCTTGTTACGCTTATGCATCGACTATCGTCAATTCAATCAGGTGATGGTCAAGAACAAGTATCCACTATCGAGGATCGACGACTTGTTTGATCAGTTACAAGGAGCGTCGATATTTAAAAAAAAAAAAATCAACTTAAAGACAGGTATCATCAATTAAGGATTAGAAAGGAGGATCTACCGAAGTCAGCGTTTCATACTCAATACTACCCTTAAGAGTTCACAGTAATGCCATTTGATTTGATGAATGCTCTAGCTATTTTTTATGGATTTGACGAATCGAGTGTTTGAGGAGTATCTAGATCAGCTTGTGATCGTGTTCATCAAGGATATTCTGGTATATTCGAAGAGTTCTAAGGAGCACGAGAGTCATTTGAGAGCGGTACTTCAAAACTGGAGGATTCAACAGTTGTACACTAAGTTTAGCAAGTGCGAGTTTTGGTTGACTCATTGTTGACACCTAATTTAAACTCATCTTTGATTATAGAGGGAATTTTTTTAATTTTTTGAATTCAAAAACTTTACAACCGTTTGATTTTTGGAGCCATTTTTTGTTGAGAGATGAGTGAATATCGGAAAATCTTCACCTGCAAAAAACAAAATTCGAGTGTTTCCTCTATAAATAGAGGATACAAAGCTTCGGTGAAAGGGGGAGAAAAAATCGAAAAAAGTCAGAGCAAAAAATGAGAAAAGGGGGTTTTCCTCTAAGTAGAAAGGACGAAAGAGAAAGGCAAAAGTGAAAAGTGAGAGAGAAGGAGTTGACGTGAGCAGGGAAAAAAGAGAAAAAGTATAGTGGCAGAGAGAGAGGGTAGAGTTCGGCAGAGACGTGAGGAGAGAGGGAGAGAAGAAATAAAATAAAAAAAAAGGGCAAAAAGATGGACCACTGTTCATCTTCCTCGTGAGCTTCCATGCGGTGTCCCTACTGCCCATTTTTCTCCGCGCCAAGACCGTCACCGCCACTCCGCACCCCCGCATCGCCACCGGTTCGAGATCTCCACCAGCACGCCTTGCGCCAGTCACCGCTGCCCGTGAAGCTTCGCATGCGCTCCCCGCTGTCGACGCCAACTATCTCAACTCGCCGCCGGTGAAACCCCCTCACGACGCCTTCCCCACGCCGACGTAGCCACCGGTATCCGCTCGCGAGTCTCGACGACCACCGTTTGTCCCCGAAGCCCTATATCAACGAATCACAGCAAACCACCTCCCCGCCGGACACCGCACCGCGCCACCCTCTGCTCAGTCCCCGCACCTGCTTGGAGCTCAATCTACCACACCAAAATGCCGACTCGCCCCCAACTTGTCTGCAACCCGCGATCCAGCAGATCCCGAGCCGGTTCACCGCACCTCTACTGCTACTACGCCCTTGATCGCCCGAGTACCAGCAACCCCCGTCGCTCAAGTCAAGCCGCTCCATCCACAAGGCGAAGCCCGCCGTGCTCGACGCCCGCCTCCACATAGCTCTCGCTCCGCTCTCTGCCCGAGCCCGAGCCCAAATGAAGCTGCCTGCTGTTGCTCCTCGCGACACCACCCGCCGCCGATCAACCCGTTGTTGGTTTTTGCCGAAGCTCGAACGTCGACGACCCCAACCCTTGGTGATCCACCGAAGCCGCTCAGCCGTGGGTGAAGAAAGCGGGGAAAAGAAAAACAAAAAAAAAAAAGAAAAGGAAATTAGGTAGTATATTTTTATTTTTTACTTATTTCATGTTAGCTTATTTTTTAAGTTTAATTATTTGAATTGTAGTATTGTATGTTAATATTTGTAGACCTTGTAGACATTAGGAGTTTTATCCCAAATTAGGGTAATTATTAATTTGACCCGTAAGACGTCGGGTCATTTTTTTAATTACTTTAATTGTTAGGAATTTTGATAGTATTTCAATTGTTAAATCATATTAGAGTTAAAATAATTGTTAATTTAATCTGTGAGACAACGGATTATTTTTTTGGTTATTTTAATTCTTATCTTTATTCTTTTAAAATAATTACTTGCTTGGAAAGATGAAAAAAAATAATAAATAATAAATAAATAAGTGCATAAAAATATAAATATTGCATTAGAGCATTTAGGTTTAGCAAATTAGTATTGTATTTTTAGGGTTAGTAAAATTAGAATTGCATTTATAGGATTATAATTTTTAGATTATACTTTTAGATGGGTGATTTTTGCTAGGACTAATTTTAAATAATGTTGGCATGTCTTTATTTTTTATATAGCTTTTAAGATAAAATATAGTTTAAGTTAAATTGATTCCTAAAATAAATTAGAATGTCATTCACTTTAGTTTAGTCTAATTAGTTAATAGGTTAATTCATAATTAATCTCATTTCATATCATCATTATTTAGCATAGGTTGCATATATGCATTAAAAAATGAATCATCATTAAAATAAAATCATAAAAGAGCATGCATGTAGAAATACCATGTCATTCATCACATATCACGTAGCATATGCATATTTAGGATTACATAAATTAGATTGCATACATATAGTGATAAGTTTAAGTCATACCATATGAATTGCATCTCGCGTGTCATTAAAATAAATTCATGCATATTAAGTTAGATTAAGATTGCATATAATTAACATTTTTTAAAAAAAAGAAAAAAGAAAAATTAGGTGTCTTGTCATTTAGAAATCATGTTTAGGGCATGCATTTTTCTTAGCATTTTTTTATTTAATGTTATTGATTGTGCACATGCATGACCACCATTTGCATGTTAGTAGCTTAGGTTAAAATTAATCAACATTGCTTGCAAAATATTTTTAAAATTAAAATAAAAGGTACCAACAGGGCGTTAGACTAATTTAGCGTAACCATGTCCCCGGACCTACTGAATCTCTGGTTCGCAATAGTAAAGTATTCTCCCATACTTTACTGGGGTTTCTAACCAACCCTAATTGGTTAGTGGCGGCTCCAAATTGAATATAATTGCATGTTTAAATAGATTAATTTTTTAATATCAAGTCGTGATTGGAAGGACTTGGGAGGGTCCGTGCCAAGTCTTCAGACTTAGTAATCTATTAGCCTTCTTTAGGTAATTCACCTTCAAAAAATTCGGGAAGGTCACGACACTCATGTTGCATTCTTAGGTCACGTGATTTCAAGCGAAGAAATCTCCGTGGACCCAACCAAAATTGAAGTAATCATCAACTGGCCAAAATGACTACAGTGAAAGAAATCAGAAACTTATAGGGTTTGGCCAGATACTACAAACAGTTTCGTGGAAGGATTTTCAGCCTTAACATTGCCGTTGACTCGACTCCTGAAAAAAGAAAAAAGTTTGTGTGGACAGACAAGTGAGAGCATAGTTACCAAGAGCTTAAGCAGAAGCTGACTACCACTCCTATGCTAACATTCCATTTGGTCCTGGGGAATTCGAGATCTATAGTGACGCGTCGTTTAGGGGATTGGATTGCATACTGATGCAACATGTTAGGGTTGTTGCATACGTCTCCCATCAATTGAGACCTCATGAGTTGAACTTGCCGCGATCATTTTCGCTCTGAAGATTTAGAGACACTATTTGTGTGAGAAAAGATTCCAGATCTTCACTAACCATCAAAGTCTCAAGTATTTATTATCTTAGAATGAGTTGTATATGAGACAACGCCGCTGGATGGAACTTCCGAAGGATTAGGATTATGATATTTTGTATCACCCTGGGAAGGCGAATAAGGTTGCTGATGCTTTGAGTCAGAAGTCTTCAGTCGCACAAATGATGGTTAAGGAATGGGTTTTACTCAAGAGAGCCTGAGATTCGATTTTCAAATTTGAGGTAAGCTACCTTTCAAATCTTATGGCCACCTTCAGAATTGAACCGGAAGGGCAGATTAGAATCAAGATACTTTAGTGGGCAAACCCAGAGATTTAAAAGATCCTACAAAAGGATACCGATAAGAGAAAGGCTGATTTTCATATTTCTGAGGACAGAACACTACAATTTCGAGGATGATTGTGTGTACTTGACGATGCAGAGCTCAAAGAGGAGATATTGTTAGAAGCTCATCGTAACAATTACAGCATTCATCCTAGCAATACAAAAATATATCAGAATCTGCATCAACACTACTGATGGTCCGGTACAAAGGCGGACATCGCCAAGCTTGTCGCCAAGTATTTGATGTGTCAGTAAATGAAAGCATAGCATTGTAAATCGGGAGGACTTTTGCAACCTTTCGAGGTTCTAGAGTGGAAGGGGGAGCACATCGATGGACTTTATGACGGGCTTACTAAGGAGCCAGAGAGGTAATGATTCCAATTGGATAGTGGTTGACAGACTAACGAAGTCAATTCACTTCATCGTAGTATGAAAGGACCATGATTTGGATAGGCATGTAGATTCGTACATGCGTTAGATAATTACATTTGATAGAGACCCGAGGTTCAAAGCTACCAATAGAGTTTTAGATGACACCTTGTGAAGTGTTGTATGGCAGTGTGTGCAAAACTTCAATTTATTGGGATGAAGTTAAAGAACGAAAGATTACAAGGCCAAAATTAGTCTAGCAGTCAGTGGATGCAGTTGTCGTTATCAGGGACATATGAAAGACTTCTCAAAGCCACTAGATCAGTATGCAGATAAGCGTCAAGGGCCGGAGTTCCAAGTTGGTCAGTACATCTTTCTAAAGATGTCACCAATGAGGGGTACCTTGCGCTTGGGCAAGAAAGGAAAGCTAAGTCCGAGGTATATAGGTCCCTTTGAGATTCTGGAAAGAATTGGAATCTTAGCATATTGTTTCGCATGGTTGCCGAAGTTGGCACAAGTGCATGATGTCTTTCATGTGTCAATGTTGAGGACGTATGAGCCTAACCCGACCCATGTGCTAAATCTTGAAGAATTTGACATGGACGACAGAGTGTCGTACATGAAAAGCCTAGTTCAGATTGGGGATCGGAAAGAATAGATTTTGTGTATCAAGATGGTCCCCTTGGCCAAAGTGGTCTAACAACACCACAGGACTGAAGAAGCAACCGGTGAAAGTGAGACTTGATGAGACAATAATACCCCCATATTTTTGTTTAAGGGTTGGTAAAGGTTTAAATTTTGAAGACGAAATTTTTATAAGAAGGGAAGAGTTGTGACATCTTGATTTTCAGATTTTGATTTAAATTGGATAAATCGGGCTTTTCATCGACTCGCCTATGGTGCTTTTCTTTGAGATTGTCACCCACAAGATAATTAGCTTATTAGGTGAAGCCGTTAAGGAATATAAACGCAATAGACTTGACAACTCGACTATAAATTGACTGCTCGACCATACTAGTCTACAAGAGTTATTATGGCGCAATTAAAAATTGATCAAAGATTAGAGATAGGTCGGTTCGACTAAGATATGTGATCAAATGTGAGTAATTCCACAAGATTACAAAATTCTCGTCGATCAGTACTAGACTGATTTTTTTGTCATTTTGGCACCCATTGTCCATATTTGAAACCTTGAGATTTTCATGACAATCGAGAGTCGCCAATGTATCAAAGAGGTACATATGGCTCAAAGAAAATCGACCATGGGTCAATTGCACCGAAAATTTCTAAAAACTACCCGGTAGGTTAGGTCACGCTAAAAACATATCCGGTTGAAATTAACCACGAATTTGAACCCGATTTCAAAAATTGAAGGTTCTATCATGTCACGAGTTATTTTAGGAACGTCGACTCATCTTTCGAGGAATTCTCGACGAGTTCGGGATTTTTACGGAAAATCGATTTGAACGATTCAGAAAAGAACGAAAATTTGGTTGGGCCAATTTGAAGGGATTTTTGGCCTATTGTGTGAGCTACTTAGTGAAAGGAAATTGTGTGGGTCTTTTCTTCAACAAAATTGGACATCAATCAAAGAGATTTATTTAGAAATTGAATTCCGGGAAAAAAGAAATAGAATTCGGAATTCAAGGAAATTCGTAGGCTTAAGGGACTGTCAAATTTGGTCTTCATTTTAGACTTCAATTGGTGCAAGTTGGTATTGAAATTGGCCTTAGGTGACCAATTGTTTTTATTGGCTGAAGATAAAGTTGATCAAACACTTAAATGTTCAAGGATAATTGTGTTTAATTGCCTTTTTCCCTCCCCCTCAGCCAATAGCCCCCTTCTTCCCTTGGCTTTTGCGGACTCGGCTCGTCCATGTCTTCCCTTTCCCCTTCGTCAGTTTCTTTCATGCCCGGAGTCCCACCTGCGCACGTCTCTCTCCCTCTCTCTCCTTTCGAAGCCGCACGTGAAAGGGCCCCCACCTCTACCGATAGCTTTCTCTTTCCCCTATCCTTCTCATCTCTCTTTCTTTCATTTTTGATTCCTTCGAAGCTGCCCATCTTCTCCACTACATGCAACCCACCGAAGCTGTCCCTGCTCCTCTCCACGTCTACAACTCCCATCAAGCAACTCTTCGAATCCCTTGCAGCTGCCATGTTCCAACCCCTCCAGTCAACCAACGAAGCCCGAAGTTGCTTCTTCAGCTGGTTCGTTGACCTCAGCAACGACGCCCCTCTGCCTTTGCCGCGTGCCAACTTCATTTTCGAGCCCCAAACTACACCAAAATAAGCTGCTCATCCCACCCATCTTCAAGCCAGCTGCCAGCACGTCTAGCCCACTGAGTCTACCATGGAACAGCCGTTGTTCAACCCGGTCCAGGACTGAAGACAGCAGCTAAGGCTGTGGGCCTAGCAAGGTTTTCAGGCCCTTCTAAGCTCCCGTTGGTGTTGCTGCTTCAAACTTTGCAGGCCGTCGTCGCCATGGACTCACCGGCTTGCTAATCTAGTGAGTTTACTCACTAATCTTTGCTTAGGGAGCTAATGACGCTTAAGAGTTGATTAGGTTAAGTTAAGTATGGTTTATGTGGTTAGTTAGAACGGATTAGTGATTTAGTTAATCCTTGATGCATGTTAAGTGGTTAAATTAGTACAATTAGTAAGTAGATAGGCCGTAATATTTAATTAGACAAATTTGGAAATTTTTCGGGCTTGCCTCGGCTTTTAATTAGGTTTTCCGGCCTAAGTGTGCACTTTTTTTATTTATTAGCATTTATTAATTAATTTTTGAAATTATTTAATTAATTATTATTTTTCAAACATTTTAGACCGGGATAGCTAGTGACCAAAATCTTATGCTGATTACGGTGATGTGATCTATTTATATAATTGAGTACTAGATGGTGCAAATTGTGTGAATTGTGATTTTGGGTATTTATCCCAAAATTTAATAAATTTGATATTTAACTAGAAAATACCGGACGTCGATTTACAATGTCAAAAATGCGTTTATGAACTATTGGAACAAGTGGGATTTTCAAAATGGTAAATATTGTATTTTGGTTAAGGTCGACCGTATATCCACACGATTATTTTTATCAGGTATGATAAAAATGGTAAAATTGTTAGATGATTAGGATGGTTGTGATTGAGAGTGCTAGTATGAACAAAATAAAAAAGTTAGGGAAGAGAATAAAAACACAAGATTTATAGTGGTTCGGCTTAATCCAAGCCTACGTTCACTCTTCCACAATAACAGCCTTCTTGGCTGGATTCCACTATGCAATCAACAAGAGATTACAACTTTGAGTGCAAACACTTAGTAGTAGATCACACTATCTCACTAAGTCACTCTTTTGATATTTCTCTCACGATCACAAACGTTTAAGCTCTCCAAAGACAAGTGTATGATCGAAGGTTGCTTAAACTTTGGAATTATAAATTCTACGCTCTATCTCTTACTTGCTCATCGGTCCTTCATCTCCTTAAATACTCCTCCACTTCCAAACTAGCCGTTGGACAGCATCCCAGAGAATCGTCTTCCAATATACCCATTGGACAACTCTGTATCTAGAAGATTTGGTAGCCGTTGAGTGACAAAGGTAGAATCCCAAATTGATCCCGATCGCCCATACAAACGAAATCTTGATTTCCATAAGTAAAGCTTCTTCGTATAGAAAATCCTTGTCTTCAAGATCCAATTGTCAATCAAATAGATTGAATCAATCAAATCAATCTTGATGTGGAATCCAAACCAGATCACTAGCCGTTATATGATTGGGCTTGAGTTACGATTCATCAAATCTGGATGTAAAGTCTGAGTCTGTAGACTTTGCAATATGAGTTTGTAGACTTTACAATCTGGGTCTTTACATATCTGCTTCTGAACAGATTTAGCTTTAAGGTCTGTACCCAGTTTTATTTCAGCATAGAGTCTGTCTTCTGGTTCAGCATTCACGTTCAGTCTAGAATTAGTCAGAGTTGACAGACTTCTGATGTAGAACAGACTTTGACACTAAAGTCTGGCAATCTGGCAATCTTCAGACTTTGAGTCTTGAGTATGGCAGTCTTCAGACTTTGACACAGAAGTCTGGAAATCTTCAGAATATACTTTGGGATGTGTTACGTTCAGTCTTCTGGTCGTCTTCGCACTTTGACAATATCCTTTACATGTTCTATCATCTGCATGGTCTATTACTCAACCATCAAACATGTTAGTAGCCTTTGATTTATTTTGTCATCTTCAAAACATCATAAGGGATTTCCCTAACAATCTCCCCCTTTTTGATGATAACAAAACAATCTCTGAATATGCAGATTTGTAAACATAGTTTTAAATCAAAGGATATCAGAAGATAACAAATAGATTGAGCATAAGAATATATAGAAAAATAATCGCAGCTCAATATTATGCAATAATATCAAACGAATCAGCACATATGCATATTTATATCTTCTCCCCCTTTTTATCATAATCAAAAAGTGATAATAATGGATTCACGTAGAGAATGATAACAAATATTTTGCATGAATCACAATTTCCAAAAATCAGCTTTTATCGAATATTAAAGATATGCAATATAGCTCACTTCGATCATATATATCAGCAAATATCTAATAAAAATCACAGATGCATCATAAAATGCACGTACCCTTTTTGTCATAATAAAATGATAATATCAGTAAGAGATTTGATAATGACAAAAGGTAATAAAAGATACACTAACCGGATTTTTTGAACAAATTCTGATACATTTACCTTTCCTTCCATTCATAATAAAATCACAATCAATCCAAAAAGATTTTTCCATAGTTAATCAAAGCTCCCCCTCAATTTGTTGCATTTTTGAGATGATCACGATTCTTTCATTTTTCTTGGATTTGATTTCTCCCCCTGTCATCATGACAATATTTGCGAATAGAAACAATTGTTGCAATTGTCGCAGGAGATATTTTCTGATTGCACCAAAATCTGCGTAGATTTGTAATCATTCTCGCCTTATTGAATTTCCTACAATCAACTCATTTCCCTTTTTGGTATCCATCAATTTGGATCCTTCCTTGACGTTAGAGCAAAATATATAATTTCCACAGATAAATAATATTCTTTCTTAATTCATCATAACAAAGTATTCAAAGAAAGAATATTATGCATATGATATTTTGAAAAATAAATTCTCTCTTAGACATAATACGATAAAATCAGAGAGAATAAAATCTTTGAATATCTAAGAATATCTTGCATCATCACGTAAAACAGATTTTCACTTTGCAAAATATGATTATATCTGAGAGTATAAAATTAGACAAAATAATCTCAATTATCTCAAATAATCACACGTACTAAATCAAATCTCAACTCACAAATCACAAAAACAAATCATACGATTCTTTCTTTCATAAAGCAAAATATGATCATTGTAAAATCTCAATCAACCAAGGATATATCGAATATCAAGCATAATGAGAATTATTGCCCAAATCAAATTAAGAATAAAAAATTCCTTACCAAATCCTCTTTCTTCTTTCTTCTTTATATCCTGCAAAAATAACTTATCTTTTCTTTGGTACCCATTTTTTCTTGGGTCCATGAGAGTTAGTAGAATATATTGCTTTTATCCAATTTTTCTTAATAGGTCTCCAGACTTGAGAAAGATCTTGTTGCCTAAGTCGAGAATTCTCATTTTTAAGTTCGAAAATCCTTTTAAGAGAAGATTTGAGATTTGAACAAAGCTCATTTATATACTTTGAAACTTTGAGAGGAATTCTTGAATTGCTTACCTCGATTTCCTCATCAGATTCTGAGTCTGTGTCCGAGTCAGACTTTGATTCTGAGTCTGTGTCTGAATCAGACTCATATTTTGAATGTGTCATCAAGCATATATTTTCTTGATCATCATCTTCTTTCATGATTCTTTTATGGCCATTATGCTTGTATTGACTTCTTCCATCGAAGTTCCTTCCTTTTCTACTCAGCTTTTTGAATTTCTTGACCATAAAGGCAAGTTCTTCGTCGTCCATGTCATTTTCTGAATCTGTTTAATCAAAAACAGCATTAGATATTAAATCAATGGACTTTTTACCTTGGGGATCTTCATCGTTGAGTTGTTCAACTTCATAGGATTGAAGAGTGCCAATCAATTCATCAACGGAGAGTGGCATAATTCTCTGAGTCTCCCGGATTGAGGTCTTGACATGATTCCAATCTTTTGAGAGACCTTGCAAGAATTTGTTGACCTTCATCGGGGAAGAAATTGGATGACCTTAATATGCCAAACCGTTTACAATTTCAGTAAAACGATCGAACATATCTCCAATCGACTCTCCTTGCTTCATCTTGAAGGATTCATATTTGCCGAGCAAGAAGTTTACTTTTGTCTCTTTTACACGATCGGTCCCTTCATATGTAACATGAAGTTTATCCCAAACTTCTTTTGCTGTTTCACATGAAGAGATTCTGTTATATTCAGTAGGAGACAAAGCGCAATATAAAGAATAAATAGTTTTTGCATCAAACGCTTCTCTTTTGGACATCTCCGTCTGAGACATAGTAGCGGGGGGTTTGATTTCCTTGTCTTTGCCATTCTTATTTGATGTAGACGTAGTAGTGGGATTAATTCCTCTTTCCACAACATCCCATTGCAAGAGATCTCTGGATCTTAGGAATGCTTTCATTTTGTTCTTCCACACGTCGTATTCCTTTCCATCAAAATATGGTGGCCTTGTGTTGCTTTGCCCTTCCATAAGTCCTGGTGCCAACATACTAGCCATAAAGAATCTTTAGCTCAAAAGTAAAAACACTTTTATAAACCGAGCACTTGGCTCTGATACCAATTGAGAGTGCTAGTATGAACAAAATAAAGAAGTTAGGGAAGAGAATAACAACACAAGATTTATAGTGGTTCGGCTTAATCCAAGCCTACGCCCACCCTCCTACGATAACAGCCTTCTTGGCTGGATTCCACTATGCAATCAACAAGAGATTACAACTTTGAGTGCAAACACTTAGTAGTAGATCACACTATCTCACTAAGTCACTCTTTTGATATTTCTCTCACGATCACAAACGTTTAAGCTCTCCAAAGATAAGTGTATGATCGAAGGTTGCTTAGACTTTGGAATTATAAATTCTACGCTCTATCTCTTACTTGCTCATCGGTCCTTCATCTCCTTAAATACTCCTCCACTTCCAAACTAGCCGTTGGACAGCATCCCAGAGAATCGTCTTCCAATATACCCATTGGACAGCTCTGTATCTAGAAGATTTGGTAGCCGTTAAGTGACAAAAGTAGAATCCCAAATTGATTCCGATCGCCCATACAAACGAAATCTTGGTTTCCATAAGTAAAGCGTCTTCGTATAGAAAATCCTTGTCTTCAAGATCCAATTGTCAATCAAATAGATTGAATCAATCAAATCAATCTTGATGTGGAATCCAAACCAAATCACTAGCCGTTATATGATTGGGCTTGAGTTACGATTCATCAAATCTGGATGTAAAGTCTGAGTCTGTAGACTTTACAATATAAGTCTGTAGACTTTACAAACTGGGTCTTAACATATCTGCTTCTAAACAGATTTAGCTTTAAGGTCTGTATCCAGTTTTGCTTCAGCATAGAGTCTGTCTTCTGGTTCAGCATTCACGTTCAGTCTGGAATTAGTCAGAGTTGACAGACTTCTGATGTAGAACAGACTTTGACACTAAAGTCTGGCAGTCTGGCAATCTTCACATTTTGAGTCTTGAGTCTGGCAGTCTTCAGACTTTGACGCAGAAGTCTGGAAATCTTCAGAATATACTTTGGGCATGTGTTACGTTCAGTCTTCTGGTTGTCTTCGCACTTTGACAATATCCTTTACATGTTCTATCATCTACATGGTCTATTACTCAACCATCAAACATGTTAGTAGCCTTTGATTTATTTTGTCATCTTCAAAACATCATAAGGGATTTCCCTAACAGTGACATCCTGAAATTCGACCCCGTTTCGATAAAGTGAAATAGACATTTCATCGATATACCTATTGGGTGAAGCCGTTAAGGGATGTATCTGCGGTAAAATCCCTAAAAGCTACTTAATTGGTTGGATTGGACTAAAATTGCGTTCGGTCGATTTTAAACTATGAAATTTAATTTGGTTTTGAGAATCGAATATTCAAGCGTGTCATGATTCATTTTTAGGACCTTGTCTCATCGTCCGTAGAATTATCAACAAGTTCGAAATTTCGAAAAAGAAATTATCGGAGGAAAAATTGAAGACCGAAAGGAAATAGAAAGAGAAAGAGAAAAGAAAAATAAGAATAATATTATTATCTTATTTTTTGTTATTTCTCTCTCCCCCTCTCTTCTTTTTCTTTTACTCCTTGTGCGAAGCCCCTTCCCCACTGATTGCCCTATGCCGTTTCTCATTTTGCTTCCCCCTTCACTTTTTACTTTATTTGACTTTTCAAACTTCCTTCTCTCTTATCTTCTTCTCACTCCTCTCGCTTCTCCCCCACTCCCACAGACCGACTTCTTCTTCTTCTCCTTTCTAGTTTGTGCGAAGACAAAAATGGACCGAAGCAGAAGCAGCAGCCAGCCGCCTTTTGCCACCGCACTGGAGTCGGACCTCCGTCTGCGTGACGCCCACCTGCGCACTCCGCACGCTCTGCCACCGGCCCCTTCGCACCCTACCGTCCTCGCCGTGCGACCCCAACTCCGTTTGACCTCTGC
This sequence comes from Eucalyptus leucophloia subsp. euroa, assembly GCA_017140325.1. Classification (NCBI taxonomy): domain Eukaryota; kingdom Viridiplantae; phylum Streptophyta; class Magnoliopsida; order Myrtales; family Myrtaceae; genus Eucalyptus; species Eucalyptus leucophloia. The sequence continues at coordinate 31,150,566 of CM029470.1, forward strand.
CCAGCTCGATCCGACCACCTCCGGCCACCGCCTAGCCCTATCCGGGCACCGCCTGGCCACCCTGGCATCCCCTCACCCTCCACCGGCCTCGCCTCGCCGTTTTGGCCACTGGACTAGCTCTGGCTAGCCAAGGGCGAAACCCACGAGTGGGTTTTCCAGCCCCTTCGAGCCCACTTTTGGACGGTTTCCAGGCCCCGATCCCAAGAGCCGCTTTGAGAAGTATCGTTCCTCGCGTCACCCCCATCGGATTGATCGATTTGCACGCGATTCCGGTAAGTAATCTCACTAATCCTTGCTTAGTGGACTAATTATACTTAAGGGTTGTTTATTTTTAATTAATTAGGTTTAAGTGGTTAGATTAGTATAGATTAGTGTTTATTAGTCAATTGTGATGCGAATTAGGTAATTTGATGGTGCAATTAGCACGTAGATGTGGTCTACTATTTATTAAAGGTAGCTCGGGATTTTTCCCAACCATTATCGGGCTTCAATTTGGCAATTCAAGCCTAAGTGGAATTTTTTAGTAATTAAATATTATTTTTCGAAATTAATTTAATTAATTATTTATTTTCCGAAAATTCAATCGGGGTGGACAGTGACCGAAATTTTATGCTAATGATCGGTGTAGCCCGTTTATTTAATTGGGCTTTATTTTGAGCTAAATTGATTTTTTAATATTTATTAATTAATTTTCAAAATTAATTAATTATTTATTTATTTTTCAAAAATTAGGGTTTAGATAGCTGACGACCAAAATTTTGTGTTGATTGTCATAGTACAGTCCATTTATTTAATTGAGCTTGATTTTGTGCAAAATTGATTTATGAGTGATTTTAGGATTTATTCCTAAATTATTTGATTTTGGTTATTAATGGAAAAATAACCAGGCGTTAGTTGACAAAGCCAAAAATATTTTGGTGGACTATAGAAAATGGTGCGAATTATAAAAAAGGAAATTATTGTATTTTGGCTAAGACTGACTGTGTACCCACACACGGCTATTTTTATAGGGCATGATAAAAAAAAATAATATGAATATTGGACGATGGAGATGGTATACTATATCGGCCTTCGAGCGATATGTCAGTTTTGGGTGAGCAGTATACCTTAGTATCAGCTTTGGGCGAGCTACTTATTATCAGCTTTGGGTGAGCATATGGTATGCTATATCAGCCTTCGGGTGATATGTCAGTTTTGGGTGAGCAGTATACCTTAGTATCAGCTTTGGGCGAGCTACTTATTATCAGCTTTGGGTGAGCATATGGTATGCTATATCAGCCTTCGGGTGATATGTCAGTTTTGGGTGAGCATTATACCTTAGTATCAGCTTTGGGCGAGCAACTTATTATCAGCTTTGGGTGAGCATATGGTATGCTATATCGGCCTTTGGGCAATATGTCAGTTTTGGGTGAGCAGTATACCTTATTATCAGCTTTGGACGAGCTATACTATCTATTTGTCAGCTTTTGGTGTGCAATCCTGATTTGATAGGACTTTATAGATAGTATTGAATGTGCCGACCAAGCATGGGTCATGATGACATGTAATCGATTAAGTTGATTGATCATTGCTTTAGTATGATGTTGTGAATTGATTGATTAAATGGAAATGACCGTGAGTGGTCTTGTTGGCATGTAATCGACTGGGTCGATTTGATCGATACTTCAATCTGTGATGTGATTGCTTGGGTGTCTATTTGATTTGTGCTAATATGCAAGTAGGATCTAAGGCCAAGGTAAGTCCTCTGACTCGTGCTGTGCTTAGGCAACCATGTGGTATATTGGTTCCCTAATCGAGTCTTAGTAGGGTAGAACTCGCTAAGACATGGTCTCATTGGTTATTGAATAACCATTTCAAGACCCTGAGGAGGAGCCAAGGAGGAGGAACCCGAGGAGGAGAAAGATTTTTGAAGAAGAAGAAGATGATCTAGATAGGAATCTTGAGTACAACTCGGATGTGGATTGAGGTCCCATCCATTTTGTGAATCCGGTCTTATTGTAGATATGTGTGAGACAAGTATGCTATGAATAGTATTGTAAATATTCAATGAGTTGTGCTATTAATAAAAGTGTGGTTGTGAATTTCAATATGAAAAATATGGTCAGCTTTTTTATCACATTGTTTTATTGTCTGGGGATTTATATCTGCTTCTGCATGCATAATAAACAAAAAAGGGTTGGTGATACTTAGTTCTGGGATATCGCACTTTAAAATCAACCAACGGTAAAAGATGTGTGCGTGCCTGAGGATTGAGGCGTGACAATGGTATACCATATCAGCCTGCGGGCTTGATATGTTAGCTTTAGGTGAACAATATATCGGTATACTATATCAGCCTAAGGGTTTTGATATGTTAGTTTTGAGTGAGCTGTATACCTTAGCAGCTTATGGCGAGCATTGTGAGTATACGATATCAGCCTGCAGGCCTCAATATATCAGCTTCGGGTGAGCAGTATACTCTGTTATTAGCTTCTGGCAAACTATATTTATTTCCAGCTTTGGGTGAGCTATACTATCTATTTTCAGCGTAGGGTGAGCAGATCTTGACGTGATCGAATTGGATATATAGTATTGAATGAGTGGACCAAGAGGTGGTCTTGATAACATGGAATCGACTGAGTCAATTGATCGATGACTCGATATGATTTGATGCCTTGAGGTGCTAAAGTGATTTGTTGAATTTATAAATTATACTGACTTGTAGGAAGGAATGGAGGCAAAGGTAAGACCTCTCACTCATGTTTGTACTTAGGCAACCTTTGGAGTGTATTTTCTTCCTAATCGGGGCTTAGGGGGTGAACTTGTTAAGACATCATTTCACCCATTGTGGGATAACATTTTCAAGTCCTTAGATGGCAATTGAGGATGAGACCGAAGAATCGACGATTGTGGCTGACTAGTGGGTCTAGGACAATTTCCATTTTGTCGAGCCGATCTTTTGTAAACAACCTAGTATTGTGTATAAACCTGGAGTGTTTATAAAAGGCTTGTTTTGGTAGGAACTATTGCCTGCTTTTCTATCCCATCTTATTGTTGTTTGGGAAAATTATTTATTTACTTCCGCATGCGCATTTAAAATGAAAGGGTCGACGATATGTCCTGAGACGTCGCTATTCAATTGACCGCTGAGGGATGGGCATGTGCTCGGAGAATCGGGGCGTGACAATTGACCGTTCTCTTGGTTCTCTGCTGGTCTTTTGCTCTTGAATAAGCAACAATGGAGGCCAAAGCAACAAGGAGGAAGAAGGAGAAGGAGCTGCAGTTGGAGGGAGAACAAAGGGCCTCAAAAGTCTTCAACAAATATCCTAACTCATCATTTGATAGCCCCCAAACTCCACAACCTCAATCCTCAGCCATTTCCCCTCCAAGACTTCTCAAAGAAGCCGAGGATTGAGCTGAAATGTTGCAGCCCCCCTCCCCAATGGCTATGAATTTTGTGCAATTTCCCTTCAAATACACTTCAATTTCACTCCAATTCAACCCAATTAAATGGCCAAAATGCCAAGGTAGGAGCCCACACTTGATTCCATAATTTTCGTCACCAATTGGTCCAACTTGATGGCCAAAAATGCACTCAAAAATGGCCATCGGAATTTACCGGTCCAAAATTGCCCAAGTTTGAATTTTTGCCAAAAATCCAAACTCATCGAAAATTATTTGAAGGATGAGTCGACGTTTCTAAAATAAATCGTGACTTGACTGAACTTTCAATATCTAAAATCAGGTTCAATTTCATGATTAATTTCAACTGGACGCGATTTTAGCATGACCTAACCTACTTTATAATTTTTAGCCACATTTTACATATTCGACTCATTGGTGATTCTCGGTTGTCATGAAAATCTTGAGATTTCAAGTACGGACACAGAGTACAGAAACGATAGAAAAATCGGTTTAGTGTCATTCGACAGAAATTTTGCAATCAGGTGAAATCACCCACACTTTAATTACATGCCTCTATTGAATCAATATATCTCTAGTCTTTGATCGATTTTGACAGTGTCGTATTGACCTTTGCATATTAGCACGGTCGAGCAATCAATTTATGGTTGAATTCTAACATCAATCGCGTTTAAATTCCTTAACGGCTTCACTAGATAGATTAGTTATCTCATGAGTGATCAGCTCAAAGAAAAAGACTATAGGCACGTCAAAGAAAAACCCAATTCATTAAATCAAAAACAGACTCGAAAATCAGGCTGTCACACATTCACTAGCAATACAATAGAAATATTTCTAGAGTTTAATATCCAAAGGAAAACCCTTTTTTTACAGGATTTACTCTCTCTTTTTTTGTATTTATTTGGGCTATATAATTTATAGTAGACTTTCTAGTCATAAAAGAATTTTTGTAAACTTAACGTCTTGGACTTTGCAATCACAAATCATTTATGTTGGGATTAACGGATCCCCGAAAACCGGATTCGACTTTAAATCGAACCCCTAAAACGAATGCGGAAGACAAGCCCAGGAAAATCACGTATCACTGATCCCAAAGCACACCACGGATTCGAGCGTACCTTGTTAGCCACAGATTAAACACCAATGCTGAAGATCGAGGAAGAAATTCTGATCCCGTTTGATCCAATGACGTCGATTAGCCTTAAAGGGAAGATGGCGTCACCGTTTGTGCTCGTTTTTCTTTTGGAGGGAGAGAGGAAGAGAAAATGTACGTTCTTATGCCAAAATGTACGTTCTCCCTCTCTCTCTCTCCTCCCTTATATACGTTCCCTCCAAACAGGAATCGTGCCCCTTCATCCATGGGCCCAAATCTTATGGGCCGGGCTTTTAGGCCCAACATGGGCGGACGGGCCTTAAGCCCATCACATAAAATCAACATCTCCCACTCGCACATGATGGGCCGAACAGGATTCTCTTTACCTCTCTTCAACATTCATACCGGTGAATAATCCGTGCGACTAGCATACTTTGAGAGCTCGTTGCCATACATCTGTTAGGAATATATAGCAGCTTATAATGGGCATCACACTCTAAGTAGATTTAGTATGCAGTACCCTAAATCGATCGATCACATTTATATCTCTCTTGATCTCTTTTAAATAATGATATATATATATATATATATTTATATATATATATTGTATTCACAATTATGATTATCCCAAAGATAGTCATAATTGGTTAACCGGTGAATACAAAACTACAATGTGATTCTCCAAATTCGATCTTCCTCTTTCCTCCAAACTCTCAATTTCAGTTTAGCTTGCTTTTCTAGAAATGCTCCATTAGATCTAATCATCTCATGACCATTAGCAACATCCTAAGATAGCAAACACTAAATAGAAATCTTGAGAATAAGTAAGAGTCATGAGGGGACTAAAAATTAAGAAACTCTTTTCCTCAAGAGTCTCACATGACATAAAAGTTGAGATCAAACTTTTTGCCACTCTTATTGGTCATTTCATGCATACGTAGTATGAAATACGTATTACAGTATTAACTCCTTTCCCATGGAGCGTATGTCTACATCTCCAATACCGTACATATGATAGTTCAGACATACCCAATGTCTAACTTGAGTTCACGTATCTACTCATTCACAAAATTCATCAAAACTCACATTTGGCATCATAGACAGATAAAGTAAAATATGTGGGGTATTTTACTTTCAGACATAGTACATATTATGTCCTCATCTTAACACCCAATTAAGGCGACATACGTGTTTTAAGCTTGAGCTCTCAATTATCACCTAGGTAATAAGCTTAAAAACAGTCTCATCTATATTTATCACACAGTAAATAGAAGCAATTATCCGTGTGAGTGGGCTAATCATATATCTATTTGACATACTTTCTCAACTTAAAGTAATGCACTGAGCATTAAAATGCACAAAGATCAAATAAAGATTCATAGGCATTAATGATGAAAACACAAATTCATCAAATGTGAACACTTAGGGAAATTACAATCTAGTACATCAGACTTTACGCAATCCTAGAGATTTCATATGGCCACAAAACACATCTCTAGATATTGGCTTTGTCATAGGATCTGCTACCATTCTATGCGTATGTACTCTAAGTTCACATCTTTTCGTGCAATCATATCTTTGGCAAAAATTATACTTGGTATCTATAGGTTTGATCTTGCTATGATATTTTAGATCTTTGGTGTACACTTTTTCTGCTTGGCTACCACAGTTAACCAACAATGAATCTGTAGCACTTCCAATAACACCTAAATGATCTAATAATCTCTTAAGCCAAACATTTTCTTATACTGCTGCTGATAATGCCACGAACTCAGTTTCCATCGTGAACAAGGCTATACACTTTCGTTTCTTACTACTCTAACATATGGTGCTATTATTTGGTAAGAAAACAAACCTAGAGATAGATTTTCTTTCATCTAAATCTCCTCCCCAATCAGTATCTGAATAGCCTTAGAGTCGCAGATCCTTTTCTTTATAACTCATCGTATAATTAGCAGTCCCCTTTAGATACCTTAGTATTCTCTTAACGGCTTTCCAATATGCTTGACTTGGGTTGGATTGGTATCTACTCACCATTCCAACTTCAAAACATATGTCAGGTCTTATACACATCATAGCGTACATCAAGCTCCCAACAACACTAGCATAAGGAACATGTCTCATTTGTTCCTTCTCTTGTGGAGTCCTTGGACACAGTTTATGGCTCAATCATTCACCTTTTGCAATAGGAGTATCTATGGGTTTACAATCTTACATACGAATTCGTTCAAGAACCTTATGTATATATGTTTCTTGCGAAAGAGATAACGATCTCTTCAAATGATCTCTTAAAATCTTAACTTCAAGAATGTATGCAGCCTCACCCATATCTATCATCTCAAAGTTGGAAGACAACCAACTCTTGACAATATTAACAAACTCCATATTGCTTCCGGCAATCAATATATCATGATATGATCACAAATTGATCTTTAGATCTTTTGATATATACACAATAATCCTCATCAATCATTATAAAATCATATACCATTATGGCATTATGAAAACGTATATACCATTGTCTTAACGACTGCTAAGGCCATATATCGACCTCAAAAGTCGACATACCTTTTCTTCTTGGCCTTTCTTTATGAAACCAGCAGATTGTTCTATATATATTTCTTCCTCTAATTCTCCATTGAGGAAAGCAGTCTTTACATCCATTTGATGTAACTCAAAATCCATACTAGCCACTATTGCCAGAATAATGTGAATCGAGATAAATCTCACTACAGGAGAAAATGTTTCTTCATAATGAATTCCTTCCTGTTGATTATACCCCTTCGCCACAAAGCAAGCCTTATGCCTTTCTATCGAGCCATCAGCCTTTCGCTTTATTTTGAGAACCCACTTGTTCCCAATAGCATTGCCTCCTTTTGGAAGATCAACCAGTTCCCAGACTTGGTTTGATTTCATTGACTCAATTTTCTCTTCCATTGCATGAATCCATTTTTCCTTACTACGGCAATTCAGAGCCTCATTAATATTTCTTGGCCCATCCTCATTTTGTGCAGCAACCATAAAAGTTTCCCCTTCAATGTTAAAACGTCGACGGGGAATACTTTGGCAACTTGTTCACCGTATGGGAGATTGTACACTTAGCACACCATTCTCCATTATGCTCCTACTTGGATTAGATAATGATGATGTCGTCTCATCATCTGATTGCAATTGAGAATGAGTTGTATTCAATTCATCACTTCTCATATTACTCCCACTTGAACAAACTCTACTAATATCATTATCTTGATCCAAGGTTTCAAATAGAGAGTAATATTCTCCTATTTCGCCCTTCTTAGGAAATTCATCCACTAAGAATGTGACATCTCGTGATTCAAATTCAGTTATACTCCCACTTTCCTGCTCACCAATGAACACATACCATTTCGAGTGTTCGTAGTATCTCATGAAAATACTCTTATTTCCTTTGGGACCCAATTTCCCAAACTTGTGAGAGGACTCATCAGTATAGGCAGCACAACCCCATGGCTTAAGAAAACTTAAGTCCGGTTTTCTACCTGTCCATAACTCATATGGAGTGGAAATAACTTATTTGGAAGGCACTCAGTTAAGTATATAGGCAGCAGTTAACAACGCATCACTCCAAAAAGTAATAGGTAAGTTAGCTTACGCCATCATGGACCTAACTATTCCAGTAGGGTTCTGTTTCTTCTCTTTGCAACACCATTTTGTTGAGGAGTATATAGAATAGACAACTGTCTTTCTATTCCTTTTTGATCACATAATTTTCTAAACTCATCAGATAAATATTCTCAACTTCGATCGGATCTCAATGCTTTTATTTTTCTTATCTAATTGATTTTCTACCAAGTTCATAAACCTTTCGAAACAACTCAATGCTTCAGATTTATGAGAAAGCAAATAGACATATCCGAATCGAGTATAATCATCTATAAAAGTGATGAAATAAACAGTCCCATGCCTTCCTCTCACATTCATTGGACCACAGATATCATAATGGATTAAATGCAGAGGAAATTAAGCTCTTGTACCTTTTCCAAATGGTTTTTTTGTCGTTTTCCCTCCTAGGCAATGCTCACATATGGGTAAATCAACTTTTTCAATGTTGCCCGACAAGCTCTCTTTGGCTAATCTATTCATACGTTATTGGCCAATATGACCAAATCTAGCATGCCATACATTCATATTATTATCATATGAAGTAGAAGACGTGAAACAAGGGAATAACAAATATTGACATCACCACATTTAGTACAATAAAATTATCCAGAAAATAACAACAACTATAGTAGTTTGTATCCAAATACAAATCTATACCTCTATTATGGAAGTTCAAACTAAAACCAAGCGTAACCAACACCAAAACAGACACAAAATTTCGACGAATCTCCGAAGCATATAGAACATCAAGGTGCGTCCACCACTCATGTTCAATTGGTAGGTGCCAATTCCTTTACTTCAGCTCTGGAGTTGTTTCCCATATGGATCCACTTAGTTCCAGTTGGTACTCGTCGGAATTCCATGAAGGATTCTCTATCCTTCCCTCCATGGTCTGTCGCTTCTAAATCTACAGTCCACAAAGGATTGGATTCAGCCAATAATACAGAATTTGACACGTAAGCAAATTTCTCAAATGTACAAGAGGTGTTTACCTTTTTCGGCTCACAATAGTTGTGAGCATAGTGACCTTTCTTGTCACAATTGTAACACCTCCCCCTTGACATTTTCTACACTTGAGGACGTTTTCCTCTCTTGTATTGGTTAACTCTTGATTTCTTGCAATAAGGACTTGATCCTTTACATTCCCACATATTGAACGAATCAATACGCTTGCGCTTAGAGCACAAAGCCCTTTCTAAGCTAGAACCAGCATTATAAATATCTATTTTCGGCTCAAATGCCGTTAAGTGGTCCTCTACCAGCTCAAGGTGGCGCACAGCATCCTCAAGATCTTCCATTATATGGTCAAAAGCTTCTAGTGCTTCTTGCTTTTCCAGCACATATTAAATCTTCATATTCAATATTTCACAATTGTTGCCATTCATATCAGCAATTACGTTCTTAGTTGCTGAAACCATCGGTCCAAACACATCAGACATACATGCACGAATAATTAATGCCTATCACTTATGCATCCACTTTGCACAGATCCATCATATCAATGAACAATTTTAAGTAAGGTTTCAGAATCAAAAGGTCACTATGTTTCCAATCATCCTCCAAAAATCCTAACTCAAAATTATTATTAATATAATTGTCTTATGCAAAATAAATTCTATAAAGTTACAAAAACTTCTATGAACTACCCACAGCAGTCAACAATAATAGAAAGCAAATAAAATCTAACATCCAATAGAACAACAATGCTTTCACATAATACAACTATACATTACACTAAGCAATATATACAGAGAAAAATATCAACATGGAAAGAGATATTTACACTCATAAAACACCTCATAATTAATCTAAGAAATAAATAGGGAATGTCCCTTCTAATCTATCAGTCAAAACATCTGAGAAAACTGAAGGCACATTTGCCAACCATGGAAAAGGCTTTTGGGGAGCATTCATGTCGCCACCAAGGCGCATTTACTCTACGCCATGTGGCGCTCAATCTAAGGGTTGAAGTTTCGGCCAACTCAATCCTACAGTACTCTCTTACAAAAGCTTCCACTAGCCTCCTATAACCCGGGACCACGTTGACCTCTCATAGCCGATCTAACACTGCTTGCCATTCAGGTGGAAGAGTGTTTATCAAAGCTGGCACCTTCTCAAAATCCGGTATAAGATAACCATTCCAAATGATTTCCTGTATCATCTGATTGACCCTGATCACATGTGATACTAAATCACCGTCATGCCACCGATAATTAGCTAAATCTGACATCAATCTTTTAAGTCTTACATTTCCCTAGTCCGTTCTTGGGATTGCATGTATCCGTGCATAACGCATCATAGTCTCTGCAACAATTGCAGAACTAAAAATGGATTACTCATAATCCATAATTTACATAAGGAAAAATACATAATTTTCCAAAATTGATGCAACAAATGCAGAATAAATAATGGATGACATATAACCCACATAGGCATAAATGAAAAAGAAACAAATTCCTTTTTTTTGGGTCAACGGTCAACGGGTCAACAGGCGTCGGGTTGTCGGAATTTCTTGCCCCGATCCGTGTCGGCCGATTATTTTTGTGAAAAATCAATCAAAAAAACATCAAAGGGGTCAGGAAAACATGAACTAGGGCTCTAATACCAATGTTGGGATTAATGGATCCCCGAAAACCAGATTCGACACTAAATCGAACCCCTAAAACGAATGCGGAAGACAAGCCCGGGAAAATCACATATCACCGATTCCAAAGCACACCACGGATTCGAGCGTACCTTGTTAGCCACATATTAAACACCAATGATGAAGATCGAGGAAGAAATTCTAATCCCATTTGATCTGATGACGTCGATTAGCGTTGAAGGGAAGATGGCGTCGCCATTTGCGCTCGTTTTTTTTTCTTTTTGGAGGGAGAGAGGGAGAGAAAACGTACTTTCTTATGCCAAAAGGTAAGTTCTCCCTCTCTCTCTCCTCCCTTATATACGTTCCCTCCAAACAGGAATCGTGCCCCTTCATCCATGGGCTCTAATCTTGTGGGCCGGGCTTTTAGGCCCAACATGGACGGACGGGCCTTAAGCCTATCACATAAAACCAACAATTTAAAATATCATAACCATTAGGAGAATCAACTTTCTCTAACTTTTTTTGGGATCTCGGTTTTAATTTTCATGTACCTAAGTAATTTACTCAGGATGTGATTATGGACTAGATGATTGTACAGTTAGTGACCTAAGTAATCTTAGATGGTACGTATGCCATGTGATAATGAAAAATTATTGTGAGGAAAAGTGTGAAAGCTATTGGATTTGCTAGAAATCCTAATGTGTTGACATCTAAATTTTTGCTATTTTACTTACTTGTTCGTCATAAAAAAAAATGTCAAAATTACATTAAACATTCCATAACATTGCATTTAGGTAACAATAACATTTAGGGCCAAACTTATCTTTAAAAAAAAAATGTTCTAAAAAAATAGAAAACGTAAATGAGAGAATAGAAAAAACGATTTATGAAATAAAACAATTCGGTTGTGAAGGGAGGTTTTGACGGAGTTTAGATATTGAATAGTGGAGCATTTTTCTTGTTGAGCATATTTCTTTTTTTCGGAAGGTGATCATCAGCAATTGAGTGAATTTTCTTGGAAAATCTTCACAAAAGATTTAGATTTTGAATAATGGACATTTTTTCTTGTTGAGCATATCCCCTCTTTTCAGAAGATGATCATCAACAGTTGAGTGAATATGTGCAATTATCTTGGAAAATCTTCACTGGCAAAACAAACTGTTTTTCTCTATAAATAGAGAGCGAAAGACTTCGTATGTGGGGAGAGAAAAATTTGCAAAGGCTCAGGAGGTTTCATTTAAAAGGGAGAGAAATTGGCAAAGTGTTCGCAAGGGTTTGTTCAAGGGGGGAAGAATTCCTTGAGAGAATACTTGTGTATTTGTGAAAGAGAGAAGAATGAGAGAGGGAAAAGCCATAGAAAAACTTTTCTTTTATTCTGTGATTTGCTGACGGTAGCCCCCATGTTCCATGGTTGCCCTCGCATTTGTGTTGCCATCACACGCCTCTTCCGAAGCTGCTTCTCACGTGGTGGGACGCTAAAACTCGAAGCCCCTTGTCACCATCCGGTTTTAGTCCTCCAGCGAATTCCAACATCGACATTGTGACGAGCAGCATATCCCTTTTGGAGTCCCGACAACAAAGTTTGCTATTCCTTGAAATGAGTCGATCCCATAGACGCCGGTAATTTTCCTCCAAAACGCTTGCTGCTTCCCGACGAGTTCTCACAACAATCAACATTGCTTGTTGTCCGCCACTCTTTACTGAGTTGTGCCGCTACTCCTGACGACTGCCCTCCTGACGTTAGCTCCATCTTTCATTCGAATCAGTCCATCAACGCGGATGTTAATTCTTTTATGTGCAGGTTTTTGATTCATTGGCTAGGCCTCGCAATGGTGGAATTGTCGTGAGAACACCGACTCTAATCACCAGTTACCCACCAAGCACCGGTGAAGTCTCGGTCATACCTTATTTGTCAGTCCGCAGGCCTTGTTGCCACCCCCTCGAGAAAGCCGTGTCCTGGATTAGGTAATCTCTTTAGGCTAAATTTAGTTCAAATGTTCGTTTTCCCAGTTTGTGATATATGTCAATTGTGACTTGATTTGCTTTGATTTATATAGACATTATCCAATTTTGAAATTTGTCATAATTAGACATTATCTGATTAGGAAATTTGTCATCAGATTTTTTATTGTTTTGACTTTCCATGGTAAATTATGGATTGCAATGCGTAATTGATTCACATTAAGATAATACTTCATCAAATTTTATTGGTGGATTATCAATAGGACATATTTTTCAAAGCGTCATTTAATTAATTAATTGTCATGCATACATTACACTTCATACATCATATGTCTAGAACTTAAGGGCGTACATATTTCATGTTTAAAGCAATGCATATGGAATTAGAATAGCTCATAATTTTCATTAATAAAACAAAAACCGAAAAGACTATTCTTTAGGTCGTATAGATTTCGTACTATGCATGCCCTATGTTGTGCGTTAGTTAGTGAGTCATACATTTTAGGCTTGATGTCTTATTGTTGCCATCATGCAATTGGACCATAATTAATAATCAAGTTTTCATGCATTACTCGATTTAGTAAAAAAAATTGTGCATTGCATCATCAGGTCACTTTCTTTTCAATAAAAATTAATGTCATGTTAGTTTTTTATCTATTTAAAGGGAAAACACAAAGGTCCTTTGTTTGGTTAATTAATAGGGTTTATTCATAAGTAATCCTATTTCATGCCATTGTTATTTTGTGTAGGTTGCATATAAAAAAAAAATATGGGAGTTGCAGTATTTTAAAAATAAAAATCATAGAAAGAACATGCATGCACATAGAATTACCACATCATTCATTATGTAGCACATGCATATTTAGGATTACATAAATCAGATTACACACATATTGTGAGGGTTCAAATTATGTCATATGAATTGCATATCGCATGTCATTAGAATAAAAATCATGCATATTAAATTTATATTAAGATTGCATATAATTAACATCTTAAAAAAATAAAAATAAAAAGTTAGGTGTTATGTCATTTAGAAATCATGTTAAGGTTAGTCATAATTTTTTTTTACAATTTATTACTTGGGTTTATTGAATGTTATTCTGTTGATTGTGCACCCACGTGACCACCATTTGTATGTTAGTGGCTTAGATTAAAATTAATCAAAACTGCTTGCAAAATATTTTTGAAATTAAAATGAAAATGTACCAAAAGGGTGTTAGATCAATTTAGGGTAACCATGTTTCCAAACTTATTGAATCTCTGGTTTGCAAAGGTAAAGTATTCTAATCAACCCTAATTGATTAATGGCAGTTTCAAATTGAGTAAAACTACATGTTAAAATGGATTAATTTTTTAGTGTCAAGTTGCGATTGATAGGATTTGGGAGAGCCTATGCTAAGTCTTTGGACTTAATAATCCATTAGCTTTCTCCATGGTAAATTCACCTTCGGGAAAGTCGCGACATAATGACCTAATTGTTTTTTTTTTTTTTGGGCATGTCAAGTTCAATGATCTACGTATAATTGCGACACCATAAGGGACTTTCGTAGTATTTCGTTAACGGCATAGGATCACCTAAGATCAACTGCGCTCTTGGAACTTGTTATGGAAACATAGTGTCGAAAAAGAAATCATAAACAAAACTGTTAATGATTACGTTAAAGAATGTAATGATTGACTAGTGGCGGAAATGGAAATCTAAATCGGGAAGCGGAGGTGGCGAGATTTGGAGGTGAGATAAAAAAAATTTAATTGAAATTTTGTAAAGTATAATATACATTCAATAAAACTTGTACCAACCTTTAAGCACCAAGCGATCAGGCCAGCACTGGCCAGCACCGGCCATTCCTTAGATCCTTTATTGTGATTTGACGAGTTTGGGACACATGGAGTGCCAAAACTTGGCATGTAGGGACACTTAAATGCCAAAACTTCGGAAATGTATACTTAAGTGTCAATTTCAAAGTAAAATGGATTATTTAAGTGCCACTCCAGCCAAAATCCGGCCAAATTGTTGACGAGACAATTTTCTAGCAAGTTGGGTGCAAAACGGTGTCGTTTTGCACACTAGTGTGGTGACAAATTGCAAAAATGACGTCGTTTTATGTCGATGTGTAAATAAATAATATAAAAATTAATTAAATTAAATTTAAACTTAATTTTATTTAAATATTCTTTAAAAAAAGGTTGGGGGGGGGAAAGGCGGGCTGAGGGCTAAGCCCTTGCCACCGTTGGCTCCCCGCCACCGCCGGGAAGGGCCGGTGACGGAGGGGGCAAGGTCGGCCGGGGTCACTAGCCCTTGGCTAGCGGCGGTGAGGGCTGCGAGCCCTCACCGGATCACGGTGAGGGCCACGACCCTTGCCCTAAATCTAGGCGAGGGTTCACGAGCCCTCCTCGCCATCGCGGGAAGGGTCGGCAACGGTAGGGGAGCATCGGCCAGGGTCGCTGGGCCCTGGCCTAGGCCCAAACGCCGGGGCGACCGGTGGCGAGGGCCCACGAGCCCTCGCCATCGATCGACCAAGGGCCGGTGACCCCGGCCGACCCTTCCCCCTCCATCGCTAGCCCTTCTCGACGACGGCGAGGAGGTGACGGCAGCAAGGGTTCAACTCTCGGTTGCCCTTCGCCCCCCCCCCCCTTTTTAATTTTTAATTTTTTTTAATTTTTTTAATTTTTTTAATTTTTTAAAATTTTTAAAATTTTAATTTTTAAAAAATTTTAGAATATTTTAAATAAAATTAAGCTTTAATTTAATTTAATTAATTTTTATATTAATTATGTACACATTAGACACAAAACGACATCGTTTTTGCAATTTGTCGCCATGTCAACGTGCAAAATGACGTCATTTTGCACCCAACTCACTAGAAAATTGCCATGTCAGCAATTTGGCTAAATTTTGGCCAAAGTGACACTTAAATGATCCACTTTACTCCAATTTTGGCATCCAACTCACACGACTATTTCAACGTGTTTTCTCGAAAATTCTCTTAAAAAAACTGTGGCCAATAGTAAATATTAGATGTTTGGAGGTGTTTTATCGAAGGAACCGTGACTTAAAAATTAGAAATTTAATTTACTTTCATTTACATTTCAGCCACAGTTTGAAGCCTTATATAATATCGTACGCTAATGATTTACTTTGAAGTATTTATGGGGTTTTCAATTGGAATTATTGTATATGAGGTTAAGATCTCCAATCTATTTGGTTTCTCATAGATTGATCAAGAGCACTTTCGATCATGTTGATATTTATATGAGCCGAAAGATTTTGGTCCATGCATGAGAGTCCAATTGTGAAACAACATAGTTACGTATTGGGCCATTGTACAGTCTATACAAATGGATGCGGTCCATTGATGGGACTGTTAGGGCAGGACCTTAACATTGACCTGTTAATTTTCAAAACTTTTTACATGCTCGAAACTTATCCTATAAGTCAATCTCCGTGGAAATTGTCCAATCAATCCTATTATACGAATGCCGTTTCTATCATAAATTTTATAATATTTCAATTTAGTCTTAAACCGTCACGCGAAACTATAATATAGTCCTTATGGTCAATTTTGATTAAAATCGTTAACTTGGTAGCATGCCACATATACCCAAGATGACTATACCACCACATTAGTAATTTTCTGTTATATATAGACTAGATGCTAAGGATTAACATTGAGGTAGTATATGATATGGTTAGAGATATATTCCAGAGAAGCCCCCCTGTTTGTTTTGGGAAAGGGTGGGGGGGGGGGGGGGGCGCTGTTTGTGAATGGGATATATTTGGTTAAGTCCTACTTCAATCGTCATTTATTCCTAAGCGTGCAGTATGTTTTGAAATAACTGCGGCAGAATTCAAATTTTCAGCAGTTATGTGCTTATCAAAATCCTCAAATGACAATCACATGAAAGAATGAAGCATGCTAAAATTACCTGCTAATTTCTTTCAACCGAGAGCAGCCATAGAACTTATTTTCCCTAAGAAATCTTCGAAGACACCGTCATTCCTCCGTCCATCATTCGGGTGCTGTTGATGGGAAGCTCTTGTCTAGACTTGGGTCCATAAACAGGATGTAACCAAAATCATCAAATTTTGCAAGACCCGCGCGGACTTCATAACCCATATGATAAATGCGTGATTGACCTGGCCCATGGGCACCCAGGTCAAAGTAAGATTTCCCACTATTGATTGCATGGGTCGACGTTCGTAGAACTGAGCATCTATTTGAGAGAAATGGGCATTAGTGTTGTAGCCGGAGGTTAACCGTTTGAATCCCATCACCTGCGTACAAACTATTCTAGATCTTGCACAGGAACAAGGTTTTAACTTAACCTGTTCATGAAACTTGTCTATTATTCCATGGGGTTCTCAGTAGCTGATCTTCACACCTGCACTTGTAAATTACCAAAAAATGAAAAAAAAAAAAAAAGAAAACCATATCGGCTGACTCCTTTTTTTAAAGGTACATTAAAATTTCAAAGAATAACTGGAAATAGTAGGGTCTCTTCGGCCTAGCATGTAATGAAGAGAAAAAAATGTCGTCAAGAATAACTTGCCGGCCATCCAACGTAAATGTCCTTCACGGCGCTGCGAAGCCGGCAAATCATTCTTGGCTACAAGTTCACTCTCTGCAACTTCATGTAAGACTTCCCAACCTTTTAGATGAACAAAGTTGAATCGCATACGTCAACATATCACTATAATTCGTTTTCATTGGGCTTCAGACATGTTCTAATGCTAGTCTGAAGGGACTTATTTATATACATATACAGAAAAAACTAGCATTGAAGCATCCACATTATTATGTTGCTTTAGAATCTTCACGTGGCTAGCTAATATCCAAAGTTCCTCATGGGCAACGTTTGACATTCCAAACGAATAAGTCTGACTTTCCTAAAGTAGTGCTAGGGTACCATGCTTTTCCAAGACAAAAAGATAAAGCTCTAGGGCACCACCTTCAAAGAGGGACCACATATGTCAAAAATATAACCTTTCCCTTCCAACTATGCAAGAAGGGCTTAATTCTAAAGTGAGCTTGAGCGGGCTCTTGGTTAAAGCAACACACCTTAAGGCTCATTTTTTTATATTTAGGTGCCGCATTGCAAGGTCAAGAATATGATGCTTCTTGTTCTTTGAAAATGCTTGAACTATTCACCGTGAAATGTACATGCATAGACTCCTGTTGAAAAGAGAGATAACAAGCAATTTGAGAGATGCTTGGAATTTTTGCTGAAAAAGACGTTTCTTTGTGATATTAGTATTGATCAAGAAAGCTCATTTGTCACCATGCACATGCCCTCAATTGATCTCCTGAAGAAATAGAATTTAAACAAAAGATGCATTATTAGATGCAATGCACCTTTTTCATATATGCATTCTTGATAAATTAGGAACGAGTTACACACTTCGTGGTCACAAGTGAGGTACATTTAAAGGACTAAAGCACATCATAAGAGAAGGTCGGCTAGGCCTCACCTTATAGCCAAACTTGTATTCGACGTCACTCATGCACACCCAAGTTATGTGGGGCTACATCCCCATCTAGAGACCTATTTTTTTATTTCTTTTTGTAAGTAATAAACTAAAAGCAAGTTTTACAAAATCGGTGAGATTAGCTTACAGGCTTGAGAAACAAAGGTGAAATGCAAATAAAAAGATACGTCAAAAGTGTATGCAGCATATTTTGTGTACTGCTTTTCGGATTCTATGTAACAAGGATGGAAGGATACAAGGAAGCGAGGCAAACACACCCTCCCCTCCTCTCATCCTCATTTTCTGTCTTTGTCCAGCCCGATAACTGGTGCTTATTGTGTCTCTATTCTCTATTCTAAAAAGATTTTAAGTTATCTTATTTCCTTTATCTCTAGACATTTGATTGAAGACGGTCTAAATTTATCCTTAAATGGAAAGGACACCAATTCCAAAGTAGTCAATAAAATAGGAAATTACAAATTTAGTCCATTTACAATCATCAATATTCAAATCGGTACATACTTTATTGTGCGAAAGATTTGGTCTTTAAATTAATCTTTGATCCTGGATTCGAGACAAATGTCAATGAAAAATGCCGACTGAGAGCTGGAGATGAATATGTGGGGCTACGGCGAAATGAACAAATAACTTAAAATTGAGGAGAAATTAGAAAAGCCATCACTAAATTATCGTCTCTATTCAATTGTTCCTCATACTTTATATGCTGATGGAATTGGTCCCTAAATTAAATTAGAGTTGTGATTTCATGGCAAATATTTTTTTCATCTTCTTCAAAAATGGAAAATGTCAAGAAAGTACCGAATCTACATGTGGCTTCGATATGTGGGATGAAAATGGAAAACCGATGACCTAAGCCTAGAGTAGTGAAAATATGATTCTATTCGCAAACTGACGTGACATCTTAAACGTGCATCTCCAATACCTAGTCTACATCCTTTCGTGAACAGGGACGGAAAGCTACGAACTCTATGCTCAAATTAAGATCAATAAATAGTTTAAGAATTAAATCTGTCACAAGATAAAGAATAAGGATGACCAAAATGAAACAAAGAATTCGAATTTGTAACTGCTCCCGGTTTTTATTTTTTATTTTTATTTGTTTAGACCCATCAGTGCCACATGTTCATCTTTGGCTCTTACTCTATATTTTCCTTGGACTGGATACAATAATTCACTTGATATCTTGATCGATCGTTAGTTTAGACACCAAAATCTGTCACAAAATAAGGTACAAAGGCCAAAATCGGATACACGACCATTTTTACAACTTCCCATCATACGAAGGGCAAACTTGTGCCCAAAAGCCCATTGTCTACATGATGAAGGAACGAGCAGATTAGAAGAGGCAAACAAAAAGATCCACAGAAATCTGAATAGATGGCCTCTACTCGTTTTTTCAATTTAGTGAACAGTGTCTCACATTTCAATAGTAGTAGAGTATTATTATTAGAGTTCTTGTTTACGTAACACAATTGAAAATGAGAAATGTATCACACCAAAAAAAATAAAATAAAATAAAACCTAACTTCTCAAATGTATTATTACAAGATTGACTTGTAAGATAGAATTTGAGCACGTGACGTATATTATAGGTTTTAGGGCCCTGCCATTGCAATCCCATAAATGGACCTACGATCGACACTTCTCATCTGACCTCATCCATTTGTACAAACTAAAGAAGATTACCCCAATCAATCAAAATGCTAATTAAGTCTTAATTTTGTTAATTTTGTCAATTTTTTCCTAAGCCTTGCGCAAAGTTCCAATATAGTCATTCCCATCAATTTTTGTTGGAAGTTACCAACATAGCGACCTATCCAATCATCATCAACTAACTTATGTGATACACCGCTATGTCAGCTATTTTCGGTAAAAATTGACTGAAATGACTACATTCGAATTTTGTGAAAACTTTATGACTAAATTGATAAAACTAGAAAATTTACATTGAATTTGCATCATTATAATAGATTTAAGATTGATTGGACAATTTCTCCATATAAGTGTGTAGTGGCCTAACACGTAATTGAAAGTGTTTCATAAGTGGACTCTCATGCAAGTACGAAATACAATGGATCTAGTGAAAATCCATATATTTTATAGAGGAATTCATTACTGTATAATATGAAAAGAAAGATCAAATTGTAATCCGAAAGTAAATAAAACACCTTTTTAAATTAAATTTAAATATGTTTCATCAACTCAATGAGTTGATTCCTTTTTACTATACGATTTATTATAATTAAATAAATTATTCAAAAGTTTTTTTATATTTTCTTAACATACTTCTTGTTATAATTTCTTTCATTCCTCAAAACGTGTGCTGTTTTTCTAGTTAACGACAATCTTCTTAAAGAAAAAAAGTTTACACTCTTTCACTAGGCCAATCTAATGGAAATTCCCCCCCCCAAAAAAAAAAAAAACTAATGGAAGTTATATGGCTTAAGAGGTTTTAAGTTTGACTAGCTAAACTTTTACTATTGGCCAAGAGAACCTTCAATAAAACACATTGAAAGAGTCTGCGTGATGAATGTATAAACCTCAAAGGCTCAATCACAATGATGGCAGTTGGCTCCCTAGTCTCTTGGCGCTTGAAGCTTGATATAATTTGTATCAAATATATCTTATCCTTTATAAAATTTCCAAATGAAAATTATGTATCTTGCCCTCCTAAACTGGTATCCTCCCCCTCGCCGCTACTAATTTATTACATTCTTTACCTGGTTACTAACATGATTAAATCCATGATTGCTAACTCTAACTATACACTAACAAGTATTGATGCGTGATTGACCCACGTAGAATCCATATGGGACCGATAATGATCAATGTGGTGATCGACCTCATCCATGTGGACCTAGGTCAAAGGAAAATGTTCCAGTTATTGATGGCATGAATATACATTTGTACACTGAGCATTAAGGATAAAACGGCATGAGTATTATGGCTGGAGGTCACTAATTACATATAGATTGCTGTAGATCAGTGCCAACTGCACAGACAAAAGGTCTTGACTTAATCCATGCCTTGAAATTGCATACATGGCATTTTCCGACGACTTCTTTTACTGAGGTGGCAAATGTTTAAAAAAAAAAAAAAGCTCACATGGACAACAAAAATGACGTCGTCCATCCACACTAAGTGAGCTAACCTAAATGACGTCGTTTTTCCTTGATGTTAAACCATGTCGTTAGGTTATTTTGGCTTAAGCACACCTAGCCGTCGCTGTTCCTCCCCGTCCATGTTCACACTAGATCTCAAGCCCTTCTCTCCGTCACCATTCATGCCCAGAGGTGGTCATCAATCGCCATCATCAGTCGCCGTCGTCAATCGCCGTTGTTGGTCATCATTGCCGCTCACCATTGTTGGTCGTCGTCACCGCTTACCATCGTCACTCCTCCAGGTTCAGCCCCTTCTCCCCCTCCCCTGTGATGAAATTAGGGCTCGATTATTTGATCAGGGCTCCGATGGAATTTCTGTTGAATTGCGCGCACTCTATTTGGCTACTCCCTTGCAAAAAGAGGTAGCAACATTGGGAGACAAATCTGGGGCATTGTCACATGCAGACCACTAGTGAAGGTTCTTTAAGTGAAATTAATCCGGTCGTTGAACTCAATGGAGTGCTTAATATCTGATTGTCATTAGCAAATTTTTAATTTGAGCAAGTCGCAGTGAGAATTAGGCTTGCCAACGAATTCAAAAGAGTAGGGGATCAGATTGTTAAGAAAGTTTCATCCGATTCACTGACGGTTGGAGATTGCAAATTTACTTGGGCTTTCAGTCTTTGATGCAAGCTCAACCTAGGTTAGCTGCTGATTCCACAATTTTTCTCTGCAAATGCACTTGTACCATTACGTTTTCACCTCCATTTATCTAGGTATCTCTCTAATTCGGAGATAAAGAAATAGGTGAGATAGATAACTAAGATGATAGTCCTGCTTACAGTTCTTGTCCATTATCGAGAAAGATCGAAGTTTTTATCACTATGCTGATTGGAAATTAAATGCCCAACAATTGTTGTCCATTCTAAGATAGTAGAAAAAAATTGCTTGGGCTGTGCTTGTTGTGGGGAGCTGTGCTGGTTGTGGGGACCTCTGTTTTTTGTTAATATTTTAAGGCAAATAATTAAAGTGGCGACCCCTTTTTTTGGCTATCATATAGGGGCATATTGTCAGTGTGGGGACCTCTGTTTACTAAAATCCATGAGAGTGGGAGGACTCCCATGTGCAATTGTCTATTGCCCTTTGTGGATGTGGTCCCAAAAAGTAATGATTCTTTTTCTTTTTCTTGGTGCAAAAATGACTCATGACAAGGATTATGTCGCTGTCATAGTTTGCTACAATGGAAAATTTGTGATTGGAGAGGATGAGTGGGAGTATGAGGATGGAAGTGAGGGTACCATCTTTATCGAGATAAAGAAGGCATCTTATATAAGATTTGTTAGGGATATAAGGACTTAATTGCCTTGTAAAGTCCAGAAGTTGCTGTATTCTATTCCTAGGAAAGACTTGAGAGATAGGTTGAGATGCTTAGAAGATGATAATGGTATTAAGGATGTTCCATATCATTATCTTCATGGTGAAAAGGTAAAAATATATGTTGAGTACGATAGTGAAAGTGATGATGAAGGTGATGATGGAGAGAGTGCCCAAGGACAAACATGAGATGGTATTCAAGATAGTACTAACGTTAGGGTCGAAGGAGGGCAGGATAGATATCATGGACAAAAGAGGAGCGCAGATGCAATTAACCAAAGTGGTGATGATATAGGTGATGTCACAATCACTGGATTAGAATGTGAAGTAGCTAGATCAACTGATGTTGATGATGATGATGAAGGGTTGCCTACTGAAAATTTCAAAAGTGATAATGATGATGAGGGGCTTGTAGAGTCAAGAAAAAAACGAAGGGGTTTTTTGACAGATAAGTTTGCAGCTTTGAATGTAACTGATGAAGTTCCAAATATTGCCGAAGGCCCTACAGATGCTAGTGCTGCTGGCAAGAAGACTAATTATGAAGAAAGCATCAAGAATGTTACTTCCTAGGATGAGCTTAAAGAAGATGAAGGAGCTGTGCGTAGAAAGAAAAATAAGTTTCCTTCTTATCATCCATCTGTTGCATCTCCCACTTTGTCGGTAGGTATGAAATTTCATGATGCGAAACAATTTAGAGAAGCTATATTGAAGAACTCCATTGCTGCACAGATGAATATTGACTTCATTAGAAACACTAAGACCTTTGTAAGAGCTAGGTGTTCGCAGCAAAACTGTTCATGGAAGATCTATGGCGCATTTGTTAAGAGAAGTGGATCTTTCTAGATTAGAGCCTACCAAGAGGAACATACTTGTTCCATTAATTTTGAAAATAAAAGGGTAACAGGTGCATGGATGTCGAACCACTTCTTTGACTTGATTAAGTCGATGCCTCAGATTAATACTACTCAGTTCAGGATGTTTGTGAAGGAGCAGGTAGGCATTAATATATCCAAGATTCAATACAAAAGATCCAAGCAAAAAGTGATGAAAATACTCATTAATCAATACAGCACCGAATATGGACAATTGTGGGATTATGCTTGGGAGTGTAGGCTACAAAATCCTTTAAGTAGAATGTATGTAGAGGTCGTGGAGAGATTACTTCCTGATATTGGGAACAAGTTCGATAAGTTTTATGTTTGCTTCGATGCATGCAAACGAGAATTTTTATCTGGTTGTCAACAGATTATAGGATTGGATGGGTCTTTTTTGAAAGGCGTGTGCAAGGGAGAATTGTTGGCAGCAATCGGAAGAGATGCAAATAGCTAAATGTTTCCACTAGCTTGGGCTGTTGTGAAGGTAGAGAATAAGGACAATTGGTCCTAGTTCCTAAAAAATTTAATGATTGATTTGGAGATAACAAATGGGACAGGGTGGGCATTTATGAGTGACCAATAAAAGATAATGCTTGCTTTTTGAAAAAATTGGTCAATTGTTTACTTTTAGATATCAACATGTCATTTGCTTACATTTATTGTTTTGAATTATTGCAGGGACTGGTTCCAGCAATAGCTGAGTTGTTGCCTTATGCTGAACATCGAATGTGTGCGCAGCACATATACGCAAATTTGGCAAAGAATTATAAAGGGGACAAGCTACAGTCGCACTTTTGGCAGCTAGCAAAGAGCACGAATATGGCTCACTTTAGTATGGCCAAATAAAAACTGCTTCAATTGACAAATGAAGATTGTGATGCACTATTCCAAACAGAACCAAAGTATTGGTGTAGGGTGTTCTTCAGCGAGGAATTCAAGTGCAATAATATCAAAAACGTCTGTGAATCATTTAATGGGAGGATAACAGAGGCCAGATGCAAACCAATTATATCAATGCTTGAAGACATACGAGTTATGGTCATGAGTCGGCTGCACAGACAAAGAGATGAGGCTGCAAATTGGACTAGGCAATGTGGTCCTAGGATTGCTAAGAAATTGGATGAGAACTTGGCTGCAAGCAGATATTGTCATCCCATTTGGAATAGGGATGAAGGACATGAGATCATGAACGGTTCTAATAAATATGTTGTCCATTTAGATATGAGGAAGTGTTTATGTAGAACATGGCAACTAAGTGGAATTCTTTGTGCACATGCCATATGTGCCATTGAATTGAAGGGCCACAACACAGAAGACCACATTGATGATTGGTACAAGAAACCGAGATATCTTGCTTCATATCTGTGGCACCCCTCAACGGCCCCCAAATCGTTCGGGTCGCCACAGTCCGCTTACCTTTCTTCTTTCCCAAATCACATATCACTCTGATACCATTTCAATTGTAACGGGTCCATACAACCATGGGGGTTTATACACACCAAACTAAACGTTTATAGGTAAAATTCATACACTTTTATTTACTTAAACCAAATGGACATCATTCATCAGTACATCAAAATGCTAATGTTTTCTTTACTTGGCTATGCTTCAAAAGATGACCGACATCTCTTCCAACAGTCCTATAGTTAAAATCCATCAATCAATGTCAGCGTCTAAAGTTCCTTCCTTTGCTATCCTCCTCCTCGCGGTCATACCCAAACACTTGATCCATCTACTGGTAGCAATGGCAGCAGAGGTATCTTATCTAGTCTGAAATGTTATTCCCCAAAAGGGGTTAGTACAGCCACTCAGTAGGTAAAGGACCCAATAAACCATTAAATGCATCACACAATACAATCATAACAATCATAGCATAACCCATGTCATTCATGCATCCATGCGTAACTTACCTTGAAGCCGTGCATATATCATTGCACCACATGTACATACATCCTCATATAACCTTCACCATCATGTCATACATTTACCATCATGCCATAGGTGCACATACATCCATGCACTCACCATTATCATGTCATACATGTACCATCATGCCATAGGTGCACATACATCCATACACTCACCATCATCATATCAGACATGTACCATCATGCCATAGGTACACATACATCCATGCACTCACCATCATCATGTCACACATGTACCATCATGCCATAGGTGCACATACATCCACACACTCACCATCATCATGTCACACATGTACCATCATGCCATAGGTGCACATACATCCATGCACTCACCATCATCATGTCACACATGTACCATCATGCCATAGGTGCACATACATCCATGCACTCGTCATCATGCACTCATGCATACATGTACCATCATGCCATAGGTGCACATACATCCATGCGCTTACCATCATCATGTCACACATGTACCATCATGCCATAGGTGCACATACATCCATGCACTCACCATCATCATGTCACACATGTACCATCATGCCATAGGTGCACATACATCCATGCACTCGTCATCATGCACTCATGCATACATGTACCATCATGCCATAGGTGCACATACATCCATGCGCTCACCATCATCATATCATATGTACCATATCATGCATATTTCAATTTCAATTTCCCAATATTATTCTTTCATTTTGGGCCACCACATTTCTCTTTCCCAGAACCGATGTTTGCATCCCACATTTATCACTCGCACCCCACCTGACATCGTGAGGAACCTCCGGCACAATACCTGCCGGGCATCCGGCACAATACCTGTCAGGCATCTCATATCCCAACTAGCATCACAAGGCATCCCCTCGGCACAAACCTTCGAGGCTTCCGGACATATGTACCGACATACCACCAGGATTCCCCCCCTCTGG
Source organism: Eucalyptus leucophloia subsp. euroa (assembly GCA_017140325.1). Classification (NCBI taxonomy): domain Eukaryota; kingdom Viridiplantae; phylum Streptophyta; class Magnoliopsida; order Myrtales; family Myrtaceae; genus Eucalyptus; species Eucalyptus leucophloia. The sequence goes on from CM029470.1 coordinate 31,176,953, forward strand.
CATTACATACCGTATACCACCAGGCATCTCGAAACTCCCGAGGACCCTCCAGAATTACGCCACTAGGCCAGCGGGCATCCAGCACTCCCTAGCCAAGCATCCCGACACTCCCGGGGCATTGTGGGCTCACACCTCCGACGGCCTTCTCATTTATCTTAGTTCTCACTTTCAGTTATAGCTCAATTTCAACATGGCATATGATGCAATGGCAAACACAATCATTTTCATCATTTGATTCTTATATGCAGTTCCAATCATCATCATACACGCAGCAAGGTCCAATCACTTATGACAATACAATCCATGGGGTCCATGCAACATAGAATAGTCCATACATCATGACCTTTTTGAAATTTACCAAATTCCAGCTTGCACAATTTCGGAAAATATATAAATTAAATATCCATATGATCTTCAAAAATCATGAAATCAGAACATGTGATAGAAAAGACATAAAGGTAGCAATTCCATGAAAAACATATGCCCAAAAGAGCTTTACACAAGAAGATATAGCTCACACAATACAGCATGCAAAATTCGGATAAAGTCAGATTGCGCAGTTCTTGAAATATTTCAATTTAAATACCTGAAAGACCTTAAAAAAATTATGAAATTTTACCAGGTTATAGTCGAGACCCTAAGGTAGATTTTTCATGCAGACATCTAGGCCAGATTCGTCCTAGATAATTTACTATGGCCGGACAAATCTACTGTTCCTAGTACCGAACAGTCCAGTATAGCTGTCTCCGAAAAATCGAGGTTTTGCCTACTTATCTTTCTTCATTTCCTCTGAAATTTTGATATGTTTTACCTCAAGAGGTCCACTACAACTTTAATTCAGGGATCTAGGTGATATTCTCAAAGGATAGTCATCTTTTAGTCCACGAATTCTCGGGAGTCCAGTACCATAATTCCAGATCTACCGTCTTCAAGAGAAAATCATTTCACCAGGCTACACTTACTCGTTTTACCTCAAATTTGGGTATGTTAATCATCAGGATGTTCTCTACAACTTTCGTGAAAAATTCGAAGTGAAATTCTTAGTAAAAAGTGACATACAACACATAAAACCACCAAGAGGTCGACGAAACAGTTTCAGATCTAGCCTTTTCGTAGAGGATGGGTTTTACCCCTTGAAACTCAGCCATTTTGTCTCAAATTTTAGTATGTTATACTTTGAGATGTTGTCTACAACTTTCATGCAGAAGTAGAAGCCAAAATCCAACTCAAAACCCACATGCAAGCCTCTACAACGTTCGGGGTCAGGCGGCACACACAAAAACAGCAAGCTATTTCAAGAACAACACACTCTAGCTTCGGTTTCTCATACTCTAATCATCCGAGATCTACCACCAAACAATCACACATGCAAGACACACATGCAAGAGCAGAATATGGATCCCAAACTTGCCTTTGTACCAAGCTACAGCAAGCACGATGGACGACAGATGCACGACGACAGGCGATGGACGAGCGGATGGACGAACAGACACACCACTTCTTCCTCCTCTCTCTCGGTTCCTCATTCTCTCAGCAACCCTCTCCCTCTCTCTCTCTTTCTTTTTGGTTGCTTAAATACTTGCATGCTTCCCTTTTTGCATGGAGGGACACTTGTCCCTAAGAAGGAGACAAGTGTCTCCCTTGTTGAAGACACTTGGAGGAGGCCATGCGGCTCCTCCTCCCTCCTCCATGCGTTGACAACCTCATGGGCTCTATGGGCTGGGCCTCTTGGCCCACTTTAGGCCCATCTCACTTGGGCCTAAAGTGTAAACTTAAATGGCCCAAGTTTATTTTTAATAATACATCTTAATCCTCATTTAAATAAATACCAAATTGCATAATAAAATGGCCAAAAGACTTTGCAACATAGTTTAATAAAATCCAACTTACAAAATTCATGGCCAAAAACATAATTTCCTCATCAAATAAAATCCTTGGTCTCACATGGACATAGGATGCGTCTCCAACAACAATAATTATCCATTTATATAAATACCAGATCATTCTTATTCACTTGGCCATAAATCTTGAAATCATAATTCAATAAACTCCTACTTATAAAACACATGGCCGTGAGTTATTTTTGGGATGCCATAGTATCAATTCATGTTGCAGCCAATTAGAAGTAATAAATTCTGAGAGCCAATAGATCACAAAGCACCTCAACCTTTGCCACTAAAGAAGAAACTGGAAAGACTAAACCAAAACTGAAGAATGATAGAGGAAGAGGTCTAGGACGGGTGTACCGATAAAGTGCTCTTTTTGCCACATAGCAAGGCACAACAGTAGAGGTTGTCAATTAAAGAAGCAGCAAGAACAGTTTAGTAGGGCCGAAGGCCCTAGTGAAGGGACAGTTAGAGAAGAAAGGCGAAGTGAGTCAACTATTCTTCAATCGACAACAATAAACCTAGTAAGTCATGACAATTATGTTTATTTTGCTTTATGGTTGGTTACAAATATGTACATAAATATAAATGACATGTATGTAATATTTTTGTCTTTGTCAAGTCACAGGAATGACTTGTGAAGAATTGACCGAAGCTCCTGCTGTACTTGAAACTGAAGGGCTTGTTCAAAGAACGCAAGGAAGAAGATAGCCACGTGAAGGATTGGCCGAAGCCCCTGCTATACCTAAAACTGAAAGGCCTATTCAAAGAAGGCAAGGTGAAGATAGCTAGCTATAAGATTGGCTGAAGCAACTGGAGGGCCAGTTAAGTCAACTGTTCGTTAGCAGCAACAGAGAAAAAAATATCCGGTAAGTTCACTAATTTGAGTTTAGTTTTCCTTGACGTTATTATATGGCTTGATGTTATATTTATGATGATGTCCTTTTGTCTTTTTCTTAGGTTCGAAGAAGGCAAGCTACAGTTCAGCTGCCAATAAAGGGTCCAACTGAAGGGCCACCATAAGATCCATCACTAAGGTCATCACAACGGTCACTATAAGGGTCATCACAAGGGCCACCACAAAAGCCAACCGAAGGTGTCACTGAAACTGAAGGGCTAAATAGAAAAACAACCAGAAAAAAGCCAAATCAAGAGCCACCTACAAGAAGGCCATCTAGAAGACGCCTAGCTGAAGAATTGACCGAAGAAGCCTCTGCTGTAACTGAACAGCCACAACAAGAGCCCAAGAAATCACATGCGAGAAGAAGAGCCAACCAATTATAAGTACCTGAAAGTGACTCTCCCATTCGAACAAGAGGGGCTCTTGGGAAGAGGCTAAAACAATATTGTTATGACCTTTATACAAATGAGTGTTCTGGAACAGTTATTCTTAATATAAGTTTTATAGGTTACATTTAATTTAATTTATAGTGCAAACTTGTTGATAATTGAGTTTTCTTTTTGAAGCCTAGGAGAAGTTCAAAAGTTCTTATCTCTCAAGGCCCAACTCAAGAATTAATGGCTGCACCAACAAAGAAGAAGACATTGGCTGCGCCAACAAGAAAGAAGAGTAAGAAGAACCCAATTGCAGGTCCATCTGAATCAGTTCAGCCTACGACAGATGCAGCTCCTTCTTAATCAATCCAGCCTATAACAATTGCAGCCCCATCAGAATCAACACATCTTGAGACAATTAAAGAAGAAGTCTCACGTCCAGTTGTTAGAAAAAGTGCATGGATTATGAATCAAGTGAAAAGTCCATAAAAAAGAGCACGAACAGGAGGCATTGTACATATTGATTGATAAAATGAGATAGGACATGGTTTGTGGGGTTGAGGAGTCAGTTAATTAACTATGGATGTTTTTTATTTAATAGTTTGTCATTTGAGTTTATGAGACTTCAAACTTCATTTCAATATCAATGGAACAATCTAATTGCTTATCATTTTTGCCTTTTTCATTTTTTTTATTTTGTTTTTACTTTTACTTATTGCTTCTAGTGGTGGATCTGTGGTGGTGAATAGGGTGCTCGTGTGGCTGGGGGTGGTGGCTGGTGAAGCCTGGTGGTGGTGGGTCCATTGTGGGGGTTAGGGTGGTGGCTGGTGAAGCCGGGTGGTGGTGGATCCATTATGGGGTTTAGGTTGGGGCCTCTTACTGCAACTACCATTGGTGCAAGAATGCAATGTGCATAACTTGCACGAGCCCCTTTTGTAACAGACCCACAACCCACCACCAACAGTGGCTATTAATGGCAGGTCTATGGTGGTGGCTACGTGCTGGTGTGGTAGTTGGGATGCTAATGTTACTAGTGACGGTGGCTAGTGGTGACTGCTAATGCCTACTAATGGTGAGTCTATTACAGGGGTTGGGTTGGGGGTTTGTGCTGCACCTAGTGTACGATGTAAGTGTGCAATATGCACATCTTGCACTAGGCAGTGCTGGTGCAAGCTGGTATAAGGCACCTTGCACTAGCAACTTCTGCAGCAGCATACCACCAGCATAGTGATGGCTAATGGTGGTTTAAGTGGATGTCTGGGATGCTTGGTGTGGCAAGCAGTGATAGCTAAAGGCCGATGGTGGCCAGTGGTGGGCGGTGGTGGTGGCTGGTAATAGCTAATGGCTAGTGCAATTTATAGAGGAAACATACAAAAAAAGAAAATTGGCACTTAACTGATTACATTCTAAAAAATATTGCACTTAAATGTTCACTTTTAATCATAAATAGCACTTAAGTGATCACTTTTAATCACAAGTGGCACTTAAGTGATCACTTTTAATAATAATTTGACACTTAAATGACACTTTTTTATCACGACTGGCACTTAAGTAATTACTACATACAACTTATAGCACTCAAGTAATCACTCGTGTATGTCCTATGTATATGGTGGTTCGTAGCAAACCAGAGAAGCTGCTAGTTTAATATGGCAACTCCATTCAATTCAATGTTTGATGCTGGTTTATATTCAGTTCAAGTAAATAAGTTACCACAACACATCGACCCAATATGCATTCTATCATCACCGATTTACATTCGAGAATAAGTAAAAACATAATACAAATAGTATCTCATTCATTCATTTATTCATTCCCTTTCCTTGACCTCCCCACAAGCAATGACAGCCCAAAAAAAAAAAAAGCCACAACAATCTTATAGACAACACAAAACTTCTTCTCATCTTCCAAAAAGATAAGTCATTCATTTCATTCAAAACAAATACATTTCTCCACTCATTTACAACTATGGCAGTCGGAGAAACTTCTTCTCAACTTCTAGTACTTTACATTTCATCATAAAGTAGGATAAAGAGTAACACAATAAACGCTTGGTAACACTTCCATTCAATTTTCATCCTTGAAACTTCATTTTTCAAATGATTAGCAGAAGATGCTTGAACCTGCATTGAGTTAGCATCGTCCAAGTCATCCACAAGCATAGATGGAGGTTGATGACATCTATCAAGTAGGTCCAAATATTACCTCTATGGCTCAGTGAGAGAATTTCGCATCGATCCATTTGAAATATTTGCACTTCGACCTTTCTCTATATTAGGCACATCCATAGAATCTTCTTCCGGGATTCGTTCGAGTCCACAATGTTCTTCTTGGACTTGTTAACCCACAAAAATAGAAACGCTCGCCTTCTCCTTCACTTCAGCAAGAGATATTTGAGCCACTACTGAAAGTCATGCTCTTCATTTCCAATATCCAACTAAAGAATTTAGGGCAAATTAAATTAGGGTTCGGGACTACGGCTCCAACACTTCAATAGCATTTTGCCCAATTTAGGGTTTTAGATTTAGGGCAATTGGGAAGACGACGTTGTTTTGGTTAATTTAAGGACTCTATTTTGGCCAACTATAAAAACGACCTCGTTTTTTGTGAATTAAAGCTGACTCAGCTCTCCGGCGAGCCACCTTGGTGAGAAATATTCATATTTATATGCCACGTATGATTTCCGGCTGGCTTCACTAGAGGTGGCACTCAGGTGTCCAACTTTTCTTCAAACATGGCACTTAAATGTACCTTTCGAAAGTCATGACACCTAAGTATCCATTTGTGCCAAGTTATGGCACTTGTAGTATTTTTATCCCGCTACGTATGTTTTAATATTTTAGCACTATACTTGGCACACACAACCCAAGTCGTCGAACTCCGGGTCGTTATAGAAAGAACGACCTTGAACGCTGTGATGTAGAGGTTGCCTTCCCCCCCCCCCCCCAAATTTCTTTTGGTAGAGCCAAGGTTAAGAGGATATAATGCCAGCCTACAACTATAATGGGCAGACACCCTCTTAATTTCTCTAAACCTTCTCAGTTAGACATTGAGTTAGTTAGACATCGAGTTGCACGTATCATGCTCATGTCTCTGTACTTGCCATTTTCTTTAAAAGCAAAGTGATTTCTTTACATTTTTTACTCAATCTTTTTTATTGGCCTATAGCAATTTAGGTAGGTTTTTCGAGCCTCAGTTTATATGCAATGAGAGAAGACGATATCTAGTTTATTCCTACCGCCAAAGCAAAGCTCTTCAGATGGTGGGGTCAATTGAACTAATTTGCCCAAGAGCATGTGAAAGTTAAAGTCGGTCATCTTCTGTTGTTATTCCAAATTCCTATTCATCCCGAAGTCCTACAAGCTTTTGGTGTCCTAGGATATCCACTTTTATGTTTGGTGGGTTCGAGCAAACCCAACTCTGGAAGAATACAGCATCATCATTGTTATGCCTCTCGAAAATAAGCTTATTAGACCACCAATAGGTATTAACCCACTGCGGGGGTTAGTGCCACTTTTAAGAACTGAAGTCCGCATTATGAGGTGAATTCTTAAAACCAACCATAATACCTATCTCCTAGAATTTTTGACTAATTGTTTCGAAAATTAGCCCTTGACCCAAAAAAGCGAGATTTTCCTCTTAGCCTTTTTCGAGTTCATCATTTTCCCCCATCAAAAAGATGCCCCAAGTCCCTTGATGGCATGGGTTGTTGATCAAGTCTTAAGGGGGCAAAATTATGTCAACATGATTTTAGCCGAAACATTCTTGTCCCTTAATCGTTTTAAAGAAAACACGGAAAAAATCATGTGAGCTTCCCCAAAAATTTTGCAGGTCTGGTTCTTTTCTCACCTAAGCAAATTTCGAGGCCTTATGCAATTTTCTAAAATAAATGATTTTGAAAATCCACTATAGAGATTTGTGGTTTTGAGACCATACATTCCCAACCAAAGTTGTTTTAACTGGATAAATTCCCTAAGGAATCCCGCTCCTATGGCATTCCTGTGGTATGCTGATTGGTTTCATGGAAAGAGAGTTCGCTTTGCTTACAAACATTGCAATCCAATCCTATTGTTCAGCCTCACCAGCACCACTCCCTATTACCCTTATAGGGTGGCACGACAGTATGGAACCCTTCAAGAGATCCCACCACCTGTCAAGATGAAGATCTCTCCACTTTTCTTCACCCATCAAAGTTATGACTACACATTCGAGATTTCCATTATTGGGGAAACATTAAGCAAATGCCATCACAAAATGATCATATTACCTAAAGGGCTTGAGGGGTAGGAAAATGTACATCATGCCTCTGAGTCCTACATCTACAACCATCGTATCCCAACAAGATTGCGGCCATTGGTCCTTGACCTAACCAGCAAAATCAGTCAACACGGGCAAGTAGAACATATGTAAAGGGATTTGGGAATCAGCTAGGTACACATCTCAGAGCTAGTCCAAGAAAGTAAACATCTTCACAAGACCAAGGCTCCCCGTCGCATATAAAATAGTAGCCATGTGTCCCTTAATGTTAACATTTTGAAAGCTTTGTCTCAGTCCCATTGTTTAGGGACTTCTGTTTAATGTCTAGTATTTTGTTTTTTCATTTTAGTTTCAAGTTTAGATGTTAGAAGTATCTTGTCTATGAAATCCTTTTTTGATAAATAAAAACAATTGGACCATTGCCATGGGTCAATCTTTATTTATTCTTGTGCTCATTTATTATTTTTGCAACGTCAGGTAATTATGAATCGCCGATCACCAATTGCCCATGAATGGCCTCAAGTAATAGTACACGATCAAAGTAATGTACAAAATTGCCTCACTAATATCAAAGATGGTGTGGGACAAATGTCCATTGTCCTTCAACAACTCTTGAGGCAAATGGAGTCCACCCAGGCCAAGCCCTACCCCGTAGTTGCTTTAAACACACTCGATAACTAATAGGACAAACAGTTTGCAAGGATCATGAAGAAGCTAAGTCAGTTGCAGGGTTAAGATCCTATTGATCTATTTAATTATGCCAATGTTAAAATCCCAAAAGAGCTCAAAGTGCCTGAATGCGAGGGGTACGCTAATACCTCTTGTCTAGAGACCTATTTGCAAGCCTGCCTGGTCCGAAGGATGATTCAATCGTACCAATCAAATCTGACTGGCCCCGCCTTATGGTGGTACATTGTAAGGAGGATTAGTCTCTTTAAGATTTGGGAGGAACTAACCAATGCTTTCTGCCAAGAATATTATTTCACATCAACACCGACATCACCCCGCCTCACAAAGAACCGATAGTTTGCAAAGACGAAGGATAATATGTTTTTAAAAATAGATGCCATGTCAAGGGGGAGCCCGACTGCCCAATTTGACCTGTAGCCCATAGAAGGATGATCGATCGGAGAAAATATCGACGTAGCCTTGCATGATAAATGGACGACCAAGCAGTATCCTATTACTAAGAAGCTTCCTACTAAGAAAGGCAAGGAGCCTGCAGATGAGGTCAACACTATCAAACCTATTTAGAACCAAAGCTTGGCAAGGGAGCTTTCCAAGCTTACCGCAAAAGCTAGGATCCAAAGAATGCCGACCCCCATCGACCTAGGAAGTGAAGCTCCAACATCTCCTAATCTTCATGATGACAAACTCAAGCTACCAAAACAAAGGGCGTTACTCAAAACGTCAAGACCAGGAGTTAAGAAAAGAAAGCCTAAGCAATTCTAGCTAACGCCTAACACTAAATGTAGACAAAATCTGACAACCAATGAGCCACCACACCGAGACTTCGAGCATCCCTTAAGGTACAATTTTGAGAGATACCAATATTATACATATGAAATCATTCATTCATTGAATGATTGCCTCCCACCCATGCACAAGATCCAAAGCCTGTTAAAAGAGGGAACATTCATTCTTCATGACTTATCTCCTAATGAGCTGCTAAATTTCTCAACTGACCATGAGGATGACATAAACGCCTCATCCTCAATTGGAAATTTCAACCCGGGAGAAAGTAATGAAATGATCTCGGTAGAGTCCATCTCTCCTAAAGTAGTAGAATTCACCATCGTAATGAGTATGCAATGGGAAAACCATTTTCCTAGCCAAGACTCGGTGGGTCCATCTTGCTTTCATAGGATTATGACCCCCAGAGAAATGAGGGTACTTAATCTCCACAAATATAACAGCACAATTTGTCCCGCGACCCACTTGCAATATTTCCAGGCTGAAATGAGTTGACACTACAACTGGACACCCTTCATAACTCAGGCCTTCTAAGAAAGTCTCACAGGGCCCATATTGCAATGATTATTCATGGTGAGGATCTACCTCATGAGGGAATGAGATGAGCTATCTTCCACATTCTTGCATCAATACCAAAGCAAGATTGGAACTGAATTGCCTTGTGAGGATTTGGTTCGCATCAAAAAAAGACCGATGGAGGATTTTTGGGCATATGTAGAAAGGTGAGAGGCTTTCATGATGCAAACCAACTCTCAACTGGCCGAGGAGGAAAAAAACGAAGCTACTCATAAAGCCTTACCCCGCAAGCATTGCTTTTGGTTGCATGGATTGCACTTCCATAGCTTCAAGGAAGTGGTCCTCTCATGTGAATACTTCGAGTCTATTGGGGGCAAATAACTCAAAAGCGCTTGATTTCATGACCAACACTATCAAAGTGCTCATTTTCATAGGAGTTTTCATGGGTTTTGGTTGTTTCTATAATCTCATGTTTCTATCCTGTCTAGTGTGTTATTGTTGCATTTTCCATTCCAGTAATTTAATTTCACTCAGAATGTACAGTTCTAATATTTCATTTTGAAAGCATGAGGTGGTATTCCAAACTAGCTCAGTGATGCTATCCAACCATGAAAAGAAAATATCATCCAAGGAGAATACAAAGGGCTGGGCTTCATCATGTCCCCCCCCCCCAAAAAAATATATATACTTTTGAAAACAAAAAGTATTCATTAACAAAAGCTTTTGTCAAAGCTAGATGTCAAATTTAATCATGTTTATTTTTTTGACTAACTCACTTCACGTCTAAAAGCATCATCCCCTTTACTTAGCATGACAGGGGACATTTGAAAATGGCATGTGAACTTGTCAGATTCTACAATACTCTTTCAAGAAAGCAGGGGCAAATAGAAAAGATCGTCCCATTTCAAAAAGGGTATGTCTTATTCCCTTAACATAATTTTGGAAATTACATCTTTTTTCTTCTATTTACAGGAGATGAAAGATAGGACATAATAGGCACAAGCATACGGTTGAACTTGAAGCATGCATACCATGGTAGCTTAGGGCAGGCGTGCCTGAGCAACTAGACGTTGCGGTTTTATTGATGGGATTTTTAGCTTTGAGAAGCCAAGAAACATAGTGAAGGAATTTCTCTCTTCCTTTGAATTGGCTATTGTCAACAAGGAGAAAATCTAGACAGTCGAGGCGATCTCTAGCCCCCTATTCTAGATGATGACTTTAGAATCTGGAAACCTAACTTCTTGTTCCAGACGCATACTCTCTCAAGAAGTGATTGCCATTAGAAAACTAGAGGTTTTGATTATCCATCTCAAATTTCATGGAAGCTTGAGGCACATGACTTTGCCCAATGCTACTAATGTTCATATGATCAAAGGCAGAAGAAAAATTCCACATAAGGAACGCATTGAAGATGAATCAACGACCATCAATCGTACATACATGGCCACAAATGAGAAAGGCCAATCAAAAGATGTTGAACTGTGACTATCATCAACATTCAAATATCCTTAGGAGTTATCAAATACAAACTCGGAGGAAGGGTAATTTGGTATCGTTTCCAATATTCCCCCTCTCTAACTTTGCTTTTGACATAGTTTCTCTATTTGACAAAAAGCATTAGGATTCAAGAACTAAATTCAATGGAATAACTTGAGCAAATCGATACTTGTCAAGCGAGTATATGGAAGTGACCTACATCGAATTCACCTAATTGGGTGAAAAGGACGTGTCATCCATGAGCCAATTCGGCTGATAAAACAAAAAAAAAAAAAACCAAAAAGTGCTCCTTGAACACTACCAATATTGTGGCCTGGTAGTATGAGGATTGAAGTGGTCCAGACACGACCAGGGTTCGATCCCCGAAAGCGGCGACAAGTTGCCATGTGTAAAAACTAATAAAAAAATTTTTTTTCTGTTGCATTCACAACAACTGGAGAGCAGATGACCTAATGAAATGGAAAATGCAGAACTTCATATCCTCCTCGTGCTTTAAAACCTTAGGTCTATTCGATAATTAGAGAACCAATGAAGGGTAATGTTGTATCACTTCCAGTTATTCGACTCCTAAAAGAGTTTGTGACTAACATGTTCCCTCTTATCAAAGATACGGATAACAAATTAATGAGAGGCATGTCAGACTCTAATAAACTCTCCTAAGCAAAATGGTGTCGCAAGTATCGCTAAAGAAAATGATAGAAATCCTTCAGGCCTCAACTCACATTTGATTTTAGCCTTACTAATTAATCTATTTTTGCATCTTCTCTTTTGCAGGGGCAAAAGTAGAGATGCCTCCAAAATCCCTACCAAAAAATTGGTACAAAAATGGTAAAAGTCTATCTAAACTGAGCTAAAAACAAGGGTTCGAATTTAATCCTAAGTCTAAATTTTAGTCTAACTTAGGAAAAAGGGAAAATGGACCTAAGGACGAGCAATTTGCATGAAATTAATGGCATTTGAAAACTCTAGGTGTGCTTTATAACTTCCTAGCAAGGCCCGGGTCCAATCAAGGTCGATTTAGTTCTCTAAGACCAAGTGTGTACGTCAACCATTAAAAACTAGAACTTAAACATGCATTATTAAGTCCTAAAATCATTCATGTAATGCATAAATGGCATGAAGATCACACACAACTTAGAATTGGATGCGATAAGTTATTAGGAGATTTATCTAACCCTAAGCCAATATGCGAAAATATCATATGATTTGATGTCGATACAAGATGATCCAAGACTCATAATGATGTACTTAAAAGTTTCGGAGTGTAACTAGCACAATTGTGATATGATTTGCAAATAGGAAATGCCATTCAACTATGACGAACCACATGTACACGAAGTTTGCAATACGTAGTTCAAAAGTCAAGAAGACACTAACATGAAATTTGGTTTCTAAGAGACCTAAACAAGCATGAAAGGACATGTACATGATAATCCTTTAATCCTATATCAAAATCTGAAAGCATGCCTAATTTCAGTCACTTAAGAATGTGCATAAATCCAACCAAAAATTTGACATACAAAATTAATAATGACAAACATTTTTCGTTCAGAATTCAAGACCTAATTGCAGACATACGAATGATGATGATGATGAAAATGGCAAAACTGATAATCGTCACTAACTATCCTAATTACAGGGGCACACAAATATGATTAGTTATTTTAACCTCTCTTTATCGGATTCGAGTCCAAGAGCATTACTTCTTGCCTCAATTTTCATCGATTTTGACGTAATTGGACGAAACAACCTCGTCGGAACATGATTAGACCTTTGATGAGCAGATTGGGATGCCTATGGATCGTCAACGGACTAGCTGAGCTGCTAGTTTGAACCACGAACAAAACCAGTCCAAGTTTGGGTCGGTTTGGGACCGCTGGCCCAACTCTTGTTGTTGAAGAAGATTTGGCAGCCGATTCACTAGTTCCCGACCACGATGTGGTCGAGGAATCTTCCTAGAGTAGATTGGAAATGATCAGCTACTTTTGGAATTATCGGCAGCCATTAGTTCAAATCAAAACAGAATCATACCTGTTAGACCGATCTTGGACCTATAGTTAAGAGATCAGCCACTAGAGCTATTAAGGTGGCTATTTGGTGATGCCTCGACCACCAGCTGATCAGGGATTGGCTGGGGAGCTAATCAGTGGCGGTCAGACTATGAATGGACCACTGGCCAGCACCAATCGGCATGAAAGAATCCACTAGGAGCAATATCGATGGGAACACCGATCTTTGATCCCGCAAAAGAAGAAGTTGAGGTGAGAGATTCGGCCACTCTAGCTGTAACCTAACCTTATGACTTTTGGGGAGGGGGGGAGAGAGATGAGAATGGTCTTGGGCGGTGGTGCTGGTCAAAGAGCCACCGGTGAGGAGGCGTAACTGATAGCAATCGGCGGTTGTGTAGGGAGAGAGGAAAGAGAAAGAGAGTTTAGTGAGATGTATTTTTTATAAAAATGAAGCCCCCTCTATATTTTAGAGGAAAACTGATATTTATACCATCCCAAAATTGGTCGATCTTGACCAAATCATGATTTTAAAAACCTAATCATCATTAAGAGGTGTCGAGTAATCGATCAGATAGGCTTGATTTGTGAAAACCTAAGCTTAAAATGAGTATTGCACTCAAGGGCCCGATTATGGGTCAAATTGCAAATTCACGAAACCCGAGAGCCAATCTACAAAATCTTGAGAAATTGAGAGCGTAAAAGTAAAATTGGCACAGTGAGGGCTCCGGAATTGGTTGCCAAAGGTCCAAAATTGGCCAACAAGGGGCTAAACTATCGCTACCTGATTTTGCCACCCTCAATCCCATCATCATGATGAGAAGAAAAGGGGAAAGGTCGGATTTAAGAGTACTTGATCACGAGATTTTCCTCATGGTTTGTGTTCTAAAAGACCTCATCACCTCACCTTTCAAGTCAAACCTCACCTTTCAAGTCAAACCTCTCATTAGCTCTCCCCATGAGATTGCAAGTTCTCCCCATGAGATTGCAAGTTCTCCCAAACTCGTACCCCGTATGATAGCCAAGCGTCACGACTTGTACCCACATGGGCAACATACCTCGGGAGAGGTGGTCGAGTGTAAATATCAAAGTTTAGAGTACCTTTACCATGGTAGCTCACTCAATAGTACACTTTGCCCATAAGGATGGTATCACTTCATCCTTGGGGGTATCGGCACATCGAGTATGCTAAATCATGGTGAGTTTCATTGAAAATCATACCCCGCTCAACAGGTCTATTTATACGGTCTAGTTGTTTATTACAACATAAAAATAAGACAAGAGTCGCCACTAGCCTCGTTTCGGGGGTCGGCTAGAAGACCCAGTCGAGGGTCGGGAGTATTCCCTCGATTAAAATGCAACCAAATATCTAGGTTCAAGGACTTGGGTTATGCTAACATTTCTATTAGCGCCCTTTTGGTACTTAAATAGTATATTGTATTTACCTAACGTGTCCATGCATTTCTTCTTACATTTTCAGGATCATTAGTCCTAAACTAAGTGATTATGCATGGTTGATCATTTTCACACTAATCTATTTCTAGAAAACAAGAAAAGAAAGCAATCAATCGAATTGAAATTACGAGAAAATAAGTTAACCATCAAGGAAAATAGTAAATCTACCATGCAATCCTAGAATATATATATATATATATATATATATATGTATATGTATATGTATATATATATATAAGGACACACAATTGAAAAAAAAAAAAAAAGAGGAAGAGAGAAAACCCGCAACTCGTCAGGCTTGTTAACAAATGAAACCCAAGACATATGTCTGGGAAATGAATAGTATATGATAATGGTTAGAATGGACATCAACCTCCACCGTCTTTGTGCTTTCTCCATCTTCAAGGTCCTAATCTAAACCAAATCTAAAAAATATATAACTAGGTACATACAATGGAAAAAAAAAAAAAACAAGCATACACATTAAAACAGTCAAAAACACGACACCATGTCAAGGTCGATCCTTAAAGAAATTCAATTTCACAAATTAGATTTATGCCTCGGGGTTGGCCTTTGTTTTTCATGGGCAAGTCCCTCTAAAACACCTACTCGATTCATTTTATGACTTATAACCATTATTGACCAATTGTGCTCTCGCATGGCCAATAATGCTTATAAATCTCCTAACCAAGTGATCTATGTAATCCCAAGATTTTTCCTCGATATCATGCATTGACCCTATCATACATCTAAAAGTCACATGCATACAAGTCTTTTGGACCTTGTTTCCCAACCGGTCAAACAAGAAAATGATCATCGGCAAGTCACTTATTACCAAGGGCATGAGCCAATCACAAACACAGGCAATTCTAAATGTATGATGTAATTGTATGCATAGGGGTACATGCGATGTTTCAAAAACATCTTTCGAAATCATCCCAAAAAAAAAAATTGCGACAAAGTGATGTCTCAACTATGAAAAGCATTCAATTACCAAAGCTAGCTCGGGGGTCACATAAATGCACTCACAAGTGTCGCGGGTATTTTGAATACAATTCAAACTGTGACTTTCACGATGTCAAATCAGAATTTTAAAAAGGTTTAAAAATATTTAGGATTAAACAATATCTAGGATATGGAACACATTCAATTGCCAAGGTTAGCTCGAGGTTCGCATAAATGCACTCACAAGCATCCCAAGCATTTGAATATGATCCAAACCACAATTTTTCTTTAAGCCAAATCGAGCTTTAGAAAATAATTTCTTAGAAATTGTGTTTGGAAAACATCACATGTACCAAAGTATTATTTTTTTTTTAATGATACAATTTGGAAAGGCCAATTGTTTAAAAACAAAGATCAAGACATTTAGAATAACTTCCATGAAGATGACATAGCCTAATTTCATGCGCATCAAGAAAATTTCTGACCAAGTAGGATGTTGCAGTTAAACTAAATAATGCCCATCAACAATCTAGTTATGAAAAAATTCTCTAATACATAATAATGAACAACTTTCATGAAGAAAGTTTTTCTAAAAAAGCTACACATGATTTTACAAAAATTAGACAACAAACAACAGCATGTTAGAAAGTTGTCAAAATAGCAAGACACTCAGCCAATATCATAAGAATTTTTCCTATCAAAACAAATCTAAACATCACCAAGTTTTCACACAACATAGCTAATATGTTGACAAACAAGTTTTGTTAAGAGGCCAAGTGCAAAATCCTAATAGAAAAAATGGAACAAAAATATCAAAAGTTCATCCAAACAAGGGTTAGAATAAGGGTCCGAATTTGATCCAATGTCTAGATTTTGATCTAGTTTTGAGAAAATGAGAAATGGTCCAAACGATGAGTGATTTGCTTGCAATCAGTGACATTGGAAAACTCTAAGTGCGCCTCATGACTTCCTAGAAGGCTTGAGTCCAAACTAGGTCAATTAAGTGCTCTAAGATCAAGATCTCTAAAGGTGCGCATGTTGTTAACTAAAAATAGAACACAAACATACATCAATAAATCTCAAAACCATTCAAGTAATGCACAAATGGCATAAAATAAAATAAAAAACCACATGTGACATAGAATTAGATGCGACAAACAATAGGGGTGATCATCTAATCCTAAATTTGCATGAGAAAATGTCATACAATTTGATGACAAGACGAGATTACTCAAGATTCCTGATGAAATGCTTGAGGGTTTCTAGGTAAACATGCACTCTTACAACACATATTAATCATGCAAAATGACACTCAAATGCAATGATGTGAACATGTACTCAAACCTTGTAACATGAAGTTTAAGTGCCAAGAAGACATTATAACAAAATTTGGACTCTAAATGACTCAAACAAGCATGGCAAGATGCATATACAGCAATATTTGGTTTCAGCATTAACCTCTCAGAACACGCATGATTTCAACCATTTCGAGACATGCAAAACTTTTATGAAAAATCCCACATAAAAAAGACGCAATGATGAATGTTTTTCGTTAAGAGTTCAAAACCTAAATGAGATTGCATGAATCACAGAAAAAATGACAAAACAGATATGCACATTTAGACTATGTACTGCTCCAACACATTTTAACATTAACTTATGCAATTGACTCACTTGCCAACATCAAAAATTTACAAATCATGCATCAATTGAACATATGTATCATGTAGTTCAACTCTCATGAACGATTTGAGACCAAACAAGCACATTTGTAGACTCAATTTTATCAAAACAGAATCCAAATTAACGCAAGGCAAACTATCTTATGTTTGGATCTTAGCAATTTTGACCTAATTGATCATGTTTAAAAATTTCGAAAAAAAATAAAGGACATGTACAACACCAATAGGAGAAACTTTCATGCAAAAAAGTTCTTCCAGAAATCAACACAAAGATCAATACAAAAATGACAAAATTAGAGATTAATACGGAACAGACTGACCTAGGCTTGGATCTGAACAAATTTGACCTACTTAAATAAATCCAAAAATTAGGAAAAAAATTATAGAACATGCATAAAACAGTTTAGAACAAAACTTGTGAGACAAGATTATCCAAAAATCATCACAGAGGCTACACAAAAATAGTAAAATTTCATTTCAGAAGAAGAATAGAATTGAAAATCCTCCTAAACTACTGCAGAATCGCTCATCTTTGGAGGTAGTTTTAAGGGCCAAATACACTTGATTGAAGCATACAACCTATCATTTCGAATCTTGAGATGTGTATTATCTAAGCCTAAGAGGACTTAAGTTGAAACAAGGTCATTTTGGATCTCATTCTGGCCAAAACATTAAATCAATCCTCTAACTACGGAAATGTAGATTTAAGCAAAATCAAGCACAATCATTCAAGTTCAAGCTTCAACAACTCATCAAATATCAACATATATCCTTAATATTGAACCCTAGCCCTGGCCAGCTAATCTGGTCTCACTTCACGGGGTTCAAAACCGAGAAATTACCTTTTGATGTGTTTTTTCTTGATTTCGGTCGCGATCAAGTAGAATTTTTGTTGGAACTTTGATTAAATCTTCACGAACCTCCAAGGACCAGATCTTGTTCAAGAGGAAGATCGGCGATCGGCACTGATCTGATTGAACTAGCTGATCAGGGAATAGATCGGCTTGATTGCCAATCTTTGGTGCCACAACCGAGAAGCTGCTGGACAGATACTTCAAATGGGTCTTGGGACAACCAATGCCATTATACTTCCTTGTAAACTCATTCTCATTATAGAATTCATGGCCCTTCACCTTGGCGAAGGGGTAGCTTGTCTAACCCCTAAAGCTAGTAGCGTTGCAACATGCCAAGTGCTCCTCAATCTCCACGAAGCATCTTGAACTCTCTTCATCAAAGTAGGGAGTCGAGGTCTCCTTAGATGGAGTCACTTGATCAATGACTGTCGGGGTGGAAGTAGAAACCTCTTCAGCAGGTCTTTTCCTCAAAAGTTCAGTTACTGGCACATCATCAGGCATGGTAGGAAGGTTTGTAGTAGTGGCAGCAACAAGAGCTACAAGCGTCAATTTCTTGACTTGATTAGAAAGGTCAGTTAACAACGTCATCATCTGCACCATTTGATTCTCCACGGTAATGATACGAGTATGGGCATCCTCATTCAACATCCTTGCTTGGCGGCGAGTACGTATAGTAGACCGTTTTTCAATCATCTTTCAGTACCTTTATGAAAGAAAGGAACTCAAATTAGTACATGATGAAAGGAGATCAAGAAAATACAAACTAATCAATTTTATATTTTCTTGAAAAGAAAATGTGATAAGAAGCATATATGACCTCAGTGTCATATATAATCTCATCAAGATTTCTTCAAAATAAATTATACAATTGAACCGGATGAAAACCAAAATTTAATTCGAATACCCATTTTCTAAAAATTACATGAAACGGAAAAACTTTGTGAATTTTTATTGATTATATCAAACAATGACAATGAAGCAAAATTTTACATCCTTGAAGCTCCCAAAATAGTTTGATATTACATGTAATATGAAAGTGAACACAAGAAAAATCTCAATTACAATGAAAAGAAGGAAATACAAAGAATTTTTCTTTACAGGAAAAAAGTAAAATACATGAATGATTCCAAAATAATAATCCCAAGCACCAGGCGGGATCGTGTGGAGACGCTTGTTATCATGGGCCAAGTATTCCACATCGATCATGACTTCATCTTCATGCTCCCTAATACAAGCTTGTGGGACTTGTGGAGGCTTGGGATATCAGGCAATTCCACCTCAAGTTCAGACTCCACTTGGTAGTATATGTAGTCAATGGTAGCATGGTGGGTCTCCATTTCTCCCTCCAGGTTGAAATCGTCCACTGCGACTACGGGATGCGAGGATTGGATGGGCCATTCCCAATAGTGTCTTGGATCACAGCTTTGACATGACCAATTTAGTCTTCCACAATAACTTCATCATGATAATCAATACAATACAACTACAACTTAAGGATTGACGGGATTGTTTGAAATGCACGATATTAGCGGAGCACCCTTAAGAGGTAATACATTATTAGACCCGTTAACCCTTCAAGGGGGAGTGGGTCATCAACTCCACTAATAAGGCACACCTTGAGATTCTCAAGTCCTTGCATATGCCATAGGATTAAGCTCGGGGTGAGATTTTTGAGGAAATGGAATGATATAGAAAAGGACCAAGATGGAAAGAATTCGTTCTTTTTTGTGGAATATGAGAATTGGATGATAATTCTTTGTGACATTGATGATTCTTAGGCGAGGAGCAAACTTTTTGATGTGAGAGACAAGCCAAATTTTCGGAGAAGACCTAGTGGGGCTCTAAGAGTTCCTCTACTACTTGCTTTGAATCGGTTGAGGGATACAAAGATTTCAATGAGCATCATGTGTGCAAATTGGCTAAAGGTACAAACTTGATTCACAATGTAAGTAACCAAGGGATCCATCATTTTTCGAATGTGAGGGAATATGATAAAGCCAAAGAATAGGAGAAGAAAGACATGGGGAATTTGATTTTTGGATTTAGGTCTAAGACTAAGGAGATGTTGTTCCGAGAATGTATGAGGCATGGAATTCAAATTTCCCTTAAGAATGGCTATAATTTTATCGGAGGAAATGTTAAGGAAATGACTTAAGAGATAAATTAGATTTTGACCAATAGGAGGAGTGGTGGGACCTAGGGATGCCTTACTTAACCCAATGGCTATCTCAAACTCCTCAATTGTAGGGGTCAACTTGTATTGGTTAAACACAAAGGTGGAGGTCATAGGATTTCAAAAGTGGACACAATGCCCTCACCATCGCGATTCAAGGCTTGACCTTCAGTAAGGTCAAGAGAAAGCTTATGGGCTTCTCCATGTAATCTCAATGCTTTAGGTCAAGATTAGCCCATACGGTCTTAAGACTCTTCGGCATGGGGATCACGTCGATCTCAGGCTTGCCCATCTAAGGCTAAACCTAAAGGGGCATTTACGATTAAAAATTTATCGTCGTTAGAATATAAAGCATGTAATTAAAATTTGAAAACTAAAAAAGAGAATGATGATAAAACAAGAACAATATCTTACCAACCGAAAACATAGGAATCACAAATCACACATCACATGAGAACTGTGAGGTTTTAATACCTAAGGTGAGGATGTTAAAGGCTTGAGGTCCCCATCCCCAAGGATAAAAGTATTTTACCCACTACTACTGTCATCGGTCAGTGTTACTTTTATCAATGGGGACAAGCCGAGTTATGGAAGCATGGATTACCATGAGCATTCAATTGCAGATTCCACCCATAAACCCTCATAAGGTTCTAAATGGGGCGATTGGGGTTTTAGACCACGGCTGTGTGTGCGGTGTCATGCTAAAACCCATAAATTTAAATATCCTACACTTCAATATAACCCTACATACATTCATACATCCTCACTCCACCTGCAAAACAAAAGGTTTACAAACACATCTCCCCTTATAACTCCCACCTACAAAATCATTTAACACTTAGTGTAACATCCTCAATTCTGACCCTATAAGGATCGGCCGTAAAGTCCTAAATGAATCGACCATGGGCCATTATCCATGGATCGATCGGTTCAATCGGTAAGAAATCAAGGATCAGTCATGGTCCAACCAATTGATTAACTGACCACGAACTAATCGAGGTGTCGGCCGTGAGTTGTCCACCAACCATACTGGTAGGATAACAAGGATTGGTTGTGGCACCCCTTGACGGCCCCCGATCCATTAGGGTCGCGACAGTCCACTTGCCTTTCTCTTGAGCTAATAATATATCACTCTGATACCATAGAATTATAATAGGTCCATAAGTCCTGGGGGTTTATATCATTTAGATCGGTCCCTGCACAGTTTATATGGTGGAAGTGTATCCAACATCTCCCTGTTCCAAATTTAAAGACAATGCACACCAACTAAAACTTTTATAAGATAAAAGCCGAACACTTTTATTTACTTAAACCAGATGGGCATCATTCATCGGTACACCAAAATGCCGTAGTCTTCTATACTCGGCTATATTTCAAAAGATGACCAACATCTTTTCCAACAGTCATATACTTAAAGTCCATCGATCAATGTCGGCATCCAAAAGTTCCTTCCTTTGCTGTCCTCCTCCTCGCGGTCATATCCAACCACTCGGTCCATTTGCTAGTGGCGGTGATAGCAGAGGCATTTTCTTACGTAGTCTGAAATGTTAGTCCCCAAAAGGGGTGAGTACAACCACTCAGCAGTAAAAAATTCATTAAGCTATATCACTCAGTACCATCAATATCTAAATTCATGCAAGATAGACAAGATAGGCAATCAATGAATGAGTATGCATCCAAACCATATAACTCTTCAATGCAATGACCAGTGCATTTCCAACCAACAAGATGCATCATGTCCAGTCACACAAGTCCCGATCATGGGGCCAAACTGTTATAACACATCTCATTCCATGCCATACAATTTAGTCCCATAACCAGACCACACTCACACTTAATATAATCATCAAATTTAATCATTCAAATGGTTTTATCGCCCCAGAGGACCAATTTTGCATCCTTCTAGGATTCCGCACCCAACCCTAGCGTCGCGGAAGCCTCCGGGCATGTATTCAAAATACAACCAGGCATCCAAAGGGCATCGACTCATTCGAACCTCTGGGCATCTCACACCCCACCTGGCATCACGAGGAATCACTGGGGACCATAGACATGGTTACCCCTAACCCCCGAGCATGCATCATAATACAACCCCTCACCCTCCAGGCATGTATCATAATACAACCGAGCATCCCAACACTCCCAGGGTAAAACTCTGGGCATGTATTCATAATACAACCAGGCATCCAAAGGGCATCGACTCATTCGAACCTCTGGGCATCCCGAAGCTCTGGGGGAAAACCTCTAGGCATGTATTTATAATACAACCAGGCATCCAAAGGGCATCAACTCATTCGAACCTCTAGGCATCCCGACTCCCGGGGCATTGTTGACCCGAGGGTCCAACGGCAACAATTAACATCTTAATTTCCAAAAACACTTTTCAATGCAATGACAAAATGTCTCTTGAGTCTCATCACATCTCAATATTGCATGATATGCCAATGTCAGTATCATCATATCACATAACAACCAAAGATGCATTCACTTTTGAAATCAGTTGAGCAAAGTCGGAGTAAAAACAGCTTAAAAACCAGAATGTGCAGTTTTAATGAAAAATTTGGAATAACCCCTAAATGAACTCAAAAAATTCTAAATTTTGGATATGTTATAAACAAGACCTAGAGGAAAATGTTCCATAAATAACACTAAGTCATATTCATTGTATATCAAGAGCAGTAATCGCTATACTCTTTACTGACATTCTGTAATAGC
The DNA here is from genome assembly GCA_017140325.1 of Eucalyptus leucophloia subsp. euroa. Classification (NCBI taxonomy): domain Eukaryota; kingdom Viridiplantae; phylum Streptophyta; class Magnoliopsida; order Myrtales; family Myrtaceae; genus Eucalyptus; species Eucalyptus leucophloia. Next base: position 31,199,687 of record CM029470.1, read on the forward strand.
TTCCAGATTTGACATTTACAAAGAAAATTTTTTTACCGACCAAATCTTGTCCATTTATTCTCAAATTTTGATATGTTATTTCTGAGGATATTTCCTACAACTTTCATTAAGGGTTCAAAGTCCAATTCTAACTAGATAATTACAAAAAATTCACGGATTCATCAAAGATCATGCTGTCTTGTACAGTACAGCTTGCTGGTTCAAGGTAAATAATTTTACTCTACCTCATTCGACAACCACCACTACATCTTGCTCAACCAACACAGCCATCTTACACTCAATTTTTGAGGCATGCAAGATCCTAATACAACATGTAATGACTGGTAGCCTCGATCTAGTGAAATAGCTAGTGCGAGTACCTAGAGGGGGGGTGAATAGGTGTACAAAAAAAATTTTCTCGAAACTTGTACGATATTTAAGCAATTAGAGGATTTGCAACAATTAAAAATTTAATCGCAAGACTGAGTAAGGGAAAGAGAGAATTGAACGCTCGGTTTATAGTGGTTCGGCTTGATTCAAGCCTACGTCCACTCTTCTCGCACCGACAGCCGATTGGCTGGATTCCACTATGATCAAAGAGATGTTACAAAGTTGATCTTCCTTGATTTCTAGGTGTAGATGATCTACCACACTCACTCAAGGTGTCACCAAGTATAAACACTCTCTCGTATACAATTTCGCTCGCCTCAACTAACAATCAAGGGTCTTGGACTCTGGAATTTTTCTATCGATCACACACTTAAAACAGCTAGACGTCTTCCTTTTATACTCCTTCATGCCATCATAGCCGTTGGCACTTACCAAAGGAATTCCTCCAATCTACCCGTTGGACGGAATCAATCAAGAAGATCATCCGAGCTATTTAAGGAATCGATGATAGCCCATCAATCTGTTCGCCCATACAATCGGGATCTCGGTTTCCAAGAATAGAATATTCCAAGATTGTTTCGTCGACCATCGGATCTTCAATCGATCTTAGATAAGAATTAAAGAATCCGAAATGATTATCCAACCAAAGAATCTATTCCGGAAGATAAGATCGAATCCTCAACCATAAACCTCGGTTTTGGATTTCCTTCGTCACTGGATCGAAAGATCGACGGTGAGAATAGACTTAAGTCTTAAGTCCCGAGTCTTAAGTCTTTGAGTCTTGAGACTTGGGTCTTGAGTCTTGAGTCTTGAGAGAACAAAGTCTTCAGACTTTAAACCGACGGTCTCCGAACATCCAGACTTTAGATCGAAAGAAACGTTTTGTCGCTTCAAAATATTCTGGAAAGATTTCTCCAACAATCTCCCCTTTTTGATGGTGACAAAACTTTCTTGAAGATTTGAACAACTTTGACTCGCAAAACATTTCTCAAGTAATATGGCTAACTCATAAAGATTAATAAAACAACCAGACTCGCATCCACAGAAAATTGGTTAGTCTTTCATGAGAAACACCACATAACAACATAACAACACTTGAATAAATGCAACCAGTCAAGTTCATAATCAAATCCACAGTCAATTCAGTCAAATTCACACCCAAGTTCAAGTTCTCAAGTCATAAACATAACCACAAAGGTCAAAGATTAAAAAAATGAAAGTTCAAATTGATTCTCCCCTTTTTGTCGCATTGAAAAGGGTGAGAAAGGAGTCATGTCTCGCTTGGGAATGCGCACGATCTGGAAATCCCCAATGGACTGGACTACTCCTTCAAGCTTCTTCAGGTCTTCTCGCAGACGAGCTACCTCTTCTCCCTTGGCATTGGCTTGGAGTTGCTGAGCGAGGTCTTTGAATTTATCTTCCAGAGAGACTGAAGATTCTTGTCCAGCATGCTTTAAAGCTTGGATTTCACAGTCCAGAACATATATCTGGTTACGCATTTCCAGAAGAATATTCATGATATTGCGAAGATCTGCAGAATTATCCGTCGTAATCGGCATTGACTTTCTCGGCGAGACGATGGCGCTTCGTACGATCCGCGATTTCGAATCGACGTACCACCTTCTTCGTGCAATGGAGAGACTGAACTTCTTCGGGTCTTCCGGAGATTGTCGTAGATCTTCAGCAGCATGAGGTGTAGACCTCTCTTGCTCACTAACTCCCCCCGTCACTAGGACATCGAGAGGGGAAGAGTGATGATCATGCTTTTGAGTTCCCTTCTCTCCATTTGTCGCCAGATTGTTCTTTTTCTTCTTCTCCTTCTTCCTCAACTTCTTTCTCCTTCTCTTTCTGTTCTTCTTCTTCTCTGCTCTGCTGAAGTTCTGTCGGATAAGACACAGAACGTCTTGTTCTTGTCAGTGCAGGAATAGTGGGATCTTCATCATCTTCATCTTCATCCTCATCCTCCAGGATAAGAGTTCTTTTTCTCCTTTTCGATGAGACACCAATGGCCTCCTTCCCTTTCCTTTTGAAGCAGTGATCGGACTGGAGATTTCACCTTGAATTTCTCCATTGCCTTAGAGAGTTCTTTCAGACGCATCTTCATTAACATTTTCAACCCTACCACCATCTTGTCACACGGTCGAACACAAAAAGTATGTGGCAGTTCAATATTCAGATGTCGAAGATCTTGGTCACCGGACCAGGATAAGGCAATTGTCCTTTGTCTTTTGACACGCTTTCTGTACATGTGGAAAAGGATAGTGTGCGGGAGAGAAAATTTCCGTCCGAGTTGATCGCATACATCAACTTTGCTTCGAGAGAAAGACACGAAGTCTTTGACGTAGACTTCGGTCTCGAGACAATTGATCACAATCTTGTGAAGCACAATGTTGATTGCATTCATCCCGGAATAGATAATTTTCTTATCTACATCCCTATCTTTGACAAGATCCGAGTAGTGCGAGCGGTGAGACTTTGATTGGGAGATAGCGTCCCCTTTCAACTCCAATTATGTCCGCCAACATATTCACATCTACTACATAGACTTGGTCTCGGACATCGAATGAAATTCTATTCGCATCCAAAAAGCTAAGATTTGAATAGAAGTAAGCGGTCGATGATCATACCCGTCTCAGAGTCGAGCAAAAAGTCTCAAGTTGAAGCAAATTCAACTTCTCCCTTAAGTTCAAGTTGATGGAATCCAGGAAGTCAAAGTCGACACTTCTAGGGTTGATTACCCCTCTTTTCAACAGCCTTAGATACACTTTTTCCCGATCCTTGGATTTAAACAAATCCATCCGATTTCCTTTCACCTTTGCAGCCACACCCATTCTAGGTTTAAATTCAAGGAACATTTTGTCATCATCGTTCCGTCAATCAGATTTCGTCCCGGCATACGAGGATCACTAGGAGTGTTCGCAAGAGCCTCCTCCGCTCTTCCTTTCGGAGCAATTCCCAACTCTTCCATTTTCCGCAGAAAAAGATACTCATTCCCATAATTTTTGTCCTTAAGAAAGTCATCTATATACTTTAATGAAGAACCGGTGCTTTTCAACGCACGATAAAGCTTATAGATAACAGAGGGTTTTTGGACTCTTCGGGTCGGCATCCTCGATTATGTCTTCTTCTAGATTTTGACTTGCACCTTGTGGGTCGGAGATGCTGAATGACGTGGAGGAGAGCGAATCGGACTTTGTCGCTGACTTGGAAAGTCTTCTTCCTCGATAAGATCGAAGTGAGTCGGTCCCTTCTCCATTCTTTGTGGTCCCCCGTTTGCGATTCTTGATGATTTCCTCGAAGACGACATCTTTCTTTGTCTATTGGAGGATTCCTTCACTTGCTTTTCCCAAGAAAAATGACAACTTTCTCGACGATGAGAGAGTAGAAACAAAAGATCGGGAGGAGAGTGTCTTTTTAGGGTTTTGAAAATTGGGGGAAGAATGACTGTGAATTTATATGTGCCTCGGATTTGAAAAGAGAAGATTAAACGGCACAAGGAAAGTGTACGAACACTTCTTTTTCAAAATCAATAACTGCCAAAAATAACTTCCTCCAAAAAAAACAAGTTTTCAAATTTCACACGAATTATAAAAGAACGTACCTTTTTGAGATAGAATAAGCGAGAATTCGTACCTTTTAGATAGCAACTTACAGTCTTTAGCAATGAATGATTGAGTCTCAGGATTTAGAGTCTAAGAGATCGAGTCTTTAGAGTTGGTGAGTCTCTAGACTTTAACTTCTTCAAGCTTCAAAATGTTGAGTCTTGAGCGGATGAAGTCGAATTGATTCTTCTCCAAAGGCTTTGTGAATATGTCCGCTAGTTGACTTTTTGAATCAACAAATTGAATTGAGATTTCTCCGTTTTGAATGTGATCTCTAATGAAGTGATGACGAATCTCAATATGCTTTGCTCTTGAATGAAGGATTGGATTTTTGGTGAGATTGATCGCGCTGGTGTTGTCACATCTGATTTACGTGCATGAGTCTTCAATGCCAAAGTCTTGTAGTTGTTGTTTTATCCATAGAATTTGCGAACGCAGCTTCCAAGAGCTACATACTCTGCCGTCGTTGAGAGAGCTACGATTGCTTTGCTTCCTTGAAAACCAAGACACTGTCCTGTTTCCAAGTAGCTGACAAGTTCCGAAGTGCTCTTTCTATCGACTCGCAACCGGCCAGATCTCGCATCCGAGTATCCTAGAAGATTAAAGTCTCCCCTCTTTGGATACCAAAGACCGATGCTTGAAGATGAAGCAACGTATTTGATAATACGCTTCACAAAGCAATGAGATGTGATTCTCTAGGATCCGATTGAAACCTAGCACAGATACAAACACTAAACAAAATATCAGGTCTAGAAGCGTAAGATAAAGAAGTGAACCGATCATGCTCCTGTACAGCTTTTGATCTACTTTCTTCCCTTCTTCATCCTTGTCTATCTTTCGAGAACATGACATTGGTATGTCGGTCTTTTTGCACTTTTCCAATCCAAACCTTTTAACAAGATCATTCGCATATTTTTCTTGATGAATGAAAATTCCTTCCTTCATTTGTTTCACTTGAAGTCCAAGGAAGAATGTTAACTCTCCCATCATACTCATTTCAAATTCATCCCGCATAGACTTAGAGAATTTCTTGCGAGAGACTTTCATTAGAGGATCCAAAAATAATGTCATCAACATATATTTGAACAAGTAAGAAGTTTTTGTTTTCCTTTTTGATAAACAAAGTAGTATCTACTTTACCTTTGACAAAACCATTCTGTAATAAAAACTTACTTAGTCCGTCGTACCAAGCCCGAGGTGCTTGCTTTAGACCATACTGAGCCTTTTCGATCAAGACCGAGTCGGCTTCTTTGGGTCTTCAAATCCAGGCGGTTGTTCCACATAAACTTCCTCATGGATAAATCCATTTAGGAAAGCACTTTTCACGTCCATTTGGAATAACCTGAAATTTTTGTAACAAGCAAATGCAAGTAATAGTCGAATAGCTTCTAACCTTGCAACTGGTGCATATGTCTCGTCATAGTCTATTCCTTCTTCTTGTGTATAGCCTTTGGCCACGAGTCTTGCTTTGTTTTCGTACGACTTTTCCTTTTTCGTCCATCTTGTTCCCGAAAACCCATTTGGTTCCAACAACAGTTTTGCCTTTTGGTTTAGATGTCAATTCCGAGACATCATTGATGTTGAACTGTCCGAGCTCTTCTTGCATAGCTTCGATCCAGCTTTCATCGGATAAAGCTTCTTCTATGCTTTTTGGTTCAATTTCAGAGATGAGAGCCACAAAGCACTAGATTCTTCATGCCTTTTTGATCGGGTACGGATTCCTTCATCAAGTTCACCAATAATAAGATCTTTAGGATGACCGGATTTGTGCTTCCAGTTGCTAGTTGATTTTCCAGGTTGATGATCTCTTTCTTTATTTGATTCTCCATGAGCGTCTTGATGATGGACTTCCAAACTCGAGATGATTCTTGAGATGTAGACATTTGAAGGTCTAGAGCGGGTTCGGTCTCTTCGTCGAGTCTTGCTGGATTCATCTTGCACCGAGTCTTGGAATTTTACATTCATTGATTCTTCCACATACTGGCTTTTCTTGTTGTAGACTCGTAGGCTTTGCTTGATGTAGAATATCCAAGGAAGATACCTTCATCGATCTTTCTTCGAACTTACCAACTCGATCATTTGCATTTTTCAAAATAAAGCATTTGCAACCAAATACATGAAAGTATGAAACAATAGGCTTCTTACCTTTGAACAATTCATATGGGGTTTTCTCAAGAATAGGTCTTAGAAAGACTCTATTTATAATATAGCAAGCAGTTGAAACAAACTTCAGCCCAAAATCGTGAAGAAATTTTACTTTCAATTAAAAGTGTTCTAGCCATTTCTTGAAGAGATCTATTCTTTCTTTCCACAACTCCATTTTGCTCTAGAGTATATGGAGAGGAAAACATGTGATTAACACCAGATTTATCACAGAATCTCGTAAAATCTTGATTTTCAAATTCACTTCCATGATCTGTTCTTATGCTAGAAATAGCACATCCTTTTCATTTTGAACCTTTTTAGCAAACTTCTCAAAGTACGAAAAGGTTTCTGATTTATTTGCAAGAAAATATACCCAAGTAAAACGAGAGTAATCGTCTACAATTACTAGACAATATTTCTTACCTCCAATGCTCGGGTTCTTGTTGGTCCGAAGAGATCCATATGAAGCAATGCAGTGCATGATTAGTAGATACATGATTTATTTGCTTAAATGAATTTCTTACCTGCTTTCCCAGAATGCATGGAGTACATAAGTCGACTTTTGGTAAGGCAATTTAGGTAGACCTCGAACAAGCTGCTTTGAAGAGATTTTGGCTAATTGCTTCTTGTTGATATGGCCAAGTTTTCTGTGCCATAGAACTGCTTCATCTTGAATTGAGATTAAGCATTGATCTTCATTTGGCTTTACATCAAGGAGATAGATGTTTCCATGCCTTCGACCCATGAAAGACCGAGTCGTATCTTTGCTAATTCCAGAACATATGCCTTCTTGAAAGGAGATCTTGTAACCGTATCACACAATTGGCTAATGCTGAGTAGATTATAGTTGAGTCCTTCCACTAGAGAGACATTGCTTATTGTGAGATTTCCAATTTTCACAGTCCGAATCCCACAATGCTTCCTTTGCTATTTCCTCCGAATGAAACTTTTCCACCATTTACTTGAATAAGCTTTACGAAACAATTTGAGTCTCTGTCATGTGTCTTGAGCATCCGCTGTCAAGATACCACTTTACCTTCTTTTTGACGAGACTCGCATTCAAAAGAGAGTCTCAAGCTTTCTTTGGTACCCAAATTTTCTTGGGTCCTTTGGTGTTAGTAGGATGAGCATTATTAGGCCATACTCTCTTAACAGGCTTCCAAACCATAGGACACTCTTTTTCAAAATGATCCCGACTATTACACTTAGAACACCTTAAGGCATTTCGACCTACGGTGTTTTACAAAAACTCTTTTAAAATGATTTCTATAAGCCTCTCTCAATGGTCTTTTCTTAATTCTTTCTTTTACTTTCGGAAAATCAATCAAAGGAATTGTTTCAGCTGTCATACCTAGACCCGACTTATTGAAGTAAGGTCTTTGGATTGAAAGAACTTTTTCAAGTTTTTCAGACCCTATTGAAAATTTCTTTGAAATATTTGATAAATCAGTTTTTAAGAAAGCATTTTCTTTTGAAAGATTGTCTTCACTTTCTTTAAGAGTAGAAACTTCCAAATCTAAATTTTTTACCTTTTCTTCTAAAGTATTTTCCTTTTGTTTTAAAACTGAGTTTTCCTTTTTAAGTTCGGAAATCTTTTTAAGAGAAGTCTTAAGACCGAAACATAACTCATCAATATATTTAGAGACTTTGACAGGGATTTTATAATCACTTACCTCAAATTCACTGTCCGAGTCCGATCCAGTCCGATCCAGTCCGAGTCCGATTGTGCCATTAGACACAGGTTGGCATATTCCTCATCACTCTCTTCACACTCGTATCGCTCCGTGTCTCGGCTTTGAGAGCTTTTCGAGACTTCTCAACTTTTCCTCTTTTCTTTTTCGAAGAGGACAGTTGGGTCCGATGTGTCCCTTTTTTACACTCGGCGTACTACATCTTTGTTTGGTTCCACATCATCACAGACTTGGTCCGCTGTCTCTGTAAACTCTGTTTCTTTGGAATGAACCTTCGCTTTTCTATTCAGTTTTCTGAATCTTCTTATCATGAGGGCGAGCTCCTCATCATCCATATCATCTTCAGAATCTGCATCATCGAATCATCATTTGATTTTAGTGCAATTGATTTCTTACCTCTTGGATCTTCGTCTTCATTAATTCGTTCCACTTCGTAAGATCGAAGAGTTCCAATCGTTCGTCTACGATAATGGCATGATTCTTTGCGTCTCTCTTATTGAAGTCTTTATATGATTCCAATCCTTGGAGAGTCCACGCAGAAGCTTGTTCACCTTCATGGGATCAGAAATTTTTGTCCTTGATTCTCAAGACCATTGACAATATCTCGTAAAAACGACTAAACATGTCGTTATAGATTCTCCCGATTTCATTTTGAAGGATTCATATTGACCAAGAAGAATGTTAATTCTCGGTCTCCTTCACTCGATCTGTCCCTTCATAAGTGATATGTAACTTGTCCCGACTTCTTTTTGCTGTAACACAAGAAGATATTCTGTTATATTCAGTTGGTGATAAAGCACAATATAAAGAATAAATCGCTTTTGCATCGAGTGCTTGTCTCTTGTTTAATTCTTCTTGAGACATTCCGCTGGCTTCAACAGTTTCTTTCCCTCTTTCGTAGATTGATGCAGCAGCGGGAGTGATTCCTCTTTCCACAACGTCCCATTCCGAGGATCCTTTGATCGTAGGAAAGCTTTCATCTTGTTCTTCCAGATGTTGTAATCCTTTCCATCGAAGTAGGGAGGTCTGGTATTGCTTTGCCCCTCCATCAGCCCCGGTGCTAGCATACTAGCCATGGATCTTTTACTCGAAGTAAAACACTTCAAACAAAGTAAGAACACGAGCTCGATACCAATTGAAATAGCTAGTGCGAGTACCTAGAGGGGGTGAATAGGTGTACAAAAAAAATTTTCTCGAAACTTGTACGATATTTAAGCAATTAGAGGATTTGCAACAATTAAAAATTTAATCGCAAGACTGAGTAAGGGAAAGAGAGAATTGAACGCTCGGTTTATAGTGGTTCGGCTTGATTCAAGCCTACGTCCACTCTTCGCACCGACACCGATTGGCTGGATTCCACTATGATCAAAGAGATGTTACAAAGTTGATCTTCCTTGATTTCTAGGTGTAGATGATCTACCACACTCACTCAAGGTGTCACCAAGTATAAACACTCTCTCGTATACAATTTCGCTCGCCTCAACTAACAATCAAGGGTCTTGAGACTCACGGAATTTTTCTATCGATCACACACTTAAAACAGCTAGACGTCTTCCTTTTATACTCCTTCATGCCATCATAGCCGTTGGCACTTACCAAAGGAATTCCTCCAATCTACCCGTTGGACGGAATCAATCAAGAAGATCATCCGAGCTATTTAAGGAATCGATGATAGCCCATCAATCCCGTTCGCCCATACAATCGGGATCTCGGTTTCCAAGAATAGAATATTCCAAGATTGTTTCGTCGACCATCGGATCTTCAATCGATCTTAGATAAGAATTAAAGAATCCGAAATGATTATCCAACCAAAGAATCTATTCCAGAAGATAGGATCGAATCCTCAACCATAAACCTCGGTTTTGGATTTCCTTAAATCACCGGATCGAAAGATCGACGGTGAGAATAGACTTAAGTCTTAAGTCCCGAGTCTTAAGTCTTTGAGTCTTGAGACTTGGGTCTTGAGTCTTGAGTCTTGAGAGAACAAAGTCTTCGACTTTAAACGACGGTCTCCGAACATCCAGACTTTAGACCGAAAGAAACATTTTGTCAGCTTCAAAATATTCTGGAAAGATTTCTCCAACATCTAGTACTCATCTAGCTCAATCCAACACAAAATAGCAATATCACGTTTAATCCTCCACAGATCAGCATTCAATGTTCATCTCAATCATCCAAAAATCCAACATGCAGTTTCCATTTCAGCATTTTCTCAAATTTACCAGCACTTTGCCAGATAATCATAGCATGCATCACATAGATTAATGAACTTCTACTTGCCTCAAGTCTTCCTACTCGGTTACAAGCAAAAACGGGGGCTCGGGGTCTCGGCTTGACTCAATCGGCGACGGGGATTAGCGGCGTCGATGGTGGGAGCTTGATCACGGGCACGGGCACGGGCAAAGGGCGATCTTCCTTCTCTGTCCTCACACGCTTGGACCGCTCACGCTCGCACTTCTCTCGCTCACAGCCCTCTCTCGACCACTCTCTCTCTCTCTCTCTCTCTGCTCACAGCTCTGCCCGGTTTACTCTCTCTCTCGCTACTCCTCTATTCCGAATTTCCTTTTTGTTCCTTTGTCTAATTGGTTAATTAATTTCTTGCATGCAGGATTTTAGGTGGCTGAAGCTGCAATGGATAGGTGGAGGAGGCAAGGACAGGTGGGTGGGAACATGGCTTGCATTCGGTCTTCTCTCTTTCTCTCTGTTTTGCTCGACCGCTTGCTGTTTTCTGGTCACTGGTTTTGTTGAAAACTAGTAAACAATCAAGGAGGGTCTCGGTAGCAGAAAGGGGGTGAGGACGGGTGGAAGCAATGTGGCCATCGTTTGGTTCTCTTTCTCTCTTCACTGGCTACCAAAAGACAAGGTCACGTGGCAACAGCTGTCCAAGTTTTCTACTTCGTTGGCAGCTGAGTAGAGGAGGCTACGTGGCCTTTTGGTCAACATCTATTTAGTTGTTCACCCATCCAACACGTGTACATGGCCGGGGAACAAAGGTCTTCAAGCAGTATGGGTAGCATAAACAAAAAAAAGGGAGTCTCTCGGCTCCTTACCTAGGGTACACTCCTAATGGAAACGGCTAAAATTTCAAATGATAGGTAACTTGTCGACATATCCTTCAAAATAATCCTCGGTCTCGCTAGTATAGGAAAATTTTTGACAAGACCATAATTTATTCAACGATCGGACCATTACTAAACAAGGCACATTGGCCCGATGATGATAACGAAACAATGTTTGTACATGATACTAATAACACAGTCCGATGATAATTCCACCACTTAGTTATGGGCCATCGCATATTCGAGGGTTGTCAAAATTTCTGAATGCCACATTGGTCATAGGATGATTTTGGATCAGCAGATGGTCATGAGTCGATTTGACTGGTCAAGTGCCCCGCCACGGTGATTCCGCCCGGCTATGCACCAATGCACAAACGATTCAACTCGACCAAATGTGATCATCTTCCGACCAAAAAAGCATCATTCCTTATTTAATTCTTAGTGATCGAAAATGAATCTTGAATTGGTGATGTCGCATCATGGATTGGTAATGCAACGACCACGAACCATACGGGTGGATTGGGTGCCGATCAGAATGAGCCTCGGGATAGACCCAACTATTTAGTCACTAATTCTCAGGTCCATGAGTGCCTTGATTTAGTGTTGGACTACGAATAAATTTAGGATTAGTCTTGACTGACTGAAGGACCGAGGACCGCCATTTAGGCCAACCAACTGTCCAAACGAACGATTGGCCAAGCATGGGGTATGATGGCCGAACCTTGGGTGTATGTGATTCGATTTTTTAGGTGTACCTAATGATCCATTTTCTGGCCCTGAAACCAACTTAGATGACAGAATTCTCCGAACCGCCTTCTTGAGAAAGAAAATGACAAAATAGAGAAAACTCTAGAACACCCTAGGTTCCTCGAGAGGTAGGATGACTCATCATTCTACCTAAATTTTTCTAGATTTTGCCATTATTACCAAATATCCACCTTGGGGATCAAGCAAGGAATCTAGGCCAAATGTCCCAATGAAAATAAGACATCTTGAGCAAATGATGGCTAGCCTATGGCCTAGATGTTAGCTCATTCTTTTAGAGTGCCACTTGTGCATAATGGCTTGTTCGTTTAATAAGAGCAAAGTGCTCTTGTGGCCCAATGAAATGGAGACAAATAAGGCTTCAATTAATGACACTAGGTCATTTGATCTCCACCTCATAAGCCTAGGTGTCCACCCAAAGATTTGGTAATGATGGCTTGAGATTTTCCTTGGAGAAGAGTTGGCAATTCATCCTTAGGTGTCCTCTAGAATCTTAGGCTATAATGACCCTAAAATATAGCCTTGGTAACAAGGCAAGAGCCAACCAATTAGAAGAAGACATTAGGCATTAAAGGGGGCTTATATGTCCCTTAGGATCATAGGTACATCATGAACCTAAATTGAGCTTTGGAGAGCAAGGCAATAGGTGGTCCAATAAGAAGATGGCAAGTATTCTCTTAGGACCCTAGGCATGCCACCTTGCAAACTAGGCTTGCCACCTTGATGGCATAACCATGCCACTTAAAGAAATGTGATTAGGCCGCTTGGATGAGTGATGATAAGGTTTGAGCCTATAAATAGGGGAACCACCCCATTCATTTTCACCTTGAGCCCTCTTCTCCCCTCTTGCCCTTTACACACCATTCTTCTATTTCTCTCAACCTCGCACCATCGCCCCTCATCAAGTCATCCAAGCTAGTGCTCGAGGTTCATCTAGGTAAGTAAGATTCATCTTTTTCCTCTAAGAAAGTAGATCTCATTGTTGAGACTAGTTAAGTGCTCACCCACCAAGCTGTGGGTAGTGTGTAATGTTTTTTGTTTGATCTTGCTTGCTATGGGACATGGCCATGTACTTGAGTTATTTATGTCTGGAATGGAACTGGGGTTTGTTCGGATTGAGTTCATCGCAAGACAAAGTCACCCACCCAAGCCATAAAGTATTGGTTTTGGCATAAATAGGATGCCGAGTCCAAGTCTCGCTTGGTACGAGAATCGCTTGAGGCCGCAAGGTCCTAAGTCGACATTGAAGCATGTTGATCTTATGCCTTGATCGGTATAGGGATTGCCAAATCCACGAGGTCTGGGTAAGGCGCCAAGCATGCTGATTTCCATAGTCTAAATGGATGCGAGGACTTTGAGCTTGGTGTTGAATGAAGTCACAAACCAAGGACCATTCTCGATACATGTGTATTCACATCAGGTTGGAGCCGAGGTCCACCAAGCTTGTGATCATCACTAAAGCAAGGTGTACCTAAGCCTCAAAGTCTTGGATCGGTATTAAGGCATACCATTTCTGAGCCTTGTCCAATGCAAGGATTGGCACTAAGTGATTGATTCAAGTTATGGACCAAAGATCATTCCTGACATATTTGCTAGTGAAGTATAAGAAACTCATGACACACACGAATGAATGAGTATGCCTTCAGGCCATGCATGTTTCAGCTAAGAGAAAAGACAAGAACCGATTTGTATGATGCATTTATGCATGCACTTAAAGAGGAAAAAGAGCCCGTCACCACATAACATTAGTGGCAATGCCTCGTTCATTGAACGGGATGCTTTGATTGAGCCAGGATGCCTTGGTTGAGCCAAGATGCTTGGGTCTTAAACCCAAAGCCTCAGGAAGCTAGCCCCAAGAAGTCTCAATTGAGCCAAGATGCCCTGGTCGAGCCAGGAAGCCCAGCAATAAGTTGGAAGCCTCAGTCGAGGGAGGAGGGCCTGGTCAAGCTAAGACAATGCTAAATGAATTTGCATGAGTACCGGTATATGCATAAGTATGATATGTTGATATATTTATTGATAAGCAAAAGGTAAGTATGCATTGTAGCATGTTGCGATGGACATTTGCATGTAGTCAAGAGTAAAACAAGTTTGCTATTGATTTGCCATCAACACTGTTTGTGAGTGTTGTACTTGCTAAGCTTCAATGATGAAATGCTTTCCCAGTAGAGAACTAGGAATTTTACTTACTAAGTTTCCCTAAAACTCACTCCCTTATCTTTCAGTCTTGTATGTATAAAAGTCTCATGTCATTTTCGAGAGCTGTAGTCATGCTAGAGGAGATAAGAATTCCCTTGGCCTATATGGAAAACTTGTAGTGAGATGCAAAAAGAAAAGAGCGCCCATAGAGAAAGGGCTTGTAAAAGTACTATTATAATATAAATTAATGTGTTCTGTGTGATGTATGTCCTAGTCTTCCAATTGTTATTTCTCTAGGGAGTTATTTGTTCACATTTCCACATATGTATGATAACAAGATAAAAAGAATCGGGACGGCGACGAGCTTGGGACGTCGCAAAAATAACCCTTGTCGCTCGTGACCCTGGAGATGGGGTTTGGGTCGTGACACTTAGTTAGCGATGAACCTAATTTTTCATGTGACTTTTACATACAAGTGATCCTACATAAGACACGTTAGTTAATACAAGAACCATTTCTAACGGCTTGAAGTCCTCTTAATCAAGTAACCAGTACCTAATGGAGTTGCGAAGCCTGTCGCAATCCAATCTCTTTGCCATCCAACCCTTGAGGAAAGGAAGGGGGGAAAGGTCAGATTTAGAGGTACTTGACCACGAAAGTTCCCTCACGGTTCTCATCCACAAAGGCATCATCAACTCCCCTCCTAGGTGAACCTCTTGTGAGTTCACTTGATCGTAGCTGTGAGCTCTCCCAAGCTCATACTTGCATGACAGCGGAAGGCATCATGACCTTATCCTAACATCGCAGCACATTTTGATCAACGGTTTTAAGGTCAAAAGGAAATTGGAAAATAGGTAAAGGGTACTTTTACGATCATGATAACCCTCCCAAGATATACATCCGCCAAAGATGGCATAACTTCATCTTTATCAGCTTCACCATCTTAGGTATGCTAAATCATGACCGTAAACATTTTTCCAAAAGTCCATACCCCCCATGACAAGTTTGTTTATATGGTCTAGTTTTTTAGACAACCTAGAAATAAGGCAGCAGTTGCCACTAGCCTCATTTTTAAGGGTCAACTAGAGAACCCAATCGAGGGTTGGGAGTAGTTCCTCGATTCTTACGCAGCTAAATATCCAGGTTCATGGACTTGAGGTACACTAATATTTCTATTAGCGTCCTTTTGGTACCTAATAGTGTCGTCTTACCCAAGGTGTCCATAGATCTCTTTTTACCTTTTGGGTAATCATGTGCAGGTAATCATTTTTATGCCATTTTATTTCAAAGAAAGCAATAAATTGAATTGAAAGTACAAGACAGTAAGTAAACATCCAATGCAATCATTAAATCTATCATATAATCGTAAAAGTGATAAATGAGAAATATGAAATGAAAAGAGAGAAAAGAAAGGAACCCGCAACTTGTCGGGTTTTTATATAAACAAAGGAAACTTGAGACATATGTTGAGGATGAATGGGACAAAAGTATGGTTGGAATGGACAACGACCTTCCACCGTCTTTGTGCCCTCTCCATCTTCAAAATCCTAATCTAAACGTAGTCTAGGAACTATAGCTAGGTACATACAATAGAAAGAAACAATCATACACATCAAAACAACCTAAATCACTACACTAGGCCAATATAAAACAATCCAAGGAAACACAGTATTAAATCGACCAAATTTGGGCCTCTAGGTCGACCTTTACAATTCATACCTAAGTCCTTTTAGACACCTATTTATATTTCAGAACCTATAGCTATTATTGACCATTGGTGTTTTTGCATGGCCAACAATGTTTGTAAGGGCGCGCATGACGAAATTTCTGGTATAGAAATCAATTTCTATTCCATGGACGAGTTTCTTAGCAAAGAAACTCGTTTGATAACAATTCAGAATTTCTATTTCTAGAGTAAAAAAATCGTTTAATAAAAGAATAAAATTTTTATTTATAGAAGTGGCGACAGCCAGCATACGATGGCTGAAGTGTGACATCCGGTGGCCAACGACAAGTGGCCAAGCCAAAGTCCGGCGATCAGCAGCAAGGGATCAACCACCAGAGTCCGGAGGCCGGCAGAGGGTGGCCAACGGCCGATGGTGACCAACGAGAGGTCGGCGGGGATGTTTGGTGTTCAACAGTGGACCTCCGGTGTCCGATGGTTAGCGATGAGCGGCCAACGATCGACAAGCGTCTAACATTCGGCAGCTGGTGGTTCGTGACAAATGGTTGGAGTCCGGTGGCTAACGGCTAGCGGTCGGTGGCTAGTGATTGATGGCTAGGGCCAGTGGCAGGCAATCGACGATTGACGGCAGGCATTCGGCATCCCATGGGTGGCGCATGGGCGATGAGCAATAATGAGAGTGAACGATGAAAAAAGTTTTGATTTCTCATTTTTGTTCCAAAAATAGAAAAGCTAAAAATTTTAACTTTCTATTTATACTCCAAATCTATTTTTGGAATAGAAATTTGTTTCAGAAATAGAAAAATGAAATTGCATTACCAAATGGATTTCTGTTCTAAACCTGTTCCAGGGAATAGAGAAATGGAGAAATAAAGAAATAGAAATATTGTCATGCGCACCCTAAGTCCCTAATAAAGTTTTCTAAGTATTTTCATAGGATTTTGCCTTGGAATCATGCATCGCCCCTAATATACATCTGAAATTCATATGCATTGCATGAATTAAACACACGGGTAGGCCTTTTAGGACTTATTTCTCAATCAATCAACCAGGTGAGTGAACTGCTAGCGGGTCACTTATTACCAAGGCATACGCCAATCAAAAACACAATCATTATTAATGGATGAGGTGATTATATGCACGGGAGGACATGTGATGTTTCAAAAATGGATTCAAAATCATCGAGAAGGTTTTTGAAACAAGGTGATGTCTCGACTATGAAATGCATTCAATTGCCAAGGCTAGCCTAGAGCTCGTATAAATCCATTCACAAGCGTCATGGAAATTTTGAATAATGTTCAAATCATGACTTTGACAATATCAAATCAAGTATTGAAAAGGATTCAAAGGCATTTTAAACTAAGGAAAAACTAGGCTATGAAATGCATTTATTGACAAAGCTAGCCCAGGGCTTGCATAAATGCACTTATAATCATCGTAGATATTTTAAATACGGTCCAAATTATAACTTTTCCTAATCCAAATCAAGTATTGAAAATGAATTTTTAAAGATTGCTTTTGGGAGCATCACATGTACCAAAGCAGTTTTAAAAGGCAATTTGGGAAATCCGTTCATTAAAAATCATTTGACAATGAAAATTAAAGGGTTTGAAACACATTTCATGGATATGATATGCCCTAATACCATACCTAACCTAAAAAGCTTATCTAAGCAATCACAAGCAAAGGCTTATAACGGGAATTTTAAGACCAAGCATAGCATATCAACAAAATTGGTGATACCCATTAATGATATAACTATGAAAAAATTACCTAACATGCAGAACATGATATGTGTCACGCCCCGAACCCCGAGCACGTGCACATCCCTCAGCGGTCAACTAAAATTTGCGAGGTCCCAGGATGCATCGCTGACCCCTTTCTTTTTATCTTTCAATTATGCACATGCGGAAGCAAAATAAACAAACAGCCAGACAATCATCAGACCCAGGGATAGTCAAAACATGCTAACACCCTTTTCATAAAACACACATTATATACATGCCAAGTTAGTCTTACAGATCTATTCACATAAGTCTGTTTCAAAAAGAAACTACTAGGCCACCTACACTCTAGACCCTTCTGCCTCGGGCTCCGAGTTCTCCATCCTAAAGACCTAAAAATATTTAACCACAATGGGGGTGAAATAAAAATCTTAGCAAGTCAAAACTCTAAACCCCGATTAGGACAAAAATTCACCCAAAGGCAGCCTACACAAGCGTCACACACAAACTTACCTCGCCTTAACACCTCCCTACACATTAGTACGCCGCATATATCATATGCATGCAACAAACATATTCAATAACTGGAACACCTCATATCATTCATCAAATATTCATGGGGGTCCCGATTACAAGGCCAAACTGTTATGGCACATCATATTCCATGCCATACAAATTTGTCCCATAATCAAGAACATATATCTCAATCACTCAGGCGTGTCCCAGTTATTACAATCTATCAGTCACGGCTAACTCAATAGTCGACGATCATCCGAAATAACCGAGCGTCGTCCTGCTTCTTGGGCATGGCAACGTCTAGAACCCTAGCCTAGACAACATCCCAAAAAGGCGCATCAATCGGGCCTCCACCGCGACTACCTTCCGAACCCTCACTGGGCATCTGATAAAATCGGGTATTGTCCCCAAACTCCCGTTGGGTAATGGGTTCCGATAGTGACCACACGCACATCCATACTCGGCCAAGAATATTGTGCTTTGCACTCAAATGCCTCAATTTCAAATAATGGACTTGGCCAATTTTCTTCATATTAAAAATTTCCGGTAAAATAATTATACATGGTCACACATTCAAATCCAACCATAAAATGTGATACACTCTCATTTCAAAATTTCATGATTTTTATATAGTATCTAAAATGTTTTTGGCATCAAAAACCAACACCCGGTATTTTTCTATTTAAATACAATAAAATCAATTTTTTGCAATAGTAATCCAAAACGGCAACCAAGCACTTAATTGTATAATTAAACAGTCACTTTCACATATAAATGCAACCACAATAATTAGCGTAAAATGCTAATAAATGACTATCCTGTCACTATTAACGCTAATTATAATTAATTAAACAAATAACAATTAATTAATTAAATTGTTAATTATTTAAATTAATTCACTTAATTAATTTAAATAAGCTAACCGAACTAACCTAATTGAGCTAACTAAATTAATCTAACTAGGCTAACTACATTAACCTAACTAAGCTAACCAACTAACCTAACCAACTGCCCTAACTAAACTAGTCTAGGTAACTTACTAACCTAACTAACTTAGTTACACTAACTAAACTAACCACTAATCCTTAATTAAGCCTAAACTAATCCACTAAGTGCAATTAATTTCTTAATCCAAGATTAGGGCATTAACTCACCTGATTAGTGAGGCGACGGGTTCACGGCAACGGCGGGGCGACGATGACCAAGACTCGTAACTACAACATCACCATTGACGGCCAACTGGGGCTGAAAAATAGTGTTGCAAGGATTGGCCAAGGGGCTGGAGTACCAGTTCTGCTCGATTTTGGAGGAAGTTGGCTGAGTTGGTTGGTTCGGCTTGGAGGTGAGTGGTGAGCTGGCTGGACATGGTGGCAGGGGCGAGCGGTGAGGCACGGTTGCTGGACGGGCGATAGTGAGGCCTAATTGAGCGGAGCTGATTGTTGGCTATTGGGTTTGACGGTGCGAATGGCTAGGGGCAATGATCGGCTGGTGACGCTGGACTAGCGAACACAGACCGACAGGTGAGGAACGGCTAGATTGGGCTGGAGCGGTTGCTGGCTGTGGCTGGCATGGAGTGAAAATAGAGCAGCAACCAAGTGAAAAAGAGGAAGAAGAAGAAATGAGGAAGAAGAAGCTGAGGAGGGGTTCGGCTAGCTGGTCATGCATGCACAAAGGGAAGAGAGGAGGGAAAGAAAAGGGGGACAAGGGGCCATGAAAGTCCACAAGCTAGCCAATTAGGAAGCAAGAGAAATATCCAAGCTACTAGAGTGCAAACCACAACAGTCTTCAGCCATCCAAGTCAAGGCATCAACCAATGGCCAATTTCTTCTCATTTCTTCACAAAACAAAGGCACTTTGGCAGCCAAATAGTCCCCCTTCAACAACCATACGAATTTCCTTTCAACTCTTCACATAACAATTCAAATTGGCAGCCAAAATTCCAACTAAAGGTGTCCATCCGAATTATAAATTCTTTTTTGCCAAATTTGATTTTTCCACAAAAATTCCGGGCTCGACGGAATTTTTCCAAAAGTTGAGACGAAGTCCTAAAACTAAATCGTGACACCCTTGAATGTTCAATTCTCAAAATCGAATTCAATTTCATGGTTAAAATCAATTGGACGTGATTTTAGTACAACCTAACCTACCAAGCAGCTTTTATGGATATTAATGCGTTTGACCCATGGTCGATAAATTTCAATCCACATTTGTGCATCTTCGACTCGTAGGTTACTCTTGGTTGTCGTAAAAATCGCAAGGTTTCAATTATGGGTATCGAGTATAAAATCAACAAAAAATCGGGTTAGTATCGTTCGACGCAAATTTCGCAATCATGTGAAATCACCCGTAATTCAATTATGTGATTTTGTCGAATTAACCTATATCCAATCACTAATCAATTATAACGGTGTCGTATTGACCCTCGTTGATTATCATGGTCGAGCGTTCGATTTGCAATCAAATTATCAAGTCTGTCACGTTTATATCCATTAACGGCTTCACTTAATAGATTAGTTAACTCATGAGTGGCCAACTCAAAGAACTAGGACCACAGACACATCGATAAAATGCTCATTTCTTATTATCGAGACAAGGTCAAAATTCAGGATGTCACAATATGCAACAACTTTTATGAAAAAAGTTTCCCTAACAGAGTTAAACATGATTTTATAAAAATCAAGCAATAAGCAATAATGTATCGGAAAATTGCCAAAATAGCAGGACACCAAGTCATTGCAATCAAGATTTAACCTACCAGATGAAGTCTAAAAAAACACAAATTTTTTTCACAACATAACCGACAGGGTAACAAACAAACTTTATTAAGGGACCAAATCCAAAATCTCTGCTGAAAAATTGGTACAAAAATGATAAAAGTCTATCTAGATGGGGGTAAAAATAGGGGTCCGAATTCAATCCTAAAGTCTAAATTCTAGTTTAATTTAGGAAAAATGGAAAATAAACCTAACGGCAAGCAATTTTCATGAAATCAACAGTATTTAAAAGCTCTAGATGTGCTTTATAACTTCCCAGAAAGGCCTGGGTCCAATCAACGTCAACTTGGTGCTTTAAGACCAAGGCTCATAAAAGTGTGTCAGCCATTAAAAACCGAATTTAAATACGCATTATTAAGTCCTAAAATCGTTTATATGATGCATAAATGGCATGAAGATCACACAAGGCTAAGAAATGGATGTGACAAATGATTAGGACAATCATCTAACCTTAAGTCGGTATGCAAAAATGTCATGTGATTCAATGTCAATATAAGATGATCCAATACTTATGATGACATACTTGAAAGTTTCTAAGTGTAACTAGCACAATTTTGACATGATTTTCACATGAGAAATGGCATTCAACTATAATGAACCACATATGCACATGAGGCTTGCAGTACGTAGTTCAAAAGTCAAGAAGGCAATAACATAAATTTGGTCTCTAAGAGATCCAAACAAGCATGAAAAGACATGCACATGATAAGCCTTTAATCCTATATCAAAATATCAAAGCATGCCTAATTTCAATCACTTAAGAATATACAAAAATCCAACCAAAAATTTGACATATAGAATGAATGATGACAGACATTTCCCGTTAAGAACTCAAGACCTAATTGCGATCATCGATTGATGAAAAAAATGGAAAAACAGATAATCATCACTAACTATCCTAATTGCAGTGGCACACATATATGTTTACACACGCAATTGACATATCAAATGGCAATAAAATCATGCAAATCAGGCATCGATAGAAAGGACACGGCATGTATTACATTTCTCTTGAAGGCCCTAAGGTCAAACAAGCTTATTTAAATGCTTAATTTTGCCTAAATATGCCTTAGATTAGCACAAGGCAGACAAGCACACACTCAGATCTAAGAGGTTTTGACCTAGTAAAACATATCCAACAAATCTATAAAAATAAAATAAAATTTGCAAGTCATTCTAAAGACAATGAGGAACAAGTTTCATGGAAAACTTTGTCCAAAAACTATCATAGAAGGTAGGACCAAAATAAAAGGATGCTGAGGCTGACTAAGGACATGACCTGAAGAGCACCAAGAATATGAAGAAATCGAGCAGATTGTAACATGTTTTTCAAGGGTCAAATATTGGCCATTTGGGCCATGTGACCTATCGATTCGAAGTAGGAGTGTGCAACCGGACCGGGTTTACCCGGTTCCCGGTCCGACCCACCCGGAAAATAGGGTCGGGAACCGGTTCCCGAAATGCAGACCCTGTTTAAACCGGTCGGGAACCGGTTCCGAGGGATTACCCACCCGAGAACCGGTTCGACCGGACCGGTTTGGGAACCGGTTGGAGAACCAGTTTTTACCCCTAAAGCAAACCCTAATTTTATTTCTTTCTTTACTTGCGAGAGGGCCGAGGCGCAGACGCAGAGAACCAGACTCTCCCGGTTCACCTCGCGCTCACACCACCGCTGCCAAGCTCCTCCTCCTCCCCGCCCGCCGCCCCCGCCGTCACCGTCACCGTCATCGTCGTCGTCACCCCCGACAACCTCCACCTGCTCGACCCCTTCCTCGCCTCCTCCTCCTCGCTCCAGCCTCTCCTCTTGCCTTCCCAGAGCCCCCGCCACGGGTGCGCTTCGTCGCCGAAGTCCGCGCCCTCCGCGACCTCCACCTCCCGCTCCTCTCCGACTTCTTCTGGGGTGGACCCACCGCGCGCCGCGACCGCGGCGTCCCGCGAAGTCGTCTTCTCGCCGTCCGGCGCGTTCGGGCTCTCCATCGCCTTCGCCCTGTGGCGGGACCTCCTCCGGCCCGACGAGGAGTCGACGATCTCATTCGCGAAGCTGCCGGACTGCCCTCGCTTCCCGAAATCACGAAGCTGCTGACCCCCGCCAAGCTCGCACCCGAGCGCCGACGCTGCCTCCGTTCAATCTCGCCGTTCCACCTCCTGCTTTCCTCTCCAGAACCGCGACCGGCAAAGGCCTTTTTCTCGTTCCAGCGCCTTCAACTTCTGCCAGTGCCTTGTACTCCCCTTGACTCACGGGTCGCGGCTTCGTCATCTCCTTTAAATCAGGTAACGTCTGATTCTTTGCTGCTATGCGTTGGTTTGATTGTAGTTGGAACCGAAGTTCAACCTTCTGCATTCAGCCTTCTGTGTCGGGCTTGAATGAACTGGGTCATTTGATTTCGAATCATTGGCATTTGAGTCAGTCCACGAGTCTAGAATTGGATCAGTAAAATCTACTCCTCAAATCGTCGGCCATAAATCTGTTTGATAAAATGCCCCTAAGGCATGATTGAGAAATGATACATGATATTATCATATCTTATAACTTGTTAACATATTTTCTCAATTGATTGCCAAACTACACATACTGTTAAGAAAAGTTAGAGACGGCGCATATGCAGTCGCTCATGCGCAGCACACGTTCGCACAAACTGGGGAGTCATAGTCGAAGTATTCCTTCCTAATTTCCCGGTGCAAGTTAGGAATTTTAATTCTGGGATGCGAAACCGAACATTTTTTTACAGACAAACAACTCAGGACAAGTGTCAGTGACAACGTAACCCCATGGCCAGCCAGTCCGGATCACGACACAATCTCTCTATCTTGGAAGCAAAACAGAACAGCTGTTGCTTGTTATTAGTACTATGCACACAGAGGAAGAGGAAGAGCCCTCTGCCAAAGGCCCAAGTTTGGGCATTTTGTAATTTTAGGGTGATGAGGCGCTTTTTTTTGTCCCCTTTTCTGATCTGATATGAGTATTAAAGATCTTATGTATACTGACCTGTTGGTGAAGCTGAATGACACCAAATTTGTTTGTTTGATCTATGTAGTTTACAAGTTTAATCATGCAAAATTCCTCTTAATAGTTAACCATCCTTAGTTAAGACTCTTCAGCTTTTGATCTTATTATGAACTCGTCAAACCCACGTGAAAGTTCTATGTTGAATTTAGAGCAGCAACAAGGAAGCAAAGGGAATTATAGAGATTTGATTTACTATGAAAACTAATATGTTTTTGTGAAATCCTAATGTTATATATATTTTTTTTTTCAGTTTTCAATCAATGGTTCGGCCTTTTTGTTTTAGTAGATAACTCATCTAGACTTGCTTTTCTAAGGTTAATTTTTATGCAAAACAGGTTCTAATATAAACAGGTCAACCCCTGTTCCGGATCGGAAAAACAGGGTGGGCGGGAACAGGGGTCCAATGAAAACGGGGTAGGGAACGGGGTCCGAAAAGGAGAACCGGTTATAACGGGATAGGAAACGGTGGTCCGTGTCTAGACCCTACCCACCCTGGACCCGCTCACCCCTAATTCGAAGGTCTCGGAACACACTTTCTAAGTGTAAAGGTCTTGAGTTGAAATAAGGCCATTTAAGACCTCGTTTTAGGCTAAACATCAAAGAGAGCAGGAAATAGCAAAGAGATGAAAGAGAAAGAGAGTTTAGTGAGATGAATTTTTTGAAAAAATAAAGCCCCCTCTACATTTTGGAGGGAAAAATGGTATTTATAGCACCCCCAAATTGGTCGATCTCAACCATCGGTTCAATATCATATTTGAAATTCTAGGCTAATGGCCAAATCATGATTTTAAAAGCCTAATCATCATGAGGAGGTGTCAAGTAATCATCAGATGGGCTTGATTTGTGAAAACCCGAGCTAAAAATGATAATTGTACTTAAGGGTCCGATAAGGGATCAAATTGCAAATTCACAAACCCTAAAGGCCAATCTACAAAATCCTGAGATATTAAGGGTGTTGAAGTGAAATTGGCACCATGAGGGTTTTAGAACCAATCGTCGGAGATCCAAAACCAGCTAGCAAGGGGTCGACCCGGCTTGCCCTGTCGGCGGGGAAAACCAATTGGACTAATCGGACAAGTTCATGCCAGTTTAAACTGTTCTTGACCGATTCTTGACCAGTTTTACTTGGTTTTGGTTGGTTCATGCATTTGCGGCCCTTGTGAGTTCAAAATTAATGCAATTTGATCTTTAAAGGACCAAATTGAAAAGAAAAATTGCACAATTTGAGGAGAGATTGTCTAATTTTGACTTAATTAAGCCAATTAAACTTCATAAATGTGATCTATGGACCTTTATTGACTCAATTGAGCTAGTATCGGAAAAAATAGCAAACTAAAACCATGGGTACTTAAGATTGAGCCTTGAAGGCTAAAATAAGCAATTTTGCAATTCATTGGCCAAAATTGCAAATTAATTGAAATTGAATTCAATTAATGTTGCAATAGACCTATTAAACTAATTACCCATGTGTAAAATCACCTTACTCAAATTGACTTTGATTTGAAGTGCCAAAACTTAGGCCAAAAATGAATCGGGGTCTAATAATAAAATTGGACCTAGATTCATGTAATTGAACTCTAGTCTTGAATGGGTCAACTTAAATTTCTTCAATTGAAATTTGATGGCTTGGTTTTCTTACTTTCAAGAAAGTGAAACCCCTCAAATCGGGAAGCACTAATGCGAATTTCTCAAAATTGACCCTGGATTTAGACTTATCTTAATAAGGTAATAAGAAAATAATCGTCCATTCGTAAATCATGAAAAATCAATTTTGACCCCTAATTAGAGCTAAAAAATGGCAATTTGTCTTTCGACATGGTAAATTGAGAAATTGAATGCACAAGTGGATTTGGAATAGTCCTTAGACCAAATGTCATAAAAATGAACAATACCTAAATATGGCTAAAATAAAAGTAATTTTATTTTTGGTTGATATTGAGCCTAAAACTGAAAATTCATAAAGCAAGGTTCCTAGTTGAATTTTGCGAAATTTTTGACATACAAGTCCAATTGGTACTAAAAGAAATGTTTTGCGGATCTTTGATTTTTTTCTAATTTTTTGTCAAAGATTTGACCAAAAGTCAACATTTAGTTGACTTTTTTCTAAAATGTTGATTTTTGAGCTAAATATTTGGATTTTTGAAAAATTAACTTGCAAAAAGTTAAATTAAAGTTAAATGGTATTTTTTTTTGGGTGAAAAGCCAATTTTTGACCCGACACTAAAAAGTCGATCCAAAAATCAACCATTTAGCTTTTCGGATTTTTTTTTTCGAAAACGAGTTGGAAATTGTTTAAAAATAATAATACAAAAGAAAGAAACAAAAAAACAACACTTTTTAGCTGAGAAACAGCCTCTATCACGATTAGAATCCCAAATCTTGATTTATTTTTATTTTTACTTTTTTTTATGCGTCAACTAAAAATCAAGTGTCAATAGGAGAGTAGTTCAGGTGGTTGAGGATCTCCTTTCATGTGTATGGTTAAGGCAAAGCAAAGGCTATACTATTGATCTGTCATCAATATGTTGGGGTCGAGTATTCGTAAGGTTCCGATGTGAGGCACTTGCCTATATGAAGTTTACGTTATTTACTTATTGAGTTTTCAACTCATTTATTGTTGTTTAACCTTTTTCAAGCTCATAAGTATGAGTCTCCCACCTTCTTGTTTTGGTCTCCATGTATATATGGAGGTTTTGGTGCTCAACATAGAGGATGAGGCAACTGACATCCTCTTCTAGCACCACACCACCATGGTGTTGGTCAACAAGGGTGTGAGGTACCTAGTTCCCCATATCTATATGACCTAGTTTGCTTGGATCGAAAAAAGACTTCTATAGTCCTCTTCGTGAGTTCGATAGTCCACAAATGATGTTGACGAGCCAATGGTGCCCCCTCCTGGTGGCACCGTGGATGACCTTGATTCCAACCCCAATTACGACCTAGAGCCCGAGCCTGAGCCCGAGTGGTGAGGATGCCAGCTTTTGATGGGAATCATTTTCGGTAGCCACCCTTGTAGAGAGCTAGGAGAAACCCATCGCCCCTTTCCCATTTTGTGTGGGGTGTAAATTAGAATGGCCGAAGAACTCAGGCTTGTAAATGAATCGTTCTGATATAATGAAGCATATATAGGTTGTATAGTATATGTATGTTTTCCTTACTATCAGTCTGTTGTTGATGTTTGAGTGATTGAGTTGCATGCTTCCGCATGTGCAAAATTAAACTCTCGAGAAGTCGCAAATTAATCCCGTGGCAGGTGTCACGTTCCCATGGTAAGGAAAGTCTGAGGCATGACAGAAGATGTCAAGTGAGGCGGAAAAAGACTCCCAAATTCGATCGGGAAAGAAAAAAAAAGGAAATCAAGACCTGAAAAAGAGAAACATAGTAAAGCATAAAGAAACTGAGAGCCAGCATGTGAAGTTTCTTTAAGGGAGGGTACTTGTGCGAAAGAGATCATTCAAGTCATCTTCAGAAAGTTCAGCGACATTACAATCATCTAGTCCCCAATCGGATCCTAACAAAATGAATTAGGCACGTGAAAGAACAATTGTTTTCATTATAAGATTACTGATTCCGGTTATCTCTAATTTTAGATTAATAAAGAGAAAGGCTGTGGATGTCTTCTACTCGACAGCTTATATCTTTTTTTTTTCTTCCACGAAATTGACAAAGAGGTCTTGAAGCCCTTAAAATTCTTACTGGGTTGATATTACAAATTCAATTGCAGCCGCATATGGGTACCATTAATAGTGATCCTACGCAAATCACGTCATTAGAGCTATTAGCAACTCTGAAATTCTCATCCCTCCTTTAATAATTAGGGATTTCATATGTCCTATAATCTTTTGCCTTATTATTTTGAAGGTGTAATGTAAAAAAATAATAATAATAATAATAAATAAAGAGAAAAATGTGACTAGCATTAAAACATAACATACGATGTTTAGTGAGAAAGTTGTTATGTAAAGATTTATCTTTTGGTGTCACCAACCATTATTTTTAATCACAAAACATCCAAATAAGCTACAAGTAAGTTAAATAATTCTACTCCATATGAATAAAAATGAAAATATATGAAACCAAACCGCACCTACACTTTCGAGTCAAAACAAGCGAATGAGTTTTCTGAACCGAAAACAATTTGTTATTGTCTCGAATAATTCAAAAGAAAATTGATAGTTTAAACGTTTTGAAGGAACAGAAACACGCATTGGCATTGTTTTCACTTTCACTTATCAGACACAGAGAACAAAAGACGAAATTGTAATGAGAATCTAAGCGTTCTACGAAACCAAACGGATAGCATCAGTAAACACTATTTCAACAAGTCGTGTGCTATAAACACTACATGCTGAAACTCTGAGAGAGAGAGAGAGAGAGAGAGAGAGAGAGAGAGAGAGAGAGAGAGAGAGAGACCTTTTCGATATCTTCTAGCTTAAATTTCTCCGGCACTAGATCCGTGGAGCCTCGCATGAGAAGAAGAGAGAGAAATGTAGCCAAGAACAGCTTGCCGACTACCTTATCGTTTCAAAAAAGAAGGAAAACCGGCAAGTCATTCTTGGCTACATTCAACACACTCTCTACCTCTTCATGCAAGATCCTCGAACCAAACTCTGACTCCTCATATCTCTTTCACCGGACGATGTTTCTTCTTACAATCACACCCTCTTTCTTTCTTATGCGTCTATGCACCATGATAAACGCACAGACACGGTCACACACTTATATAGTGCCCGAGAAAAGAAGCCCATAAAGAAATTTTGTGCGTGCCCACAGGAAAGGATTGATGAGTCCCAGTTGGTATTTCCAGAGGTTGACATTCTTTCTGAAAAAGGCAATTCCTGCCTAACCAATTAATGTGGGTGACCACACTGTCCACTTCTCCTACCATCCAAAGTCTTCCCTCATCTAGAGACTTCAGTTTTTGAGGATCTGGGCGATTGATGGTCCCCTCTTGCTTGGAGATGATATTCATGATGATTGGTCAGTTTGAATTGCTTCAATTTTCTTTTTAATTTTATTTTTGGGTAAACAAAATGCTTGAATTTTAAATAATATGTGATGGGAAAAGAATCTCTTCTCTTTCCTTTACCAAAGAGAGAGAAAGGAGGAGGACAATGGTAAAGGCTGGAATAAGATTTGCCAGTTGGTTTTGCTTGAATTCTCAAATCAGCAGCCTGAATATCATCTCTTTTTTCTTTTTTTTTCCCTTCCTTTTTTTCCTTTCATGGTTATGTCTCGTTAGTGGCCGTGGCCAGTTCAAACTAAATTCAAATTTGCATTATTTAACTTAAAACCAACTTCATGCAGGATTTCCCTTTATAAAAAATAATAAACTTCATCAAGGATATGCCTCGGCCATTTTGGTTTATTCAACATGCTAGTCGTGTGAATGCTCTAACACTGAAGCTCTCACAATGGTTTTAGTCTATCACGATTCGGGAACATGATTCGATGGGCATACCATATTAACAAAAAGCTACATCTTGTCAATCTTATAACTCATGCACGTTTCCATAAGCGCGGTGTTTTCTTTTGAAATTCAAGACACAACCCTGTTTGCATTCGGTCTTCATTAGTCACGCTGACTAGCTCGTGCAAAATAGAACCCACACGAGAGATTGAAGACCGAGCACAAAATTGAAAATTTCTGAGCAAGATGGAAGGAAAACTCCATAAAGAGTAAGAGCAATTGAAGAACGTCAACCCTAATTGCCCAAGTTTTTATCCAAATTTCTTATTCAAGAAGACTTTTGGCTAATATGGAAATTCATCTCAGAAAATGTCTTCTTAGATCTGAAAATTAGGGGGAAAACTAGAGAAGTAACGCGAAAATGCCATATAAGAACACTAAAGGTTATTTTGGACAGAAGATTAGGGGGCAAATTTGAGATTCAACTAAATTTTTTTGGTCTTTTATGAGACAAAAAAAATTGGGGTAAAATTCGAACTGGACCTAAAGTTGAAGTCTTTTATTAGACAAAAAAAATTAGAGTAAAATTAGAACTAAACCTAAAGTTTAGGGTTTTTTATAAGATAAAAAATGTTTAAGGTAGAATTGGGATTGAACCTAGAATTAGATATTTATGAGAAAAATTTTAAGGTAAAATTGGGACTAAAGTTAAAGTTGAAGGTTTTCTAGAGTACTAGGCCTAATATAAAATTAATCAATGGTCGACAAGTTAGGCAATCGTTCATAAGTTAGGAAATCCTAAAGCCATAGAAAAATTATTGTGGAGCAACCAAAGAGACATGTTGGCGACTTTTTGAGTGGAATACAATGAGGTTGGGAGAAAAATAACGAAAAATGGAATATTTGCTGCAATGTGATTTGAGTGGAGCTTGGCCATTGAATTTGATTCGTGTGCCGACATGTGAAACAACACGTGAAATTCGAGCCCATCTAAAAGGAAAAATGCATGATGCGTCAACGAAATTCCTGATCAACATTTGTCCGATTGACTAAATTCAATGTGCCATTTATTAGGGCCGTCAATAATTCGATTCAGTTCAGATTTCTATGATA
The DNA here is from genome assembly GCA_017140325.1 of Eucalyptus leucophloia subsp. euroa. NCBI lineage: Eukaryota > Viridiplantae > Streptophyta > Magnoliopsida > Myrtales > Myrtaceae > Eucalyptus > Eucalyptus leucophloia. The sequence continues at coordinate 31,229,685 of CM029470.1, forward strand.
CTCACATCGAACCAAAACTTTGAGATATGTATACATTACGATTTAAAACTGAACTGAACTGCATCTAACCTGAACCAAAAACTTGGCTTGGTGTGATTTCAATTTTTGGATTTTTTTTTTTTCTCTCTATGTTGTCTTCTCCTTCCTCGAGTTTACAGTCTCCAAAACTACTCATATCTTCCTCTCATTACTCTCCTTAATCACCTCCATTAAAAAGCTTCATTTGGACTCGGCCACCTCGGCTCGATCCACGCACCAAATCCATCTTCATCCTTCTCTCACACTCATTCATGTTGGGGTACGGTTAATACTCCCCATCAATAAGATGACACAAGAGTCTTATTCACTAATGAGCAGGCAAGAGTCTAGGGGGGATGGGGGAGCAGTGCCCCAAGCCACTAGGGTGCTTTTTATAATTTAAGCTCATATTTTATTGGTAATTTAGACTTTAACTTATAAATAACTGGTAGGTATATATATTATATTTATCATGTAATTGATAAATGTAACAAAGAGGTGTAACATGCTAATTACAGTGAAGTCTTATGCTGGATGTAGCCCTAGTTTAAGGATGGATTAGGATAAAAGTTTTGTGTCTCAATTTATTTTCTTGCTTTTATTCTTGATTTCCTAACAACTCTTTGCACCGTCTACCCCAAGGAGTCGCCAAGAGAACGAAAATGCCATGACCGTCGGCCTCAGCATCCATCCTACTCGTTGCCATCATGGGGCTGCTGGTTGGCGTCTCAGTGGCGGAGGACATCGTCATGTGCTTCAGCATAGTTCTGATGTGCGATGGTGTTGGCAAGATCTCCATTAGGGACTTAGGCGGCATGGGCGACTGTTGGACGCTGAACACCAAGGCGTTTCAAGGAGGCCATATACTAGATTTAGCACTCGCAAACTATGAAAGAGATAACCACTGGGAACCCAGTGGCCACCCTCCAACGTGGAAGGGGAAGTGAGGGTTCGAATCTCCATCTTTTCGGGGGTTGGGGTGGGAACAATTAAGTTTCAAATGTGGACTTCAACTACCACACCTTGCAAAGAGGTAAGGCAAAAGTCTTAAAGTGAGAGTAGTGATAATTAAGAGTAAAAGTAGAGTAAGACTGACAAAAAAAAAAATGAAAGAGATGAAAATAGAGATTGCAAGGCAAGAGGAAAGGGAGAATAAAGAGAAAAAAATATATTGTATTTTATAAAATTCCAAACAAAATTCCTATATCTCGCCCTTCATATCTTGCCACCTTCTGTCAAGATTTACATTCCCATGTTGGCCACTAGTCAATCATTACATTCCTTAACGTAATGACTGACAGGTTTTGTTTATGATTTCTTCTTTGACCTTATATTTCCATAAAAAGTTGCATAAATCACGAGCGTAATTGTGATCCTATATCTTAAACGTAATGCTACTGCAATGCTGTCGCAATGATACATGAATCATCCAACTTGACCGGGCCATTTAAAAAAATAACCGGGATCATTAGGATTTCTAGCAAATCCGGTCGCATCACTTTGTCGTATCCTGGTTAATTGATTAGTCTATGAAAATCATAACTAGGATCCCTAATATTAAATAAAGAGATCAAACTGTAGCTGAAAAGTAAATTAAATTTCTAATTTATAAGTCGTGGTTCTTTCAATGAAACACCTTCCAAACATCTAATATTTACTATTGGCCACAGTTTTTTCTAGAAAATCTTCGAGAAAGCACATTAAAATAATTATGTTATGAACCACCGGCAGTGGTGGCTCCACTGGATAAGGCTCTGCTGATCCTCAACGAAGTGGTGAAGAGTTCAAAATCCAGTTGAGGCGCTAGGTGTATTAAGTGTGACTCAGGGGTGGCGGGTCCTCCTGCTTAAGTATCACCTGAGGGTTTACGGCGCGACTGTTGCCTACAAGCCAGTTCCTCCAGTACCAAAAAAAAAAAAATTATGTTATGAACAGATCAATCTTGAAGAGTCAATCACAATGATGGACCTAAGGGAAGGCCGGTGTTGGCCGTTGCTTCCCTGATCGCATGGTGCTTGAAGGTTGATATGATCTTTGTTTAATATATATTTATACTCTACAAAACTCCAAATAAAATTCCTATATCTTGCCCTCCAAATCTCGCCACCTACCCTTCCCGATTTATATTTCCATTTCCGTCACTAGTCAATCATTACATTCTGATTGACGGTTTTGTTTATGATTTCTTCTTCGACATTAGGTTTCCATAAAAAAGTTGAAGAAATCCAAGAGCGCAGTTGGTCTTAGGTGATCCTATGTCTTTAACATAATAATGCTAATGCAGGGGTCCCAATGCTGGCGCAATGATACATAGATCATCCAACTTGACATGGCCATTAAAGAAAGACAACCGGGGTCCTTAGGATTTCTAGCAAATCCAGTCCATTCGAGTGAGGCCTGAAAGATCTAAAAGCTGAGATGCACTGGATTCGGACGTACCCGAATCGCTTATTAATGTCTGTTATCATTGGAGATGGAAGGAAGTCAAACGCATTCTTCGCACTTGTCTTTGTCCATTATTTTTTGTCATCTATGACCTATGTGCCATGTAGATTACTCAGGTCACTTTAATGCAAGTTCCGCGACATTGCGCCTGGTGTTTAATCGGATCCTGAGTAATTGATTAGGTCCATGAAAATCATGACCAATATCCCTTAAAAAAAGTAAAGAGGAAGTTGACTGGAGACTCATGGTGGATACGATTTTTGAAATGACTCACATTTCCGACTCTTTAAATTTTAAAAATTTTATTTTATGACTGGAAAGTCCACCGTAAATTACATAGCCCGAATTGAAACAAAAAAAAAAAAAAAAAAAAAAAGAAAGAGAGACTAAATCCTGCAAAATGAAAAGGGCTATCCTTTAAAGTGGTAAACTCCGGAAATTTTTCCACTCTATTGCTATTGCTAGTGAATATAATTAAATAACAAAAAACAATATAACACATACACATATGTACGTATATGTATATGTATATGTATATGTATATGTATATGTATATGTATATAGTTTTCCACAAAAATCAACATTTGGGTGGCTCCGGATAAAATCAGTTATTTCAAAAACAAAATATAACATAATCCACCATTTGAAATGAAAAAAGTGTTTTTCATGATTAGAATACTTATTCTTATAATCTCCAATTTAGATAGATTGTGAATTTTTTCTACTCAAAGCTAATATCTCTCTTTTTCCTCTCAAAATTTATGAAAAGGTTTTAGTGCTTTTGAAATGTTTATTGGGAAGAGTAAGATTTTGTGTGATCACAACCCTAGTACTAAGTGTGGAAATTTAATTAGGTAGACAGATGAGGTATAAAAAGATTTGAACTCAAGACTTTCAATTTCGATACCAAATGAGATTTTTGTAGAACCATTACCAATTATTCTTAAAATTTAAACTATTTAAATAAAAACGTGATTTATTATTTAAATATTCTAATGAGAAGAACTAACATATTCAATTGATGTAGCATATCAATAGACAAGACCATCAATAGTGATCCTACTCAAATTACAGTTTTCATTTGACGATATTATACTTAAACTTTAGACATCACCCTTGGTGTGTAGAAAAATATGTTATATAAATAACTATTATTTGGTGTGATCAACCATTTGTTTAATTAAGAAAAGTTAATATAAACTACAAGCAAGTTAAATAATTTTAATCTTTATAAATTAAAATAAAAAATATTTGAAACCAAAAAGCACCTAAATTTCCGAGGAGAATTATCAAAAAAGTCCTAAACCTATAGTAATTGTGCCAATTCAATCCTAAACTTTTTTTTTTGTCCAATTTAGTCCTAAACCTTTTATCATTGTGTCAATTCAGTCCATCCGGCCAAAATTGGCCAACCGACGCTGACGTGGGCGCTGGCGGGGGACAGCCAGCCGGCGAGGTAATTTTTTAATTTTTTTATTTTTTTCAAATTTTTAAATATTTTTTAATTCTATTTTAATTATTTTTTTTTTTACCTTCTTCTCCTTCCTCTGGCCAGACGCCAGCCAGAGGTGAGGGCCGGCAAGGTCAACCTCGCCGACCACTGGCGAGGCTCGCCCCACCGGCCACTAGCGGAAGCGAGCCTTGCCCAACGACGGCGAGGCGGTTGTCGCCAGATCTAGCGACGCTCGACCTCGCCATGGCTGGGCGAGGCCGAGCCTCGCCAGATCTAGTGATGGCGCCTCGCCGGCCACTGGCGAGGGCGAGGGTCGACCTCGCCTAGTGGCCGGCAAGGCCGCTGTCGCCATCGCCACCTCCGCCGCCTCCCCGTCCCCCAATCGTCGGCACGATCTCCCCCTCCGAGCTCAAGCAGCCCTCCCGGCCATGACCGTCGCCAAAACCCTGTTCCAGCACCTCTGGACTGACGAGGACAAGATCGAGCTCCTCCGCGGGTTCCTTGACGACACCACGCAGCGCGGTAGGGCCTCACCCTCGCCGGTGGCCGACGAGGGCCGAGCTCGCCGGATCTCGGCGAGACTTGGCCTCACCCAAAGCAACGGCGAGGCCGTCGTCGCCAAATTTGGTGAGGCTCGTTCTCGCCCAGCCATGGCAAGGTCGAGCCTCACCGATCTAGCGACGACGGCCTCGCCGGTGGCCGGCGAGGTCAGCCTCGCCAGCCCTAACCTCCGGGTCGGCGTTCGGCTAGAGGAAGGAGAAGAAGGCCAAAAAAAAGAAAAGAATTAAAAATATTTAAAAATATTTAAAAATTCGAAAAAATAAAATATATATATTAAAAAATATTAAAAAATTATCTCGCCGGCCGGCTGTCCCCCACCGGCGTCCACGTCTACATCGGCCGGCCAATTTTGGCCGGATGGACTGAATTGACACAATTGCAATAAGTTTAGGACTTTTTTGGTAATTCTCCCAAATTTTCGAACCAAAACAAGAAGATGAATTTTGTGAACCAAAAAAGTTTTGTTATGTTTCCCGATTGTAGTTCAAAAGAAAATGCTGTATGAAAGACAAAAGTGGGGAAAACTTCTTTCATAGCTTTGATAGAAACGCCATTGCCATCATTTCCACTTTTATTTATCGCACATAGTGGTGTGCAATCAAACTTGGTATACTCAAGAACTGGACCAGCCCACTCAAAAAAACTGAGAACCAATTCCCATTGAATCTGGTCGGAGAACCGGATCCCAAAATTCAAAACCAGTTTGAATAGGTCTAGAAATTGGTTTTGAGTGATTACTCACCCGGGAACTGATTCCCTGACCGGCTTGGGAAGCCCAAAGTCCAAAATTCTACCTTTTTCCCCTAATTTCTATGTCAGGCAAGTGCTCTTCTCGTTCTTGACGTCTCTCAATTAATCTTTGCATTTTGTAGCAATGTTTTCGTGGTTGGTTTGTTGTTAGAAGCTAGTATCTGCGTGCGGAAAGTGTAAAGTTGAAAATTTTCTAGGATCTTCCTCGCCTGAACAGCGCTTTGGATTTACTGTGCCTGCTTTTTGGTTATGTGGGTGTTCATTTTTTGTCAATGCGGTTTTGCCGTGGTTGTTCGAGCAGCGCGCATGATGCGAAAATGAGATGCATTGGCTGTTACTTTCGAATGGAAGCATGTTCATGGAGGGATATTAATTGTGATGTTGGAGGGTTGGATGGTTCTGCTAATCATAGTGTTTTACTTCCAAGTTCGTTGCTGAAAATGTTCCAGCCATCCAAAGTGATTCACATCCGCAACGTTGGGCATGAAATCTCAGAGATACATGTTCTCTTGCAGCTTCTGCTTCCAAGTAAATCCTTTTGGGTATAGAAATAGCGACGTTCTTGCGTATTAATGGAAAATTCGAAACCGTATAGAATATTGGGTGGTTGCAAAATAGATTCTAGTAGAAACAGGGGTGACCCTAAAACCATATTGGAAATATAGGGTGGTTCCAAAATAGAATCTAATGTAATTAAGGTCAGGTACAGAGCCTAGGTTTGGAATTTACTCACCCTCGACCTGATCACCCCAATCAAACATGTTTTCGAAAGTACATAGAACCAAAAACGTTCTACGATACCAAACAACTATGTTTAAGTAGACACTGTTTTTACAAGTAGTGTGGACTAAACACTATATAATGAGAGAAACAGGGAGAGGGAGGGAGGAAGGGACGGAGAGACTCCTTTCTGATATCTTCTCGCTTAATTTTCTCCAGCACTGGATCCGTGGGGCCTCGCGTGAGAAGAAGAGAGATGAGCGTAGCCAAGAACAGCTTGCCGGCTACATTTCGAGTTGAAAAGTGGAAGAACCGGCAAGTCATCCTTGGCTGCATTCGACACTCTCTCTACCACTTCATGCAAGACCCTCGAACCTAACTTTGATCACTCAAATCTCTTTCATAAAACAATCTTTCTTCTTACATTCACACCCTCTTTTGTTCTTATGCTTCTATGCACCATGTTGAGCACATAGACACCCATATACTTACATAGAGCCTGAGGAAAGAAACCTAGAAGGCAAGTTTATGCGTGCCCCCAAGCAACAGTTGACGACTACCATATGATACTGCCAAAGCCTGACATTCTGACCACTATCCCACACACACACACTTTCAACTTCTGCTACCATCCAAAATATTCTCTCATCTCCCTCATCTAGAGACTCCCCTTTTTAGGATCTGGGCAATGTGATGGTCCCCTTCTTTGTATGGAGAAATCATTTATATTAGGTTGGTTTGAATTGCTTCAATTATTTTATTTAAAAAAAAAAAAAAAGCCCCACCGGAGCGGGGCCGGGGACCCAGGGGGAAAATCATGTATAGCACTTGGGGGGTTTGCTAGCACAGATTTTTTACATTGAGTGCAAAATAGAACTATTTAAAAATTTTTATTTAGTGAGAAAATAAATGTAGAAATACTATTAGTAACAGCACTAATGCAAAAAATATTTTCTGCACTTTTAGTTTTTTTAATCAAGAACTTGTCTACTTTAACGACAAAATAGGAAAAAAAAAAAACTAGTAGCCCAAATTGAAAGACCTAATGCTAGTGAATCAAGTTCTTTGTCTCCCTAATCAAAACTAAATTGATGATTTTCAGGGAATTTATTAATTTGAAGGGATGGAAAACTTAATGGTAGGTTATTTTATCCGTTAAGTAATTCATGAACTTTTGGACCATTTAAAGGTGAGAATATTTTTCGCTATATGTAATCCATGCATTTTTTTTATTTTATTTTTGTTGTGAGGGGGGGCGGATTTGGTCGGAAGCATTATAAGAGAAAACATTTTTGATGCCATTAAACAGAACTATAAAATATATATATATATATATATATATATATATCCAAATTTATTTTTCTAAAATCTTGTCATTCCATTATTAAATAATAATACCACATGAATTAGCTTTCTATATTGCTGTAGTTATGGTCTTCAAAAACTTTCTCTAACTTTCCTAAGCTCTTGGTGCCAAATCTTGACAAATGAGAATTTGTGGTGACAGTGGCACCGTTATTTATGGTAAATAACGGTACAATCATATTTGCTTGAGTTTTATTCGGGTTTCACTAACATAAAAATCTTTGGAATACTATGAGAATAATAATCTATTGGGAGTCACAAATTCTTGAAAAAGTGGATCCCACAATAATTTATAATTATGTGTAATTTGATTTTCTGTGGTCTAAAATAGATTGTTATTCTCATAACATATTAAAAACTATCACGCAATCATCACGTGAGATGGGAACAAAATTTCTCTTTCAGTTTCCTTCTCTCAAAAGGGAGAGAAAGGAGGAGGACGATAGTGAAGGCTGGAATATGATTTGCCAGTTGTTTTTGCTTGAATTCTGAAACCAGCATTTTGAAGATATTATATCTTTTTTTCTTCTTTTTTTCCTTTTCTGGTTTTGACTTACGAGTGTGCCTTTGATCATATCAAATTAAATTCAAATTTATATTAGACAAGCCACCAAGAAGTTTACTTCCTTTGTTTATAAGAGATCAAATTGGATCAAGTTTTATTAGGAGAGTAACGGTGTAACACTCGGATTGCACCCTTTCCTTACCAAAAAAATTCAGATTTGCATGATTAATTTAGAATAATCTTCATGCCTCAGTCAATTTGGTTTATTCAACATGACAGTGATGTGGGTGCTCTAAGACCGAAGCTCTCATAGACAATAACTAAGATGTAAAAAGAAACAAAAGAATCTCACTGCTTAGACTAAATATATGGTTTTAGTCTATCACAATCAAGAAAATGATTCGATTGGGGCATGCAATCTTTGCAAAAGAAAGGCTAAAGCTTGTCAATGTAATGATTTGTGCACGCTTCCTTATACGCAGTGTATGTACTTAAAATTCAAGATAAAATCTTGCTTGTGTTCGATCTTCATTTGTCATGCTGACTAGCTCATGCAAAATAGAACACGCTGGAGACGGAGAGATTACTCCTAATATGAAGGAGTTAGGCAGTCCTTCATAGAAAGGGAATTAGAAGTACATGGAAAGGTGATTGTGGAGCAATCAAAGAAATAAGTTGGGGACTTTTTGAGTGGAATATAATGAGGTTGGTGTGAAAAATTGAGAAAAAGGAATATTTGCTGCAATCTGATTCGAGTGGAGTTTGACCACTGAACTCAATCCGTTTGCCGACACGCGAAATTTGAGCGCATCTGCAGGCATTAATTCATGTTGCGTCAAAGAAATTCCTGACCACCATTTGTCCAATTGATTTACATTTCTTTGTCGAAGAAAATTTTATTAAATTACTTCCCAAACAAGGCATATCTACATAAAGGAGCGCCCAAAGAGCTTGTGGAGGAGCAAAAAGCCAGTTTTATGGAAGAGGGTATTGCATGAGAAGCCCACGAACAATGGGCTATGAGGATAAAATGGGTGGGCCTGAGAAGCCTTACGCAGTCCATGATAAGAAATCATTCCTTATTGAAGTGATTTGCAGACCCACTTAGCTAGGCTTCAACGAGATCAGCACAGTCGAACTACAAGCTGGAACGCTTCAAGGACGACTGGGGTTTCCATCTGAGAAGTAGATGATACCTTCACCGATTTGACAAAACCCCTGATAATGGTACTAGTATTGTCTCAACAGATACAGGCTATATCACCATCGTGATCCATCATCAAAGGAGCCATCAACATTAATTTTTCATGTACAACGTGATCCTTGACTTTCTCCTCTAGCAAATCCAAGTCTACGATGTGATCCTTGTTTGTCATGTACCAAAGTTCCATTTCTTGTAATTTGCTTGCAAGAAACATGTTGGTTTTACTGTTTCTCAAGCGTTCAGAGATTTGCCTCGCAATTCAAAGTCATTCCGGTGTTTCCAAATACACCAAAGAGTTGTATCCACCGCCGGTAGGTGAGATAAGTCTGCTCCTTTCTCAGCGAATTTCTTTAACCAAGCATCAATTCTTGCGATTTCCTGGTAGTTGAGTTGAATCTTCGTGCTAGGGTCGATCCAAACAAAATTTTCCCGAATTTTATTTCAATGTGTAGTGAAATTCATAACTTTTAGCCTAATATGCAAATCGTCTATGAACTTTTAATTTGTTCAATATAATCATAAATAGTCAGGATAGGTTGTTGCTTCTCTAATTGCTTGATTGTTGGAAGTTCATATAAATATATCATATTTTTGAAAAATTCCAAATAAAATTCCTATATCACACCACCTTCGCCTCCGGATTTAGATGTCCATTTACGCCAAATGTAATGATTGACAGGCTTGTTAATGATTTCTTCTTTGATCTTATATCCCCATAAAAAGTTGGAGAAATCCAAGAGGGCAATTGATATTAGGTAATCCTATGTGTTCAACGTAATGATGCGAAGGTCCCTAATGGTGTCGCAATGATACATAGATCATTGAACTCGACATGGCCGAAGAAAAACAATCAGGTCATTAGGATTTCTAGCAAATCCGGTTGCATTTGAGTGGGGCCACGTGATCTAAAAAGCCGCGATGCACTCATTAATGTCTTTTGTTATAGGAGATATTAGGAAGAAAGTTGATTCTCCTGGTGGATATTATTTTTGAAATGACTCGTGGTTCCAAGTCCAGCACGTTAAGTTTTCAGAATTCTTTTATGACTAGTAAGTCCACTGTAAATTATATGGCCCAAATAAAAACAAAAAAAAAGAGTAAATCGTGCAATAAGAAAGGGTTTTCTTTTTGGTATTAAACTCACGAAAAACATAACTAACATATCTATGTAGTTTTTCACAAAAAAAAAATAACATTTGGACGGCTAAGGATAAAATCAGTTATTTGAAAAAAAATAATCCATTAATTTGAAAGAAAATTTGTTTTTAATTATCAAAATGTTGATTCTGATTATCTCTAATTATAGATTAATAGAGAGATAGAAGGTGGATATTTTTAACTCAAAGCTCTCTCTCTCTCTCTCTCTCTCTCTCTCTCTCTCTCTCTCTCTCTCACGAAATTGATGTAGAGGTTTTAGTGCCTTTAAAAAAATTTATTGGGATGAAATAACGATTTCAATTGCTGCCACATATCAATAGACAGTACCATCAATAGTGATCCTACTCAAATCATTTTATAAGAGCTATTGTAGTAATTACTATTTTCCTTTGATGAAAATTCTTTTAAACTAAGTGTGGCCTTTACACGGTACAGGCGTTGTTTAGTAGAAAGACATTATATAAACAATTATTATTTGGTGGGACCAAATATTATTTTAAATTAAGATTCATTTGAATAAACTACAAACAAGTTAAGTACTTTTACCATCATGAATGAAAATAAAAAAATTTAAAACCAAACAGCTCCTTCGAACCAAAACAAGAAGATGAGTTTTGTGAACCAAAAACATTTTGTTATTTTCCCGATTGTAATTCAAAAGAAAATGTTTATGGATGGCAAAAGGGGGAAAAACTTCTTTCATAGCTTTGATGGAGTATAAACAAATTGCCATTACCAGAAATGTTTTTATAAGTACATAGAACCAAAAATGGAAGTGTAATGATAATTTAAATGTTCTATGAAACCAAACAACTAGGTTTTCAATAAACCCTGTTTCAGCAATTCGTATGGTATAAACATGGTATGATGAGAGACAGATGGAGAAAGAGAAAGAGAGAGAGACTCATTTTGAATATCTTCCTGCATAATTTTCTCCAGACCTAGATCCGTGGAGCATCGCATGAGAAGAAGGGAGATGAACATAGCCAAAAATAGCTTGCTGGCTACAATTCCGTGTCTTAAAAGAAGGAAAACCGGCAAGCCATTCTTGGCTGCATTCAACACTCTCCCTACCTCTTCATGCAAGACTCTCGGACCGAACTTTGACCGCTTGTATCCCCCCTTTATATGCTGATGTTTCGACGTACAATCACATCCTTCCTTACTCTTCTATGCACAGACACAGACACGAACGCCCTCTTATATAGAGCCAAGAAAAGCAGCCAACTAAGCAATTATGTGCATGCCCACAAGCAAGAATTGACGACTCCATTATAATATTCCCAAAGCTTGACTTTCATTCTAAAGAGGCAATTGCCGACCAACCAATGAATGTGAGTGACTACACTTTCAACTTCAGCTGCCATCCAAAATCTTCCCTCATCTAGAGAAGTCCACTTTTGGGATCTGGGCATGGTCCCCTCTTTGCGATAAGGAAGTCCGATAATTGGTTGGTTTGAATGGCCTCAATTATTTTTTGTTAAATAAAATTCCTTGGATATTAAATAATAGGTGATGGGAAGAGAATCCCTTCTCTTTCCTTTCCCTTCCTTTCCTTCCCTCAAAAGAGAGTAATAGGAGGACAATGGCGAAGGCTGGAATATGATTTGCCAGTTGGTGTTGCTTGAATTCTGAAACCAGCAGCCGGAAGATATTATCTCTTTCTTTGTCCTCTCCCACTTTTTCCTTTTCTGATTTATGACGTATGAGTGGCCTGGCCAGATTCGATGGACATGCCATATGAACATGAAAAGGGCTAAATCTTGTCTATGTCATGATTCCTGCACGTTTCCTTAATCGCACTGTCTTTATTTAAAATTCGTCTTTATTTAAAATTCAAGATACAACCCTATTTGTTTTCGATTCCCATTGGTTCTGCTGACTAGCTCATGCAAAACAGGACCCGCCGCAGACTTGGAGATTAGTACTAATATAAAATTAATTAATGTTTCACGGAGTTAGGCAGTCGATCATTGAAAGGGAACAAGAACGATATGTAGATATGATTGATGAGCAATCAAAGAGATATGCTGGAGACTTTTTGCTGCAATCTGATTTGATTAAAGTTTGACCATTGAATTCAAATAATGCGCGATGCGTCAGCGAAATTCGTCTCTCATAAGGGCAAAAGAGCATGCACGTGAAGAAAGCAAACAAAAAAAGTCTTAAATATGTAAAGAGAAATATTCATATAAGTGAATTCAAGTTTGATACGCAACTAATTCATGAGACTACATTACAATTACATTGACAATCTTAAAATGGCGGTTTTGTGTATTACACAAAATAGATTGTCAGAACACGATTTACTAGCAGGCAGAATCGGCATCCAGGATGACGTTATTCACGGTAGAGATCATTTTCAAAAAAATACATGTGAGAAGGGAAAGAAGATAATCTCAATGTTAGCTGATCAATACAGAACAAAAGAATTCGATAGCACTTGTTCCTGGATAGGCTTATTTGACCCCCTAAATCACGAAAGAGTTAAATCAAAGTTCCACTGCTCAAGCAAATATTCCTGAAATAAAGTTCATAAATTCAATTGTCACGAAATGTATTTGCACCAGTTATAGTCTATAGAAAAGCAACCGACTTCAGTCATCATTAAGGAAACTCTGGGAAAGGGTTGGATGCAAGCCACTATTGGAATGCCTAGTGAATGACCATATCTCAGATCTGATATGATTAAAAGGTGGACATCTAACATGATCTAATGATTCCCCATCTAGACAAAGCCTATGAAAAAATAACTGGGTGGACTTCGAAAGTTTCGGGTGAAAATTTGTTCATTTTCCAGGTCAATTCCACATTACAGGCGGGATTCCGAAAGTTGTCAGCCAATGAAATATTGTCTATATACCAGTCGGATTCCACAGTACAGGCATAAAGAACCTCTTGTCTTGCAGAATAAAGTTTCTGGTCATCACTTATCGTCAAACGGCGTCAAACTGCTCAGAAAATATGTTCATCACTTATAGTCGTTCTATGATTCACAGACAATAAACACACGTAATTAAAAATTCCCAATGAAATGAAGTACTCGTTATTGGAAGCTAATCTTTCATTGGGAAAAATAGACAATTCTCTGGACAATGTCAACAAAAGCCTTAATCTCAGTAACCTGCCTGATCACCATCTACTTGTTTTCAAATGAACATGAAAATTGAGTAGCAGCTACATCTTCGTTTTTTCCTTTTTTTTCTTTTTCATGAGGGAGGGTGCGCAGGTAATGAAGTACCAAATCGTCATTTGATGGAATTGAAACTCCATAAGACTACAAGGAATCTTATTCCAACCCTCCAACAAGCGGGTGGTTTACCAAGTATGGGCAAAGTAACAGAGGAAAGAGCTTGAATCAATATGATCTGAATCCGATCCTCAAGGTAGGTGATATAATCAGAATAAACAGATTTAAGAAAATTTATCTTACATTAAATGCCTCTTCCAGATTTTTCTCTTTCCACCCTACAACTTACCTATCACTTTTCATCTAGTATAAACTGATTTGCCACGACTTCTGAATTGCATCTGGATGCTGAATCTGTAAGCAATTACAGCCATGGAACAAGATGGGTAGAATAACAATAGGCATAGCAACTTCATGCATAATCCAGTGAAGCAAGAGTTCCTCACAAGCTTTAGAATAACATATCCCCAACTTCAACGTAAAATCTTGTGATTTTTAGCAAACCATCTTTAAGTCTACAAGTCTGTTGCCTGGACATTTCAATTACCTCCACAATAGGCCTCAATAACATGTAAACTTCCATCTGCTAAACAACTCAATTATTAGTAAGTCATTCGAGCTTATGTAAGGCACTTGCTGCAAATTGAAGTATAAAATTAACTGTAGAGTAGCCACACCTGGGATACTAAAGGGCCCCCGTGGTTCTTGGGCTCCAAATGCACAATTCAAATGCAGAAACAAATATGAACAGTTCAATCAATACCCTCTCTGATTTCTTGGGCGCTCTCACTCTCCAAAGGAAACCGCAGATTAGTGACCGCCCAACAGCAGCTATGCTATGAACCACACAGAAGCACTGTCTTTCAACACATCATAAAATACATGAATAAATAGATGAAACCAACTTGCAGTTACCATTAAATTCCTCTGTTCGAAGTGCTTCGAGAGCTTGCAGGAACAGATACAAAAACAATCACCGTATCTCGATAATTCACGGTTTGTTCTAAGCTCCTGCACTAGGCATCGCAAGTCAGTCCAGAGAATCCATCCATGCACTGTTATTATTTCCTGTGAACTGCATTAATCACTCTGCAGTATATAGTTGCAATAAACCATCAATCTCAATAAACAACATATTTTATTTGTGATTCAAAAAGAGGATCAAGAATGAAGCTTGCAGAACATATTAATATAAATAAGGTCACAACAAAAAGGATCAACATCACATTTTGTTTACTTATTTTGGGATGGCTATAAAGGTGAACAAGATATGGTTATGATAAAATGCAGGTCACTAGATAGGAGAAATCCTATTTAGTCACAGAAAAACACTGCTGCAGCAGAGATCTTACAAAACCAATCCAGTTCTTCTGCATGAATTATGTCCTCGAGAGAAATAACTTTTTCCTGTATCATATGCCCCATAATAAAGCATCATTTGGTTCATCATATGCATGTTTCTTCTTTCTTTTGATGTGCAGAAAACCATATCTGCTATATTTATCATCAAGCATGCAATAATCACCACTACTGAGTGCAATTCCAACTAAATGATGCAATTGTAAATAAATCCAACTATAATATTGCTAGTGAGAAATATAATGGCAATGATATTAACTGGTCAAACATATCTCGATCATTCACGGTTTATATCATTCCCTCAAAGGATGTATAAGATTTGTAAAAAAAAAATGAATCTGCATTGATCCCTAGTCTGAGCCATTAAATGGGAGAAATGTATGTTGAAGAGCTATCTGCAATAGAAATTTTGTCGAAAAGTAGAGAAGACCCTAATAATGAATTTAAACATCAATTTTTATCTAGCATTCAAGCATCAGTGACCAGAAAATAAGGAGCTTAAACTTTAAAAAACACCTAAATGACTTCAAGTGAGTAATGACCAACTATTTAAAGGGGGAGAATTGAGAAAAGTAAAACAGCGCTTGTTTTAAGAAAAACAATCTCCTGAGGAAGTTAAGAACATACTTTCAGCGCTTGTTTTAAGAAAAACAATCTCCTGAGGAAGTTAAGAACATACTTTCAATTAAGAGACACAAGGAGATTTTACAGAAAATAGCAGCATATTTTCCTAATAAAACAAACAGCACCAAATACAGTTGCTTAATCAAGACTCGAAGAGTTAGAACATTTTCAATACCACTCAGATACTGAAGGTATAACTTAACTGGCCACAGAGGTGAGCAAAACAAAACTCTCAATATTGAGTTCTCATGCAGACTAAAGGATTGATAATATGAGGAATAAAAAACTGTATCTCAAGAAACATTTCTTGCACAAATCACTTGAAAATTTTGTTTTATCAAGATCTATTTGTAATTACTTAAAAAAGTTCTTTTATACTATTGGTGTTCAATGGCATAGAAGAGGATGACAGATAACTGAAAAACCAGCGGTTCTTGAATGGACTTAGCAGAAAAATTAAACATCAATGGCAGTATGAAAGATGGGAAAGAATGCTTAAGACTGATTTGTGCAAATTCTCTAAAAGGAGAGTACAAAAAGCCCTTCCGTATGCATCATGCAAGAGCTATGAAAGAAACTATAGTAGCCAACACTGAAATTGCACAAGCAAATAGAGGGTAAGAACACTAGAAGTGCCAAAAGTTGTGTATGATGTTCACTTTAGAGACAAAAGTTTATTTCGGATCACTTAAGTGCTACTTTTTTAAAAACGATCATTTAAGTGCCAACTCCAATCCGGATTAACAAAAATCCGACGTGGCTATATTTTAATTTATTTCTCAATCCCACGTGGCTCACTGGCATGCTTAGTCAACATATAACCTCCAAACAACATCGTCCAAAAGTTGTAAACAGTGATCATTTAAGTGTCAAATTTTATTAAAAGTGATCATTTGAGTGCCAAATTTTATTTAAAATAATCACTTTAGTGCCACGCATGCCACATGAACTGGATTTTTTAAAAATTTTGCCAAGTCGTATTATAATTTTAATTATAATACACATAATCAATTTGGCCGGAATTTCTCGCCTTTGACATTAAAGTGATCGTTTTTCCTCCAATTTAGCACTTAAATAAGCTGGCAAAAACTTTTGACACTAAAGTGAGTACCGTACACAACTTTTGGCACTTCTAGTGTACTTATCCTGCAAATAGCGCACATAACATATCAAGACAAATGCACCAGTCTAAAAGTGGGGAAAAAATAAGAGATGATGTCATGTTACCAAAGACTTACCCAATTTACTGATCCTCAGTTTCTTCGGAATTGTCAGCTTTCGGGATGTAACCTTCCCTCTTCGTCTCATCCACCAATACTTGATACATCTCCACTGTGCTATGATGCAAACCATCACCAGCATGAAATTCATGTAGCTGAGTCTCAATTTCGAACCAACTGCAGCCAGGTGTCTTAGTTATACCCCTTTGTCTCATCAATATTCTCATTCTCGCTGATTCATCCCACTTTTTCACATCAGCATAGAGTTTTGATGATATAACATAGTTCCCAGAATTCGAAGGTTCTATTTCCAGAAGCAGCTGCATCACCCACTCACCAATATCTGCATTTCGCCGTTTCTGACAAGCACCAAGCAATGACCCAAGAACAACTTCATCTGGCTTTCCAGGCATCTTCTCAATGAAGCTCCAGGCCTCATATAAAAGTCCAGCACGAGAAAATAGATCAACCATACAAGAATAATGCTCAATTTTTGGGACCAATCCAAATGAAGTGCACATCACAGCAAATAGTCTGCGCCCCTCAGTAACCAGACCACCATGCACACATGCAGAGAGTACTCCAACGAACGTGATGTCATTTGGGTAGACATGCCCACCCTCTTTCAACATGCGATCAAATAGTGCTAATGACTCCTTTGCTCGACCATGAAAAGCTAGGGCAGAAATCATAGCATTCCAAGAGACCTCATTTTTCTGAGGCAGGTCTTCAAAAACTTCAAGAGCATTGTCTAAACTTCCGCACTTAGCGTACATATCAATTAAAGCAGTACCAATGTAAACATCACGCCTTAAACCACTATGAGACACATAGGTGTCCACCCAACTGCCCAGCTCTAGGGCCCCAATTGAAGCACAAGAAGACAACACGCCAAGCAATGTAATTTTGTCCGGATCAATGCCAACCTCTTTCATCGTGCTAAATAGTGTAATCGCTTCTTCAGCCATCCCATTTTGGGCATAACTGTCACCACAATAAGTAAAAAGTTTAGAGAGCTCTTCACCAATTATGCTTAATTGTGCGGATTAACATAATATGTATCTTGCACATTACTAACTGATTAACTGAACCAAATGTAAAAGAATACACAAGTCAATTGGAAGGATAAATTCTCCCACAGACAACCCAAAAAAAGTTTGAGCGGCACCCTCCTCATTACTGAAATAGGTGTATGAAATATGAAAGAGAAGCCAAATTCAAGCTAACATAGTGCACTGCCAATACCCTTGCGAGGCTAAATCAAACAGAGAAGAAGGTGAGGAAAGCAGATAAAACTACAAAAGTTGAAGTTTCCCCACCCAAAAAAAAAAAAATCAAAACTATCCACTAGTAGAAAAGAAACAATCTTGTAGCCGCTAGACAGAGAGGCTGTGGCAAATATCGGCCATCACTCAATTGAGGAAAAACATTAGTATTAGCATTACGAAGAGTATATATGAAAATGTGACGATTATATCAGGATCAGTCCTGGCAAAGTCTTATTGTTCAGAATGAGCATCTCATAGAAAAGCTAATCTGTGAACTATAGTAATTAGACTAATAGACACAAAGATGTCACAGATGAGATGAGCAAATAACAAGTGATATCATAAAGCAAGCAAGCAAGAGAAAAGACTGATACCCTGTGATCATAGCATTCCAAGTCACTACATCCCTCTTAACCATTTTATCAAAAATCCTCCTCGCTGATGTCAAATCCCCACATTTCCCATACATATCAATCAAGGCAGATCCCACGTAAGAGTTCAACTTCATCCCGTTATCCAGAACATATCCCTCTATCCACTTGCCAAATGTCAGATCCCCCAAGTCTCCACACGCCGTGAGAGTGCTCACCACAGTCATTTCATCAGGCATGAAGCCTTCCTCCCCCATTTTCCTGAACAGCTCGACTGCATCCCCCGCAAAACCCATTTTCGCATACCCAGAGATCATAGAGTTCCACGACACCACATCTCTGTTGGTAATTTCGTCAAACACCTTGCGTGCATTCTCCAGCTCCCGGCACTTGGCATACATCATAATCAACGAGTGACTAGTGTGACTGTCCGAATCCAACCCAGTCTTAAATACCGAAGAATGAGCCGCCCGACCATGGTCCAACTCGAGAAGATTCGCGCAAGCTATGAACAGAAATGGGTACGTGAAATTATTGGGTTTCACTCCTACCGATTTCATTCGGTAATAGAAATGCAGCGTCAGGGAGTAGTCGTGCCGCGTTGTGGTCAGGCCCCGGATCATGACATTGAAGGCGTAGTCATTGGGTCGAGGGATTCGAGAGAAGACGAGGGAAGCGTAGGACACGTCCTTGAGGTCGACGAGCTTCGCGAGTAGGAAGTTGGGCTTGTCGACGGAGCTCGTGAGCATCTGGGAGTGGACTTGCTGGACCGTCCTCGGGGAAGTACATCTTCTCAAGATGGACAGGAGGGATTCGCAGTGAATCTGCTTCCGCGAATGGACTGGGACTGGTTGGGATTTCAAAAGGCATAGTTGGCGGGGAGCAAGGTGGGTTAGGACTTGTGCTTTGAGCATCGTACAAGGGAGAGACTCCTCCGGAGCCGTTTTCTCTTAACCTATTCATATGGAATTCCACCGGAGTAACCACTATTTTTCACTCCTTTCATTATTTTTGTAACGAAAATGCTTAAGATGCGCATGATAAAATATCTATTTCTTTATTTCTCTATTTATATGTTTTCTAGAATAAGTTTGGAATAAATTCATTTGTAACGATTTGATTTTTCTATTTTCAAAAGATTTTTATTCTAAAAAATAAATTTGAAGAAGAAATCAAACTAAAATTTTTAACTTCTTAATTTCTAAAATAAAAATTAAGAAATCAATTTCTATTCCAGAAATTTTCTCATGCGCATTTTTAGATGACCATCCTTCAAAAAATGAGGAAGTGATGTTCAAATGTGGGCCACAAGAAGTTTTTGAGAAAATCAGTAAGCTTCCTTAGCTTATTTCAAATAATAACTCTACCTTCCTTCTTTCCTTTTCTTTTCAAGATTTGTATAATACTTTATTGCAAGCTTAAATTGAAAATATACATCATAAGAAACAAATTGAGACCGGCTAATATATGAGAAAACAAGTCATGTATTAGGGTCTTAATTTTAGGATCAAATGTCTTGTGGTCGTGTAAATCTTCTCTACTAACCAAACATTGAAGCTATATTAGGTAAAATTTATATAAAAATCGATCGAAAATCATTTTTACTCAAGAGATCCTAACATTGTTTTTGTGATGTTTTAGGTCCCAACGCATCTTCATCCACAAGATTTGGATCAATGGGGTAAAAAATTTTCTCTACTAATTCATTATTCTTATTTTGATCTTTTCCTCACTTTATTTGTTTTATGCATAATTGACATCGGACAATCCTTCTCAAGTGATTTGATTTGGGCGAAGGGACTAATCAGCCCATTCACTACACAATGATTTTGTTATTAGTTGCAAAGCCAATGTTTCATCACGGGGAAAACATCTTTTGACATGGCTAGGTATTAAAAAAAAAATCCAAAAAAAGAGCATAAAAAAAGAAAAGAAATAGAAATAAAAAAATAACTTTAATCCAGAAAGGAGCCTTTCGTGAGTCCTAAAGTTATTTCCTAAACTAATACCCTCCTTCTTTTGTGGTTCGATCTTGAGTTTTAGTAATTTCAAATTGAATTGAAAAACCGCAAAAGAGCATTTTCAATATGAAAAAATAAAAAGGAAAAAAATAGAAATAAAAAATAACTTTAATCTGGAAGACAGCCTTAGTGAGTCCTAAAGTTATTTATGAAAACAATACTCTACTTTTGTCGTCTGATCTTGCGTATGGGTAATGTCAAGTTGAATCGAAAATCTGGACAAGAGCATTTCCAACATGAAAAAGAAAAAAGAAAAAGAAATTTAAAATAATTTTTTTCCTTCTTCTTTTGTTGTTTGATCTTGCTTATGAATAATGTCAAATTGAATTGAAAATCCACAAAAGCGCATTTCAAATATAAAAAAAGATAATAATAATAATAATAATAATAATAATAATAATAATAACAGAAATAGAAATAAAAAATAACTTTAATTCGGAAAATAGTCTTAGTGGGTTCTTTTGTTGTTTGATTAATTAGATTGTTGTCAGGAAAGCATCTAGCTAAGTAAGAGAAAAGAAATCCAATACAAGTTGAGCAAAATAAACTAGTGCCGTCAGAAGTTAAAAACATGGCCAACAAAAGGATCAAACAAGATTAGAAGGCATCTGATCTTTCTAACACTTGACATGATAACTTGATCAACCCACAAATAATCAACCAAACAGCTGTGTAGAGAGCATATTCTTTGCAACAACAGAATTGTTTGGGAACAATTTTTCTGAGCAGGCATTGTAGCTAGCGCAAGAGTAAAGCTTCACTTTCCATGTAGCTATGGAAAATATATCATCACTTATAGTGGATTCACAGACGATAAACACGTGTGTTAATTAAAAATGCCTGAGGAATTGAAGTAATATAGACATTTCTCTGGACAGGATCAACAAAAGCTATAATCTCAGTAACCACCGTTGACTTGTTTTCAAATGATATATACTTACTGTATACAAATGAATGTGAAAATTGAGTAGCAGCTACATCTTCGTTTTATTTTTCCTTTTTTTGCGAGCGAGGGGGCGCAGGATTATGAAGTACACATTTTCATTTGATGGAATTGAAACTCCTTAAAAAAATACAAGGTGTATTATTCCAACCCTCCAACAAGCGGGCGTGTTAGCAAGTATGGGCAAAGTAACGAACTGAGGAAAGAGTTTGAATCAATATATCTGAATTCGATCCTCTAGGCAGGAAATATAATCAGAATGAACGGATTTAAGAAAATTTATCTTACATTAAATGCCTCTTCTAGATCTTCCTCATTCTACCCCACAACTCACCTGTCACTTTTCCTTTAGTGTAGACTGATCTGCGGTGACTTCTGAATAGCATCTGAATTCTGAATCTCTAAGCAATTACAGTCATGGAACAAGATGGCCTGATTAAGGGTAGAATAACATTAGGCATAGCAACCACATGCATAATCCAGTGGAGCAAGAGTTCCTCACGAGCTTTATAATAAAATATCCTAACTTTAAACTAAATAAACCTGTATTTTTAGCAAATCATCTTCAAGTCCGTGAGTCTGTCGTCTGGACATTTCAATTACTTCCACAACAGGCCTCAATAACATGTAAACTTCCATCTGCTAAATACTCCATCATTAATAAGTCATTTGAGTTTATGTAAGGTACTTGCTGCAAACTGAAGTATAAGATTAAGGGTAGAATAGCCACACCTGGGATTCTGCAAGGCCCCTGTGATTCTTGGGCTCTAGATGCATAATTCAAATGCAGAAACAAATATGTACGGTTCACTCAATACCCTCTCTGATTTCTTGGGCTCTCACTCTCCAAAGGAAACCCCAGATTGACGACCGACAAACAGCAGCTATGCTATGAACCACGCAGAAGCAGTGTCTTTCAACACATCATAAAAATACATATATAAATAGATGAAACCAACTTGGAAGTTACCATTAAATTCATCTGTTCCAAGAGCTTCGAAAGCTTGCAGGAACAGATGCTAAACGATCACCATATTTCAGTCATCCAGGGGTTGTTCTAAGCTACTACACAAGGCACTGCAAGTCAGTCCAGAGAATCCATCCATACACTGTAATTATTTCCTGTGAACTGCATTAACCCTCTCCAGTACAAACTTCCTATTAAAGCTGCCAATCTCGACAAACGACATATTTTATTTGTGATTCAAAAGGAGGATCGAGAAAGAAGCTTGCAGAACATATCAATACAAGGTCACAATAAAAAGGATCAACATCACATTTTGTTTACATGAGTTGGGATGTTTATAAAGGTGAAAGAGATATGGTATAATAAAATGGGGGTACTAAATAGGATTACCTATTTAGTCAAAGAAAAACCCTGCTGCAGCAGAGATCATACAAAACCTGATTAGAGTCTCTGCCGAGCTAGTAAATAAATAGGTTCACGTGTGCATGCCATGAATAAGCACAGAACCATGTTCAACTGTCAGAAGCAAGATGTCATGCAAACAAACCAGATGAAATGTGCCTTCTGCAATTGCAGTATATCTAACATCATATCCTCTGAAAGGGGCTACTATTTTCTTCCTAGTGCCCTGTTTGTATTCAGTCTTCAACATTACTCCATAAACTCTAATTCTCTTGACAATAGTTTCTCTTGCCTCAATCTTTAGTAATACCAGTCCTATTTTTCTCCATGAATTATGTCGTTGAGAGAAAAAAAACTTTTGCCCATATCATATGCCTATGATAGAGCATCATTTGGTTCATTGTGTGCAGTTTCTTCTTTCTTTTGATGTGCTGAAAACCATGTCTGCTATCATTTATCATTAAGCATGCAATAATCACCACCTGTGACAATGCATATCCATCATAATGACATGAATACAAATAAATCCAACTATAATAATGCTAGTTAGAAATACGAAAATAATTGTGACATCCCTAAATTTGGCCCATGTTTCGAATATATTAAATGGTAATTTCATCAACGCACTTATGGTTATTTTACTTGGAACTGATCACTCAGGAATTAACTAATCTATTAGGTGATGCCGTTAAGATATACAAACGCGATAGACTAGAGAATTCGATCAAAAATCAACTGCTCGACCAAAATAATCGACAAGGGTCAATACGACATCGTTATAAATTAATTAGCGAATGGATACAAATCGATTCGACGGAAGTACGTAGTCGAATTGCGGGTGACTCCGCACAATTGTGATATTTACGTCGAATAGCAATAACCCGATTTTCTATTGATATTATATTCGGGACACCTAATTGAACCCTTGCGATTATATAACAACCAAGGGCCGTCTACGATTCGAAGATGCACAAACGTGGATAAAAAATTATCAATCACGGGTCAAGCGCACTAAAACCCCTATAAGCTACCCGATAGATTATGTCGTACTAAAGTCACGTTTGATTGATTTTAACTACGAAATTAAATTCGGCTTCGGGAATCGGATGTTCGAGCATGTCATGATTTGTTTATTGGACACCGTCTCATCTTTCGGCCAATTTTCGTCGAGTCCAAAAATTTTGCGGAAAAATAATTTTTGGACAAAAAGGAAAATAAAAGGAAATTCGGATGGGATGAGAAATTAAGAGTTTTCTACCCTAAAAAGGCTGTGTTTGTGGGAAGTTAGAGCAATTTTGTGATTGGATGGACATATGACTTTTGTGGATGAAGACTTTGGAGGCATAGTGATGATGTATTAGATATTTTGCTAAGTTGTTCTTTTTTTTTTTTTTTGGTCCTACTCTTTTAGATATTTTGCTAAGTTATTCTTTTTTTTTTTTTTTTGGTTAATCTTACTCATTTATACTCTAATACTCACTGTCAAACTTTTGACCTACCTCATTGTAGGGCATGGAAATCGAAATCACTCCTAAAACTAAATTATTCCCATCTCAATCTTCTGAAAATGTGGAGATTTGAACCCCCACCTCCTCCTTTCAAGTTGGAAATGTGGCCACTGAAGAAAACCCCAGTAGTTTGCTAAGTTGTTCATTGGTTGTTTTCTTGACTTTTTGGTTCTCTCTCTCATTTCTCCCTCTCCCATGCGTGCAAGACCCCCTCCTCCTGCAGACAGCCCCATCCTTCCTCAACTTTCTTTACTTCTTCATCCCAGCACCCTCACGTCAGCCTTCTTCCCTTTCATTTTGCTGCTGGTGTCCTGGCCCGCCAATAGCTGCACGCCTCCAGCCCATCATCCAATTTCCCCTCCATTTTGCTGCCGCAACACCTCCACCACCATCAGCCGCCAACACCACTCCACCACAACACCGCCCGACGTCCATCACCCACCGTCCAACTCTAGCGTCCCACCTCCATAGCCCAGCAGCGCCGTCTCAACGCCCAGCACCACCGAAACACCATCACCGGCCCAACTGTTCCGCCAACACCACAGCCGCCTCCACACCAGCAACACCGCAACATCCAGCAGAGCCACTGAGACCACCAGCAGTCGAGCTCCCCTCTTGGCCGAGAGTTTGGAGGGATTGTCACCACTGCCGTTGAACTCCATTCAAGCTGTGGTTGTCTCATGTTTTTGTCACCGTCGCCGCGAGCCCGCCGCCGTTGAAAACCATGAGTTAACTTCCTAATCTTTGATTAGGCCGTTAATTGCACTTAGATGTGGTTGGATTAGTCTTGATGAGGATTAGTTTTAGTTAATCCTAGATTAGTGTTAATTAAGCTTGATTAGGTTAGTTAATCATGGTTATGTTAAGTAATCATGGTTAGGTTGCATCACCAAGCAAACCATTATCTACTATGAAACTGTTCAGTAATAGCAGCACAACATCCTCTAGCAGATTTTCAGTACAATATTCCCTGGCACTTATAAGTAATTCTTGAGTAGATGAACTTAAATTAATTGTTTACTGATTGTTAGACATAACGCTTTATTCTCTTGACAATAAAAGGAGGTAAAACCAACAAGAAGTATCTTATTTCATCATAAATTATTTTACTCCCTCAAAGATGAATAAGATATGTAAAAAAAAATCTGCATGGATCCCTAAATTGAGACATTAGGTGGAAGAAATGTATGTTGAAGAGCTATCTAGAATAGGAATTTGATTGAAGAGTAGAGAAGAGTCCAATAATGAATTTAAACATTAAGTTCTATCTAGCAGTCAATTACCGGTGACCTTAAAATTAGGAGCTTAAACTTTAAAACATGTAAATGACTTCGAGGGAGTAATTAATTAATGACCAATTATTTAGAGGGGGAGAATTGAGAGAAGTAAAATAGCGCTCATTTGGAGAACAACAATTTTCAGAGGTCGTTGAGAACAAACATTCAATTATAAGACTAATGGTGATTTTATAGAAAACATATTTTCCTTAAAACAAACAGCAGCAAATAAATTTGCTTAATCTAGACTGGAAGAGTTAGAACATTTTCAATACCACTTAGATGATGAAGGTGGAATTTGACTGGCCACAGAGGTGCGCAAAACAAAACTCTATTTATTAAGTTCTCGTGGAGGCTAAAGAATCGATAATAAAAATGAAGACGAGGGTCAAGAAATTGTATCTCAAGAAACATTTCTTGCTCAAGTTACTTCAAAAGTATATTTTATTAACATCTCTTTATAAATACTTGAAAAGTTATTGGGTACCGTTGGTGGTCAACAGGATAGAAGAGGACGAATGAGAACTGAAAAACCAGCATTTCTTGAATGGACTTCCATATGTAAGTTTAAGCAGAAACATTAAAGATCAATGGCAGTATGAGAGAAGGGAAAGAATGCTTGAGACTGATTTGTGCAAATTATCCAGGACAGTACGAAAAGCCCTTCAGCATGCATCATGCAAGAGCTTGAAAGAAAATATAATAGCCAACACAGAAATTGCACAAGCAAATAGTGCACATAAGATATTAAGACAAATACCAAAAAATCTGCAACAAATCACCAGTCTAAGAATGGGGAAGAAATAAAAGAAGACGTTGAGTTACCAAAGACTTACCCAATAAACTGATCCCCAGTTTCATTGGAATCATTAGCTTTCGTGAAGTAACCTTCCCTCTTCGTCTCATCCACCAATACTTGATACATCTCCACTGTGCTATGATGCCAACCATCACCAGCATGAAATTCATGAAACTGAGTCTCAATCCATAACCAAGTGCAACCAGGTGTCTTAGTTATATCCCTTTGTCTCATTAATATTCTCATCCTCACCGATTAATCCCACTTCTTCACATCAGCATAGAGTTTTAATGATAAAACATAGTTCCCAGAATTGAAGGTTCCATTTCCCGAAGCAGCTGCATGACCCGCTCACCAATATGTGCATTTCGCTACTTCTGACTAACACCAAGTAATGACCCCAGAACAACTTCATCTGGCTTTTCAGGCAACTTCTCAATGAAGCTCCACGCCTCATAAAAGTCCAGCAAGAGAAAATGGGTCGACCATACAAGAATAATGCTCAATTTAAATCCAAATGATGTGCACATCAGAGCAAATATTCTACGCCCCTCAGTAACCAGACCACCATGCACACATGCAGAGAGCAATCCGACGAATGTGATGTCACCTGGGCACACATGCCCACCCTCTTTCAACATGCGATCAAATTGTGATAATAACTCCTTTGCTCGATCATGAAAAGCTAGGGCAGAAATCATAGCAGTCCAGAATACCTCATTTGTCTGAGGCATGTCTTCAAAAACTTCAAGAGCTTTGTCTGAACTTCCGCACTTGGCATACATATCAATTGAAGCAGTACCAACATAAACATCACACCTTAAGCCACTTCGAGACACATAGGTATCTACCCACTTCCCCAGGTCTAGGGCCGCTATCGAGGCACAAGAAGACAACATGCCAAGCAATGCAATTTTGTCAGGATCAATGCCAGCCTCTCCCATCGGGCTAAATGGTGCGATCGCTTCATCAGCCATCCCATTTTGGGCATAACTGTCACAAATCAACAAATCAAGAAAAGTTAGAGAGCCCCTCACCAATTACGCTTGATCATGCAGATTGCCAAAATATGTATCTTGGACATTACTAACTGATTAACTGAACCAAAGGTAAAAGGAGAACGCAAAAGTCACTTGTAAGGATAAATTATCCCCCATACAACCCAAAAACCAAAGGTATGAGTGGCACCATCCTCATTCCTTAAAGGCTGGCATATGAACCGGTAAAAGAGAAGAAAGAATCAAGTTAACAGAGTGCACTGCCGATACCTTTAAGAGGCTAAATCAAGCAGAGAAGGAGGCGACGACCTGAAAACCTTTCAGAAAAGCAGGTAAAGCTACAAATTTGTAGCCGCTAGACGAAGAGGCTGGGGCAGACCTCAACCATCACTCGGTTAAAGAAAAACATTTATGCAAATTTGAGGGAAAAGTACCAAAAAATTCATAAATCTATTACATTGGTACCAATTCAATCCATCCAGCTAATTTTGGCCTGTCAAGACGACGTGGACATCGGCCGGTGACCGAACGCTGACCTAGCAATTTTTAATATTTTTTTAATATTTTTTAATATTTTTTAATATTTTTTTGAATTTTTTCCTTTTCCTTTTTCTTTTTCTTTTTCTTTTTCTTTTCTTCCTTCTTCCTCCTTGGAATGTTCCGGCAGTGGCCGGCGAGCCTCTAGTGAGGCTCGTTGACCATTGGGCGAGGGCCTCGAAGCCCTCGCCGGCACCGGTGAGGGTCGCGGCCCTCTCCGGCCCCTCCAAGGGCCACTAGCGAGAGCCGCGAAGCCCTTGCCAGCCTTTGATGAGGGCCTTGCCCTAGCCTTGCCGCTGGCGAAGGTGGCCTCGCTCGCGGCACCTTGCCCACAGCCGATGAGGGCAACGCAGCCCTCGCTAGGGCCTTGTTGTGGGCGAAGGTGGCCATTACTGCAAAGCAAGGAGCCTTGCCCAAATCCGGGCGAAGCCACCTCGCCTGCGGCCCTAGGAGAAAAGAAAAAGAAAAAGAAAAGGAAAAGGAAAAATGAATAAAAATTAAAAAAATAATTAAAAAATTTTAAAAATTGCCACGTCGCATCCGGTCATCGGCCGATGTCCATGTCAACACTAGCAGACCAAAATTGGCAGATGAACTGAATTGGTACCAATGTAAAAAGGTTTACGACTAAATTGATACTAATGCAATAGGCTTATGACTTTTTTGGTACTTTTCCTGCAAATTTGATGATTGGATCATGGTCAATCTCGGTAGCAACATGAGCATCTAATAGAAAAGCTAATGCCTACTTTTATCCACCAATAGGACTAACAGATTTGAAAGTTTTAGAATCTCATCTTTAGAAATTAAGAAGTTCTCTAGTTTATTTATCTCTTTTCTTACGAGTAAATCTTCTAGAATGTACTCATGGATATATAAATACCCACCTAAGCTTAATGGAAATACATAACAATTTATGTCTCAACATAGTATCAAGAGCCATCTAAGCCTTACGCCCCTTTCAACCCAAGCTTACTTCTTCTCCTTTTTTCCCTTACAAAGGTGGTCAATATGGCCCTGAAGAATCCCATTGCCGCCACCACCACTATAATTGCCATTACAAATCCCTCACTTCCTCCATTCGAATCTATTCACCACTTCCTTTCTCTATGTCTCATAGCATCCAACTACTTACTATGGAAAGCACAAATTATCCTATTTCTCAACGAACAAAACTCTATGGCCATGTCAATGAAACAAAATGTGTCCCTCTGATGTGGCACAAGCAGCTCTCTGATAACAACATTATGCTTCCATCATTAATTGCGTCCCTCTCGAAATCAGTTTTACCTTTGATTATTGGTAAACCAACTAGTAAAGCCATTTGGGATGCTCTCAATATCTCTTTTGCCTTAGCTTCTGCTACACGTGTGCTCTCTCTTCATCTCATTCTTCAAAGTCTACAACAAAACTGCCACATCCCGATCCTCAAGTGCATGCCCATCTCTTGGTGGTTGATAAAATTTTGTGACTTTCTAGGACAAGTCGCCGACCCTTTCATTTTATTGCATTTGCGGAAGCGAATAACAAATTCCTTGACAGTAACCATCTCGGGATAGAAAGGCAGGACAACAGATTCACAACAAAGCATGCCTTTATAAAAACCAAGTCATATTCAAGAGTCTACAATCAAAAGACTTCAAAAATCATCGTGGGCTCATTTTTCAAGGCCGTAGAGTTAAGGGTCCGAAGCCAAGCTGAGATGATCTGAAATATAGGTCAGATAGAACATCTTCTTTTGAGAGTGATTTATTTAATTATTAATTATTTTTGGGAAATTAGACTAGGATAGCCGCTAACCCGAATTTTATGCTAATTGCAATGGTATGGTTAAATGCACATTGAGTGTGAATTGTGCAAATTGAGTGGAAACTATAATTTTGGGTATTTATCCTAACATTAAGTAATTTCAATAATTAATTAGAATTACCAGGGCGTCGGTTTACAATGCCAAAAATGTTTTCAGACACTATATAAATAGTGAGATTTTCTAAAGTAAAGATATGGAAATTTTGACTCAGGCTGACCGTGTATTCATCAACTCAATTAATCACAAGGATTCCAATTATAAGGGCAAACCGTTATGACACGTCCCATATCATACCACACAATTTTATCTCATAATCAGACGCATCAACTTAAACACTCATATATAGCAAATTCATACACCAATTGGAATGTCTCAAATCACATGTCCACCAATCACGACACCTTAGTCAATTATGCATTTCAAGTGATTATAGTCACACAAGCACGACCTAACCATCATCACGGTGAATCCAACTGACATACAGCGGAATTATCCGTCACATAGCGGATTTATCTGTCACATAGCGGATTTAACAGACATACAGCAAATCTATTCATCATGTAACAGATTTATCCATCACACAACTAAGCGTCGTCTTGCCTCATCAAGCATAACAACATCTATCTCTAAACGGCTTTCCATTTGAAATCATCGTTCACCCGACATATAACGGATGATGAATTCTCCTAACCAACACATGATTATCCACTTCCGGCCAAGGACATTGTGCTTTGCACTTAAATTCCTCAATTAAAAATAATGTCATGGCCTATTTTCATCACGTTAATAATACCCGATAAAATAATCGAGTGTGAATACACGGTCAGCCTGAGTCAAAATTTCCATATCTTTACTTTAGAAAATCTCACTATTTATATAGTGTCTGAAAATATTTTTGGTATTATAAACCGACGCCCTGGTAATTATAATTAATTATTGAAATTACTTAATGTTAGGATAAATACCCAAAATTATCGTTTCTACTCAATTTGCACAATTCACACTCAATTGCAAAAATTAACCATACCATTGCAATTAGCATAAAATTCGGGTCAGCGGCTATCCTAGTCTAATTTCCCAAAAATAATTAATAATTAAATAAATTACTGAAATTAATTCAATAAATGCACATTAATTCAATAAATACAAACTTAGGCTTAAAATTGCTAATCTAACCACCTATTGAACTAATTAAATTTCCTAACCATTCTAACTACTAGGCCACATAATAAACTAACTAATTACAATTTCTAACCACCTAAATCACTAATCTAACTAACCTAAATTAATTAGATAAACTAATAATTACACTAGTCTAAGCTTAATTAAATCTAAATACCCATTAAAAATCATTAGCCTACTAGGAAGAGTTTAGCGCATAAACTCACCGGTTTAACGCGAAAACCGGTCCACCGTGATGGCGGTGGACGGTAAAAAACCAAAACTTTCAGCAGCGTCAACAGGGCTTGGACCGGGCCAAAAGGCCTAGCAAAGCACACAACAAAACTGCTGGGCTTGGCTGATTTCGTGGGCCAAAGCTCACGGGCTGAAGACGGGCTGAGATACGCGGGCTGCTGGGCTTGGCTTCTGGATTTGTGGGCTGGGCTTGCGGCTGAGCTGAAGACGCGGCTTCAAGTGGGCTGGGCCGCAGACAGCGAAGGGAAAGACGATCGAGGTCTTCGCTGAGTTGAACGGTGGCAATGAGAAAGCAAAGAGGAGACGCACGGCAGATGAAAAATATTGCACCAATAGTTTACTACTCCATGGGTTACAATGCTAATGATTCATAATCAACCAGCGTGAAAAAGTTACTTATCAGTCGAACGAGGTGGTTTATGAAACACATATCAGACAAAAATTTCCAAATTACAGTCAACTTGCTTCAATCTTCCTGGGATCGAGTTTCTGACTGGAGATAAAAGTAGAATTTCTCAAACCAGATTTTACAGTGAGAGGGGCTGTAGTATGGCTGTGTAAATGGCCAAACAGAAGCATAAGTAAGCAAGCTTGATTTTTTTATGTATAGGTTGAAATCTAAGTTGCTTTTCTCTGCTGCAGAATTTTAGTGAAAACGTCCACCGTAACCACGAACAGATGAGATAGGATCATCTTGTCTCGATCCATTTGCCCTCTACGATGGCCAGCAAGCTCCCCGCTAACAGTACAGGAATATCTAGGAAATACATGAATTCAGTGGGAACACCAATTGCAGTCGAGAGATTCCACGGAACAAAAAAAGAAAATCACTTTAGCCTTCGTAATGTCTGCTTTAATGGTGCATCTAGGGCTCGCAAAATGAATAATTTTGTCTAAGACACGGATTGATTTCGTCGTCACTTGCAAGTGAACTTCATAAAACATCAACTGTATGCTATTGGAGGACGACTATTCTAATTTTCGTTCCAAAAAAAGGATTTTTTCCGTTATGGTAGATTTCAAAGTCGGTAAATGTCAACCAAAAAAAAAAAAAAAAACTATTGATAAAAAAAAAAAGTTAAATGATGACCCCATTTTCCCGATAACTTGTTGGAAACTTGCCAACACTTCTATGAAACTACTAATTCTTTTTTAGAGTTTACAAATCATCAACTATTCTTTTTTTAATCTTTCAGTAACTTTTATTTGTCTTTCTTATTTAAGCCTTAATTTACCAATTTACATAAATTTCTCCATCTCTATTTGAGTGGCTTACCAACTTTTACTCCGATGAAATTATGAATTAGTTTTAAGTGATTAACTCTTATTTGAGTTGTTTTCCAACGTTTTCTTTTTGTTTATTCTGATTTATCAATTTTTGTTACCTACAAATGCCTCAAATTTATAAACTCTCACATGAACTTACTAATTTAATTAGTTCTGGTATACTAAGTCTCCTTTGAATTGCTTTTCACTTAAGGCTTATTTGGTTTTTTCCTAGACTTAGCAAAAATTTTGTTGAGTTACCAACTTTCATTTGCTCTTACCAAACCGTTAATTTTAAAAAAATTTAAAAAAAATTATCAACAATAATTGAACGATTACCAACTTTATTTGATTGAACTACTTATAAGCTTTACGTTATAAATTCTTAATTAATTCTATTATTAATGTTTATTTTTTTTAAATTATCTTCTTCTCTAATATTTGACCCAAAAAAAAAAAACCTTTCTTATAATATATAAACTTTTCTTTACCTTTCTTACCAACACTTTAAATCATCGTCTATTATGTGAAATAAACTACCGTTCTTTTGAAATAACCTACATCTATCTAAATGGCTTATCACTTTTCTCCAATTAAATTAATAATTAGTTTTGGTTAATCTAATTTGAGTTGCTAATTAGCAAATTTATTTATTTTTAATTTAACAACATTTCTTTTGAGTTAGCACATTTAATTGCCTTGCTTGAAATTTTTTAAATTGACCAACTCTTTTTAAAATTACCAACCCCAATTAAGAGTGATTATCAACTTTTCTCTAATTAAATTACCAACTCATATTTTAGTTAGTTATCGATATTATTAACTGAATTGTAATAGACAACTCAAAACACACTTGTTATACCAAATTGCATTACAAGTATAACACTAAAAAATTATCTCACATAGCCATTTATATATTTTCTCATACCACACTCAAATCACTCAAAAGCAATACTTGCTCATATAGAGACACTCTCAACTTATCCGTTTATCTCTCGCACTCGTAGAAAAGCAACTCTCTTCCCCCCCCCTTCCTTAGGCCGTTCTACCTCTCTCTTTCTTTGACTTTACCTTTTGCATCTTGTGATATATCTTCAAAAATTGGGAGAATTATTAATAAAAAAAATCCTAAATCCATTACAATTGTACCAATACAAGTTAAACTTTATTTTTTGCCAATCAACTTTTTACATTTAAGCTAATTTAGTGCATCCACCCGATTTTGGCCAGAAAATCATGATATGGACATTGGTAGTCTTATGTGACATAGTTGACGATAATTTTAATAATATTTTACATTTTGTATTCTCTTTTCTCTTTTATTTTTCTCTCTTCTTTTGCTTCATTAGCAAGGTTGACCTTACCAACCTGACAAGGATGACCTCACCAGTAGCTAGGCAAAGTCAATCCTCATCATTACCAGCCCTTGCCTTTGGGTCACCAAGGAAGGGAAGAAAAAAGAAGAAAGAGAAAGGGACAAAAAAAGAGTAAAAAACTAATTTAAAAATATTAAAAATTATAAAGAATTGTCTACTTTAGCACTAGGTGCACCACATAGAACAATTGATGTTCATGTTAGCGATTTTTTTTATTAAAATTAACTAGATAGATTGAATTGGCATAACAAATATAATAAAAAAAAAAGGGAAATTTTCAAATAATGGCTTAAAATGGGCATTGTTTCAAATAAAGGCTCAAGTGCCTTTATTTTCTTAAATAAAAATATAAAGTGGACCTTATTTCAAAGAGGGGCCCGAAGTTCATGTATCGGTTTCAAAGAAGGACTTGAACTTGTAATTTGGTCTTTTTAATTTTTTTAATTTTTTCTTTTTTCTTTGAAAAAATTAAAAAAAAAAAAACACACACACACACACACACACACACACAATGTTGATTGTTGCGTAGGTCCGGCAACCTTCACCCAATGCCACTGACCTCCATGGATGCTAAGCGGAGGTCACCCTTGCTAACGTCGGGCAAGGGCAGCCCTCACTTGAGTTAGGCAAGGGTGACCTCCGTCGGCCATTGACAGCCATGTTTGGGGAGGGAAGAGGAAAAAAGCAAAGAAAACAAAAAGAAAAAGGATGAAAAAAATAAAAAAAAGTTTAAAAATATAGATGCAATTTTTTTTACCAAAAATACCCCTTCTTCAATGCCAAGAAAAGTCACTATCAGCCAAAAACCCTTATTTGAGATGATTTATTTACTTTAAACCCCTATTTGAAATAATATCTACTTTGGGCTCTTATTTGAAATATTGTTTACTTTGGGCCTTTATTTGAGAAAATTAAGGTACTTTAAGCCATATTTTGAGATTTTCTCTAATTTTTTTTTTTTTAAATTGAATTGATAAAGCACAATAGATTTAATTTATTATTATTTTTGGATAATTTTCCATTCAAAATTTCACTATAAGCCTTATTCATAGATCTTTCGCCGCCTCAAACGTCCTTTGCAACTTGAACTTTTTGCTTTCTCTCTCCTTTTGGCCACCAATTTGCGCTTGAAAAAGGAGAGTATTTTTTACAACCCTTCATCAACTCACAATAATATTGTGAGCCCTTTTGTCATGATCGCTTTGTAAAAGAGCATAAGATTTTTCGGGACATGATGTAACGCGACTTTTATGATGCATTTATTTTATGAAAAACACAATGATAAGAAAATGTTCTCCGAAAAAAAGTATTATTCAATAATACGGTAATTTTTATATCAAGCAATATGTGTGTGTGTCTATATATATAATTTTTCAAATTTTTAATTTGATAATTTTTTCAAATAATAAAATTTTAAATATTTCTTATTTTTCTCTTTTTATTATATATATTTTAAAAATCAAAATTTTAATTATTTATTATTTTTCTCTTTTCTTTTTTCTTTTATTTCCTTTTTATTTGTCCTTTGTCCACCATGACCGGCTGGTGACGGCCACAAGCAAGCTCGAGCTCAATAGCCTTGAGCTTGCCAAACATGGTGAGGTTGATGATCGATAAAGGAGGGAGAAGGAAAAAGAAAAAGAAAAAAAGAAAAGAAAGAAAAAAAAAAAAAAAGTATTAAAAAAATTCGAGAGAAGCAATTTTGGAAATTGTTTTCACCTTTTTCAATTTAGGAATTCACTTATTTCCTAAGTTTATGCATGAATATTTTGAATAATCAGAAAGTGTTTTCGATTAATTAGTCATTTTCGAAAAGTCCGGAAAATCAATTCTCAGGAAACTCTTTCCCTTAAACAAACGCACCATCAGTATAATATGACCAAAAGTTCCTTAGATGACAACTCTCATTTTAGCGAATTCAACAACACTTCAAATCTTTGAAATTAATCTGTCATTAAACCATTTATTAAAATTAAGAGGGCTCCCTTTTTCAATATAGGAGAATAAAAGACTTGTTTATTCCCTAGCTTCCAGGCTTTTATATCCTCATGTTAATATCGCAATCCTAATTCTGCTATAAAAAATTATATTAATCTAAAAGATTTCTTTTTATCCATGTTCAATATTTCTCCTCAGTTATAATTCCTTTACTATTAATGTCGGGGGAACAGCAGAAACGCGAATCAAAGGATTTGCGCTCAAATTGCAAAAAATTTCAACTACCTCCAGGCAAAATTGTGACAAACTGAAAAGCACGGGAACAAAATGAAGTTCTCTCACATCTGCTTGGGGAGGAAATTAAGACGACTCATAAAATCCGGGGCGAAAATGTAAATTTTTCCTTCTTTTACGAGAAGATCATCGTTTTCCGTGACTCCCGGTCTGGGTCTCCCTGAAGCAACGACTTCGAAAATCATACGAGAAGTGAACGAGTTCAAATACGAAAGGAGCAGAAAGCAAGCGAGCCGGTAGCGATACGTCGCTTCACTTGCAGATCTACACAGGTCGGTCTCGCTCGCTCCGTTCCAGCGATTTCTCAGCACCCTTTAGAGCTTTATGTCTGTCGATTGCTTTTGTGGGTGCTGTTGGTGTTGATTTGTACTGGGTCGGATCTGATTCTCGTGCCATCAAGGCTCTTTCTTTTGGCAGCAAGCGCGAGTTTTTGGGCTTGTTGTTTTGGAATTTGAGCTGCAGCTCAATCGTTTGATGTTCAGATTGCAGCAGAGACGCATCGGGAGGACCGGAACATAGAGAACAGAAACAGTGGAGGTCGCGAGTGAATAAGGGTCGTCTGGGATTGTGGTGGGTTTGCGTGTAAATCGCCTGATCATGAAGATGAGAGTGTTTCTTATCGTGGGTGTGCTGATTTTAGCAATCTCTCGGCAATCACTGTCGTCGTCGTCGTCGGCTTTCGAGAACTTCTCGGCCAGTGATGGGACAGTGTTGGAGCTGGATGAATCGAATCTCGACTCGGCGATCTCGAAGTTTGATTACGTTTTAGTTGACTTTTATGCTCCTTGGTGCGGCCACTGCAAGCGCCTTGCCCCTGAGGTCCTTCTTCTTTTTCATGTTAATTTATTGATTTGAGGTTTCTTTTTTTTTTGCTGGCTGTTTAATGCGAGAGCTTGGGAAAAGAGCCATCATGTGTAATAATGTAGAACTGTAGTACTTGTCTAACATAAAGCAGAGTTGTGCTGTCTGAGGCTTTAGGCAGTGTGATATTTTCACTTGACATTTTTCATTTATTTGCGTAGTTGTTCTTGTTCATTGTGTTTGTACAATATTTAGTCAGATGCTCTGAAAGTCATGTTTGGAATAGCCTTGGTGGCTGTAGATGTTCTTTGTTTGAAGAAAAATTGAGTCTTTGTTAATTGAGGGTACTGATGTTTTGCAGTTGAACCCCTTCAGTTTCATCTTTGAGATGAATCACTGATAAGTGCAATGTCATTGAATGTATCACGTGTCTGGATTTTCCTCCATTTGACCAATTTAAATAGAAATGAATGAATGATCTGCTTGGTCAACTCCGGTTGATGGATGCTTATTATTTTGGCCCTCATAGGGGAGTGAATGTATCCTTTGGCTGATTAATCTTCATGAGATTGTGACGGCTTCTATTTGATTTTCAACATTGTGCATACCTCTTTAAATGCAGTTGTACAGCAGGTCTTAATATGCTGGTCCATTGGTACATCGAGCTGACAGAAAATTGACTTTAGTTATTCTCTTGCAGTTAGATGCAGCTGCCCCTATTCTTGCTGGATTGAAAGAGCCTATAGTGATCGCAAAAGTTAATGCTGACAAGTACTCACGTCTTGCAGTCAAACATGACATAGAGTATGGCACTATCTTACTGGCTTCTTGCCACAATGGAAATTTAAATAGCACATTTACTAATCTACTTAGCAGAATTTGACTCAAATCATTCTGTAGTTGATGCCTGGGAAATGGCTCATGTGTATACTGTGATGATGTTTCCACTGTTGTAATCACAATGTTCCTTCTTTTTAATGCCTCCTCTACTTTATATCTAGTCATAGTGTCCAGAATTTTTTGACCATAATGGATATACTTGATTGCATGCAGTGGTTTTCCTACCCTCAAACTTTTTATGCATGGTGTCCCCATGGAATATAATGGGCCGAGAAAAGCAGATTTACTTGTTCGTTTTCTGAAGAAGTTCGTCGCTCCTGATGTCTCCATTCTGGATTCAAACTCTGCTGTTGGTGAATTTGTTCAATCTGCTGGCACCCACTTTCCTATATTCATTGGTTTTGGCATGAATGAGTCGCTGATTTCAGATCTTGGAAAAAAATACAAGAAAAAAGCATGGTTTTCTGTGGCAAAGGATTTTTCCGAGGAAATAATGGTGGTGTATGACTTTGACAAGGTACCTGCTTTGGTATCCCTTCATCCGAATTACAACGAACAGAACATTTTCTATGGTCCCTTTGAAGGTAACCTTCCATCCTGATTAGGCTGATTTCTTTTGCCAAAGTAGGTCCATAATCTACTTCAACTACCTTACTTGGACTGAGTTGATTCTTGCTATGGTGCTTTACACCTTAATTTTGCCTGTTTTCAATTTTATCTTCGAAGGAGTGTTGCTAGCCATCTCTGCTATCTTTTCTTACTCATTCTACATTATACATTCTGGTGCTCCTTCATTTTGCTTAGATTCTTTTCAGTACTGGATGTTTTTTCTAGTTATTGACTAAAGTGCTCTGTTTCTAAATACACGAAAAGTTAATGTGTGTATCTGTGATAGGTTCATCTTTAGTTCATGGAATTGTATTTCCTATGTTGCTGAACATCAAGTCCTCTTGCTCTGTATCGACAGAAAAGTTTTTGGAAGACTTCATCAAGCAGAATTTTATTCCTTCCCCTCTGCCAATAAATTATGATACACTGAAGTTACTGAAAGATGACGAGCGAAAAATTGTGTTGACAATTATGGAAGATGAGAATGAAGAGAAATCAAAGAAATTGGTCCAATTACTGAAGGCTGCTGCAAGTGCCAATCGTGACTTGGTGTTTGCTTATGTTGGGTTCAAACAGTTTGAAGACTTTACTGAGTCATTTGGCGTCAACAAGAAGTCTGAGCTCCCGAAAATGGTTGTTTGGGATGGCAATGAAGAGTACTTTATGGTAAGTATATATTTTTGAAGTAGTGACACATTTGAAGATGCAACTTGATTATATATTTCTGAAGTTATAATACTCGTGTATCTGTTGTCTTTTCAAAGTTAAGAGCTGGTGGAACATGATTCCACATTTCACACCTGACAGATGCTGAAAAACGTGGCTAGGAGACAGTGACTCGAGCACATTGCATTTTTCAGCTCGAATTATTCCAGCATTTCTGCAGAGTGTTTCTACTTATATGTGGAATTGATCAAAGTACACAGAATTTGTAATGCACTTGGCAGGGGTGTCTGCCTGAATAGCTGCATATAATATTGTAGTCATGATTGGTATTGATTTTAGCTTTAACTTGATAATGTCAATTAAGTTGCTTAAATTTCACAAGGATCTCTCCCCACCCCTTGTTCATCATCTACTGGACTTCAGTTGTTTTTGACAAAGCTATTGATTTGGCAATGGATTGTACTATAGAGAAGTTAGGATTTATGCCTTTGCAAGTACACATTTGAGAGAAAGTCTGGAGCTTTGGCTAATTCCTTCACCTTGATGAAGATGCAGCTGTAGGAACTGTATTTTACTGCATAAGACTTTGACAAGTCTGGCATCCTCTGTGTTTGATATTTGAACAGTGAAATGGGTTTTAGCTTTCTCAATGGTGTTTGTGAGGAACGTGTCAAATTGATGGAATATATATAGGAAGTTTAATTTTAGATGACATAGAGATCTCATTGGGGCATCTGCTTTTGATGGGACAGAGATAGTTCTTTGAAGTGAGGATTGGATTGGAGTTTCCTTTGAACTTCGCTTTCTTGGTTTCGGAGTCTTATTGACACTTTGGAAGGTGTTTGCTCCCTTGCTTTACATATTTAGTAGTCCATTTTTTTTACTCTAAACAATTTAACCATCTAATGGTTTGGATTTTTCTAACTGAATATTGCTGAGTTGGCTATTATGCGCTCTTAATGACATGAAAGTCAAGAGACGATAGGTGGATATTGATTGATATCTTAGGCTGAAGAAAAGCTTCAAAAGTAAGTTATGTGTGTTATATCTGCATACGTACTTACTCAAACTGGATGATATGGAGTTGAGACAACAATAAGTAATTGGGCAAATATTGCATTTTTTTTCTTCAGTGAAGTCTAAGTAGCCAATAGAGGGAAAATAGAATGGGATTGGTGCTGATGCTCTCTCTGTGCCTTATTTGCTTACCAATCCAGACAGTTTTTGGTTTGGCATTGCTTCTAGCAGGTAAAAGCAGCAAGGCTGGTTATTTTCCTTTGCTTTCCTTAGTTTCCTAAGAGAAATTATAGTTTTACAGAATGTTTTCTTCTTTGAAATCCTTAAGGTAATTTAAGTCATTCTCTCTTGAAATTAAAACTAATAGGTTTGCCCCTACATTTGGCTTAGCTAGTTTGACCCAGTGGATAAACATGAATATTTACCTAAAATAAGGGGACTCATCTGAGAAAATGATTCTTTTTAAGGTGAGGTGCAGTCATTCCATATCCACTGTCCAGTTTTATGCATAGAATTCATCATATCTCTTATCAACTTCATGCAGGTTATTGATGCAGAGAAAGTTACGCTTGGAAAGAATTCCAAAAGATAGTGTTTATTTTGAATAAAGAAGTGCAGATTACAATATCTTAGGCACCTATTTATAAGAAGGTCGCCATCTAGAAAATAACTAAATAACTGAAATCTAATAACAAAATTGAAAAGATATTGATAAACCGGAAAATCTGAAATCTAATAACAAATTAAGGAAAATATATTAATAAACCAGAATATCTGAAATGCAATAACAAATTAAGGGAAACGTGTGAATCAAATATTGTAACCCATTTGTAATCTTGAAGATCATGCAATCCTCTTTGATTTGGGGGACTGACCGCTCTTATGATGCTTCAATGTTTCCATAAAGGCATTTGCATGTTGTTCTACGTCAGTTATGCAGGCTAGTCTGTTTTCCTATGTAGGTTTTGTTGGTATTACATGTCATTTTCGTGACTTCCATTGTTGAGCAAATAATGATGACTTCTAACCGGTCCCTTGGACTTATTGCTAACCTTTCCACCAAGCAAAATGAAAAGCAAGGGAGTTGGCCAAATCTAGTGATGATTGAATTTTGACTTTATTCCTTCACTATTCAATTAGCTTGCTCCTTCTGAGTTTTGGGCTATAGTAGTAATGCCTTGTACTGATCCATACAACCCTTTTTGTTTTGAAAGGTGGTTGGTTCTGAAGTGATCAATGAGGAGGATCAGGCATCTCAAATCACACAATTTATCGAAGGATTCAGGGAAGGAAGGACAGAAGCGAAAAGCATTAACGGCCCATCGTTTATGGGCTACATCAATTCACTTATTGGGGTCAGAACTGTGTACATAATTGTATTCCTGGTTTGTGTATTTATGCTCATCCGAAGCATCAACAAAGAAGAGCCCTTGCGAGTTGGTACGCGAGAAGAAGCAGAACAAGCAAGCAGCTCTTCCTTGGACAATGAAGGAAAAGAATACGGGCCAGGAGACAAGGAAGACTGAGCATCTGAATTTTCAGTCGGAACTTTTGGGTAATCTGCCTACTCAAACGAAGATTTTGCAATTCTGATGTTTAGTTGCGATGCACACTAGATAGAAGGATGAAGATAAGTCGCAGGTCCTATTCTTATGTTTAGTTGCGATGCACCCTAGATTGATGTATGCAGATAAGTCGCAGGTCCTTTTCTTATGCATACATAGAAGTACTTATATGTTGCAGCAGTTTAATCATTCTCGTTAGTTTTCTTTGTTAGCCTTCTTCAGTGGGATCTATTCAACATATCCTTCCAATAGTTTATCTAGAATGGTCTTTCGTACAAGAGAGAATTTTCTCTGTCAGTTTATATGGTTGTGGTGATGACATCAACTAATTGCATTGCCAGCGTGATATGGCATCTCATTCTATCTTGCTCATAAATTTCAGAATCACTCATTTTGCATTGGCTTGTTACGTCATGTTTTATTGTTTTCTGGCCATACCCATTGCATGAAATACATTATCCTTCACGCCACTGTTTATTCTTTTGTTTATTTATCTGTGATGGGATGACAACTAAAGCTGGAAACTAGCTAGCTTCCTGTAATGTGTATGGGGAGCACCAGCAATTCAACAATAGGAATCACAAGCCAGAGTCTTCGACGATATGGATCTGCAGGGTGCTGGACCGGCCTGGGTATGTCAAGTGCAAATCCGCTTATTATTCCATTGATCATCAACTGTATTTCCTCGTGAAGTCCTCATTCCGAGAAAAATCACCCCGATAATTTGTTTTTGGGGGCCTATACAAGATATACCATTTCATGGGTTTATGCCATTTGCCCTTTAGAGTCATTAAAATTGCTTTACCCCAGACGAATTGCAGACCGTTTGAAGATCTAGATTCGCTTGAAGAAGCGAAATCAAATGTCTCTAAGCAATGCCAAAATTGAGATTTTATATGTTGATCGCCAATTGAAAGTTTTTCCGGTACTCTTTGAAGGTTGGAACCGTGCAATTTTCCACATCAGATACGGTACAGTGAGGATGGAAACCCAGAAATTAAGGAAACCAGGTTTCGCACGTTTGAAATGCTTGCTGCAATTAAGGTCCACAATGCATAGTAAAGTGGCCAATCTCTGATCATTGTTCCTCCCAAAATTATATTTCGATTCATTTGATGAAATTAGTTTTGTATTTGTCAATATATTATGACCATTTTACTGCACTGCCTCTTGATCTGTATAGATGAAGTTCCCTTCCCACGAATAATTTTTATGTGCATGAAGATCTGAGCCTTTAAGCCTTACCGTCAACCCAACAGGATTGTCAACCCGACAATGCCCTGCTGAGTGTTGCCATATTAAAATTCTTATTTTACCCATCGTTTTCAGTCCTTCATTCGTTGCTTCCCTAATTTTGTTTCTCCTTTACAAAAACTTGGCCTACCCCTGCTGGTCGCCTGGACTTTTAGGTTATATTTGGTAATCTGGATTTGAATCTTATAAGGTGTTTGGCAATGTGATGCGGGAGCATCCAACTTAGCTCCATCCACCAATTCGGAACCATCGATATTTATTCAAGCCAAGAGAGAAATTGGGCATTATGTGCTTCGATGGATCATTTTCAATGAATAACTATCAATGGGAGACCATTCAAAATGTCTTGAATGA
This sequence comes from Eucalyptus leucophloia subsp. euroa, assembly GCA_017140325.1. Lineage (NCBI taxonomy): Eukaryota > Viridiplantae > Streptophyta > Magnoliopsida > Myrtales > Myrtaceae > Eucalyptus > Eucalyptus leucophloia. The sequence goes on from CM029470.1 coordinate 31,272,554, forward strand.
CCAGTTGATGAAGTTTCAGAATGATTATTTTCTGGTCAAGGGAGGAGCTCGAATTTGAAGATTCAAGAATGCAGAAGGCCGAAGATTTAAGGAATTTAATTCCCGTGTTAATAAAGGCTTTTACTAAGTTATTATGTGTCTTTACTTGTCATGCAGTCCAAGAGTCGCAGTTTCGGTTTCTAGGCTATTAAGGTCTGTTTTAATATGTATTAAGGTGTCGGTTTCTAGGCTATTAAGGTCTGTTTTTAATATGCATTAAGGTGTCGGTTTCTAGGCTATTAAGGTCCGTTTTTAATATGCATTAACACTAAAACCCTCCTATAAAGAGGGGAAAACTATCTAATGTAAAGGATACGAATTTTATGAATGAGAATTGTGAGATTTCCTCAAGTTGAGTAAATTCCTTTGGAGAGCGGATAACTCCTTTCGGTTTCTTTATCCTTGGAGCGTAGATCACTCCTTGGTGGTGAACCAAGAAGCCCTTTATCCTTGGCTGGTGGAATCTTTAGGCCTTGGTGGTGAGCTTCTCCTATCCCGAAATCCTTTATCCTTGGCTGGTGGAAGCTTTAGGCCGTGGTGGTGAACTTCGTAGATCTTGATCCTCATCCTTGGTTGGTGGCGCTGCCTTTATACCTTGGAAGGAGATTGTTTTTATCTGTTCTTATTCCTTTCCATTTCTTCCCCGTATACACTACTCCATACACTAAACCACAAAATTCCCCTTATAAAAAATCTACGTTCTCGAATCACTCAACCCATCACGCATCAAAATATTGGTATCGAGCTCAAGGTGCAACTCATTTGAGTGATTCATTTCTTTCTTTTGTTACAAATTCCTTATGGATGAACAAGTTCCTAGAGGCTTGACTTTGGAGCAAGCGCACAACGAAAGGCGAGATCGTGCAATCCAAAATCTTCAACAACAAATGGAGCGAGTCCTCAATCTTCTCGAGAATCCGGCGAGAGAAGGGCAACCAGCAAGGCGTCCCAATGAACGGCGTCGGCGTGACGATTCGAATCTCGTCAAAATTCTGATGTCGATTCCGAGTCCACTGGAGACAACCGAACAATTCTGCACTCTAGTGATTCTGAATCTCCAATTCGAAGACGAAGACGGAGAGGGAGGCATAAGGAGGATGAAAGAGACATTAAAGTGGAGGTCCCCGAGTTTGACGGTAATCTTAATCCCGATGACTTTGTAGATTGGCTACACAAAACCGAACGAATTTTTGAATTCAAATCCTATTCGGATGAGAAGAAATGTAAGGTTGCTATCCTAAGGTTGACCAAATATGCTTCTCTATGGTGGGAGAATCTAAAGCATCAACGAGCAAGGGAAGGAAAAGGCCGAATCAAGTCTTGGGAAAAACTCAAGAGGTTGATGAAGAAGAGGTTCTTGCCCGACAACTATAAGCAAGATCTCTTCCTCAAACTGAACTCCCTAAGACAACTTGGGATGAGCGTTGAAGAATACATTCGTGAGTTTGAACAACTCAAAATGAGGAGTGAAGTTCCGAAGTTCCCGAGCAAACCATTGCTCGTTTTCTTGGCGGCATGAATCGAGAAATTGCTGATATGGTTGAACTTCAACCGTATTGGTCCTTTGAAGACGTATGCAAGTTAGCCATAAAAGTGGAAAAACAATTGAAGAGCAAGAGGTTTTCCTCCGAACCTCAACAAAGGCGACATCCTATTTTAAGGGTGCTTCCTCAAGCAAGGGCGAGAGTTCGTCGACAAAAGACAGAGGCAAGGAAAGAATGCAGAGCCTTCCAAAGAAGTCCAAAAGAAGTTTGAAGGTGATGCAAGGAAATGCTTTAAGTGCCATGGCTTTGGGCATTTACAAGCAAATTGTCCAAATCGGAGAGTTATGACTCTTCAAGAAATTGAGGAGATCAATTCGGCGCTTCAAGAAGCTAATGACAATGAAGAACAAAATATTTCCGAATCTGATCGGGAAGAAGAAGTTGTGGAGAAAGCTGATGATGGTGAGCTGTTGATCATCCGAAGAGCATTGCATGTTGAAGTTTCTCCTAATAATGAGCAAAGGGAGAATATATTTCACACGCGTTGCACTATTAATGGAAAGGTGTGTTCGGTGATCATCGATGGTGGGAGCTGCACCAATGTTGCTTCGACAACTCTTGTCGACAAATTGAAGCTTCCAACAACGAAACATCCTCAACCATACAAGCTCCAATGGCTCAATCAAGGGAATGAACTCAAGGTAACCAAACGTGTTCTTATATCATTTTCGATTGGGAAGAACTATCGAGATGAGGTTGTATGTGATGTGATTCCAATGGAGGCATGCCACTTGTTATTGGGTAGACCGTGGCAATTTGATATAAATGCTATGCATGATGGTCGGAAAAACACATACTCTTTTCAGAAGGAACAAAAATGCATTACTCTTTTACCATTGAGCCCTTATTCGATACATAACAATCAACCCGGGGAGGGAAACACTTGTAAGGAAAATCTGTTCTTGAGTGAGACACGGGTTGAGAGAGCCATTAGCAAACAAAAGAATGTTTTTGCTTTGCTTGTGGTCGAGAAAAAGAGTGAGATAGAGCGACCCATACATCCAAAAATGCATTGCTTATTGAAAGAATTTGCAGATGTGTTTCCGGAGGATTTGCCACTTGGATTACCTCCCATAAGAGGTATTGAGCATCAAATTGATTTGATCCCGGTGCTCCGCTACCAAACAAGCCAGCTTATCGATGCAATCCGGAGGATACAAAGGAGTTGCAAAAACAAGTCAATGAACTTATTCTCAAAGGATACGTTCGAGAAAGCATGAGTCCCCGCTCTGTTCCGGCTCTACTTGTGCCTAAGAAGGATGGTACATATCGGATGTGTGTTGATAGCCGGGCCATCAACAATATCACCATAAAGTATAGGTACCCTATACCTAGACTTGATGATATGTTAGATGAATTATATGGTTCTTCTCGTGTTTTCAAAGATAGATTTGCGGAGTGGTTATCATCAAATCAGAATGCGAGAAGGTGATGAATGGAAAACAGCTTTCAAGACCAAGGGAGGCCTTTATGAGTGGTTGGTTATGCCATTCGGATTATCTAATGCTCCGAGTACCTTCATGAGACTTATGAACGAGGTTCTTCGTTCCTTTATTGGTCAATTTGTCGTTGTTTATTTCGACGATATTCTTGTTTATAGTAGGAATGAGGAGGAGCATATCTCTCATTTAACACAGGTCTTTAATGTCTTGAGAGAACGAAAACTATATGCTAAAATGGAGAAATGTGAGTTCTTCTCTCCAAGCATTGTGTTTCTTGGTTATGTGGTTTCCAAAGATGGAATCTCGTTGATCAAGCCAAGGTAGAAGCTATGAAGACTTGGCCGGTTCCGAAGTCTATTTCGATGTAAGAAGTTTTCATGGACTTGTTTCTTTCTATCGACGGTTTGTCAAAAATTTTAGTACCGTCATGGCTCCTATAACTGAATGCATGAAGAATGGTGCTTTTGAATGGACAAAGACTGCTCAAAACGCCTTTGAGGTAATCAGCAGAAACTTTGTGAGTCTCCTATTCTTGCACTTCCCGATTTTGATAAAGTATTTGAAGTTGAGTGTGATGCAAGCGGAGTTGGTATTGGTGCTGTTCGGTGCAAGCACAAAAACCATTGGCATATTTCAGCGAGAAGTTATCGATTCCAAGAGGAATTATTCAACTTATGACAAAGAGTTCTATGCCATTGTCCGAGCTCTTGATCATTGGAGTCATTATTTGAGGCCAAAGCAATTTGTCCTTCATTCGATCATGAGGCGCTTAAGTTTATTAGTGGCCAACGCAAGCTTAATTCGAGACATGCAAAATGGGTAGAATTTCTTCAATCCTTTTCTTTTGTCTCGAAATATAAACCCGGACACACTAATGTTGTAGCGAGATGCTTTATCAAGAAGATATTCTATGCTTGCGGTTACGGACTCTAGGATTCTCGGATTTCAATCAATGAAAGCACTTTATTACGAAGATGCGGAGTTCTCATCCATCATCAACAATTGCAAGCGAGGAGTTCAAGGTATATATTCTTTGCAAGATGGGTTTCTTTTTAAAGGAAATCAATTATGTGTGCCGAAGAGTTCTTTTCGCGAATTGCTGATTCGAGAAGCGCATGGTGGAGGATTGGCTGGTCATTTTGGGATTAACAAAACTCTTGAGGTTCTTCAAGAGCATTTCTATTGGCCAAAGATGAGTGGAGATGTGCATGCTATCATATCAAGGTGTGCAACTTGTCATAGATCAAAAAGTCATTTCCATCAAGGTTTGTATACTCCACTTCCGGTACCATTGCAGTCTTGGGAAGATGTTAGCATGGATTTCATTGTGGCTTTACCAAGAACTCAAAGAGGAAAAGATGCTATCATGGTGGTCGTTGATCGGTTCTCTAAAATGGCTCATTTCGTGCCATGTCACAAGACCAATGATGCATCTCATATTGCTGAATTATATTTCAAAGAGATTATCCGCATTCATGGAGTACCAAAGACCATTGTGTCGGATCGTGATTTCAAGTTCTTAAGCCACTTTTGGAGGACTCTATGGAGAATGCTTGGTACAAGACTCTTATTTAGCACGGCTTGTCATCCCCAAACCGATGGCCAAACGGAGGTAACAAATCGTACTCTAACCACTCTTCTTCGTGGTATGGTGAGTAAATCATTGAAAGATTGGGATTTGAAGCTTGCGCATGCTGAATTTGCTTACAATCGATCGCCAAGTTATACTGCGGTCGATCGCCATTTGAAGTTGTGTATGGAATTAATCCTCTCACACCCATTGATTTGATTCCAATTCCGTCTAACTCTCAAGTGAGCTTTGATGGCAAGAAAAGAGCTGAGTCAATGAAGAAGCTCCATGAGCAGATTCGATCCAACATTGAAAAGGCCAACGAATCTTACAAGAAAAAAGCTAATCAACATCGCAAGAAGGCTCAATTTCAACCGGGCGACCTTGTATGGCTTCACTTGAGGAAGGAGAGATTTCCATTTCGTCGAAAGAACAAGCTCATGCCAAGAGCTGATGGCCCCTTTAAAGTTTTGGAGCGAATTGGTGACAATGCTTACAAGATTGACCTTCCGGGAGAGTTTGGAGTTTCAGCAACATTCAACGTGGGAGACCTTTCTCCTTACTTGGAGGATGACAACCTTCTAGATTTGAGGACAAATCTCAAACAACCTGGGGAGGATGATGCGGGAGCATCCAACGTAGCTCCATCCACCAACTCGGAACCATCGATGTTTATCCAAGCAAAGAGAGAAATTGGGCATTATGTGCTTCGATGGATCATTTTCAATGAATAACTATCAATGGGAGACCATTCGAAATGTCTTGAATGACCAGTTGATGAAGTTTCAGAATGATTATTTTCTGGTCAAGGGAGGAGCTCGAATTTGAAGATTCAAGAATGCAGAAGGCCGAAGATTTAAGGAATTTAATTCCCGTGTTAATAAAGGCTTTTACTAAGTTATTATGTGTCTTTACTGTCATACAGTCAAGAGTCGGCAGTTTCAGTTTCTAGGCTATTAAGGTCTGTTTTAATATGTATTAAGGTGTCAGTTTCTAGGCTATTAAGGTCTGTTTTTAATATGCATTAAGGTGTCGTTTCTAGGCTATTAAGGTCCGTTTTTAATATGCATTAACACTAAAACCCTCCTATAAAGAGGGGAAAACTATCCAATGTAAGGGATACGAATTTTATGAATGAGAATTGTGAGATTTCCTCAAGTTGAGTAAATTCCTTTGGAGAGCGGATAACTCCTTTCGGTTTCTTTATCCTTGGAGCGTAGATCACTCCTTGGTGGTGAACCAAGAAGCCCTTTATCCTTGGCTGGTGGAATCTTTAGGCCTTGGTGGTGAGCTTCTCCTATCCCGAAGTCCTTTATCCTTGGCGGTGGAAGCTTTAGGCCGTGGTGGTGAACTTCGTAGATCTCGATCTTCATCCTTGGTTGGTGGCGCTGCCTTTATACCTTGGAAGGAGATTGTTTTTATCTGTTCTTATTCCTTTCCATTTCTTCCCCGTATACACTACTCCATACACTAAACCACAAAATTCCCCTTATAAAAAATCTCTGTTCTCGAATCACTCAACCCATCACGCATCACAATGTCATTTGGATTGGATAAATTTGGATATACCTAGATAAAATATCAATAAGAAATTCAGGAAAGGGAGTGGAATAAGTTTGGATTAGATGTACATATATATTTCTTAAATTAACTCTCGAGCCCATCAATACTGTCCCTTACAATCTCTCCTCTTTCATCGTCAATTTCCTCCTCATCCCCTACAGCCTTAGACCTCATGCCCTTCGACACTTCCCTCCTCCGGTCACAACTTCAACGTCGCTCCTACCGGCGTCGTCCAGAATTCGAGGCCGACGAGGGCAGCACCAGGATCATCCTTGTCGTCCCCATCAACACGGCCTTTGCCGAATTGCTTACGCCTGAGAGCTTGCGGTTCCTGTCTGCGAGAAGGCCGTGGTGCTGAGGGTTCACGTCTCGCATTTTCATTACCCTTTCAACTCTCTAAAATCGATTGTGAATCCTCAAGGTAAGAAAAATGAACCGAAAAACTTTAATGAATTTCCAAGGGGCTAGGCTCGGCCTCCTCCCGCCGGGAAAGGCCATAAAATTGACCTTCAAAGTTCAAACCACTCGCGACAATTCAACAATCTTTCCAATCTCGTCAAGAACCTTCCTCTTCTTGTTGGATTTGTTTTCACAAACCATTTCTCGCTTTCGTGCCCAGAAGCTTCTATGTCAATATTTTGACTTTTTTTTTTTTAAAACTAAAGAATCATATTATTATCTTAGCCCAGATTGTGCTAAACATATGATTGGATTTTTCACAATACGGAGAATAATTAGAGGATTTCTAATCCCACCTTGTCCTATCATATCATAATCCAAATCTAGATGACCAAATGCAGCTGTATCGATTATGAATCAAGGAATAAATAGATACATATTTATAGGCATAATACTCTAAAAAAAAAAAAAAAACCTCAACTTTGATTCCAATCCCAATTTTACCTTAAATTTTTTTTTCTTATAAAAAAATCCTCCAACTTCAGTCCTCAATTCTACCCTAATTTTTGTGGTCTCATAAAATACTATCAAATTTTACTTGAGTCTTGTATCTATCCCATTAACCTTCGTTCAAAATTGTCCTTAGCAATCCTCTTTGTCATTTCAATGTCGTTGCTCTAGTTTTTCCCCAAATTTTATGTTTGAAAAGACATCTTTTAGAGATAAATTTCTAGGTCAGCCCAAACGACATATTTTTGGATCTAAAATTTGGGTAAAAAGTAGAACAAGTAGGATTGGTTTTCTACATATACTCTTACTCTTAAGGGAGTTTGCTTTCCATCTCATTTGGGATCTTCGATTTTGCACTCAGTTTTAAATCTCTCATACTTGACTTGGCTTGCCTTGAGACACTCAAGTAGCTTGTGTTTGTAAGTTTTCCATGTCTTGATTGTCAAGAAGAAATTTTGGATGGAGAATTAATGGAACGGATTTGGGGACTCAAGTAAAGGTTGATGTTTTTTTAGGGTATTAGGCTCATATTAATCGCTTCGTTGCATTTCAAAAGAATTGACATATGCATGAATCTTTGATGACATTGCATACTGTAAGTTTGTTCTTTTGGTGGAAATATTATGTGGATTTACTTCATACATTATTTTAATTACATTTAACTTTTTACACACAAAGGGATTTTTTTGGAAGTCACAATGAAGAGATGAGAGGAAGATAACATACTAATAGGATCGTGAATATATTAGGGAATTATAAAGTTGAACCATATGTGCATGAATTGAAATAAAGGATTAGTAGACTCCAAATCCCAGTACCCAGGTCATGCATCTCTCATCTCGCATCACATCTCTAGCACTCTCCTCTTCTCTAGGCTCTCCATGAAGTTCTACCTATTTTTGGATATCAGTGAGATCTTTTTCTACAATTGATTACTCACTCCTCTTTGGAATAGGAGCAGATTGTTGAAGATAACATCGTTGCTTATCATAAACCCAAGTGAATCCTCACCTGTGCATTGCCTATGTCTCTTCACTACAAGTGCATGACCTAGGAGTATGCACCTTCTTGTCCTTAGCTATGGCATGCCATCACTTACATGAGTATAACCAAGCATCATACCCTTCAATCCAGTACCATCACTTACCTAACCATGGTTTCTCTAGAGTTCTTTGCACAATTGTAGGTGATGTTGTGATCTATTCATTAAATAATATTGTTGCATAAAACTACATGATCTCCTATAAATAGGACTCTGATCCTCTAATCAATTCTCGAGCATATGATTTTCCTCTCCATTTGCTATGCGATCATTACCTTCCATGCTGAGAACTAACCAAGCATATCGCTCTTGTGCTTGAGAAAATAGACCTAGACTTTCTTCAAAAAAATTCTTCTGCAAAAGACAAATAGTTATTGACACCTCCCTTCGACTACACTTGAGAAGGCCCCAACAAGTCCAAGCGTATGTAGTCAGCCACAATTTAATTGCTTGATTTAGGACATTAGAAATGTACCTTTGCGCACTTTGAATTTTTTCGCTTGCTTCAAATGCTTAGGACTTCAACTTTGACTTGAATCTAGACCAGAACGGGGTCAGACTTCCATTCAACTTGCATTGAAAATTTTCTTTGGTTACCACCCTCTTACATATCATGTTTTCCTTAATTTATGATCAGAGAAAATCTCTTCCAATTAATCTCCTGATTTATGAATTTCAAGTTATGAATATCATCCACGCATAAAAAAAACTAATTAGAGCGATAGCGGAAAGAATTTCTTCCTATCAAATACGGAGAAAAAAATCGCCCCGTGTTTTATTTCTCTCTCTAGCTTCATTAGTACCGACTTCAATTCCACGGCTCTCTCTGCCTTTGTTGACCACCACTATCATTCCCTAATTTCCACTCCCCGAGAGACACGAAACGATGGAGAAAAATACATGGTTTTTATCGCGCTCCGACCGAAGCACGCCACGTCTTCTTTTCCCGTTGGGATTTCGGGCGGTTTGAAAATTGGGAGTCAATGCAGGGGTAAAGTTGGGATTTCGCTTCCCCACCACCGGCCACGTAGAGTCTGATCGCAGGACACGTGGAGGGCAAAGTCAAAAGAGCTCTCTCTCTCTCTCTCTCTCTCTCTTCTCCTTTCCTTTCTCTTCGGCCTTCGTCTTTCCACGTCGAATCTGACTTTCTCTTTTGGTCTTTTGGTCTTTTCCTTCCCTTTACCTCCTTTTCTCCATAACAGACTGAAGACTCTCCTCTCTCTCTCTCTTTCTCTCTCTCTCTCTTTCGCAGTTCGAGCCGGTCTCCTGCTCCTCCTCCTCCTGGAAATGGCCGAGAACGGCGAGGAGAAGCTGCTCGCCGTCGCCCGCCACATCGCCAAGACGCTTGGCCGCGACGAGTCCATGGCCGACGACATCCTCCAGATCTTCTCCAACTTCGACGGCCGCTTCTCCCGCGACAAGCTCTCCCCCTCCGACAAGGCCGCCGCCGCAGCCGCCGACGGCGACCCCCGGGCCTACGCGGCGCTCGACCGCAACCTCAGCGTGCTGGAGCGCCAGATCTCGCACTTCGTCACCTCCGACAACCCAATCTGGGCCGACGCCGCCGACGCCGCCGCGTTCCTGGACGCCGTGGACGAGCTGATCGCCGCCGTCAGGGACCTGGCCTCCGCGGCCGCCGCCGACAAGGCCGTCCTGGCCTGCCTGAGCCGCGCCGAGGAGCTGACGCAGCAGGCGATGTTCCGCCTCGAGGACGAGTTCAGGTCTCTGATGGAGGTGGGCGGGGAGTCGTTTGAGCTGAGCCGGCCGTACGGACGCGGCGAGTCGAACGGGGACCTCTCGTTCGACTCTGAGGATGAGGATGACGATGAACAGGGAGGCGATGGAGATGAGCGGCAGGTTCCGGTGGCGCAGCCGCTGGGGGACGACTTTGATATCGTGATCGACGCGTTGCCGTCGGGAACGATAAATGATTTGCATGAGATCGCGAAGCGCATGGTGGCTGCGAGGTTTGGGAAGGAGTGCTCGCACGTTTACAGCAGCTGCAGGAGGGAATTCTTGGAGGAGAGCATGTCGAGGTTGGGTTTACAGAAATTGAGCATCGAGGAAGCCCAGAAATTGCCATGGCAGGACTTGGAAGAAGAGATAGACCGGTGGATGAAGGCCATGAAAGTGGCTCTTTATATCCTGTTCCCCAGCGAGCGCCGCCTCTGCGATCGTGTCTTCTTCGGCTTATCTTCGGCTGCCGATCTCTGCTTCATGGAGGTGTGCCGTGGCTGTGTCATTCAACTCCTGAACTTTGCTGATGCAGTCGCGATTGGGTCGAGGGCACCTGAGCGCCTGTTTAAAGTTCTTGACGTGTTTGAGACGATGAGAGACTTGATGCCTGAATTTGAGTCTTTGTTCTCTGATCAGTACTGCTTGGTTCTTAGAAATGAAGCTGTTGCTATTTGGAAGAGGCTAGGAGAGGCAATTAGAGGGATATTCATGGAATTAGAGAATTTGATCCGCCGAGATCCAGCAAAAGCTGCTGTTCCCGGTGGAGGGCTGCATCCCATTACTCGATATGTAATGAACTATCTTCGAGCCGCTTGCCGATCTCGGCAGATCCTCGAACAAATTTTTGAGGAGAGTATTGTGTCTCCTAAAGAATATCCAGATCTTGACAGTCGAGCCTCTTCGTCCTCCCTGTCAGTCCAAATGGAATGGATCATGGAACTTCTGGAGAGTAATTTAGAGGCCAAATCAAAGATTTACAGGGATTCTGCTCTCTGTTCTATTTTTATGATGAATAATGGAAGGTACCTTGTAGAGAAGGCGAAAGGCAATGATTTGGGTTTACTCTTAGGGGAGGATTGGATCAGAAAGCACACTGCAAAGGTGCGGCAATATCAGATGAGCTATATCAGAAGCTCATGGAGTAAGGTTATGGGTGTGTTGAAGCCAGACAATGCCTCTCTAGCTCCCACTGCAGACCCGAGGTCTCTGAAGGACAAAGTCAAGTTATTCAATGGCTACTTTGAGGAAACATGTAGAGTGCAATCATCTTGTGTCATCTTTGATGAGCAGCTAAGGGAGGACTTGAGGATCTCAGTGACAAAATGGCTGGTGCCTGCTTATGAAACTTTTGTGGGAAGGTTGCAGAGTGTTGCTGAAATGAGGAAGCACCCTTATAGGTCGGTTGAGGACATCAAGGCTCGGATTGATGAATTATTTCGGGGAAGGGGAGCTTTGGGTGGTGGCAGGAAGTGAATGTAAGCGGTAGCTAGTGTTGTGCTTATTTGTGTGTGTATGTAGCTTATGCCAGGAGTCCAAATTCCTGTGCTGTATGAATGTAGTTGAAAGTTTGCTTATATATTTGAATCATCTTGATGATCAGCAATAGAAACATGGCGGCAAGAGAACTGAAATTAAAAGTTGCCTGTGTTTATGCTTTATACGCTGACATATCTCTTTCTTGCTATCATTTAAAAGGGAAAAATTTTAATTGGGTACAGTAAGCTATCATAAGAGGAATTTGGGTGGAGGAGAGATAGAAGTAGATTACTTCTAGCAGCTTTCACCACCTGTTCCCCTAGTGTAAATGTTAAGGATACTCTTTCTTCACCAGTAGAAAAAAAAAAAATTAGCACCTTTTTATATTTGAACTTATAGGACTTAGATTTAGTCAAACTCTTTATGGGATTATGTAGTCTTTGCTACCAGAATCCTAAAACCTGATCCTGATCCTGATATTTCTCGAGATTTAATTGCTTCTATGATTCAGAGGAACTCTGAGATCTACCAATCTCCAAAAGCAAATTAGCAATGCAGTTCCCAGGGAGATATATGGATAAGAAACTGGAAGTCTCTTGAGTCCTTGTATATGAACAGATGCTCCATATTTCAGGACATAATGTGTGCCTCCATGAAGGTGAATCCACCATTGGTGCTAATAAAAGTGGAAAGCACACACTATATAAGGTTGCTAAGCAGAGTAATCATCCTCTAATGTCTTCCTCATTTTAGGAAGTGTGGTGAAATGTGACAAGTGTGGTAGGAAGAGGAGACATTGTATCTTTGTTTTAGCATTAAATGTCTTTAATTGCCTTTTCTCTTGTTAAAGATTGACAAGGCAACACATCAAATAATCATACACACAGTCCCCCTTGTTTTTATATATCTTACAATGATTTGCTTCAGCACACAAAATGGATAGATGCTCTTGTTAGTGACTTCCAAGCACTGTCAAGCTTCTGTAAAATTTGAAATATAAGACAGATGCTAGGGGCAGGTTGTGTTGCTTGTTGTATCCATGCTATGCTGTCCTTGATTTTGAACAACCTATTGATGACCACGTGAAAGGTTTTTATGCTAATGCAGATGAAGCCCAGGATTGACGCGTTCATATGCTCTACAGGGTATCTTAGTCCCCAGAAAATTGTAACTATTCAGTAAAGTCTTGGCTGCCTTTGAGAGAAATTTAGAAAGTTGCCTTTAGAAAGTTGCCTTCTCTGTATCAGTCCCATTTTTTATTTCCATTACCTGTATTTATGCTATCTGAGTTAAAACGTGAATGCTCTCCCACGGGCCTTCTGCACCTCCAGATAAGCAAGTCCTTTTTCTTGTTTTATTGTAACTTTTCAGTTGGAGGAATTCTTCTTTCCTGTCTTCTTTTTTCCTGTAACCAAGGTGCACAGGGGGAAGGAAGCTGCCATTGCAGTTATTGTGAAGTTCTTAAAATATTTTCAGCATCATACACAGCTTGAACCCGCCAATACAGGCTCAGAGGAGAAGTCTGACATTGATGAGAAGCAAGAATTTGGTATCTCTGAGGCAAGTCTTTCGTGATCTTTGTTGTAATAAGACAGATAGATCTAAAACAATTCTTTATGGGTTGTACATCACACGAATGTACAATTGATCGTTGCATAAAAATAAGGGCAGTTATTAAGCATCTGTAAATTGTCAATTTTTTCTCCTTGAATCTGATGTTCAGCAGTAACAATATTCATGACTTATCGTTTTTTTACATCTTTTATTGCTGTACCACGACGCTTTTACTCAGAAAAGCCTTTGAAGCTGTAACCTCAAGAGTACTTGGATTGGCCTATGTGGGTGCAATGGTTGGCTTGACTGGATTGGAATTCGTAAGCAGCTTGTCGGATATGAAACGTGGGGATTTTGAGTATTTCCTATAAACAATGTTTTTTGATGAATAAGTAGAAGATTAGATGCTGCTTTAGTTGCGCATATTAGATTGTATCATTTCAAGCTGATGGTACTTAATTATCTTAAGGTGTGTGGAAAATGATATTTGTTCTGACTGGGCTAATCAGGCCAAAAAGATGAAGTTCTAGCAAGCCATGCCGCCAATCATCCTTGCGGGACCAATGTGTCTAAATTTTGCCGTCTCGCACTTTGTGGATATACATGCAACGGTATGGAGTGGTGGGAATGGTTGAAGTGGTCGTTTCAAAATGTCGGCAGGGGCTAAATTGTTTGACATGGAAAGATGAATGAAATCCGAATTGAATGGCGTGGTGATTGAGGGACTGGATTGATCATCAAGATGGATGAGGAGTTGCCCTTCTTCCCGCGATGCCACCTGCAATGCGGGGTCCTGGGATGGACCGATTTGCATGTTGTAGTAGATTTCCTCGGTGTGCAGACCCTGTGCCGTGTGGGTCGACACTCCCTCAGGGTTTAATCCTCGAGATATAGAAAGCCAAGAAAATTAGGTCTCCATGGCATGACATGAAGTGAAGAGAGACCAACGTAGCCAAGAATGAATTGCCAACAGAAGTTGGAGACTTGCAATGAGAGACTTGAAAGGCGTTCGCATTGAATTCCTAAAGTCGCCGGCAATTCATCCTTGGCTTCATTCTCCTCGCTTCACAAATCATGCAATGCCCTATAACCATGAATCATCACAAGCTGAGCTCTTCCTGTGTCAGGAGAGAACACTATCTCCATGATTTTGCATGGCTTCTTAATGGAGCTATCCCCTGCTATATATAGGAGAAGAAATAATGGAAGAAAGAGAAAATGAAGGTATAAGTGAGGAACATATTCTCTCTCTCTCTCTCTCTCTCTCTCTCTCTCTCTCTCTCTCTCTCTCCGCAGGAGATGGAGGCACAGCATGAATCATCACAAGCTGAGCTCTTCTTGTGTCAGGAGATAGCACTATCTCCATGATTTTGCATGGCTTCTTAATGGGGCTATCCCCTGCTATATATAGGAGAAGAAATAATGGAAGAAAGAGAAAATGAAGGTATAAGTGAGGACCATATTCTCTCTCTCTCTCTTCGCAGGAGATAAAGGCACAGCACAAGTTGCAGGAGATGGAGGCACAGCACAAGTTGCAGAAGGAGGAGGCACCGCACAAGTTGCTCTCTGCATGGAGCAATAGGAGTGGCATCTTTATTAACGGTCAACGCTCTGGCTTTTGGGAATGGTTGACATGTCGAGAGAGAATTTGCCGGATGATAGGGATCTCGAGATATCGATTTTCTTGGGAGGGTGGTGCCGACACATAAAAGGACTTTGCTGGCCTACGGCCAAATCAGACTATTTATCTAATGGATCGACCAATCCCTTCATATGCACGTAAACTATTTTGTCGACATGCATAGTGCAACCGGTAGCAAGCATGGGATATGTTTAGATTTGTTTTATCCAACTAATCCTTATCGATTTAAATTTCGAGCAAGCCAGCCGGATTAGAATAAAAAGCGCACACGTGCGGTGAGGGATACACTACTCATAAGTTACACATTAGAGAAAACATGGTAGTAGGGCTTTTCTCCTTATAAGTTTGTTGATTGAGTTCTCTGTGACTGATTTTAATATAACACTTTTGGGGTTTACTTTAAGTGTAATCTATGGCTGAGAAACACTTCAGCAATAGAACGATCATAACTTTATACTTCTTCGAATTCATAATGGATTTCTTTATGACTAGCTCTCTCGTGAAATAGGTATCAACGCTCAAATTAAATCACGTAAAATTCTAGTATCCTGATTGTTCCTTCTTGATTTCTCTTGTATTGTCTTTCTCGTGTGTTTGATATTGAATTGCCTGATTTGTTAGCTTCCATTTTGTTTTACAACAATTAGCATCGAAGGTAAGGTTGGGTTTCTAAAATATATTTAGGTTTTTGTGTCACGCTTGGAACCTTGAGCGCGCACATATCCCTCGGTGGTCGATCATATTGTGACGTTCCCAGGTGCGTCCCAACCCATTCATTTTAATGCACACGCAGAAGCGAAATAAACAATCTCCAAACAACAAACAATTATGAGATAGAAAAGCAGGACAGTCAATTCACAAAACATATTTTATAAACAAATCAGGTCTAATACAAAAGAGTCTAAACCAAAAAGAGCTACTAAGCCATCTAGGCAATAGGCACCTTGTCCATGGGCTCCGAGTCCACCACGACACCGTCAGGAGTGTTGAGATCCATAGGATATCCTACTTCCCACTCCTTGGTCCCAATGGGAGAACCGTCGAAACCCCCGAAGGAGACCCTCCCGATCCCCTCATCGAAAGCTAATGAACCATATTATGAATCGGTGAGGTACCAATTGAGGTAGGTCTTCATCGACCCATACCATAGACTCAACTAGCTCTCGATCGGGGTGGTCCTGGGAATAAGGAAGAAGGTGTGCTCAAAGGACCCCATATCGTACCTATCGTGCCTCAATCTAAGGACCTGAAAATTGTAAACCACGATAGGGTGAGATGATGTCTCAGCGAGTCTACACCCTAAACCCCAATTAGGAAGATAATACACCTAGAGGCAGCTTATACACACATCATATGAGACTTACATCACCCTAGCACCTCCCTGCATGTCAGTATAGCTCATATAACATATGTACGTAGTAAATGCATTCGATAATAGAAATGCTTCACTTTTAGCTCCACTTTGCTTTCGCTGTGCCACTCTGATTTCAACTTCTTTGGCCCATCCCGGAAAACTTTGGAGGTCGTAGCTTTAAGAACTGTTCAACTAGTTCTTGCATAGGGCGTTTGCCATTTCTATTTTTGTTTCCAAACATCGAAGTGTTAGTGGAAACAGGGGCTTGCTACTATTGAACCTGTTGTTCCATCAAGCTCCTAACATTAGTCAAAACTTGCAAAATTCCATCAAGTCAGGGGTCCTGCCTCGATTTTCCTTTCAAAGCATTCAAGTCTTGAGCTGATTTTCTATGGGAAGTTGCTAGATCTTGGGAACTCATACTGGCTGTTAAAGAACACAGCTATAGAGTTCTAGAGAAATTATCTACGATACAATCGGAATCAATAATCATCACTTCATAGAGAAAGAACAATCAAGCAAGTGATATATCATGCATGTGATCTTCTAATTTTCTATCCCATGACTCCTAGTGCACCTTATGATTCTTGATAATAACCCTTGCTTCGATATCAAAAATTGTCATGACCCTAACTCCATCCCCAGGGTCACGAGCAGCAAGGGTTATTTTTTGCGACATCCCAGGCTTGTCGCTGTCCCGATTCTTTTTATCTTGTTATTATGCACATGTGGAAACATGAACAAATAACTCCTAGGACAAACAACAACTGGAAGATTGGGACATACATCATATTGAATACATTGACTTATATTATAACAATATTTTTACAAGCCCTCTTTTCTTTTTGTATCACACTACAAGTTTTCCACATAGGCTAGGGAAATCCTATCTCCTCTAGCGTGACTGCAGCTCACAAAATTGACGAGAGACTTCCATGCCTACAAGACTGAAAGATAAGGGATGAGTTTTGGGGAAACTCAGTAAGTAAAATTCCTAGTTTTTTACTAGTAAATCATCTCATCATTGAAGCTTAGCAAGTACAACACTCGCAAACAGTGTCGATGACAAATTAATAGCAAACTTGTTGCTACCCTTGACTACATGCAAATGTCCATCGCAACATGCTTCAATGCGTACTTTACCTTTGGCTTATCAATAAATATATAAACACATCATACATATGCAAATGCTGACACTCATGCAAATTCATTTAGCATTGTATTGGCTTGACCAAATCCTCTCGGCTCAACCGAGGCTTCTCGGGGCTAGCTTCTCGAGGCTTTCGAGTTCAAAACCCAGGCATCCTGGCTCAATCAAGGCATCCTAGCCCAACCGAGGCATCACGTTCAATGAACGAGGCATCGTCGCCAACGCTGTGTGGTGATGGATGTTTTTTTCCTCTTTAAGTGCATGCATAAATGCATCATACAAGTTGGTTCTTATCTTTTCTCTTAGTCGACACATGCATGGCCTGAAGGCATGCTCATTCATTCGTGTGTGTCATGAGTTTCTTATACTTCACTAACAAATATGTCAGGAATGATTTGTGGTTTGTAACTTGAATCAATTACTTAGCGCCAATCTCTGTACGAAACAAGGCTTGGAAACGGTACACCTCAATACCGATCCAAGACCTCGAGGCTTGGGTACACCTAGCTTTAGTGACGATCCCAAGCTTGACGGACCTTAGCTACAACCCGATGTGAATGTACATGTATCAAGAATGACCCTCAGCTTGCGGTTGATTCAACGCCAAGCACAAAGTCCTCGTGTCCACTTGGACTATAGAAATCGGCATACTTGGTGCCTTACCAAGATCGCGTGAATTTGAGGGATCCCTGTACTAATCAAGATATAAGATTGACACGCCTCAATGTCAACTTAGGACCTTGCGGCCTTAGGCGACCCTCGCACCAAGCAAGACTTGGACCCGGCATCCTATTTATGCCAAAACCAAGGCTTTATAGCTCAGGCGACTTTGTCTTGCGATGAACTCAACACGAACGAACCTCGGCCCTATTCCGGGCGTGAACAACTCAAGCACATGTTCAAGCACGAACATGAACAAAACCATACAAAAGATCCAACATCCTATCCACAACTTTGATGGGTGAGCACCTAACTAGACTCAACAATGGAGACTACCGTCTTAGAGGAGACATAGGGACCTTACTTACCTTGGCAACCTTGAAGACCAACTTAGATTAGCTTGAGGGATTGAGGATGCAAGGCCGAGAGAAAGGAAATAGAGGAGGAAAGGAGAAAGTGAATGGCATGGTGAAAAATGAGGAGGGATCCTCCTATTTATACTACTCAGCACCATCATTACTTATCCAAGTGCCAAATCACATTTCTTGAAGTGACATGGCTATGGCATCAAGGTGCAAGTGTCACGAGCCGATCGATCTAGCGTTTCCTTGCCCGTGCGGCCTTAAGATTTCTCCCAGGCAGCCTTTCACAACACATAACTCACAAGGATCTTTAGAAAGAGAAACTCTAGAGAGAGAAGCTCTGAATTGTATTACTTGCGAATGAGATAATTACAATGAGGGGGAGGAAACCCCTATATATACAAATATAAGGCAAACTGTATCCGTAGATCTCTTCTTAATCTAACAGTGGAGATTACATATCCCTAACTACCAACTACCGGCATTTATTACATACGTATACAATTACCGTATCGCCCGCTCCTAGGATTATTCTAGAAGACTCGAGAAAACCCTAAGTCTCGGGGATACAAGCTGAGGGTCGCTTGATCCATAGATGTGTCACGGCCGTCCCTAAGAACCCTCTTGGATCGGCATTCTTTCAGGCCATGACATTCTCCCCACCTAATCAAGTGATGCCCTCGTCGTGTCTTCGGCATGGAAAGCATCAATCTCCTTCTTAAACTGCCAAAAAGCTTCGTGGGCTCTCAATTTGCTTCACTCTCTAGAAGACCCTTCCATCGGACCAAGTACTCTTGCTTCGGCGCACAATACGCTTCCGTATGACTTGATCCGCCATGATGCTCTTGATTTCTCGATCATACGAGGTTTTTGCCTCGAGTGGTACCTAATGTGACTCCCCTCAATCCAGATCTTCCTCATCAACCTGGAAAGGCTTAAACATACTCACATGAAAAACCAGATGTATCTTGAGTTTTGGTGGTAACTCCAGCTTGTATGCGACCTTCCCGACCCACTATAGCATACAAAATGGCTCCTCGTAGCGATGGATCAATCCCTTGTGCATGTCTTTGTATCGAATAATGGTGTGCAGCTTGGCCAACACTTGTTCCCCAACTTGGAACTCCACGTGCCGTCGCTTCTTGTCGGCCAACTTCTTCATGCGCTTGGAGGTTTTGTGTAGACATCGTGCCAAATCAACCTGCTCCTGCTAATCTTTGGCAAACTTATATGCAACAGACTACTCCCTTGATAACCCGATGTGATTGCGCTCAGGGTGTTTGGTTGTTGCCTATTCACAATCTCGAATGGGCTCTGACCGGTTGACTCGCTCCGCTACAAGTTGTAGGAGAACTGGGCAACGTCGATCAACTTCGCCCAATTTGCTTGCGTTGTACTCATATAGTGTCAGAGGTAAATCTCCAAGAATGCATTGACCCACTCTATCTAACCATCGGTTTGGGGATGCAAACTTGTAGACATATTTAGCTCGATCCTAGCGGCTTGAATAACTCAAACCGAAACACCCTATGAAGCGAGGATCACGATCACTCACAATCGTCTGCGGGACTCCCCAATAGTCGACTATGTGCTTCATGAACAGCTTGGCCGCTTCCTCGGTCGGGCAATCCTTTGTCGCAGGCACAAAAGTCACGTACTTGGAGAATCTGTCCACCATGACCATGAGAGTCCGACACCCTTCGGAATTTGGTAGGTTGATGATGAAGTCCATTGAAACACTTTCCCATGGATGAGTTGGAACGAGAAGTGGCTTTAATAGGCTCGGCGACAAACGTTGCTTCAGCTTGTCTTGTTGGCACACCAAATAAGTCTTCACATAAGCTTCCACGTCGTCCCGCATTTGAGACCAGTAGTATCGATCTTTGAAGAGGGCCAATGTACGTTGGATCCCTAGATGACCCACCCACTTTAAGTCGTGGCACTCGCGCAAGATCTCATTCCTCGAGGTTCCCATGGAAGGACACATACGATCGCCTTCCTTTGGTGTAAAAGAGCTCGTCCTCATATTAGAATTGTCGGGTCTTGCCTTCCTTTGCATACCTGATGAGCACTTGAGCTCTTGGATCGTGCTTCAACCTCTCTTTGATGCGATCAATTCAAGGACAGCTCGATCGACTCACCATGCTACTCATCAGCTCCATCTTCTGGCTCAGTGCGTCCGCCATAGAGTTGGCCTTCCCCGGCTTGTACTTCAGCACGTAGTCGAACTCCGCAAGGAAATCCTGCCATCGAGCTTGCTTCGGACTCAGCTTCTTCTGGGTTTGGAAGTAACTCATGGCTATGTTGCCCGTCCTCATGACAAACTTCGATCTTAGGAGATAGTGCCTCCACGTCCGAAGGCAGTGGACCATTGTGGTTATCTCCTTCTCTTGAACGGTATACCGACGCCCGGTATCTTTCAACTTTTGAGACTCGTATGCCATCGGATGCCTATCCTGCATAAGAACACCACTAATAGCAAATCTGACGCGTCAGTCTCTACCTCGTAAGGCTTCATGTGGTCAGGCAACGCCAACACTGGCTCATTGGTCATGGCCTTCTTCAATCGATCGAAAGCCCTTTGGCATCGATCCGTCCACTCCCACGGCTTCTCCTTCTTCAACAGGTCCATGAGTAGCGCGGTGATGCTTGAGTAACTCCGGATGAAGCGCCAATAATAGTTAGTGAGGCCAAGGAACGACCTCAACCTTGTCACCTTCATTGGCAGCTCTCATTCGAAGATTGATTGAATCTTTGCCTTGTCCATTCGCACTCGCCCACCCTCGATGATGTGCCCCAAGAATGAAATTTCCTTTTGGGCAAAGGCACACTTCTCGCGCTTTACATACAACGCACAATACTTGGAAGACTTGCCTTAGATGTTTGACATACTCCACGAGCGTTCGACTATATACTACAATATTATCTAGGTAAACCACTACAAACTGATCTAAAAAAAGGGTGGAGTACCTTGTTCATGAGCGTACAAAATGTAGCTAGAGCATTGGTCAGATCGAATGCCATCACGAGGAATTCGTATGATCCATACCGCGTCACACATATGGTCTTCGGCTTGTCCCTTTTAGTGATTTCAACTTGGTAGTAGCCCGATCAAAGATCCAACTTGGTGAACCATTGAGTTCCACCGAGTTGATCGAAGAGATCCGTGATGAGCGAGAGGGTACTTGTTCTTCACAGTCAACTTGTTCAGCGCCCAATAGTTGATGCACATCCGGAGTGACCCATCGTGCTTCTTCTGAAATAGGACCGGCTCACCGAATGGAGCCTTGGACGGCCGAATATAACCCGCATCGAGCAGCTCCTTCAATTACTTCCTCAACTCTTCCAATTCGGGGGGTGCCATGCAATATGGTGCCATGGCAAGCAGTTGAGCTTTAGGCACCAGCTCGATCCAATGATCCACCTCTCTTTAAGGCGGTAGTTGCTTTGGCAACTTAGGGGGCATCACCTCCTTGAACATGTTGAGGATGTGGGTCACCTCCTTCGGGACTTGGTTCCCTTCACCCTTCTTGTCCTCCGCCTTCAAGATTGCTAGGATGGTCACCTCACCCTTTCTCGCTCCCTTGATGAGTTGCATATCCGAAATCGTCATTCGATCACGATCCAATTCACGGTGGACCGGGATCACGCATTGACAACGCTTGTCCAACATGCATATACACTTGGCGAAAGGCAATACAATAGCATGGATATTATCTAGGAATTTAATCTCAATGACAAAGTTGTAGTTGTCAAAGGGAATTACCTCTAGAGTTTCCTTGCTCTTCCATGGCCTGAGTTGTAGCTCCATGTCCCTCATGACACTGATTTTAAGGACTTCCTTGGAGTTCATTGTCTTAAGCCATTCGGCTCCCTTCTCTACCCATAGGTTAAGTTTCTTCACGGCCTCCTTCGAGATGAACAGATCGGATGCTCCCCTGTCCACGAGTGCACTTATCGTGGTTGCTCCGATCTTCAAGTCCGTGAACATCAAACCTTTAGGCTCCTTCACCTTCTTGGACTTGATCGTGCTAAGGAGTCACAGCGAACCCAACCGCGACTCTTCTTTAGGCTCTTCTTCTTTGCAAAGAGTGGCCAGCTTGGGCTTGTTTGGACAATCTCTCGCCATGTGCGGACCATCACAAAAGAAGCATTTATATGAGCGTACCTTCCTTTGTCCTCCTCCGCTTGACTCTGTATAAGTTTTATGAGGACCAGCCGGTGGTCTACCTCTAGTCGGGCGGTTGTATCTCCCCTGATCTCCCCCACTAGTGGCTTTATCCCTCGGACAAGAGTTCGATCGGGATGTGGAATGCACCTTATACTCCACGAGCGATTCGACTATGGTCATGGCCATTATGAGATCTCTCACGTTGAACCGCTTCAACTCCTGTTTGGTCCATGGCTTGAGACCACTCATGAATTGGTCATATGCTTCAGTCTCGTTCATTGAAGGGATTTGGAGAAGCAACTCCGAAAACCGCTTGATGTAATTGTGCACACCACCCTTTTGCTCGAGACACTTCAACTCATCACGAGCTTCTTCCTCCGCATAAGCGGGATAGTAGTTTCATCGAACTCTTTGACGAATCTACCCTGTGTCGAGATAGGATCCCCACACCTATCATCCAACTGATAACGCCACCACGACAATGCATTATTGGTTAAGTACATAGATGCAGTGTTTACTCGTGATTGCTCGTCGTTGATCCTTATGACTTGGAAGTATCTCTCCATATACTAGAGGAAATTGTCCACGTCTTTGGCCACTTGTGAGCCTTAGAATTCCTTTGACTTGGGTGCGTCTGTTTGTGGACCTTGCATGGTGATCACCTTGTTCACGTGTGCTACTTCCGATTCAACGAGCTTACCTTTGAGCTCCGCTATCTCCGTGCACATGGCCGCCATCATGGCCTCCAGGGATTCGTCCCGTTGTGCGAGTTCTTCTCTTAGGGTCCCCAGCAACTCATGTCGAAGCTTTCCCATGCAGGTCTTGAGCTCTTGCACTTCAGCTACGAGCTCCTCCTTTCCGACGTCCACTCCATCCACGATCTGGGTCAGGTCGTCGACTGATCCTTGGACATTGGTGACGAACAACTCTCATTTTGTCATGCGATGCACAAGATCCCCCGTTGGATCTCTCGAACTCGAACCACCACGACTCTTCTTTCCCTTGGCCTTCTTGGCGTTCCTCCCACGATCAATGCAGTCACCACCCATGGCGAGCACCTCATCAGAATGTGGATCAGCCATTGCATTTTGAACAACTTGCTCTGATATCACTTGTCACGGGCTGATTGATCTAGCGTTCCCTTGCCCGTGCGACCTTAGAATTTCTCCCAAGTAGCCTTTCACAACACTCAACTCACAAGGATCTTTAGAGAGAAACTCTAGAGAGAGAAGCTCGGATTGTATTATTTGTGAATGGGATGAGTACAATAAGAGGGAGGAGACCCTTGTATATACAAACACAAGGCAAACCGTATCCGTAGATCTCTTCTCGATCTAACGGTGGAGATTAGATCTCCCAAACTACCAACTACCTGCATTTATTACATACGAATATAATTACCGTATCGCCTGCCCCCATGAGTATTTTAGAAGACTCGAGAAAACTCTAGGACTTGGGGATACAAGCTGAGGATCACTTAATCCATAGATGTGTCATGGCCATCCCATAGGAACCTCTTGGATCAGCTTTCTTTTGGGCCGTGACACAAGCCTAGTTTGCAAGGTGGCATTCCTAGGATCTTAAGAGAACACTTGCCATCTTCTTATTGGACCACTTATTGACTTGCTCTTGAAGGCTCAATTTAGGCTCATCAAAACCTAAGATTCTAGAGGACACTTAAGCATGAAATAATAATTGCGGTATTTAATTCGCTTCCACATGTGCTTAATTGAAAAACAAAAATAATGGGTTGGCGACGTGTCCTGGGACGTCGCATTTTTAATCGACTGTCGAGAGATGTGCACATGCTTGAGGTTTGGGGCATGACAAGATGGAATTCCACTTACCTCATGTTAAACACTACCATAAAGTTTAGATAAGCTTTTGAAAGAATGGAAGAAGACGATCTATCTTTTGCAAGTAAATAGATGGTGGTCTCGGTTATAGGCATACAATGATCCAAATATGGCTGCTCCCTCAAACACGTCCCTTTCAATCAACTTGACCCGTTCATATAACTTGTCATAGTCTTTCCAGTTCAGGTGCACTAAATTAAGTAGGATGGATAGCTCACCTATAAGAAAGTTACCCAATACTATTGGACCTCCAGAGGTTATTGAGGTTTCCATTCCAAGTCTATGGATCAGATGGAAAATCTTTGATGAAATTGGGAGATGATATCATATGAGGATCTTGGACCTACATTGATCCGCGTTATTTGTAAATTGCCCAAGACAATTTGTTCTCATTCCCATGTTCAAAAACTATTTTTTACCGGAACCACTAACAAATTTGATAGTCACCCACTTCTTTTATCGATCTTTGTTTTGGTGCATCTAGCATCCAGATTGTTCTGAATCTGGTTAGTTTTAGATTCTCCTGACACATTTGTCGTTTCCCTCGAGCAATATTTCCACCGGCCTCCACGTAGTTTGTCATTATTGCGACTTTCGCTTAAGAGATATTGCTAATGCTTTCAATCCTGGAGAACTTGTTGGTTCTCGATGTTCATGAATTTAACTCTATGGAAGACTTGGATTACTTAGTGTGCAATAACCATACGTGAAATTGCAATTTCATACTTTTAGAATGTTTTGAATATGATGATTGTTCGTTAGTAACAATAATGGGGAGATTGAAAGCTGATTGCCCTTCAGATATATGAATTTCCAAATTTTCACCAATGTAAATTTTCCAGCAACAAATATCTTTAGGAATTTCAAGGTAAATTTAATGGATGTTTACTAATCTTTTAGTGTACTTGCAATTGAGTCATTGGATTCTAATTTCTTTCATTAAGAGCAGGAAACTTTACCTTTTTTTTTTATCCAATGATGCATTTTGGCCGGATTCAACACAAATTGGAAATCTTCCATCAAAATGCTGAGGTGGTGAATATGTGGCCAATTTTTCGGATGCCATGTCATAACACATGTTCACCCATCACTATCATGAGTTCACCACATCAACACCTCACCAGAAAAGTGATCATTGTGGTTAAAAAGTGTACCACTCGTAAAAGAAAAAAAAGAAAGTAAAGTGCTTTGAGTGGTAGAATAATTGCAAAATTTACTAAAATTTAGCGTTGCATATAGATAGTAGGAGCATTTGCTTTACTAATATTAAAATTTACAACAATTTTTTAGTAAATTATTATTATTTAAAAAAAAGGGAGTGGGGCCGGGCTAAAGGTGGGCCTGCCCGCCCCCCCCCTCTTTTTTTAAATCTTTTTCTTTTCCTCGTGCAGGCTGGCCCAGATGCTGGTCTTCTTCTTTACTCGCGTGGCCCACGCCTCTACAACAACAACGTAAATAAGCAGATCAGCAGGAACAGAAACAGAGCAGGCCGCAGCACGATCCTAGGGTCAGGGATCAATCGGCCACGGCAGGCTGGCGGTGGCAGAAGCCATGTGCGCCTGCCGGTGGTCTTTAAAAGAGAAAGAGGATGTTCGGCCAAAAGAGGTTCAGGGGAAAGCTTGAGAAACGGACAGAGGAGAGCGTTTTATTTTTTTTCTTTCCTTTTCTTTTTTTTGGAGAAGGGGCGACTGAGAGAGTGAGAGCTCCAAACACCTCAGCCATGCGTGGACCCGCCCGACAACCTCTCCCAGCGACATCCTTAAACCATACAGGTGAGCCTCGGCCCTGCTATTGTCCTGTTTTGACCATGCCAAGCCGGAGCTCGTGATCGTCCGGTTCACGCGATCCCCACCCCCGTTGGTCCTATGCTCTGTTGTCATCTATCTCTACTTGTCTTCCGTTGAGAACCCAGTGCGGGTTTGAGTCCCGTTCGAGTCGGAAACTCCATTACTAGTGTTGCACGTCACTGTCTGTGAAAATGCCTCAACTAGATTCTCCAACTTTTTCTTGAGTTTGATTTACTTCAGGAAATATTGCTCTTCTCGTGCATCCTTGGTTTGCACTGTGACAGGTTCGTGGAGGGGTAATGTTTACAGGGGCTGGGAGTCGGCTCGGCCAAGGATAACTCCATGTCGCTTGGACTTTGACTAATGGAGGAGCTGGGGTCTGTCACGGTTTGGTTTGAGTCGGGTTTGTCGAGCGTGGTCGCTCATGAAGACGTTCCGGTAGCCAATGGCGGTCGTAGGAGGATCGAGTGATTCTTGATTTAAAATAGGATGGATGGCGTCTTGTTGTTCTGGGTTTAATGGACGCCGTTGGTTTCTGGGCATGCTGAAGAAGACGTGACGGAGAAAGCGCGGAAGGCGATAAGGGCACAATGGGTATTGGTGCTGGTGGGCGTGGTTTATAATTGGGTTGGTGTTTTCGGGCTTGGATTGACTCATTGAAAGAGGGCTTCAGTAACGGGCTTGGTGTTGCTTTAGGAAGAGAGTGGGCTTGTGAAGTTTTAATTAAAATAGGCCTAATAGTAAAGCCCATTTGAAGCACGTCCTTTTTATAACCCAAACCTAACCTTAGTATGGAAACGGGCCGTAGAATGAGGCCCGCACCTTCACGGGTCCAGTCCCATATCCGGACCAGGCCCAGTAGGCACGTTTTTGTTTTGCCGGTGGGGCCTCCATTTTGAGCTGAATTGGGCCCACACATCAGGTCCAGCCAGGGCTGGATTCGGAAATCCAACCCTAGTCCCTATTTCCAGATTAAAAATCAGATTTTTTTTAAATCTAAAAATTCTGAAAAATTCTATTTTTTTCTAAAATTATGAAAAAGCTTAAGAAATTATTTTTTGACTAGTTTTCTCTTAAAATGTGTGAAAATCTTTGATAAAAAAATTGTGCTCAAAATTGAATAAGCTTTTTGAGTTTTACAATAGAGTTTAAATGTTATTTTTACGATAATTCTCTTATTTCTTAGTGTTGGATTTATTTTTTCCTTGCAAAATGTTTTCATTAGTTGCTGATTGTTGTTTTAATGATTATGTACTTATATAATCATCTCACATGTTAGTGAATAGATTTAGATACAATCCAAATTGCCTAACAAACATCTTGAAATGAACAATATTAGGTACTAGAAGGGTAATAATTGATTAATTAGTGTAACCAAGTTTTCAACCCTAAATTCTTTGGTTATGTATTAAGTGAGGTATACTTTCATACCTCACTTGGTTTCTAACCAACTTCAACGAGCTAGTGGTGACTTTTAATTAGAAAATCCTTGGAGTGTCAATTTGACTTAATATCAAATATCCCAACGTCGCGTGAAATAGAGAGCTTGCACCTAAGTTAGGGCCATAGGCCCACCTTTTAGGTAATATCCCTAAATCTATGTATTTTTCCCTCCGAATGGAAAAGGTAGGTCGCGACACATAATATATAATCATGTAAATAAATCCATAAATAAGGACAAGCACATTGTAATTGTAAATAATTCAGCACAAATAACAAGGTGGAGGAGAAGCCCCAAGCACTACCCGTTCAGACCAACCGTCAGCAGTGAATGGGCAGGCAAGTAAAAACGAAAGACCACCAAAGCTGAAGCCCACAAGAATGGAGCCATAAAACAAAGGAGTTTACCATCACATACTTATGTCAGGTGTAATCAATTATATACATGTGAAATTTCGTTTCTCTTCCTATTCTGTGACAAGCATCTTAACTTTTTTCAATTTGAGCAATGTTGGACCAAATTTCGGTGTAGACGTAGACTGATTAGATTGTCATTTTGATATCCCTTTTTTATTGCATGCCTAAAAAAAATAAACTTTTTCTTTTGTCTTCGTTGTTTTAGTCTCGTCTTGAAGAAGTACTTGAATTAGCTGCTAACGAGAATTCTAGACACTTGAAATATGCCAATGTAAGATGGAAGACTTAGAAGTTCTTAAATTTCTTTTAAAGACAAAAAGAAATGGAATTTCATTCCAAGTAATATCTCTTCATTTGTTTTTTAAGTGACTATTGTACAAGTGAATGTTTGAGATAGCCCAAATTGTAATTGCATTTAAACCGTGAAGCTTAGTCAAAAGATTAGTTATGAAAAAAAATTAAGGTAAAAAGGAAAATTGGGTCCAAGTCAGAATGTTCAATAGAGCCCAGATGGCAGCAGCTCGAATTTTTGTTGGTGTGAAGAGAAACTGAAAGCACGATCAACATAAGAATGGACTAGACCAGGGTGCAGGTGTAACTTATAAAAACACAAGACTGGAAATCATTTAAAAGAAATCACAAAATTTTGGGAGTGGGGCCAAATCTTGATAAATGAAAAAAAAATCACGTGGAGTTGTAACAAAAACGAAAAAAGAAAAGAAAAGAAAAAAATCACGTTGTGGCACCCCTCGACAGCCCCCAATCTGTTACGGTCGCCACGGATTTCTTGTCACACATCCTACTACATACCAATAAGGTAGCCTTTCAATTTAAGTGAAACCATAGTTCATGGGGGGTTGATCAGTAAAATACTTTTCCATTTTTTTTTTTGTTTTTGTTTGTAAAGGTCCCAACACAGTTCATCAGCAGAAGCATAAACAAGTCTCACCATCTCTCCCTCCAATAACAATAATACAATGCACACCAACTACACACCAGAAGAAAAGATAAAGCCGATTTACTTTTATTTATATTTTCATGATGGACATTTCGGGTCGATACAAAAAGGCCAAGATTTTTAACTATACTTGGCTATTCCAAAACGAGAACTCGACCCTATATGAAACATGTACATCCCTCCATCGACAAGTGTCGGCTATCCCCAAAAAGAAAGCGTCAGCTCTCACCAATCCTACGTGCCATCATACCCATCCCGGTGCATCGGGTGGCAGCGGCGGTAACATCCCTAGCATCACCCCATTGCATCGAACGTGAACAGACAAAAACTCTCGGATGATAGGGCCATCAGCTGAACCCACGTCGTACATCACCAATACTCGAACTCAGACATACTCCAGACCAGGTATACTAATACAGGAATGCTCGGTGCACTCCACCTCAATGTTAGTAGGTATGCCATAGAAGGTACCATGCACAACTGGTGAAAGAGACATCTTTCTAATCTGAAATGTTAATCTCCAAAAGGAATGAGTACGACCACACAGTAGTAAAGATCCGCCACACTACACAGTGCATCAAACAGAACAATCATTCATGCATATAGTCATGCATATATCATTTAATCATACCTTACCTTGCAGCCATGCATATATCACCATGCCATATGCGCATATACCATCATGCACTTATCATCAATCAGTCATGCATATATCACCATGCCATATGTGCATATACCACCATGCACTTATCATCAAATAGTCAGGGACCAGTGTTTGCATCCCTCAATTTATCGCTCGCATCCAACCTGGTATCACGAGGAACCTCTGGCACACACCTCCGGGCATCCGGCACACACCTTCGGGCATCTAGTCCACACACTCCGGGCATCTCGTACCCCAACTAGCATCATGAGGTATCCCCCCGGCACACACCTCGAGGTATCTCGAAACTCCCGAGGACATCCGGCACACACACTTTGGGCATCCGGCACACACACTCAGGGCATCTCAAAACTCCCGAGGCATCGTCGGCTCACACCTCCGACGGTCTTGTTGTTATCTCAATTTATATTCACACAAGTATTTCAATTTCAACATGGTACTTTATACAACAATATCAGGGTCTCAACCAACTTTTTGATGCCACATAACATGCCATATGTCATCACATATCAGCAAAATCAACCACTCAAAGCATTGTATCACATGAAAAAATTTATTTATTTTTGATAACACATCAATTTTTAGATAAAACAGAATGCACTCCTTTGGTTAAAACTCCAGGAAAATCAGTGAATAGTATAAATAAATTCTGAAAACTTGACACATTATAGACGAGACCTAAAGGTAGATATCTCATGAAAAACACCATACCAAAAGAATCTCACACAAAAAAGTACGGTCCATACATCACAGTCTTCAAAATTTTAACACTTTAGCTTGCACAGTTTCGGAAGTAATTTAAATTAAATATCCAAATGAACTCCAAAAATTTTGAAATTTTGATATGTTATAGAAAAATCCTAAAGATAAATAGCTCATGAAGAAATAAAAACCTAAATCTTTCTAGATTAATGTACCGAGGGTGACTAGCGACAGAGACATAAATCCTAGTTTGAAATGTTAGTCCTCAAAAGGGGTGAGTACAACCACTCAGTAGTAAAAGATTCATCAAGCTATATCAAGCATTACTATTAATATCCAGATTCAAGTATGGTAGACAAAAACAAGAAATTAGAGAATAAGTATGTATCAGAATCATGAAATCCTTCAATGTGATGACAATGTAGTCCTAATGTGTAGTGCAACATATCCAAGATAGACAAATCTCAATCATAGAGTGAAATTGAAATATCACGTCCCATTTCATGCCATACACTTAGTCTTATATTCAGACCCCACACATTTATAGTAAAATAATTCATTTTATCATTCAAAATGTTTCATCCCCGGAGGACTAATGTTTGCATCCCTCCAGCATTCGCATCCCTCCAGGCATCACGAAAGCCTCCAGCATTCAGCCACTTAGGGCCATCGGGCATCTGGAGCGAATCACGCCTCCAGGCATCTCGTACCCCACCTAGCATCACGAGGAACCTTGGGGGTCTCCCATGAAAATGGTTACCCCGGCCATCCGGAATTACGTACCGACTAGCATACTATTGGGCATCCCGAAGCTCCCGAGGAAAAACCTCCGGCATTTAGCCTTTTAGGGCCACTGGGCATCCACAAGGCATCGACTCACTCAATCCTTTGGGCATCCCGACTCCCGGGGCATCGTTGACCCGAGGGTCAACAGCAACAACTTTTTAAATTTACAAGAATCCTTTCCAATGTCAAGAACAATCCATTTCATGCATTCACTATCCAATCTTAATATTGTACAAATATCCACAACTAGTACCATCATATCACATAACCATTACAAAACATATTCACTTTTGGGACATTTTTGTGAAAATTCGAAAATAGAGCAACTCGATTTTACCATGCACAGTTCTGGTAAATATTTTGAAATAAATACTAAACAAGCTCGAAAAATTGTGAAATTTTAACATGTTATCAATGAGACCTTAAAAAAAAAGTTTCGTGGAGAACACCAGGTCAAATTCCTTACGTATCAAGAGTAACAATTCCGGTATTCCTTATTGACGTTCTGTAAAATTTCCAGATTTAAAATTTCCGTATAAAAATCATTTTGTCGACCAAATCTTGTCTATTTATGCTAAATTTTTTGATATGTTACTCTTACAGATGTGCTCTCCAACTTTTATTAAGGATTCAAAGTCAAATTTTAGCTAGAAAATTCCAGAAAAATTGAGAAATCACCGGAGGTCATGCTGTTCTTGCGAAAACAGTTTACTAGCCTAAAGAGAACTATTCCTACCCTTGAGTCTCGGTATCCAACGTCCACAGCCAAGATTTACAAGCATATTACACTACAATACAGCCTCTTTACTTCCCAAAAATCCACCATAGCTAGATCCTTGAGTTCTCATTTAAATTCAAAAGTGAAATCCACCAAAACTTGCTCTATTTTCGCTCAATTACTTTGGCCAGCTTCATCTCCTTCATTAAAATCAACATGCAGCTCCAAATTCCACCTTTTCTCACATCTACCAACTCCTCACTAGATAAAAAAGCAAGCAAAACATAGATTGAAGAACTTCTACTTGCCTCAAGTCAAAGCAACCGCAACAAGCAAATCGGCAACTTAGGCCTCCAGGCACGGCTCGATCGACGGCGGAGCTAGGCGGTGTCGACGGCGGCAGCTAGGACACGGTGGAAGACGTTCTTCCTCTTCCCCTTCACGGCCTGCACTCGCGCCCTCTCTCTCTCGCCCACTCGCCTGAACTCTTTCTTGGTCTCACTCTGTCTCTCGGCAGTTCCTTCGATCAATCCGCCTCCCCCTCTTCCTTTTGTTTGCTAAATTGGCTAGCAATCATTAGCTTTTGCATGCAAGAGACACTTGGCTCCAAGAGGCAGACAAGTGGCTTCATCAAGAGGACAAATGGAGGAGGTGGCGTGGCCTTCTCCATCCTATTCTCCCCCCCATGGGCCGACAGCTTTGTGGGCCACTTGGCTTGCTTTGGGCCTGGAAAATTGAGGCCTAGTGGTCCAATTTAAATGGCCCTTAGAAAATAATAATAATAAGCCCATGATTCCTACACCACTTTATGGCATTTTGATTTTTATATAGGAATCAATATTATATTCCCATAACAAATTTCACATAGGGGGTTCTGTCCAAGAGATAAAATAAGGCAGCCGATGATGTAATTTTCCTTATGATCATTCAAAGACAAATCTCCTTTCCCTCAAAATTAATATTTCGGGTCGTCGAAATTCTCGGATGCCACATATACTATATGGTTTGCACTGTATAAAAGTGTGGTTGTGGTTTTTTAATTTTGAAAAATATGGCTCTACTTTCCTATCCCATTGTTATATTGTCTAGGGATTTTATATCTGTTTCCACATGTGTATTAAAATGAAAGGGTTGGCGATGCGTCCTAGGACGTTGCTATTTCATCGACCAGGTTGGGATGGGCAAACGCTCGAGGATCGGGGCATGACATGACCATTCACAAGATAACTAGTCTATCAAGTGAAGCCGATAAGGAATCTAAACGCGATTGATATGAGAATTCGATCAGAAATTGACTGCTCAACCGTGCTAATATGCAAGGGTCAATACATCACGGTTAAAATTAACTAGAGACCGGAGATAGGTTGATTCAACAGAGGTAGGTAATTAGAGTGTGGGTGATTCCATCTAATTGCAAATTCACGTCGAATGGCACTAAACCGATTTTTCTGTTTATTCTGTAACCTGTGCCCGTATTTGAAACCTCAAGATTTTCACGACAATCGAGAGTTTCCTATGAGTTGGAGATGCACAATGTGGATAAAAAATAATTGACCACGGGTCATATGCGCTAAAACTTCTTAAAAGCTACGATAGGTTAGGTTACGCTAAAATTGCGGGTTCGGTTGAGATTAACCACGAAATTGAACCCAATTTCAGAAATCGAAAGATCTAGTGTATCGCAATTTATTTTAGGAATGTCGACTTATCATTCGAAGAATTTTTGGCAAGCCTAGATATTTGGCAAAAAATCAAATGTTGGCGAAATTGGACCAGGGAATTTTGGAGGGTCATTTTTGTGCACATTTTTGGCTTTCAAGCTGGACCAATTGGCAAGGGAAATTATGGAATTTAGTGTGGGCTTACTCTTCATCAACTTAGCCATCAATTTGAGATCAATTGGAGTGAATTTGTAGTGAAATTGAAGTTGACTTGATGATGGATGCATGAAATTCGTAGGCTATGGGGGTTGCAACATTTGGGGCACCAAACGTTGGCTTGTTGCGGAAACTTAGGAGGGGAAAAAGGCTATTGGATAGGGCTGAAGGTTGGTGAGGCCTCTACTTGAGTTCTTTGGATATTTTGGTGGACTTTTGTGGCCATTTGTCTCCCCTCCAGCAGCCCATCTTCTTCATCCTTGCTTCTCTATCCTTTTTGTTGCTGAAGCAAACCAGACAAACCAGCAACAATTGAGCTAGCCACCGCCAGACTGCCTTATGCTTGTTCGAGTCCCTACTGTTGTCCTCGCTGTCCATCATGTCCCATCCACACTTTGGTTGCCATCGCTAGTCCTCGAGTCGCCAGCTTGCCTCCGCTTGCCTACCTGGTCCTAGTGTCACCGCCTAGCCGTCCAGCTCCGCCTACCGAGCCCTTCGACTAGCTACTCTAGCCCAGCTCAGAACTGACTCTCAACTTTGGGCTGAGAGCTTTGTGGGCCTTTTTCAGCCCTTTCTTGGTCTCCCTTGGCGTTGCCGCAGGCTCGAGTCTCGCTTGCCTTCGCATCGCCACTGCCGTAAACTCATCCGTTCACTAATCCAATGGGTTTACTTGTTAAACCTTACTTAGGAGGTTAATTATACTTAGGAGGTTTAGATTAGTCTAAAGTGAGATTAGTGTATTCATTTAGCTTGTTTAGTTAATTAGATTAATTAGATAGGTTAATTAGGTGGTTAGTTCAATTAGGTAGTTTAATTAGATTAGATATAGCTAGGTTGCTTAGAGTAATTTAATTAGGTCAATTAGGTGGTTAGATTAGCCTAGGTAGATTAATTAGTGAATTATTTAATTATTTTGTAATTTATTTAATTATTTATTTATTTCAGAAATTATAGTGGGATAGCCAGTCGTCGGAATTTTGTGTTGATTGTCGTGGTGTAGTTGGTTTGTGCAATTGAGTGTTAAATTGTGCAATTGAATGATGATTGTTGATTTTGAGTTATTATTCTAAAATTATGGATTTTTGGTATTTAATTAGAAAATACCGGGTGTTGGTTTTTGACACCAAAAATGTTTGTAAGTACTATATCAAATAGTGAGATTTTTAAAATGAATGATACCGCATTTTATGACTCAAGCCGACCATGTACCCACGCACGATTATTTTGCCGGATGTTTTTAATATAAAGAAAATAGGCCAAGCACATGATTTAAACTAAGACATTTGAGTGCAAAGCACAATGTCCTTGGCTGGGATTGGGTGTGTGCATGATCAATATGAGAACCTGTCACGAGCTTTTATGCTGAACGATGCTCCTATATGGAATGCCCCTATCAACGGATGCCCGTCGCAGTGGAGACTAGGCTGATGCTTCTTCCGGAATGCCGTCTAGAGGTAGATGTTGTCGTGCTTGATGAGGCAAGACGACGCCTGGCTATGCTGAAAGACCGTTGAGTGTTGAGTCGATCATGCCCATGGGGCCATAATTAATTGGAACGCTTGTCTGAGTGAGATATAATTGCGCCTGATTATAGGATAAAATTGTGTGGCACGGAATGGGACATGTCATGACAATTTGGCCTTATAATCGAGACCTTTGTGATTGATTGATTTGAAAGTGATGCATTCCAGTTATTGATTGCATCTACTGCATTTGTAAATGTTATATAAGTTGTACTGACGTGCAGGGAGGTGCTGAAGTGAGGTAAGTCTTCTGTGATGTGTGATTAGAATGCCTCTAGGTGTATTACCTTTCTAATCGAAGTTTAGGACGTGAACTCGATGAGACATTATCTCATCCCGTTGTGGGTTTCATTTTTACAGGTCCTTAGATGGAAGTCCGTCCAATTCATTTTGGGCAGCCACGGGGGTATAGTGAGCAGAGTACTGTCTTCCATGTCCCCAAAAATCCTTGGACCTGTGAGCTCATCGTGACCTTGATCTTGGCCGATGAGGGCCTACCTCAGTTGGTACCTCATCGATTTAAGGTGTGGTTTCATCATAGGCCTAACGGGGAATGGGAAGGTCCCGTGGATGGTTTTGATGGACCCGCCATTGAGGGTGAGGGTTAGGAGGTACTCAACCCTATCATGCACGCCGATATTATCGCAAATATTGAGGCAAACCAGTAGCCTGAGGATGAGCAAGAGCCCGAAATTGAGGAAGTAGCTGACCCGCTAGACATCGACATTCTTGACAGTGTCGTAGTGGACCCGAATCCCAAGTAGGAGGGTCCGGGGTAGGGTTAGCAAGGCAGTCCTTTTGGGGCCTTGACTTTTGTATATAACTTTGTAGGCTGACCTGGATGTTTATAAAAGTGCGGTTCGTTTTATGTGGTTGTCCTACTTTTCTATCCCATGTTGATTATTGTCCGAGGATTGTTTCTTTTGCTTCCACATGTGCATGAATCGATTTGGGTTGGCGATGTGTCCTGTGAACGTCACAATTTGATCGACCACCTACGCACGCTTGAGGTTCGAGGCGTGATAGCTGAAGTGGCAGTAGAGTCATCATTGACCATCCTACATTGCATGATAGGCGGCGAAGTGGACAACTTTTACAATTTTTAATCTTTTCTAATTTTATGATTTCTTTTTTATTTTATTTTATTTTTCACTTTTTTCCCTCCATTGGCCCTCACCTGAGGCTAGCAACCTCAAACCAGTTGACTTGATTTAATCTCAAACTAGTGCATAATTAAGCTCCAAGTTTAATTCTTCTGTGAAATTTTCAAGCCATTCTCATTTTTCCTCTTACTAAAAGAAAGATGCACCCTATAAGAAAATAACTAGCAATCATATAACATAGCATAATATATGTGTATATTATTCATACGCTCTTGTTATATATGAACTCAGGAGCAATTGCTAAAAAGTTCACACTCACAGGTCACATGTGTACATCACTAAAGGTCCGACACTTCCACAAGGGATTTTATCATAAGAATAGCTTTTTTGGTTCCATTGAAGATATTAAAAAAAAAAAACAAATGCAAGGCTTTCATAAAATTAACGAATGAGGTGGTTGATCAAATGATGGGGGAACTTATTTCGCTTCAGCCCTAGATGGAGATCACTTTTGCTAAACAAATAGAAAAGAAAGATCTAACCAAGCAAATGAGTGAAAGTTAAAAACTAACTTGAGGCTAAGACAAGGTCAATGGGCTAAACCAAACTTATGTCTAAAGCAAAAGGCATTGAAATTTTGTCCCAAGTTTTGAACCGCAGAGTGATCATGATGATTCTTCAATAGTCAAAAGTCTTATTCACCTTAGCACATATCAATTTACGTCAACATTTCTTTTGGTATGCTTGCATAATGATTTATTTCAACACGTTCACATTAGGGGTGAGCATCGTCCGAATGGGCGGTTCACATTCAAGATCCAAAAACCAACCATCAAAGGTTAGTTCCGAAAAATTGGAATAGGAAACCACTCATTAATTCCACCCCAAAATCGAATCGTCAATCTGGTCTGGTTCCCAAGGGGTTCCATAGAACCAATTCTACCAAGTTTCACGCGTTAGCAATGTAATGTGCAACAAAGAATTACACAATGGAATCACATCATCAAAGAGACTCCCTGTGACATCCTAGATTTTCAACTCTGCTTTCAATTCAATAAATCGAGCATTTCATTGACGCGCTTATAGTGTTTTTCTCTGAGTTGATCACTCAAGAGATAACTAGACTATGTAGGGAAGCTATTAAGAATTTTAAGGCAAATAGACTTGAGAATTTGACCAGAAATCGACTGTTTGACCGTGCTCATCTGCCAAGATTATTACGGCACATATATAAATCGATTAGAGCTCATAGATAGGTCAGTTCGACTAAGATGATGGGTTAAATAAGGGTGATCCCACATCGACCGGCACTAATTTGATTTTTCTATTATTTTGGTATCCTGTGTCTGTTTTTGAAACCTTGATATTTTCATAAGAACCGAGAGTTGCCAATGTGTTGAGTAGGTTCATTGTGGCTCGAAGAAAATCGATCGCGAGTCATTTACACTAAAAAGTTCTGAAAGCTATTCGGTAGTTTAGTCATGCCAAAAAAGTGTTGAAGTGAAATTAACAGCGAATTTGAATCCGATTTCAAAAATTGAATGTTCTATCATATCACAATAAATTACAGGAACGTCGACTTAGTCTCAGAAGATTTTTCTGCAACTCGAGACTTTTTTGGAAAAAGTCATCCTACGGCCGTTTTTATTCAGAAAATATTGGGGATCGTTTTTTATTGCGAAATTGGGAAACAAGTGGGATCAATTAGTTAGGAAAAATATCAATTTGATCGTTGAGGTGCTAATTGAAATTATGAGGGCCAAATTTGATTGAATTGAGAAGCAATTAGTGCCCATTTGATGCTAAAACACATGAAATTCATATGTCCTCCATCCCCACAACTTTTGGATCATTTCAAGCTTCTAGATGGGGAGCATGGGTGGCTGGACTATGGCCGAGGAAGCCCCCTTCTTGTAGCAGCCTTCTTCTTCCTCAATCCACTTGCTTCCTCTATTGTGGAGGGTGCTTAGAAGCTTCAGAAAACCAAAGAAGAAAGCCCCTTTGTTATTCGACCAAGCCGCACGCCCACTAGACTGTTTTCCTCCTTTGTTTCACTTCGACCAGTTTCTACTTCAACCGACCTTTTGCCAAAGATCCGAGTGAAAAGTCGACTTCTCGTGCGAATTTGCCCCGAGCCACCCATCGTTGTTCTCAGCACATCCAAATCGTTCAAAGGAGCCGACCTCGCACCAAACGGAGCCGCTGGTCGTCCGATGTACGCCGGCGAGAAGGAACCGGTCGCTAGTTTATCGGTCCCCTGCCCACCTGCACTGTTACGAGATTTTCTTCATTTTTCTCCCATTCCAACCCTTCCTTTGATCGTTCCATCCATCAACAAGACCTCCTACACCCCCAGGAGCCACCGGTTGCCGACCACTTGCTCGCGGAAGCCCTAATCAACCAGTTTCTTTGTCGTCCAGCCTTGGTTCTCCTCTATCCAGCAAGCAGAAGCAAAAGCCGAACCAGCTTTGTTTCCTCTATTTTGCATCTCAAAGCAGAAGCTAAAACAGTGGGTTTTCAAGCAGCTTTGCGGCCCGTTTTGAGGTGATTCCGAGCCCCGAAAGTTAGGCCCACTTTGGAAAGAATCGTCCCTCTTTGTGTCCCCATCAATTTGCACCGATCGGCTCACCGAACAAGTGAGTTTAACTCACTAATCCTCGCTTAGTAGGTTAATGATGCTTAGGGTTTGATTAGATTGAATTAAGTGTGATTAGATGGATATATTATATTAGATTATTTAATTTAATGATTTGCCAATGCACATTAGGTAGTTAGATATTGCAATTAGCGAGTAAATAAACTCTAGTATTTATTTAACGAGTCTTGGAACTTTTTCGGGTTCGTCTTGGCTTCCAATTAGGCTATAACGGGCCTAAGTTGGATTTATTGCATTTATTTAATATTTTTCATAATTATTTATTATTTATTTAATTTTCAAAAATTAGACCGGGATGGCCGATGATCGAAAAATTACACTGATTGCAATTGTGTGATTTGATTATTTAATTGAGCCTTAAATTGTGCTAATTGTGTATGAATTGTGTTTTTAGAATTTATTCTTAAATTGATTTAATTTCAATAATTGGTTGAAAATTAACCGAGCGTTGGTTTACAACACCAAAAATATTTTGGTGGACTATATGAAATGGTGAAAATTGTGAAAGTGAAATTATGGTATTTTGGCTAAGGTCAACTGTGTACCCACACATGGCTCATTTATTAGGTATGATAAAAAGTGAGAAAGAATGCTGTATTACATCGACTCGATGACTAAGCATATCATCTCGGAGAAAGACGCTACGTTACGTCGGCTCGATGATTAAGTATGTTATCTCAGAGAAAAACGTTATGAGTTTTTGGCTTGTTGAGTTGATACATCACCTTGGAGAATGCACGTTGGCTTGGTGACCAAGTACGTCATTTTGGAGAAGGCACGTGGGCTCGATGATTAGATATGTCATATTGGAGAATGCACGTGGGCTCAGGGACCAAGTACGTCATCTTGGAGAATGCACGTGGGCTCGGTGACCAAGTATGTCATCTTCGAGAATGCACATGGGCTCAATGACTAGGTATATCATCTTGGAGAAGGTACATGGGCTCGGTGACTAGATATGTCATCTTGGAGAAGGCAAGTGGGCTCGGTGACTGGATATATCATCTTGGAGAATGCATGGTATTGATTAAAATGACTGGGGAATGATTCGATTGACATGTAATCGACTAGGTCGATTGATCGATAAGTCAATTTGAGTGAATGATTGATGTGTTGATGTAACTCGATGAGTTTATGAATTGTGTTGACTTGCAGAGAGGAGACTGAGGCCAAAGTAAGTTCTCTGACTTGTGAATGTGCTTAGGCAGCCCTTAGGGCGTATTGGCTTCTTAATAGATTCTTTCGGGGTAGAATTCGCTGAAACATAGTCTCACTGGTTATTGTATAATCATTTTCAGGTCTATAGATGATGTTGGTAAAGGACTAGGAGCCCCGGAGTTCATGAGGTGAAGCCTGAAGAATCAGTGACCATGTCTGACTAATTAGTCGTAGAACAACTCTCTTTTGTAGGGAGTCGATTCTTTTTGTAAAGCTTTATGTATAGACCTGTGTGTTTATAAAAAGGTATCTTGTGAAAAATTGCTCCTACTTTTCTATCCAATTATTTTATTGTTTGGGGATTAATTATATGCTTCCACATGTGTATTAAAATGAATGGGTCGGCGATGCGTCATGGGATGTCGCAATTATATCGACTAGGTAAGGGATGAGTGCGTACTCGAGGATCGAGGCGTGACATCCTCTTTTTGTGGTATTAGAGCAAAGGTTAGGACTGGAGGGTAATGAGCAATGGTTCATGGGATAGTGGTAGGAATGACCATTAAATTCATGCTAGTACATGTCTGTGGTAGCTAATTGGTAGACTTGCTTGTTATTTGGATCACTCTGTTTCTAATTCGGTATGGAATTAGAAACAGGTTTCAGTATTTAAAGACTGAGCCATGAGTGATCAGGAGCTTATGACTCCTAGTAAGAGGGCAGTAACCTCTGTAACTTGGGGTAAAGCGTCGACAAAGGTTGGTACCCGAGGTGGTTGTGGCAAAACGTCGGCTCTGGCCAGCTCGAGTGTAAGAGGACTGTTGCAGGTCAATATTAGTGTAGTAGCACCGAGTGATCTTAGGTTCGATGGGATCGTTTAGATGTTAGTGTTCCTTGGGAATTGGTTGAGTCAATAGGCTCTGGACCGAGCCACTGTTGTTGCTGCATCTGTTGAGGTCTAACTTGGATCGGTGGTTAGGTATCAGACTTTAGTATCTAAGTCAAGATTCAGTACATGTAGAAATGAAAATTGGTCAGGGAAAAGACTAATGTCGAGAGAAAAGTATTATATTCCACCCAATAGGAAGGGTGGAATAGTCAAGTCAGCACCGAAACAAAATGAAACATGTTGTTCTCGTGTGTGACGATGGAGATCTGCTTTATGTCTTTCCTAGGACAAGAAATTGTTTTGAGTGTAGCCAACAGGGTTACCTGGCCAAAAATAGTCCTAGAAGGCCGATGGGACAGGTTAGAAGGAGCGCATCATAGAATGCACCATGGAGTTTTTGGAATAGGCCTCCGGTACCAAAAATAATACATGTTGTCACTTGACAAAAGATAGAAGACTTGCCAGATGGGTGCCAAAAGTATGGAAGGAAGCGTAGATAAATCTAGTGTTTGGGTATTGCTAGAATGTGTTGTGATTGTGACCAGCACAGCTATCAGGTGAGGGACTATTAGTGACAATCTAAACGAGCACAAATGCCACTACCGCAGTTAGGACGCCACTAGGATGGTGAAAGAGACATGAATGGAATTGACCCTGCACCAATCAGAGGAAGAATGTTCTGGAGGAGATTTTACTAGAGTAGCGTAGCAGAGCTTCGGACTAAGTTTGTAAAACTTTAGTTGTTGAAATAAAAGAAAAGGGAATCACTAGCTATAGTTGTGCTTGACTAGTTGCTAAGGTGTAACTTTGACGCCACATGAATAGAGTGGGCTCATGGAGCATCTTGTGGTAATAAATTATAGTCATGGAGTAATCCAGCTTAGTCCATTAGCATTTGAAAGTGTCGAGTTTACTGGGAATTGAAAAGAATCTTTGATTTCATTAATCTCATCGGTTGAAGGCAACTCATTTGTTAGACGGAGGTTGCCAAGGGTACTTGGCGGTTGTCATAAATAAGATAGATTGAAGAACTGGAGATTGAGGATATTTTAGTAGTTTAAGAATTCCTAGAGGTATTTCCATGGGAATTGTCAGACTTGTCGTTAGAGAAAAGATAGAATTTACGATCGAGCTAGCACTAGGACGGAGCCACTCTCGAAGGCTTCTTACCAGTTGTCATTGTCTGAGTAATAGAATCGAAGGTGCAGAGGTGAGGATTATTAAATAGGGAATTCTTGCATATCAGTGCATTACTTTGGGAAACATTAGCTTTGTTTGTGAGAAAAAAAGAAAGATGGTTCGTTGCGAGTATGCATCAACTATCGTCGACTTAATCAAGTGACGATCAAGGACAAGTGGTCACTACCAAAGATCGATGGATTGTGTGACCAGTTACAAAGAGTGTCGATGTTTTCAAAGATTGACTTGAGGATAGGTTATCAACAGTTGAGAATTAGGAAAAAGATATACCGAATACAGCATTTCGTACTAGATATTGCCTTTGTGAGAGTACTGTAATGCCATTAGGTCTGGTGAACGTTCCAACTTTTATCATGGATTTGACAAACTGAATGTTCAAGGAATAGCTTGATCAGTTGTGTGAAGAAAGATTCCAGATCTTCACTTACCATTAAAGTCTCAAGTATTTATTCTCTCAGAAGAAGTTGAATATGAGACAGTGTTGTGAGTTAGAATTTTGAAAGAACTATGATTGTGATGTCTTGTATCACCCTGGAAAGACAAATTAAGTCGCAGGTGCACTGAGTCGGAAGTCTTGAGTTGCACATATGGTGATCAAGGAGTAGAATTTACTCGAGAGAGCTTGAGATTTGATTTTTAGGCTTGAGGTAGGCCACCTTTTGAATCTTATAGCCACCCTCAGAAGTGAACCGAAGGCCTAGTTTAGGATCAAGACGTTTCAGTTGACGGACCCAGATGTTTAGAAAATCCTGTGAGAGAATACCGATAAGGGAAAGGTTGACTTTTAGATTTCGGAAGATGGAATGCCAAAGTATCATGGGTGATGATAAGTATCATATAGTACGGAACTTGAGGAGGAGACCTTGTTAGGAATTCACTTTAGTAGTTACAGTATTTGACCAAACAGTACAAAGTAGGTCAGAATTGGCATCAGCTTGATTAGTAGGTCGATATAAAGATAGATATCACTAGACATGTTGCGAGTATCAGATGTGCTAGTAAGTAGAAGTTCAGTAATGTAAGCTGGAATAAACTTTTACAATCACTCAAGAGTTTTGAGTAGGAACGGAAGAATATCATGATGGAACGTTGTGTAAGGCTTACCAACTTGTCCGAAGAATACTGATTCCATTTGAGCTATGGTCGACAGGCTAACGAAGTTAGCTCACTTTACCATGGTACAGAAAGATCTTAATTCGAGTAGGCATACCGAAGTGTATGTGTGTCAGATTTCGTCTGCATGGAGTGCCAGTGACAAATTTTTATCAGATCTAGACTCGAGGATTCCTAGTTTCAGCAGAATAGTCAGATAGTTTCTTTTGAAGTAGGACAAAGCAGAGTGTACAAAACTTCAGCTTGTTGAGATCAGATTAGAGAAAGAAAGATCACAGGCCTAGAGTCAGTTCAACAGTCAATGATTGTAGTTGTCGTGATTAGAAACAGATTAAAGGCCGCTCAAAGCCACCGGAAATGTTGTATCGTTGAGCTTTGAAGGCTCTTAAAGTTCTAAATTGGTGATTACATCTTTCTGAATGTGTCACCAATGAGGGATACCTTGCGCTTCAGCAAGGAGGGAAAATTGAAACCTAGGTACGTAGGTCCCTTTGACATTTTGAAAAGAATCAGGATCCTAACGTATCGTCTAGCGTTGTCGCCGAGGTAGGCACAAGTGCATGACATCTTTCATGTGTTGAGGTTCAGGAAGTACGAGCCTGATCCGACCCACATGCTAAATCTTGAAGAATTAAACATGGACGACAAAGTGTCGTACGTGGAAAGCCTAAGTTAGTTTGTGGTTCAGAACATATTATGTGTACCAAGATGGTCCCCTTGATCAAAGTGGTATGACAACACCACAGGACTAAAGAAGCAATCGGGGAAAGTGAGACTCGACAAGATGACGATACCCCCACCTTTTTTTTTTTTTAAAGATTGGTAAAGGTTTAAATTTCAAGGATGAAATTTTTATAAGAGGGGAAGAGTTGTGACATTATAGATTTTCGACTTTGCTTTCAATTCAATAAATCAGGCATTTTATTGAAGTGCCTATAGTGCTTTTCTTAGAGCTGATCACTCATGAGATAATTAGACTATTTAGGGAAGCCATTAAAAATTTAAAGGCAAATAGACTTAAGAATTCGACCATGAATCGGCTGTTCGATTATTCTCATCTGTCGAGATCATTACGGCACAAATATAAATTGATTAGAGATCAAAGATAGGTTGGTTCGGCGA
Organism: Eucalyptus leucophloia subsp. euroa; assembly: GCA_017140325.1. Classification (NCBI taxonomy): domain Eukaryota; kingdom Viridiplantae; phylum Streptophyta; class Magnoliopsida; order Myrtales; family Myrtaceae; genus Eucalyptus; species Eucalyptus leucophloia. Next base: position 31,316,738 of record CM029470.1, read on the forward strand.
GATAAGGGGTTAAACGTGGGTGATCCCACTAAATTGCAAAATTCTCATCGACTAGCACTAATTTGATTTATCGTTTTGGTACCATGTGTCTGTATTTGAAACCTTGAGATTTTCATAACAACTGAGAGTCGCCAAGGTGTCTAGTAGGTTCATTGTGGCGCGAAGAAAATCAACCGCGGGTCATTTGCACTAAAAAGTTATAAAAGTTACCCGGTAGTCTAGATCACGCTAAAAATGCATCGTAGTGACATTAACCGCGAATTTGAATCCAATTTTAGAAATTGAAGGTTTGTCATATCACAATAAATTCTAGGAACATTGACTCAGTCTCAGAAGATTTTTCTGCAACCCGAGACTTTTTGAGAAAAAATCGTCCTAAGGCCGTTTTTATTCAGAAAATGCCAATGATCATTTTTTTTATTGCAAAATTAGGAAGTAAGTGGGATCAATTGGTGAGGAAAAATATCGATTTGATCGTTGAGGTGCTAATTGAAATTATGAGGGCCAAATTGGATTGAATTGAGAAGCAATTTGTGCCCATTTGATGCCAAAACACATGAAATTCGTATGTCCCCAACCCCCACAACTTTTGGACCATTTCAAGCTTCTAGATGGGGAGCATGGGTGGTTGGACTGTGGCCAAGGAAGCCACACATGGCTGTAGTTGAGTTAAGGGGATAATTTGGTGGAAAAACAGGCCAAGTGGCCCTCTCTCTTGTAACAGCCTTTTTCTTCCGCAATCCACTTGCTTTCTCCATTGTGGAGGGTGCTTAGAAGCTTAAGAAGACTAGAGAAGCAAGCCTTTTTGCCATTCGACCAAGCTACACGCGCACCGAACAATTTTCCTCCTCTGTTTTTTCACTTACGCGGTTTCTACTCCAGCCAACTTTTCACCAAAGATTTGAGTGAAAAGTCAACTTCCTGTGTGAATCTGCCCCCGAGCCATCCATTGTTGTTCTCAACACATCCAAACCATTCAAAGGAGCCTGACTTCGCGCTGAACGGAGCCACCGGCCGTTCGGTATGCCAGCGAGAAGGAATTGATTGCTGGTTCGTCGATCCCTTGCTTGCTTGCACTGTTTCGTGATTTTCTTTGTTTTTCTCCCATTTCAACCCTTCTTTTGGCTGTTCTATCCACTTACAAGACCCTCTAGACCCTCGGGATCCATCGGTTGCTTACCACCCACTCGCTGAAGCTCCAATTAACCTATTTCTTCGCTGTTCAACCTTGGTTCTCCTCATCCGTAGGCGAAGCAGAAGCCGAACCAGTTTTGTTTCCTTTATTTTGCAGCTCAAAACATAAGCTAAAATAGTGGGTTTTCCAGCAGCTTTGCAGCCTGTTTTAAGGTGGTTTAGAGTCTTGAAAGTTAGGCCCGCTTTGGAGAGAATTGTCCTCCCTTGCGTCCCCGTCGATTTGCATCGACCAGCTCGCCGAACAAGTGAGTTTAACTCACTAATCCTCACTTAGTAAGTTAATGATGCTTAGGGGTTGACTAGATTTAAGTAAGTGTGATTAGGTGGATAGATTAGATTAGATTTGTTAATCTAATGATTTGCGGATGCACGTTAGGTGGTAAGATATTAGAATTAGCGAGTAAATAGACTCTAGTATTTATTTAATGAGTTTTGGAAGTTTTCCAGGTTTGTCTCAGCTTCCAATTAGGCTATAATGGGCCTAAGTTGGATTTATTGCATTTATTTAATATTTTTCATAATTATTTATTTTTCGAAAATTAGACCGGGATGGTCAGTGACCGGAAAATTATGCTGATTGCAGCGGTGTGATTTATTTATTTAATTGAGCATTAAATTGTGCTGATTGTGTATGAATTACATTTTTGGAATTTATTCATAAATTGATTTAATTTTAGTAACTGATTGGAAATTAATCCAGCATCGATTTACAATGCCAAAAATATTTTGGTGGACTATATGAAATGGTGGAAATTGTGAAAGTGAAATTATGGTATTTTGATTAAAGCCAACTGTGTACTCACACATGGCTAATTTATTGGGTATGATGAAAAGTGAGAAAGAATCTTTGTACTACATCAGCTCGATGACTAAGTGTGTCATCTTGGAGAAAGAGGCTATATTATGTTGGCTCGATGATTATGTCATCTTGGAGAAAAACGTTATGAGTTGTTGGCTCGTTGAGTTGGTACATCACCTTGGAGAATGCACGTGGGCTCGGTGACCAAGTATGTCATCTTGGAGAAGGCACGTGGGCTCGGTGATTAGATATGTCATTTTGGAGAATGCACGTGGGCTCGGTGACCAAGTATGTCATCTTGGAGAATGCACGTGGGCTCGGTGACCATGTATGTCATCTTCGAGAAGGCATGTGGTTTAGGTGACTAGGTATATCATTTTGGAGAAGGCACATGGGCTCGGTGACTAGATATATCATCTTGGAGAAGGTACGAGGGCTCGGTGACTAGATATATCATCTTGGAGAAGGCATAGTATTGATTAAAATGACCGGGGAATGGTTTGATTGACATGTAATCGACTAGGTCGATTGATCGATAAGTCGATCTGAGTGAATGATCGATTTGTTGATGTAACTCGATGAGTTTATGAATTGTGCTGACTTGCAGGGAGGAGACTGAGGCCAAGGTAAATCCTTTGACTCATGATTGTGCTTAAGTAGCTCTTAGGGCGTATTGGCTTCCTAATCGAGTCTTGGGGGGTAGAACTCACTAAAATATTATCTCACTGGTTATTGTATAACCATTTTCAGGTTTGTAGATGATGCTGGTAAAGGAATAGGAGCCTTGGAGTTCAAGACATGAAGCCTGAAGAATCGGTGACCATGTCCGACTAGTTAGTTGTAGAACAACTCTCTTTTGTAGGGAGCTGATTCCTTTTGTAAACCTTTGTGTATAGACCTGTGTGTTTATAAAAAGGTATCTTGTGAAAAATTGATCCTACTTTTCTATCCCATTATTTTATTGTCTGGGAATTAATTATATGCTTTCGCATGCGTATTAAAATGAATGGATCGGCGATGCATCATGGGATGTCGCAATTATATTGACCAGGTAAGAGGATGAGTGCGTGCCCGAGGATCAGGGCGTGACATACTCCCAGTTAGAGCCAATGAACTAACAATATTAATATGTTAGGAAGTGTGTAAGTAAGAGAGCACACTCATCAAACTCGTTATAAGTGGGCAAAAGTAGACAAAGTATCTAATACAAATACTAATAAATAGCATAGGGATTTAAGATTTTTCGTTATTTATATTAAAATTTATATATATGTTATATATTATATATTATATATTATCGATTCGGTCTGGGTGAGCGGTTCCACACTTGGAATCGGAAACTGGACTAGTACTCATTGGTTCTAATAAATTAGAACAAAGAACCAGACCAGTTCCTTAGGAATCATCAATTCTTGGGCAGTTCGATCTAGTTCCGCGCGATTCGGTCTGGTTTCAGGTGGTCCAGGCAATTTGGGCAATACCTGGTTCCTTTGCACACTCCAAATTCACATTAAATGCTCTTGGGAAACTTATTAACAAGACCCTAATCATAATTGTCCATTTTATATTATATGTTTTACAACTAAAACATTTTTTTATCCCAATTTGGAGATCTTTTAAACATCCGATTTACCAATCGGATGGGCCATGTTAAATTGGAGGGGTAAAACTAGTCCTTAGCTAGAAAAGAAAACATTTTGCTTGACACCAACATGGCTAAGAGAATTTCAAACATTTCTCATACATCGATAAAAAAATTTCTTTTTGTTTCCTAATTAATTTTTAAATTTTAGGGAAAGGCATGATCGATGATGTAATAAAAAAAAATACCTACAATTCACTCTAGACATTGCTTAGAAAGAGGAGGGCCACTCGTAAATAGCACTTTCAGTTTCGGGCTAAATGTGACCGGAGATAGAAAATCTTGAGAAGGTGCTAAAACATGGAACTTCTAATTCAAATAGGTTAGATTGGAACGCTGATACAAACTAATGGCCCATAAATTCGATTTGAGAGGCCCAAAGTTTAGGCTGCTTAAGTATGGAATGGACTAAACTCCAACATAGTAAATTGATTTGAGAGGCCTCTCTAAACTTTAAAAAATTTTCATATTGTAGGTGTCAAGACAGCGCATGTTAAACTTGATAGTGCGAGAAATCTAACTTAATCCATCCATTAATTCCCTCACACATGTATGTCAAGGCCTCAAAACAGAATTTTGTTTTTTCCTCTCTCTAGATTTGTGTTAATAGCTTATTACATCACTAATGACTTGATTGGTTGCATGATTGGTGATTTATTAAGGCCTGCTTAGCTAGGGAGAATTTCAGTTAAACATGAAAATGGTTTAATTTAATGGATCAAAACCTTTGCTTTCCCGAAAAATAAAACTCATTTGCAATAAAAGAGAAAAAGGAAAAGAAAAAAATTAGTGGAGCCCAATAAGCATTTAGTAGAGCCCAAGGAGGAGAAAAACGAGTAACTTGCTTCATGAGTTTGACCATGACTCCATAAAGTTCGCTGATAATAGCACGTTAGTGCGTAGACGCAACTGACGACGAAGGGCGAAAAGCCAAGTCAAGTCGAGTCAACTTTTGATTAAGACAAGCCGAGGAAGGAAATTCATGCGTTCATATGGCTTATTGATAGGGGTGGTTGACGGAGCTTTTTGACTTTAGGGGCTTTCATAATTTAAGCTGCGGGTCCTCTCCTTCTCGGAAATTCACCTTCATCCTACCCCGCATTTTTTGATGTTTTCTTCGCATTGAGGGCAATCACATAGCCAAAATTCACCTCTCCTTGAGAAGCACTTCTTTCGCTAAATCTCGTCACAATTAAGGCCTATTTAGTAATTATTCTATTATTGAGAATAATTTTTGCTCATAAATGATTTTTTTATTTTGTTCACAGGAATAATTCTTGACCATTTGAAGACGCTTTGTAAACTGTCCAACATTTTTATTTTTGAAATAAAACAGAATTTTGTTTTTTCCTCTCTCTTGATCTTGTGTTAATTACTAATGACTTGATTGGTTGCACGATTGGTGATATATTAAGGCCTGCTTAGCTAGGGAGAATTTCAGTTAACATGAAAATGGCTTCATTTATTTGATCAAAACCTTTGCTTTCCCAAAAAATAAAACTCATTTACAATAAAAGAAAAAGGAAAAGAAAAAAAATTAGTGGAGCCCAATAAGCATTTAGCAGATCCCAAGGAGGAGAAAAACGAGGAACTTGCTTTGTGAGTTTGACCTTGACTTTGTAAAGTTTGCTGATAACAGCGCGTTAGTACGTAGACGCAACCGACGACAAACGACTGTGAAAAGCCAGTCAAGTCGAGTCAACTCTTGATTAAGACAAGCCGAGGAAGGAAATTCATGCGTTCATATGGCTTATTAATAGGGGTGGTTGACAGAGCTTTTTGACTTTAGGGGTTTGCATAATTTAAGCTGCAGGTCCTCTCCTTCTTGGAAATTCACCTTCGTTCTGCCTGACGGAGCTTTTTGACTTTAGGGGTTTGCATAATTTAAGCTGCGGGTCCTCTCCTTCTCGGAAATTCACCTTCGCTCTGCCTCGCATTTCTTGATGTTTTCTTTGCTTCAAGGGCAATCACATAGCCAAAATTCACCTCTCCTTGAGAAGCACTTCTTTCGCTAAATCTCGTCACAATTAAGGCCTATTTAGTAATCATTATATTATTGAGAATAATTTTTGCTCATAAATGATCTTTTTATTCTGTTCGCAGGAACAATTTTTGACCATTTGAAGACACTTGGTAAACTGTCCAACATTTTTATTTCTGAAGTAAAAGTACATTTGGTTAAACCCTTTAATTTCTAATTCAAACCATTTTCTTTTAATCTTTTAATAATTTTATTAATTTTTTTTTATCTTTTTTTCCTTTTTCCTTTCTTTTTCCCTTTTCATCTCCTCCTTCCTCTGATTACTAGCTAGAGCAAATGACCAGTTAGATGATGGCCGGTGGCCTCGCTGAGCGTTACCAGCCCCGGCGACTGAGCCACGACGAGGCTTGTTAGCCTAAGCCATGGCAAGGCTCGGCCTCATCGTGGCTCAATGTTGCTGGGGCTGGTGATGCTCTAGCAAGGTCACCGACCATGGCCGATATTGACGACTACCCAAAACGAAGAAGAAAAAGAAGAAAAAGAAAGAAAAAAATGAGGAAAGAGATGAAAGAGAAGAGAGAAGAGGAAAAATTAGATTTGATTCTAGGAATTGTTCTTGAGAATAAGAAGCAACTTTTTTTAGTGATTCTATTCCAAATCTATTTTGAGGAACAAAAAAAAATGGATTTTTTTCCCAGGAATAAAAAGAATAGATTTTTGTACCCAAGAACAAAAAATTTAACAAATAGATTTCTATTCTTTTTTTTTTTATTTCGGGGAACAAAATAATAGAATTAGGCACTATTTGGAGTGCTATCAAACGGGCCTTTAGATTTTTTTTTTGTGCGCTGTGGTTAAATTGTTGGTGAATGCATGGTAGATGATCGGCCATAAATTGGACTCCATCAAGAGGTCATTTTGAGTCCATCACATGTAGAAAAATGAAGATGTTAAAGAGCTAAGCCTGATGTTCGACGGCCATAGTGTCACACGAGAAAAATTAGCTTGTCTACCAAAACTAAGGTTTCTTTGAGTGAAAGAGTTTGATTTTTCTGGCGACTTAGAGAATCTTTATTCGGAGCTAAGATGACTTTCTTGGCAAACATGTCAAATAACTTTCCAGGTGGAAAAATTTCACTTCAGAAAATTGGTGGTGCTCGACCTTTCCAAAAGCAATATTAAAAATGACTGAGTTGGGTGGACCGAAATGAAGGTGTGATGCCTTACTCTATACACATCTCTCTGTCATTACCTCATTCCCACTGATAGAAGCAAGATATATATCATCAATCCCTACTTCATTATTAGTTTGAGATTTTTCAGGGTATTAATCCAAAAAGAAAAGCTTGAGGGAACTCTTTTAAACTCTTTGTGGCTGAAAAGTCAAAAAACTCACCTCAGCCTGTTTATTTTGGCTTAAAACAAGCAAAAATCAACCTTCTTCACATTCTTGCCAAAGCTGAAATATTTCTCCAAATATTAAAAAATGGCGAGAAGTTACATTTAAGAAAAACGTGTCAATGAGATTTTTTTTTTTTGGTTGTTCGTCAGATTTCTTCTTTCTTAATTTTCAATTACCTGCTCTTTAATTATGCTAGTGGTGGACCACGTGCCCTGCACATGATCCTGACATATTGAGATTTAAATTTTCCACCAGGACATAAAAGTTGACCCTGCCCGCTTTTTTTTGACCCCTCTGTCTCCGCGCGCCTCCGTGTTCTCAATTTTGGCGACTTCCTTATATTTCCCAGAAAGTCGCCTACAACCTCCCCGCGTTGTCTGCCCTCCTTCTCTTCACCGCGTCGATCTTCCTTCGCTGAACCGTCCCAATTAGCCATCTTTACAGAACGGAGAACCGCTCTGGGTGAATAGAGCTGAGAGGATCGGCCCACAGATGGGATCCAATGGAGGTCAGGCTCTAATAATCACCATCGTCGCTTTGGCTGTAGTGAGAGTGTAAGTAATTTAATTCCTCTTCTTTTCGATCTCTTGTTTACAGATAATGCACAATATGATAAAACTTTGCTCCTGTACATGTTTAATACAATTCAGCCTGCTTGTGCAATTCACGTTCCTTATTTTACGTCTGGATCAGGTTACAAGTCCGTAATTTTGGTATCACGAACTCGAGGAGGAGTAGGGGCTCCAAGTCGACCTCGAGACTGGGCGATTGGTCTGGAGAAGAGGAGGAGGCATTAAGGAGGGACTCAGAGTCAAACTTGAGAACCGACAATGCATCTAATGAGGAGTACGATGTGTTCCTGAGCTTCCGGGGACCGGATACTCGCAATGGATTCACCAGTTGCCTCTACAATGGCTTGAGAAATGCGGGAATCCGCATTTTCTTCGACAATGAAGAACTCAAAGTCGGAAAAAAAATTGGTGGAGAGCTTTTCAAAGCACTCGACAAGTCTCAAATTTACATACCTATCTTTTCTAAGAGTTACGCTAATAGTTCATGGTGTCTGCGGGAGATTGCGCACATGGTAAAATGCACGTCAACATCTAATGGGAAGAAAGAAATACTTCCCATCTTCTACGACGTGAATACTGATGATGTTAAGCTCAAAACCAAGTTGTATAAAAAAGCCATGGCCAAGCACCAGAAGAAGTTTGGCTCCAATGAATTGAAGCGGTGGGAAGATGCCCTTCTTGAGGTTGCACGTATAAAGGGATGGGATCTTAAAGGCAAAGGGTAAATTTCCTCTACTTTTTATGGTTAATATGCACAGTATTTACATTTCATTGAATGAAAGTTCGTCCCTCGAGATTTCCAAACATAAAGCATTTTGACATTTTTATTTAAGATTTGCATTAGAAGTTAATGAAAGCTAGACCAAAACAGCCGAGAACCCATAATAGAAAATAGAAAATGGCTATTTTTTTTAAGCTCAACAAATCGAGTCAAACCCAACCCAAACAAGGCATTTTTTCAATTTATGTTGAGTTAAGCCAATATGACCAGATAGGTAAGACCAACTTTTTACTTAATCGTATTTTTCACTAAATCAATTATTTTACTTAACCGTATTACCACAATAAGTATAGTACAAATCATGCGATTTTCCGTATTTTTCATCTCTGGTGGTAATCATCAATTTTGTACAATAAGAAAACTCATGTAAAATTGTTCGGTTACTAGGAGTAATCAATTTTAAAATTATACCAAGACATGATTAGATTTTTTATTTATAAAAAGTGCATAATTAACATTATAAAAGTGCACATACGATGCATCCATGCAAAAAAGGGACAGTTAAAAGATTTTACAAAATTTCCTTATTATGAAATATTATAATTAGTATTTAATGAAAAGAAAATATTGACGTAGTATGAAGAAATTGAAACACACACACACACACATCTTTTAAAGGGCTAATTCCAAAAAAAAAAAAAATTCAGGTCCAATCTCAAATTTGTCCCGAACTTTTTTTGTCTCATAAAAAAACCCGAACTTTAGGTCCAATCCTAAATCAGTCCCAATTTTATTTTTGTCTCATAAAAAATTCCAAACTTTAGGTTTAGTCCCAAATCTACCCCAAACCTTTCTTTTATCTCAAAAAAAAAATTCAAAACTTTAGGTCCAGTCCCAAATGTACCCAATATTTTTGTCAAAAAAGAAAATCGTCAATTTTTACTATATTCCTAAATTTGCCTCCGTTAGCTGCCTATCCAAAAGTCGAAGTTAGTAGTTCTTAATTTTTTATATCCTAGAATGGTTTCATCTTGGAAATAATTTTCCACGTGGCCTTACCGATGTGTATTTATTATCAATGTGGAAATGCCACTTTAAGTTGAGACTGGACTACGGGATAATTTTGAGAATATATTAAGAGATTTTTTTTCTTGTAAAAGCGGAGGGTAACCCAAATTGGTACACTTATTAATTGACACGTGTCATCTAACTTAGCAATTTGTCATCTAACTTAGCAATTTGATAGTAAAAATTAACAGAAACTAATGGAAGGTGGTCAGAAAATTAATTTGAGGTAAATTTATTGCATATCTACTAGTGCGGGATTTTTTGTGATATTAACTCTTCTTTTTATTTTTATACAAAACAAAATTCTGGACAAATTTGGGACTTGACTTAAAGTTTAGGGTTTCTTCTTGAAAAAAAGGAAAAGTTTGGGGCAGATTTGAATTTGGACCTAAACTTTGAAGTTTTTTATGAGACAAAAACAAAATTCCAGACATATTCAAAACTGGATTTAAAATTTGGAGTTTTTTTTTTATTTTTTTTATTTTTGGGAATTGGCCCTATAGAGGAGGAGGAAAGACGTGGTGCTGAAAGAACAAAACAAAAGAACACAGTGATGGTTAATATTAACTGTGATTTAGTTAAGTTGTTTTATGACCACGTTGGTCATGTGGTAATTATCATCCTGCCTTCTCCATCAACCTTATGACAGTACGCCTTTGCAAATGTGAACGTGAGAAGCTAGGCCTTTGTGAATACTCGCGGGCCCCAGCTCCACCCTAATTGTCCTATCTCTTTTATTGCACGTTGTGATTGTGACGGACCAATGAAATCACTAACAACTAATCTTACCTTTTTTTTTTTTTTTTTTTAATGATTCCCTTTGGAAAAAGAGAAAGTAAGGAAAAAACAAAAGGACAAGGAAAAAAGTGCACACGTGAGATCGGAGGATAATGATACCTTGAATTTCGAGTTTTGCGCTCTCATTGAACCTCAGCATATATATAGTGTTGACTTGAACGAGTTTTTACACTTTTTTGGTTGAAACCCGTTAAATTTTCACAACTGTTAAATCTTGATATGTAATTTGAGCCAATTCCAAAATAGATCCCAAACTTTAGGTTCGGTTTTGAATCTACCCCAAACTTTTTTTCGTCTCATAAAAAATCCCAAAATTTAGATCTGGTCTTAAAGCTACCCCAAACTTTTCTTTTTTCTCAAAAAAAATCCTAAACATGAAGTCCAATCCCAAATCTACCCCAAATTTTCTTTTGTCTAAAAGAAAGAGAGTTAATATCACAAAAAATCTTGAATTGGTAAACATGTAACAAATTTACCCCAAATTAATTTTTTGACCACCGTCCGTTAGTTTTTGTTAAATTTTACTGTCAAATTGTTGAATTAAATAACACATGGCAATTGATGGATGTATCAATTTGGGATTTTACCTTCTGTTTGTATAAAAAAAAATCAACTTTTAGTATATTCTTAAATCTATCAAGTGGCCCAATCCCAAAATAAAGTGGTAGTTTCACATCGATGATAAATACATATTGACAAGGCGACATGGAAAATTATTTCCAAAATAAAATTGTTCTACGATATAAAAAAATAAGAACTACTAATTGCGACTTTTGGACAGAGAGCTAACGGGGCAAATTTAGGAACATAGTAAAAATTTTCTTTATGACAAAAAAAATTAGAGTGGATTTGGGATTAGATCTAAAGTTTTGAGTTTTTTCTAAAACGAAAGAAAAGTTTGGGGTAGATTTAGGATTAGACCTAAAGTTTGAGGTTTTTTTTTTTAGACTAAAAAAAAAATTTAGGGTAGATTTAGGACTGGACCTAAAGTTTGGGGTTTTATATAAGACAAAAAGTTCGGGGCAAATTTGGGATTTGACCTAAAGTTTGGGATCTTTTTTTTTTTTTTTTTTGGAATTGGCCCTCTTTTAAATGTTGTGTGTGTGTGTGTGGAAAGTATCTCCATGCACAAAAAGAAATTTGGCCCTAATGAACTGAAAGAAGGCTCTTACAGAGGGGAATTTTCCTGCACTTTTTCTTTGGAAGAAACTTTGTGTGTCCAAAATTTCAAACCATATTGATGTGGCATTAGATTTAGAAGTTAATGGAATTCTGGCTAAGATTGTGCTCGAGAACCTACAAAAGGTAATGAGGTGTGGATGAAAAATGTTTTCTCAAACCCGCAGAAAATTGTGTCAGACCCAACTTGCACCCGAAAATTTCCTGTTCAACTAATTATAATGCATAATTTCCATGCGTAGAGTTATGTATCTACATGTTCCCTGGAGTCCTATAGTCTATCATGTCTTTGACTGAAACGAAATTTTCATGCTTTGCTGCAGCCAAGGAGAGCAAATTGAATTGATTGTAGAAGAGGTTTCCCGCAAGCTTAATTCAAGACACAAGATTGTGACTGAATATTGGGTTGAAGATAGTGCTCAGGTGGAAGACATAATGAAATTGTTGGATGTTGGGTCTAATGGTGTACGTTTCATTGGTATCCATGGTATGGGTGGTGTTGGAAAAACAACTCTTGCCAAAGTCATGTTCAACAAATTATTATCCCACTTTGAACGCTATAGTTTCCTTGAAGATGTTCGAGCATCATCACAATCTCATGGTGGTCTTTTAGAATTGCAAAAAAAGCTCTTATCAGATTTGGCCGGTCATGGGATTGCTAACCAAATTAAAGATGTTGATTATGGAATCACAATGATAAAAAAAGCATTGAGCAATAAAGAAGTACTAATTGTACTTGATGATCTAGACAAGAAAGAGCAACTCGAAAATTTAGCCGGAAAATCTGATTGGTTTTGTTCTGGTAGCAGAATTATTATCACAACTAGAGATGAAAGCGTCTTGATGGCTCAAGTGGGCGTATTTGGTAAAGAGGCCCTCAACCAACTTGACGGTATTTTCTGTTATGAAGTTTGTGAAATGAGATTTGATTTAGCACTTCATTTGTTTTATAAGCATGCATTTAGAAGTGACTACGCTCCAGAAGAATATGTTGCTCTTTCAACAGAAATTGTTCGTACAGTGGGCATGCTTCCCTTGGCCGTCACGGTGATAGGGTCCAATCTTTTTGATTGGGGCAAAGATTTGGAGCATTCGGATAAAAGAGAAGTATGGGATGAGACACTAAAGATGTTAAAAGAAGGTCCTTTTAAGGATGTCCAAGATACATTAATGATAAGTTATAAAAGATTAGAGTATAAGCACCAAGAAATATTTTTGGATATTGCCTGCTTTTTCGTCAATACCGACAAAACATATCCGATTATCATGTGGAAGGACTGTGGATACTTTCCCAGCATTGCAATGAGGGTTCTCTCTCAAAGATCCTTTATCAAAATTAAAGAGGATAATAGATTTTGGATGCATGATCAAGTTCGAGACTTTGGAAGGTACATTGTTCTTCAAATATATCCTTGCAAGTTTTGCAGGGTGTGGATTCGAGACGATGCCCTGAAACTACTGGAAGGAGAAAAGGTAAACGGGAACTGCGTATGTTTGAAAATATTTGGAGCAAGAAATTCTTTGAATTTTTCTTTCCCATTTAAAGCAGCAATTTGATTAAAATATGCATCCAAAAGATAGCTTTGTTTTCTGTCGCTTTTGTCTTGTCGGGGTTACATCTTCTGTCAAACCTTCGGTCAAGGGTGTCAAAGTTTGAAGGGGAGCCAAAAGAGATTGCCTGAAGGTTTGCTTTATTTTCTTAGTTCCAGTGAATTTTTGAAAAAACTAAGAACAGTTTACGTGTGATCCAGGTGAAATGAAAAAAACTTGCTTTATCAATAAATTTTTAGAATAAATGATGAAGAATTTTAATTAATATGTTGAATTATATTTCCTGAAAAGTAGAAATCGAAAATTTGATTCCTTCATACGCGAAAATTAGTTGATGCAGAAGAGGAGGAAACAACCACTTGTTGAGAAAAAGAGTTTGCCATAGTTCGAGAAAGCGCATGTGGCGAGTTCAACCATCACAGAAATTGTTTGATCATGCTTTTGAGCCCTCTCTGTTGTAGCTCTGTAAATCGTATGTTGCATGCTCAATATCGAGTTTGTCATGTGCAGAGAAATGAAGATGTGGTGGCACTAAGCCTGACTTCCGATGGCTGCAGCCATAGCATTGAATCTAAAGAATTAGTTGCTCTACCAAATCTAAGGTTCTTTCGAATGAAAGGCATCGATATTTTGGGCAACTTCGAGAACCTTTTTTTGGAGCTAAGATGGTTTTCTTGGGAAATTACGCATAAAGAATTTTATGCGAAGAGTTTTCAATTTTCTAATTTGGTTGTGCTAGACCTTTCAAGGAGCAATATCGAAGATGACTGGGGTGGATGGAGTCAAATGCAGGTACAATATATCTTGCTCTGTTCACCTTCTTTCCATGTTTACAGATCATTCAAGCATGGTACACAGGTGGCGTTCTGCCTTGATCTAAAATTTTTGTGCTAGTCTAACTTCTAGAGTCGACTACTAACAACTAAACACATTTGAAAAGAAAATGAGAGGAAACTATAGAATCACATGGCATCAGCATATCATCCCAGCAAATGATATTAGGAGCGGAACATCATTGTTTTACTATATTTCGTCCATTCATTACAGACTGCTTTAGTAATCGAGGCACAGAAAAATATGATAAGCGTAAAATCGGTGCTAGCAATAATCATTAGCTGTGCTCCCCGGTCCATAGTATTATTCAAGCATCCATTATCGCCTTGGTTTGAGGAATTCAAAGATTTACGTACTTTGGAGTTTGGAGTTTGGATGCTTTATGGCTTGTTGAAGTCTCTTTTCTAACGGGTCTTATATACTCTTATATTCATTCTGTCTCTTTCAATTTATCATCTTAAGTTTTTTGGTTGAATTTTTTAATTTAATATCAAAGCCAGTGCTATCTCTTCTTTCGCATATATGTGTCTACGCCCACGTGCTGTGGTCAAATTCCACGAGTCTCTCCTAGACTTTGGTCTTCCTTTGGTACAACCTTGTACTCTGCATATTTTTTTCTTCACACTTTTAAAACTCGATCACGACGGATTATTGTGACATCGTAAGTTTCTTTTATGATGCTTTACGATTTTCCTTTTTGTAACTTAATTATGACTCTACACCATGAAGATGCACAGGTGAGGGATATACAGAAGTGCCCAATTCTCGTATAGTTGATAGACTCGAAATATAGTTTTATGTGTAACGGTCTTAAAACATGGAAGATTTACACTTCAATGGCAATTTGCAAGCAGATTTCTATTAATTCAATACCGAAACGAAAACTTGTTTGTGCATTGTAAAATTTGAATGATAGATGGTAAGTTCGAAATTTTGTTGATAAGTAAGAACTAATTGGCAAATTTTTAGTTCAATAAATTATCAACAAAATAACGATTTTACCATCATCAAATCTAAAAGCGGATTACCAATTGTTTTTGAATATTACAAGTGAACCCCTTCATTAATTAGTAGATTATGATTTGCGTAGATACTTTAACAAACAAAGTACTATTTTCCATGGTAAATGGTTAGTAAATAGTGGCCATTGCTTCGATTTTACCGAATACCAAGTTTTATTTTTCAGTAACATACAAATATATTAATTGATTAATCAAGTTGAAATACTCCTTTAGACTATGAACTATCATTCGCTGGTAGATTATGGATTGCTTACATACTTTACTAGTAGTATTGGTTAACGATTGCAACTTATGGACATAAAAACTATCCTTGTACTATAAAATCGCAGTAAATTGTTAGATTTATTTTGATTTTACAAGTACTTAAGCTTGCGAGTCAGAAAAAGACTAACGACGTGATTTATTTACCAGGCTTGCCCTAGTAGATTATAAACAACCTTTCGTTTTTGTACAAATGAGCTGGTTTTTCATTTGAAGAATATGAATTAATTGCTTATATAGTTTACTAGTGGTGTCGACTAGCAGTGATATTCTACAAACAAACTGTTTTATCACTATAAATCTCTAGTAGATTATGAATTTTAGTACTAACTTACTATTCCACCACTAAGGTTTAGATACGAGTGGTAAATTTATAAAAAAGGAAATAATTTTCAATTACACTGACCGTACATGCTTACCATGAACGGAAGATTATTCCGTTTTCTCCAAAGGAAGTGTTAGAAGCGACCTAGTTGCGCCAATTGCAAGTAAATGAGAGAGTATGTTGAGTTATAAAAATGAGAATATTTACTCTGTCAAAAATATAGGATGATTGATGTGTTTCATTCTTTTTAACTCCACATCTTCTTTTCCTACAGATGACTAAAAAATTAAAAATTTTGGATTTAATGGATTGCACAAAGTTGACGAGGGCACCTGACTTCTCTAATTTCACATCTTTAGAGACGTTAGTACTTGCTCGGTGTTCCAACTTAATCACAATTCACCCCTCCATTTCTAAGCTTCAACTCCTAGAGACTTTGAATGTCAAAGGGTGTGGTTCTCTTCGGGAGTTGCCTGAAGAAGTCTGTTCTCTACAATCTTTGAAGCATATCATCATGCCCGAAAATTTTCAACCCTTGAAGCTTCCGGAGAGATTTGGCAACTTGAAATCTTTGTTGAGTCTCAGATTAAGCTTCCACCCCAAAATTTGCCGACTTCCAGACTCAATTGGGGGGGCGATGAATCTTACATGCATAACTTTACGCGAGTGCGTGGGGATAAAGGAACTTCCAAGCTCAATTGGGGAATTAAAAATGTTGGTAGAGTTGGATGTATCAAACTCAGGCATAGTTGAACTACCCGATCTGATCGGAAACTTAAAGAAACTAATGGTGTTGAGAATAAGTAGAACGAAGATGAAGGAGTTTCCCCATACTATTGGAGGACTGGAGATGCTTGAAGTTTTAGATGGCTACAAATCTTGGGATCTGACAGATAAGAACTTGGAGGGAATTGGGAAGCTATTTCATTTGAAGACATTGAACTTAGCATTTACTAGTGTTTCTAGACTGCCTCCAGAGATAAGTCGTCTCCATCTCCAAAAACTTGAAGTGGGTTCAATTGACCTTCAACAAGTGCCGTCTCTTCCATCAAGTTTAAAATTCCTTGCGGTTCAAGCTATGGACTTCTCTCTTGTCCCTCACCCCTCAAGCATCACTGATTTAGAACATCTGGAATTATATAGATTCAGCAATTTGAGAAGTAGATATCACTCGACTAGGCGGGATTATGACTCAAAACTTAAAGCAGCTTTGATGAGGGAGCAACCGTGCTATCAGCTTCCATCTCATTTGTCGCACTTGACACTCAAAAGTATTAGTCCACTGCCACAATTTTCCAACTTATTAAATTTGAGAGTTCTGCATTTAATTGAATGTCCAATATCACACCTGCCGGTCACTCCAGGTCTAACGCATCTGAGGGAACTGAACATAAAAAGATGTGAATCCCTTGAGGAAATACCAGGTCTGTCACTTTTGAGGAGTCTGGAGCACTTGGAACTAAAGGGCTTGAATAGGCTAGTTGAGATTCAAGGTTTGTCGGAACTGGAAACTTTGCAGTACCTCCTCCTTTCCAGTTGCGATTTAATAGGAAAGTTACCCAATTTATCAAAGTTGGGCAAGCTACAACATCTAGAGCTAGAAGCTTGTCCGAATTTAAGATCCATTGAGGGCATCGAGGGCTTAGAAAGCTGGGTGTTTGGTAGTCGTGGCCGCACTATCTTGAAAAGATTGTGCAATATCCCGAGATCGACTTGGCTTTGCCACAGATTGCCTATAACTGATGTGTTCCTGAGTTTTAAGGGACCAGACACTCATCATAGTATTGTCAGTTATCTTCACTCTCGGATGATTTGGAATCAAATATCTGTTTATAGTGATAATGATGACTTGAGGTCCAATGAAGAGAATGGGGAAAAGATTCTAGCGTTACTCGCTAACTCTAATATCTACATACCCATCTTCTCTAGGAACTATGTTTCTGGTCATTGGTGTCTCCGCATACTTGCTCACATGGTAAAATGCACGTTAGAATCAAAGGGGAAAAGAAGAATCCTCCCCATTTTCTACGATGTGGAGATTGATGATGTTAAGCTCAAAACTGATTTATACAAAAGCGACCTAGACAAGCACCAAGCAAACTTCGACCACGATGAAGTGAAGTCATGGAAAGAGGCCCTCATTAAGGTCGCAGCATTGAGGGGTTTCATCTTGAAAAACAACAGGTAAATCTGCTATTTCGCCACTAGATCATGAGGTATTTAAGTCATTCAATTGAACTTTCCCAACACTGAGAGTTTCAAAGTTACTGGAATGCAACCCTTTTGCATACAAACTGTCCACTCAAGCAAATTCAATACTGTAGAATAAGAAGCGGATCCTTCTTGTCTGTAGTATCTGGAGGAACTCTATGGTTGTATAGAACAAAATTGCATACTGTTACGGCCCTGCGCACACACACACACATATATATTTTCCGGAGTTAAAGATCTTCAAGTTACAGGTGTATGAGAAATCAAATCAACGTTAGATCATCATTTTAAGGGAAAAGAGCACCACAAGTACTGTAATTTTCGTACAGCGCTCACTTAAATACCATAACTTATATATAGTGCTTACTTGAATGTCAAAACTTTCTTTCCGATTATTTGAGTGCCATACAACTTTTCAACCGGTATTTAAGTGCCGTAACTTTTTAAAATGTTCACCATAAATGCTATGCCACATCGTTTTTCTAGCACCTGTGTGAACTTTTTTTTTTTAAAAAAATTGGATGATTAATTGAAAATAATGGTACTTGAGCAAACTTTTTTACAAGTTATGAAACTTATGTGGTCGAAAAAAAAGTTATGGCACTCAAGTAAACACCATACGAAAGTTGTAGCATTGTGGTGTCCTTATCTATCATTTTGAAAACCTTTAAATTTCTATCTGTCCAACTAAAATGAGCCGTCCTTCAATTGTGCATTGCTGCAGCTACGAAGAAGTACTTCAATCGGTTACTGATGAGGTTTATAAGGCAAGGAAATTGTTAGATGTTGACTCTTGAAGCCTTCTTTTCGTCGGTTGTCAAAGTAAAGGTGAATGTGTTTGCTATCAATGTAATGAAATTCTCGCCAACTCCATTCTGATTCTATTGTTTGGAGGATCCAGATATTTCATGTGTTAATGAAATTGGTTTACGAGTGTGCATTATTTACAAGGTTAACTAATATGTATGAACAAGTATAGCAGTGAACTCCCATGCTTGAGGGTTAGTTAAGCTTATACGTCACTTTACAAGTGCGCTTTGAAATAAAAGAAAAGGAGCTTCATACACAGTTGGGAAATTTGAATCGTTGGTAGAGTTGGATTGGCAACTCTTAAAGATAGTTGATTTTCCTAATTTAATTGTAAGAGTTTTCCTAGTTTGGTTACATTAATTAATATTATAATTTACTATTTTATGGGGTTGGTCTAAGGTGAGATAGAAGGTTTTTTAATCAGTTTAATATGTGGTTGGCTAGTGTGGACCGAGTTGAGCCCTACCTGTAATGAGAGAATGTGGTTGGAAACTCTATAAATAATGCTTATGTTTCTCCTTTAACCTTAACACACACAATTATCCTCACAAAGGAGCGTTTATTAAGCACTAAGGTAAGGAGCCGTCTCATTGAACTAGTGATACAAAGGGCAATAAATAAGAAATTCATGAGTTTGGATCGTTGTTATTCCGTATCAAGAATAATGGTCCAAATCAAGTGCGTTAAACTCTTTACTTGTTTATAAGCGTTCTTGATTTTAGCTATGGAGATCTTAGGTTGCATTCTTGTGTCTTACATGTGGTATTAGAGCCTCCATAGATTAGAACACGATTGCATAGTTTTTTTTCTGCCATATTTTTGTGATTTTTTGTTCAATAAAAATCAATTTTAATTATAAAAACAGAATGGGCTTGTCAAGATGAGCAAAACCGTGGCCGACGCACCACCGGGGGAGGTTGCATGTGTCCCCATGCATTGCTAGCAGTTAGCACATGTTGAGGACGCATTGCCACATGCTGCCATGTGCCCAAATACGTAGCCACGCGTGGCGACGACTAGCGTGTGTGCATGTGCTAGGAATGATGTCAACCACCAGGGTCACGGATGAACCCAACCCGACTTGGGACCCGACCCATTGACCTTGACCTGACTCGCTGATGACCTCGACCCGATCTGGTTCACTTGACTTGGACCAAACCCGTTGACCTGCCCTGCCTGATTTGTGGCGCCCCCCGATGGCCCCCGATCCGTTAGGGTCGCCACACTTCTTTCCTTCTCTTGGATGTCCTTTATTCTGATGCCCTTGGATTTCGGTGAATTTGTATCACATTTTTCATTGGTCCTTGCGCAATTTACATGGCGGAAGCGTATCCAACAACTCCCTACCTAAACACCGAAATGATGCACACTTGATACATATAGATAATAACCATGCACTTTTTATTTACATATATTGGATGGACATTGTTCGTCGGTACATCAAAAGCCAAAGTTTCCTATACTTGGTTATATTAAAAAAATGACTGACTTTTCCTTTAGCTATCTACAATGCCATTTGTCTTCAAGTGCCAGTGTCCAAAAATTCACTATTGACCTCACGTCCTTGATCACTCTACTCTGCTCGAGCCTCCATCCTTGTCCTCTAGCGTTAGTGGCATTTTTATCACTCTGTAATATGTTTGTCATGCCCTGATCCTCGAGCGCGTGCCCATCCCTCACTGGTCGATTAAATAGCGACGTCCTAGGACGCATCACCGACTCATTCATTTTAATACAATGGGATAGGAAAGTAGGGCCAATTTTTCACAAAATACATATTTATAAACACATAGATCTATACACAAAGGTTTACAAAAGGGATCGGCTCCCAACAAAAGAGAATTGTCCTACGACTAGCTAGTCGGACAAAATTGCCGATTCTTTGGGCTTCACCTCTTAAACTTCGGGGCTTCTGGTCCTCCATCAACACCATCTATGGACATGAAAATGGTTATACAATAACTAGTGAGACAATATTTTAACAAGTTCAACCCCCTAAAACTCGATTAGGAAGAAAATACGCCATAAGGGCAGCCTAAGCACAATCTGGTGTCAGAGGGCTTACCTTGGCCTCAATTCCTCCCTGTAATTCATGGATTTTCAGTCCTGTTTTCAGTTGAATAAATTGGGCCTTTCATCGACGCGTCTATAGTGCTATTCTTAAAGCCAATCACTCGTGAGAAAACTAAACTATTTAGGGAAGTCATTAAGATATTTTAATGCAATGGATTTAAGAATTCGACCATAAATCGACTGCTTGATCGTGCTAGTCTGCAAGAGTCAGTATGACATTGTCAAAATCGATAAGAGATCAGGGATAAGTCAATTCGACTGAGATGCGTGATCAAAATGTGGGTGATTCCACCTGATTATAAAATTCTCGTCGATCGGCAGTAGATCGATTTTCTATCGTTTTGGGTACCTTGTGCCCATAATTGAAACCTTGAGATTTTCATGACCATCGAGAGTGGCTAATGTGGCGAAGAGGTATGTTGTGGCTTGAATGTGGCATCCCAAAATTCAAGACAACCTCTAGATGTATTAAAGCCCATGCTTAGGTAATGAAATTACCTATGGTTCATGTTTTAGCCATTGGTTTTCTTTTAAGACCAAGTGGTATATATTTGTGTTCATGAGTTATTAAAATTAGTATTATAGGATAAATTAATGAGAAGAATTTATTCTTGGCTATGCACCTCTTAGATTTAATCCCTATAGATTAAATGTTACAAGATTATGGCCATATGAAATTGAAAATTTAAAATCTATAAAAGAAAGAATTAAAAGCGAATTATTAAAAGTAAAATTGGGGTTTATTAGGGTTAAACTTTAGGCCTAAGAGTATGGACCTAAAGTGGGCCAAATTGGCTTGGCCCATGAAGCCCAAGGAGAGGGCTGCCGTCGGCCACAAGGGGGAGAGGCCGGCCCAATTCTTCCAAGCCCATTATGCATGGGTCTTGCCAAGTGGCAAAAGGGAGACTTCATCCATTGGCCATTGTGGGTGGCTTCTCATCATTGCAAATGATTGTGATTTAGGGGGAATAAAAGGGAGAGAGTGGACGGTTGAGGGGACTGTCGCCCAAGCCAAGAGAGAGAGAGAGAGAGAGAGAGAGAGAGAGAGAGAGAGAGAGAGAGGGTTGTGAGAGAGGGAGAAACCGAGAGAGAAAGGGAGAAGCCGCGCGAGGAGGAAGGTCCGCTCGTCCGTCCACTCGTCTATCGCCGTCCGTGTGCCGTTGTTTGCTCGATTTTGGAGGCAAGTTGGGATCTATATTCTGCTCATGCATGTTGTATCTTGTGTGTGTGTTTGAATGGTGGTGAATCTCGGTCGATTAGGGTGTGAGAAACCAAAACTTGAGTGTATTGTTTTGAAATAACATCCTGTTTTCGACTATACCGCCCGACCCTGAACTTTGTAGAGGCTTGCATGTGGGTTTTGAGTTGGATTTTGGCTTCTAATTCTTCACAAAAGTTGTAGAAAACATCTCAAAGTATAACATAATAAAATTTGAGATAAAATGGTTGAGTTTTGAGGGGTGAAACCCTCCCTCTACGAAGACGCTAGATCTGGAACTGTTTTGTCGATCTCTTGGTGGTCTTGTGTGTTGCATGTCACTTTTTACTAAGAATTTCACTTCAACTTCTTCACGAAAGTTGTAGAGAACATCTTGATAATTAACATACTCAAATTTTAGGTAAAACAAACAAGTATAGCCTAGTGAAACGATTGCCTTTTGAAGACGGCAGATCTGGAAGTATGGCACTGGACTCCCGAGACTTCGTGGACTAAATGGTGACTATCCTTTGAGAATCTCACCTATATTCCTTAATGAAAGTTGTAGTGGACCTCTTGAGGCAAAACCTATAGAAAATTTAGAGGAAATGAAGGAAGATAAGTAGGCAAAACCTCGATTTTTCGGAGACAGCTAAACTGGACTGTTCGGTACTAGGAACAGGAGCTTCGACCATCTATAGTAAATTATCTAGGACGAATCTGGCTTTGATGTCTTCATGAAAAATCTATCTTAGGGCCTTGAATATAACCTGGTAAAATTTCATAATTTTTTAAGGTCGTTCGGGTATTTTAATCGAAATATTTCAAGAACCGCGCAATCTTATTTTATCCGAATTTTGCATGCTGCATTGTGTGAGCTATATCTTTTTGTGTGAAGTTCTTTTGGGCATGTGTTCTTCATGGAGTTGCTATCTTTTTGTCTTGTCTATTGTATGTTCTGATTTTATGATTTTTGAAGATCATATGGATATTCAATTTATATGTTTTCCGAAATTTTGCAAGTTGAAATTTGGTAAATCTCAAAAGTCATGATGTATGGATTATTCTAAGTTGTATGGACCCCATGAATTGTATCGTCATAAGTGATTGTATCTTGCTGCATGTATGATGATGATTGGAAATGCATATAACAATCAAATGATCTTGTTTGCCATCACAACATATGCCATGTTGAAATTGAGCCATAATTGTAAATGTGAACTATGATAAATGAGAAGGCCGTCGGAGGTGTGAGCCGACGATGCCCCGGGAGTGTCAGGATGCCTGGCCAGGGAGTGTAAAATGCCAGATGTTTGGTTGTGTCATGATACATGCCCGGATGTGTGTGCCGGATGTCCGATTGTATCATGATGCATGCCCGGAGGGTCCTCGGGAGTTTTGAGATGCCCGGAGAGTGGGGGAGCCGAAAACCTAAAGGTTTTTGCCAGGGGATGCCTCGTGATGCCAGTTGGGGTACGAGATGCCCGGAGGTTTATGCTGGATGCCTGGAGGTTTGTGTTGGAGGTTCCTCACGATGCCAGGTTGGGTGGGAGCGATAAATGTGGGATACAAATACTGGTCTTGGGAAAGAGAAATGTAGCGGCTCAAAATGAAAGAATAAAATTGAGAAATTGAAATTGAATTATGCATGATATGGTAACATGTATGCATGAATGCATGATGATGAATGCATGGATGTATGTGCACCTATGGCATGATGGTACATGTATGACATGATGATGATGAGTGCATGGATGTATGTGCACCTATGGCATGATGGTACATGTATGACATGATGTTGATGAGTGCATGGATGTATGTGCACCTATGGCATGATAGTACATGTATGGCATGATGGTGATGATTACATGAGGATGTATGTACATGTGGTGTGATGACATATGCATGGCTTCAAGGTAAGTTATGCTTGGATGCATGAATGATATGTATTATGCCATGATTGTTATAATTGTATTGTGTGATGCATTGAGTGGTTTATTAGGTCCTTTACCTGCTGAGTAGTTGTACTCACCCATTTGGGGACCAACATTTTAGATTAAAAAGATGCCGCTCCCTACTGTCACGCGGGGCGTCTTTTACAGCCTTCCTTCGGACGTGGAGGTCGAGTGTGTAAAGATTGACTGTCCCACCATCCCTGGTCTGACATTCATTCGGGTTCGCGCCTTAGTGATGTATGACGTGGGCCTGGCCGACAGGGCCCTGTCATTCAGGAGTTGATATCCATTCATGTTCATCGAGAAGGAGTGATGCGGGGGATGTTACCGCCGCCACCGCCTGATGCACCGGGATGGGTGTGACGGCCCGTGCGTGAGGAGTAGGATCTGCAACTTTTTGGGACAATAGCCGACACTAGTAGATGGAGGATTTTGCATGATCGACAAAGAGGGTTGAGTTGTTTCTTTTTGGGGTTATGGCCAAGCGTGGCTAAAATTCTTGGCCTTTCTTTTGATGTACTGACCCGAGAAAATCCATCTTGAAAATATGTGAATAAAAGTGTATTGGCTTTATCTTTTCTTATGGTGTTTAGTGGTGTTCTTATGGTGTTTAGTGGTGTGCAATTGTATCATGATTGCTGGAGGGAGAATTGGTAGGACTTGATTATGCTTCCTCTAGCCTCCGTGAGTCCCCGTCAAGCCCCTATTGAGTCCTCACAACCTTCCTCGATCAATTCCCACCCTAAACCGGCCTTGTTTCCTCTCTTTTGCAGCCCAAAACAAAGGGCAAGTTTGTGAGTTTCCCAACAATTGGTGGGCCCATTTTGAGGTTGTTCTCGACCCCAAAAGCTAGGCCTACTTTGAAGAAAGTTGTTCCCTGTTGCGTCCCTGTTCATTTGAACCAACCGGCTCGCGAAACAAGTGAGTTTACTCACTAAATCTTACTTAGTAGGTTAATTATGCTTAAGGGTTATTTTGATTAGCTTATGGATTAGTGATAAACTAGAATTGTTAGATTATTCTTAGAATGGATTAGTGTTAAGCTAATTAGTGAGATTAGGAACGTTGATGATGGATTAGTCGAATCTAGGGGAATTTCTGCAGTTCGGATTTCTAAACTTCGTCGTTTGCCATTTTTATAGATTGAATTGGGTTGGAAATTTGAGGTTGATGTCTTCTTGAGAAATGTTTTAGACATCCTTAGATACAACATATATTGTCCTCAAGATTTTTAGGGATCTAAAAGAGGGAGATATCAGCTCCATCATTTTCAAATAGAACCTCAGTTTTAGTTGGAACTGGTGACCTTTTAGGATTCTAGGGGCTTTTATCAACTCTTAGGGTTCGAATTTCAAAATGGTTTCTTCACAAAAGTTGTTTATCATATCTTCTAGTTTAATATAGTTAAATTTCAGATCAAATGGACAATTTTTGGATCTCAAACCAAAGTGATTTATGAAAATAGACTTTTTAGAAAACGAACACAGTTTTCATACTGGATTGAGCGATTTAGTGGGAAGAATATAGAAGGATCTAGGTTAAGGTGTCTCATAAAAATTGTTTGGTTATGTGTCCACTACAAGATATTCAAATTTGAGAATTTTCTGAGCTTGTTCGGGTAGGTTTCTAGAATTAAACTTGGAGACACGCGAGTGGCCTAGTTTCTACCAATTAGGACCAGTTATGGTTTTGTGGTTGATCTTGACGCTGTGCTTGCTAATTAAGGTGTATTTAGTGATGTGGTGTACTTGTGGCATGCTAAGAACTTATGTGTGAGGTCATGAGATGGATTGCTCTATGTTGGTGGGTTTGTGATATGATTAGAGTTTATGCTTGATGATCATATGATAGTTAAGAGAATCTGTCCCCACCGTGTGTTGGTGGACATTAATAGTTAAGAGAATCCATCCCCAGCGTGTGTTGGTGGAAGTTAATAATTAAGAGAATTCGTCCCCAGCGTGTGTTGGTGGATGTTACTAGTTAAGAGAATCTGTCCTTAGCGTGTGTTGGTGGACGTTAATAGTTAAGAAAACCCGTTCTTAGCGTGTGTTGGTGGACGTTGGTAGTTATTAGTCTTTCCCAGCGTGTTTCGGTAGTTATTAGTCGTTTAGTCTTTCCTGGCGTGTGTCGGTAGTTATTAGTCTTCCTCGATGTATGTCGGTAATTATTATTCTTTCCCGACGTATGTCGGATAAAATTGCTCGTGTGGGTAGTAATAGTTAATTAATTGGAGCATGTGTTGAGTTGAATTGATGGATCAACGTGTATCGGTAATCCTTGCTTTGATGTGTTTTGGTAGTTCTTGCTCGTGTGAGTAGTGATTTAATTATAATTCTTGCTTTGATGTGTATCGGTAGTTCTTGCTCGTGTGAGCAATAATTAAATTGTGATTCTTATTCGTGTGAGTAATGATTAGTTTGAATGTTCTAAATTGGTGTGCGAATTTGCTATATGCACATGGTTGTGATAAGAACTGTGCTGACCTGCAGGAAGGAACTGAGGTCAAGGTAAGCCTCTGTGATTGTATGATTGTGTGATTAAGACGTCTTAGGTGTATTACCCTCCTAATTGAGGTTTAGTGAGTGAACTTGCTGAGATTTATGTCTCACCCTGTTGTGGGCTTCATTTTTCAGGATCGTAGGGTGGAAAACCTGGAGTCGAGTTGAGGAGATCCACGCGTCTCGTTCTCTCTACAACGGAGAGAGGCATTTTGTAGCTGAGTTTTGGGTTTGGTTTGGAATTTTGGCAAGTGGAGTTTGATCTCATTTCTGATTTATGTGTGCGCTTTGTTTTTGTAGTTTGAACTCCGATTCTCCCCGATCCTACGATCACTGTCTTCATATTTTGTAGACATTAAGTTGTAGAAGCGATGCTAAAATTAATGTCTTCATTTTCATCAAGAGGCTCTTGTGAAATGCAAATTCGTGAAATGCAGAATCAATGCCTGACAAGTGTTGTTTTTCCTATTGGATCCAACGCATAATGACATGAATACATTTGAACTTGAGGTTCTTGTATGTTACCCTCTATAACTGAATTTTTGACATAATCTTCTGATTTGCTTAATTAGGGAAGACATTTCTCGAAGGCCAAGGCTGCTCAAGTGATCAAATTTAATTTCTCATATAAGCAGTGGTCAAGATGAAATTTCGGCTCTGTTTGTTTTACAGTAAATGAATGATTTAGAAAATATCTTGTTAAAAATAATTATTTGTATTATTTATAAAAAATAAATTATATTTTCATCATTTACAAAAATATTTAGATACAAATTATTATTAATAACAAAAATATTTTTCACTGACTAATTTTTTTAAGCAATTGTTTTTAAAAAAATTCAAATCATTTATTTTTCGTGACAGAATATTTATGCCATGCAATTTTTTTATTATTTTTTTTTATCATGGGCAGGAGTATAGAGACCTAGCTATGGGAGATCATGAAATATTCTACAGACGTCGTGAATTGGTAAGGTCACGGCCTTTGACCTATATAAGTGCTCTTGACTTGGAAAAAATCAATGTACCATCCTACGATGTCGTTTGATATCAGGGTACTTATGCTCATCGTGTGGAACTTCTCTAGTCCTTTCTATCCCACTCCAAAAAAGTTATTGCATAGATTATGTGGACAAATATCATTTCAATCATTAATCATGTAGAGTCTGAGGTCCACATGATCAACAACTAAAATCAACTTAATCTATATTGTTTATAATTTTTTTTTCCACACTTCATCTTCAAATGTTTCGTGAGGCAATTGCTGCTTCAGGCAAGCAGGCTCGACTTTGACTTTTTGCACCAAAAAAAAAAAGAAAAAAAGAAAAAAGATTTGTAAGGAAGGAGACTGGTCGAAGCACATTTATATTTTAGGCTAGGCAAATTAAGTTGATACTTGGGAGATGAAAGCACACTATCATTTATAATTGGGCAAGAGAAAATAAAAATCTTAAACTATGCAAATTGAGTCACACTTACCTTCAACTTTTTTCTGAGAAAATTGTTCAAAAAGCTCTAAACCTATTACACTTTTACAAATTGAGTCATAAACATTTTTCAATTTTTTACCAATTGAGTCAATTTGGTCAATTTTAGCCAAGATTCACTGACATAGATGTTGGCCATCCTACATGACATGGCTGGCATGATTTTTTATTTTTAAAATATTTTTCAAAATTTTTAAAAATATCTTTTAGTTTTTTCTTTTCTTTTTTTCTTCTCTCTTCTTGCTTTGCTAGTCACCTAGCCTTTGGCGACTAGCCGAGATTGCGACGGTCGACCTCGTCAAGTCCTAGCAAGGGGCGACTTTGTTGGCCTTGGGTGAGGCTTGCCCTCACCAAATTTGGGGAGGTCAAGCCTCGCTAGAGGCTAGGAGGGTCGACACCACTAGCCTCACGTGAGGTTGCCCTCATTAGGATCTGGTGAGGGACAACCTTGCGGGTCTTGAGTGAGGCTCACCCTTGTCGGATCTAGTGAGGGTGAGCCTCACTCACAATTGAGCCTTGCCCTCACTTGAAGTAGGCAAGGGGCGATGCCTTGCTGGCCTCATGCGAGGTCGCCCTCCTCGGGATCTAGCGAGGGATGACCTTGTGTGAGGTCGGCGAGGTTGCCCCTAGCCAGTTTCGACGGGCCAAACCTTGCCGATCGTAGCCTTAGGCCGGTCACTGGAGGCTAGGTGACTAACAGAGGAAGAAGAAAGAGGGAGAAAAAAAAATTAAAAAATTCTAAAAATTTGAAAAAATATTTAAAAATAATAAATTTTGTCCACATCAAAGCTAGCTGTGCCACGTAGGATGGTTGGCTTTCACGTTAGTAAATTCCGACCAAAATTGGTCAAATGGACTCAATTGGCAAGAAGTAAAAATGTTTAGAATTCAATTAGCAAAATTAAAAGATTTATGATTGAATTTTATCATACTAAAATTCACAAACTTGTATTTGTGTGATACATTTACCCTTTGTTATAGTTTTGTTAATAAGAATCGTTAACAATCGATCTACTGAACACTATAAAGGAAATAATATTGACATGGCAAGAGAAATAAAAACAATGTTATTTTTGTTGAAAAATCATCTAGCAGAACTTTAATGCAAAATAAATGTAACATAGGAACAATTTGAGGGTTTTTCTATCACAAGAATAAGTTTAAGGTAAATGAGTCTTAGTGGGTATAGTTTGAGGTTATTGATGTTAAAAAAAGAAAAAGTTCAGTGTATATATGTCTCGGTGAGGATAATTTAAGGTTTTTTTGTGACTTTTTCCTGTTATAATTATTGTTTAATGAAAACTTTATGTTTGCATGGTTCGACAACCGTGAATTCTAGAAGTCCTTATACCCTGGTTTCAGCTTCTTCTTTTTTTGGGTGATGCTATTTCACGTCCTTCTCGCTAAAACATCCCCTTTTAAGATAATGGATCAAATGACCTTTCAATTACAGGATTTGATTCAAAATTTACAATGTATATTATTAACGGTCTCTTTTAATAAAAGTTAAGGAAAAAAGACACAAAAAACATAAAAACTATACCCATTGTGATGCATTTATCCTGAACTTTCTTTTATGACATCAAAATTTTAAATTGTATCCTTTGTAACACATTTATCCTAAAATTTTCATTGTAATATAAAAAAATTCATATTCTATTATATGACATACTTACTCTCATTAAAGTTCCGTAAACGTCATTTTTATTTTACTTGAGCCACGTGGTGCCATGTCAACATTGTTTGTTTTTTGGTGTCTATGTTGGCAGATTTTTAACAATGCATTATTGACAAAACCTTGACAAAAAGTAAATATGTCATACATATACAAGTTTGGAATTTTTTTGCAAAAATTTTTTTAGGATAAATATATCATAATAGACATAATTTGAAGTTTTTAGTAGTTTTTTCCCCAATATTAATTCATCATTGCTCTCATTCACACACCATATCCATGTTAAGTTTTCATAAATATATTAGTCAACTTATATCTCCATGTCCTTTTGAACAGTAAAATAAAAGATATATTTAATCCAAGTAAAACTATATCTCAATGTCGAAGTATATATATACAAAACTCACTACATGCTTTTTCTTTTCATAATCCAAGGGTATGAGGACAGATGCCTGATTTTTTGAAGGGCTATAAGATATCTTGCAATTTTCATGAATTGGGAAAGTCACAGCTTTTGACTTGTGCATATGCCTTACTAGAGAGTAATTTCTATGCAATAGTTTTTTTTTTTTGGTAAAAGGTAATAGTTATATAGACTTAAGCACAAAAAGCTATATAGTTGTACAGCAAAGGGAGGGGACCCAGCACTAGCTCACACTCAGAAGGACAGCAAATTCGAACGAGTGGAAGGGGGCCGGGGCCAAAGGGAAAAAAGGGGAGGGAAGAGCTGCAAGAGATACATTGCAAATAAAAGCAACAGCAAAAGAAGGCCAAAACAGCGGCCAAGGGTAAAGAGCACACAACACTGTGGCCCGCACAAGGAAAAGACACAAAGAGGAGATGAATAGGAGAGACACCAAGATGGGAACCCAAGCCGCAACATCAGGGTAGATTCGGGAGAGATCCATCGAAGTATCAAACCAGCAACAGCGAGATTGGCAGCAATGTAGCAAAGGATAGCTTCACCAACCATCAGGCCGAGGAAGAAAAGGAGGGGGGGGGGGGGGCCGGCGCCAATAGTAAGGAAAATCAATCAAAGATGGAGGGAGGGATGCCCCAACTAAGTTGTAGTCTTCTATTACGGGGGTTGTCCAGGACCTTGGGGAATGATAAAGCCCTATCATTGACAGCTTTACGAAGGAGGTCCTTTAAAGCCGGGAGGTATAATCTTTCATTGCGGAAGATAATGTTATTTCTTACTTTCCAAATGAGATAACATAAGGCACCAAAGGCAAAGCGAGCCAAGGATTGGTGGAAGGATGCATCGAAAGGTGTTCAATAACCAATAAGAGATTGTCATTCCAAGCATGGTTCCTCCAAGGTAGGTTACACTTAGCCACCCAAAAGGATGCAAGGTGATTAGTGATAGAACATCCAAAGAAAAGGTGATCAACCAAGTCTGGAATAGAAGAGCAGAAGGCACAAGAAACATTAGGGATTCTCTCATGAGTTAATAACAATACCTGGGTTGGCAGTCTGTTGCGGGAGATTAACCATAGATGGGTTTGATATCGAGGAGGTAAGGAGGGATTCCATATAAATCTTGACCACAGGACCACAACATTCCTCGGCCTTAGAAGGCACCAAGCTGAGGCAGTAGAAAACACTCCTGAGGAATGACCAAGCCATAGAAGACGGTCTTTGGCCTCATTGAGGTTTGGAAAGGGATCATCCCAATTCCTTATAGAGGTCGCAACAGCAGATAGGGGAAAGGCAGTTAAAGCAGTAGCTACCGTAGCAAGCCTTGATATACCAAAGCAATAGATTTCACGATCAGAGAACAGCTTATAGAGCGGACCTCGAGGGTGCCAGTGATCAAACCAGAAAGAGACAGATAGCCCATTACCAACGCACCATTTAAAATGATGTTGGATCAAGTCACGGAGGCCAAGCAACTTCTTCCAAGCCCAAGAGCAATAGGTAGGTCTTGGGACAATCCAAAAATTTTTGCGATTTAAGAAGATGGAATGAATCCATTTAGACCAAAGCGACTCCTTATCGGTGAAAAGCAACCATAGGTGCTTGAGCATGACAGCAATATTGCTCACCCGAGGGGATCTAATACCCAAACCGCCTTTCTCCTTAGGTAAACAGACATCCAGCCATGCCACCTTTGCGCCCCCAGACCCTAAGCTCGAGCCTCTCCAAAGAAATTGCCGGAAAATCTGTTCAATTCGGTTAGTGACTGAGGCAGGAAGGATAAATACACTAGACCAATAAACCTGGATAGAATGGAGGACGGATTTGATTAGCTGCAATCTGCCCGCTAAAGAAAGAAACCGGTTTGTCCCAGATTGAAGACGAGAAGTAATAGTATTTACTAGGGAAACACAAGCCTCCTTGCCCAATCTAGAAGAAATAATAGGTACACCGAGGTACCTAAAAGGGAGAGAGCCCAGCTGAAATCCAGAGGTACGTACCAGATCATTCCTTAGAGAATCAGGGCCACCCGAAAGAAAGATTTCACTTTTGTTGAGGTTAGGATTGAGCCCAGACCAGCTTGCAAAGGAATGAATTACATCCAAAAGAAGCCGCAAAGATGTCATATTAGCTTTCGAGAATAATAGAACATCATCTGCAAAGAAGAGGTGAGAGAGCCCGATTGCTTTACACCTCCAAAAGAAATCAAAACCCAGCTTGCCAGTTTGGGTGTTGAGAATCCCAGTAAAAACTTCCATAACAAGAGTGAATAAATAGGGGGACATAGGGTCACCTTGTCGAATCCCTCGTCTGCTTGAAAAGAAGCCGTGGAGCTCACCATTAAGGGAGATAGAATATTTGGGGGACCGAATGCAAGCCATCATTCGATGGACAAAGTCAGGAGGAAACCCAAAGGCCAATAAGGTTAACTCAATAAAATTCCAGTCTACCAAATCAAAAGCTTTGCAGAAGTCGACCTTAATGATGCATTTTGGCCGGTAAGGTTCGTGATGAAAATCAACGAACAATTCTTTGGCTAGCATAATGTTATCACTAATGCGTCTACCTTTGACAAAAGCATTCTGAGGTAAATTGATGATCGAAGGCAGCACAACGGCTAACCTATTAGCCATGATCTTAGTAATGCACTTGTAGATTGTGTTGCAGCAAGTGATGGGTTGGAAGTCGTTGACAGACGAAGCATTGGGGACCTTTGGGACTAAGGTCAGGATGGTTGTATTAATCTCCTTAAGAAGATGACCAGAAGCAAAGAAGTCCCGAACCGCCAATAAGACCGAAGGGCCAACAATTTGCCAAGACCGCTTGAAGAAGTCCACATTAAACCCATTCGGGCCCGGAGCTTTACCACTTGCAAGAGAGAAGAGGGTATCTTGGATTTCTTTATCAGAGACAGGCTAAGAGAGAGTCCGAATCTGATCATCATCAAGGGTATGATTTAGTTTTTTGCTGATGTCCTCAATTGTAGGCACATAGGAAGGGGGGAAGCCGCCAAGAGAGCTTGGAAATGAGAGACAAAGAGCTGTTGTACCTCAGCAAGATTAGAAACCAGATTGTCCCCATTGTAGATTGAAAGGATTCTGTTTCGAAGGTGGCTTCTCTTGACTGAGTGATGAAAATATTTAGTGTTTAGATCTCCTTCTTTAAGCCAACGAACTCTGGATTTCTGCCTAAAAAAGGATTCCTCTTGAAGGCGCAACTTGGAGAAAACCCGTAGGTGTTCCTTTTCCACATTCACCAGCTCCTGGTTGAGAGGGTCCAGTTGAATGGCATCTTGGGCCAGCGAGAGCAATCTCCTAGCCTCATCTGTTTTAGCTGAAATGTTCGCATAAGCCTCTTTATTGAAGAGTTTAAGCCTACATTTAAGAGCCCTCAGCTTGCAACAGAGAATATACATAGGCATTCCAGAGAAGGGGGAGTCCCACACTTGAGTCACAAGATCAAAGAAGGAAGGATGGGTCAACCAAAAATTGAAGAATTTAAAGGGTTTACGGGTGTTGGAAATAGGCAAAATCCTAACAATCATAGGAGAATAATCTGAGACTCCAGGAGGAAGAAAAGATGCCTTAGAAAAGGAGAAAATAGAGTTCCAGGTCGAGTTAGTCAACACCCTGTCAATTTTCCTTTGTTTGCGAGTAGGACCCGAGGAAGCTGACCATGTAAATCTGCTCCCCACATATCTAAGATCATCCAGCCCAGCTTGATTAAGACAATCGTTAAAGTCGTTAAACGTCGGGATCCAATAGTTGGATCTATCAGCTCTATCGGAAGTAGACCGAATGGCATTGAAATCCCCTGCAATAATCCAGGGCGAGTCCACAACTTGGAGACTAGATTGAATTAAGTCAGCCCAAAGGGGTCTTCTCAAGACAAAAGAGTGCTCTACATACACCACAGTGAGGATAAAAGAAATACCGTTGTTCAGACAAACCAAGCGGCCGTGGATAGCTTGAGATGAGCAAGCAGATAAAGCAAAAGAGGTAGTCTCGGGGTTTCAACCCACCCAAATTCTTCATCTAGGGGAGTGAACATTATTAGCGCTCCAACACCATCCCGGAATGAGAGTGCTTGAGACCAAAGGAAATGCCGCAGGGGAAATTTTAGTCTCCAAAATACCAACACAACTTAGGTGATTGGTTCTGACAAAATTTCTAATCTCAGCCTGCTTAAGGGGGGACCCGAGGCCCTTAATATTCCAAACTCCAAAAAACATAGAGGGAAGGAAGAAGGGCGTTACCGTTTCTTGCCACCTCGTTTCTTCACCGAGGAAGTCATTGGCTTTAGGCTCGGAGGAATAGCTGCATTAGCGAAGCGAGTGAAGATTACCTTTTCGGCGGCTAGGGACAGCCACAATAGGTTCGAAGGGAGCTGGGGAGGGAACGGCTCCTCAAGGATGGAAGACGCAACCACAAGGGGGGAGTCAGAATCACTTCCTCCAGAAC
The DNA here is from genome assembly GCA_017140325.1 of Eucalyptus leucophloia subsp. euroa. Classification (NCBI taxonomy): domain Eukaryota; kingdom Viridiplantae; phylum Streptophyta; class Magnoliopsida; order Myrtales; family Myrtaceae; genus Eucalyptus; species Eucalyptus leucophloia. The sequence goes on from CM029470.1 coordinate 31,350,874, forward strand.
TAATGTCATCCACAACTTCATCATCTGAGGACGACAATGACTCTGGCATTGATCTTTCAGGCGCCTGAAGTTGACTAGGTTGTGAAGGAGCTAGGGAGGTGCCAGGAATGAGTTCAAGAGGAGAGGGGGGCCTTCCTCACCGACTCTTACCCGGAGGTATCACAAGAGGGCTCGCTATCTCGTGGTGCAGATAAATGAACTTCAATTCTACAGGGAGGGGGCGCAATAGTACGAGAGGTAGGTGGAGCAACATCCGAAGCACGAGGTCTGTTATTTCGCTTTCCACCAACTTCACGCCATCATTGGAGGGGCGTGCCGAAGGGGCCTTGGCAGCTAAAGAACCAGCTTTAGGGGGGCCAGGTGCCAGGTGCTTTAGGGTCAGCACACCTATGGCCAAACGAACAACAACTCGGACACAGAGTTGGCACCCATCCATAATGGACATCGACCAAACGAGGCTCACCATTCAGCATAAAATCAATAACTTCAGGGAATGAGCTCGAAGCATCAATCTCAATGCAAATAAGTGCAAAAGCAACCATGGCCATTTGTTCAGTGCGGTTATCTACAAAGAGAGGCTTACCGATTGCACTCGCAAGGGCACTAATGCCTGAAGCAGACCACAAGTTGACATGAACATTCCTTAGGCGAACCCAAATAGGAACTGATTTGTGGCAATCTTTCTTGAGCTCCATCATTGGGTGCCATTGTTGGAGAATAAGGGGTATTTTAGCAACAGTGATTGGCACCCCTTCCAGCACTTTCCTTCTAAATTCTTTATCAGGAATATGGAAATAGTAAAAACCCAGGTCAGCTGCAATAACTTGAACTAGGTGGTTACCCTAGGCATGTTTGAGTGCATCCTCTGTCAGTTGAAAAGGGAGTCTCTTCCCAATGTAATAACCAACTAAGCAATCATCCCATTTAGGGTGGGCAGCTTGCAAGATCTCTTCTGAGATTTGAACAACAACTTTGTTATCAACTACAGCAGGTGGAATATAAGATAAGCTATAACCCTTAGTAGCCGAGCAAGTAATAGCAGCCCATGACCGAGTTGGGGGCTGAGCATCAACAGAGGAAGGGACCTTCTGGGTCAAAGTCGACTTACCCACCTCGGATGAAGGCACATCATGCTCTATCTCGCGCTGAGGAAGAGTTGGACGAGAGGGGGCAGCAGGAAAACTACCAATAGCGATTCCTTTATCCTTAGTAGAACGAACCGAAGTAGAGTGAGAGCCATTAATAGCAGAAGGAGGGGGTGGAAGAGTACCCAAGAGAGCGCGAGCCTTTCGGGCTCTGCTGCGACCTCTGCTTCGAGAGCGTCCACGGGTACCACAAGCAACCGAGGAGTAACGAGCAAGGGGGGATGAGAGGGGGTGAAACAGAACCATCCTTGGGGACCTCTTGAGGGCCTTTGCCCAAAATGCCAACCGGCGTGGAGGAGGAAGACGCCATTCGAACAGAGGCGACCTGTAGAGTCGAATCCCTAAAAACACAGTAGACGATTCTCAACAGCAAGAGACATACCGGGAGAAACAGAGGAAGTGTAGATCGAGTAGGGGCGGAGGTCGGCTTCGAAGAAAAGCCTCAACGGACGGCTAAAGTGGCCAAAACCAGCAACAGCCACTCCCGATGAACAGTAGAGACACGAACAGCCTTGAGAGCACCAGGGTGAACAGTAAACCAAGGAGGTAAAGTGCGTCAAAACATTTAATTTCTATGCAATAGTTGAGATTTGAACAAGTGACATTTCATTAATTTACTTATTTAAAGTATGTCAATTATTCAATATGCATAGGACGTGAGGCGTGAAATCTCGAACGTGAACGCTAGCAATGAGAACGTATACTCAAGCAAATAGAGTACCTAAAAATGTTTATGTCGACTTGGGTTTGACATCGTTATAAGATAAGATACATGGATGAATAAACTTCCCACTTGGACTGCTGAATTGGATTTGCACTCAGAAATTCAGTTAATTAATTTATTTTCCGTCAACAGAAATGCGTGCACTTTATTCTTACTAAGGCTAGTCACTCAGATTTTTTTTTCATTAACTTTTTTTTTATTCTTCTTTTTATTTCTTTCTGTTGCTACTAATTCTAAAGTAAGAGGACAACGCTATGAGGAGTAATCCTTGCTGATTATATATATATATATATATATATATATATATATATATATATATATATATATATAAATATAATTCCGTCAACAGAAATGCGATCCTTTATTCTTAAAAACATCATTTTAAAAAAAACACTATATATATATATATATATATATATATATATATTTTAAAAAAACACTATATATATATTTTAAAAAAAAACATCATTTCAACAGAAATGCGATCCTTTATTCCGTCAACAGAAATGCGATCCTTGCTGATTATATATACATATATATATATATATATATATATATATATATATATATATATATAATTCCGTCAACACTTTATTCTTTCTGTTGCTACTAATTCTTAAAAAAACATCGTTTTTATTTTTTTCTCTTTATTTCTTTCTATTGGTCCTTCTCTTTAGCAGCGATCCTTTTTATTAGAGTCATTGGAGATGATGTTCCCAACGCTGTCCTAACCTGGCTTTGTACGTGGTCTTCATGCATGCATAGTTGCATGGTTTGCCCACGTAAAGGGTGGGATATAAGCACGCCACAGAGAGAAAGTCCTCTATAAACCACGTACGATGTGCACTAGAAAAGAAAAAGGAAAATTACCAAAAACATATTCAAAGTTATTATATTTTTATCAATTTAGTTACGAGCTTTTTAATTAGACCAATTAAATCCTAAATATTTTCATCTTCTACTAATTGGTTCATCCAGTCATTTTTACCATAAATCATTAACATAGACATTAGGCATCCTACATGGATCGACTAGCCCTAACATGGTTGATTTAAGAAGAAATTGATTTTTGATTTTTGATTTTCTTTATTTTTCTTTATTTTCTTCTCTTTTTCTTCACTTTTTTTCTACTATGCCAGCCAACCTTTGCTTGGCCGTAGTTCTTTTTTTTTAAAAAAAAAAAAGAAGAAAAAGAAGAGAAAAAATAATAAAAATAAAAAAATATATAAAAAAATTATCTATATTAGTACCGGCTATGTCACATAGGATGACCAGTGTTTATGTTAGCGATTTCTAGCAAAAAATGATTGGATAGACTTAACTGACAAAATATGAAAATATTCAGAACTTAATTAACATGATTAAAAGATTTATGACTTGTCACGACAAGATGTAATGTCTCCATCCTCCACCTTACTAAAGCGAGATATTAATCTTTCACTTTTTAGCATAAGCGGAAGTCAAAATTAAGCATCAAGCAAGCCATCAACAGTAACGGACGAACAACCATAGAAAAACAAGCAACATCTTTCATTTCTTGTATTATTTTTAGACATGGGTGATAATAGAGCAATACTGGGAGGTCAAAAAGATATACTACACTCGTAGACTATCCACTTATCCTTCATCTACGCCCTCAAACTAACCACAACGTAACACCCGCTCAACACAGTTTGATCTCAAAAAGTGCCGAAATCGTGTCTTAAAAATGGATCCCTACCACCATTCATCTCCCCATCGGCACCGTCTTCGTCATCGCTACCACTGCTGTCCCCTGGGAATGGCAGAGGACCACTTCATCCGATGTTGTCGTAGAGTGCCAGAAAGCGGTAGGTAATATGGACGGTCGGTGGACTTGCATCTATCTAGAGTGTGGATGTGTAGCGTGTGAAAGTCACGAACGGAAAATATGGAACGGTAAACTTGTAAAGTTGCCCCTCTAGAACTACTGCAGCGCCGTAGCAGAAAACTGGGATAGTAGAAATTGTAGTCATGGCTATGGATATGAAAAATGTGTATACCAACAAAAGTGAGCTAATGCCTAGCAATGAAATATCCAAAGCACTATGCCATATAATCCACCCCTCACAAAACAAAAAATCTACCTAAGATACATAACTCATGTATCTTCTAGGCAAGACTGTACAAAACAATGCTAAAGACCAATGAACTGTAACGACAAGACCTAAATATAGTCTAAACCCACAACCAGACTCATGACATAAGGACTTACCGACCTCGACAAACCGTGCAATCACGCACATGTACATGATTCACATGTTTTAGTTTTCACTTTTTATTTCCACTCCAAAACACATGTCAATGCGCTCACTAGACCACATAAGGAGGAATACTCTCATCTAGCAAAGTTCCGATGCGCTCTCCGGTCCACTACAGTGTACATTGGTTTGTTGTCCGGCCCACGCAAACTTCATGGTCCACTAACCATGGCATCCCTACTCCAGAGGATTTAGGGTTCACTATCACTAGGCTTCTAGGGTCCACTATTCGTGGACATCTCGAATTTCTCTCCGAATCCACAAGGCATCACTAGTTGTTGTCCGATGATATTCATCACTGTTATTGGACCTTGTTGTATCATCATCATCGTTGGCACCGCATTTGACCACTGTTTCATTGCCAGCCAACGTCCCGAAACATCTAACATATTTTCCTATGAGACCACTGGAGTACCCATGCGCAGCCATGCACGAAGGATCAATTAGCCATGCCAAATTTCCCTTCTTCATGCGGCAATTGAAAACCGCGTTTATAGGAGTCAACCAAAGAAGCCCATTTGACTAAAACCCACGTTGAATGGCTTCCCTCACGCTGGTCGAAGACTTTAGATTCGTTGGGCCATGCACACGTAATGGTGGTGGTTAATTGAGAGGGGAATGGTTGACCAAGAGAAAGCCAATGGTGGCCACGTTGCTCCTCCGTTGTCGACCAGCAAATGAAGACTTGGAAAAATATAAAACAAAATGTTGTGGCCATGTCCTTGCATGGGGAACGCAAGGTGGCGTGCGTCCAAGAGGAAGCTCGGCTGGTGGACACGCATGGTACACCTGCCCATCGTTGCCGCAGCCACCGAGGATCTACCTTTGTTGACTCATAAAGTCAACCAACGAAGGAAACAAAATGCTCGTGAATGTGAGCAAGAGAGAGAAGGAACGGAGCAGAAAAATTTAGGCAGAGAAAGAGAGAGTGAGTGCAGCGAGCGAGGAAAATTCGTCAGCGAGCAGCAAGCAAAAGTGAGGGGGAGGAAGGAGACCGCCCTCTGTCCTTGCGCACGCGCTGCTGCTGTCGATGTCGCTTGTGCTTGCCATCATTGAGCCGTGCCCGTGACCAGCAAGCTTTCTGTTTTTGCTTGCCATTGAGCCGTAGGACTTGAGGCAAGTGAAAGTCTACTAACCTATATAATGCAATGCTGTTATTGTCTGATATAGTGCAATAGACTTAGAAATATTTGGGTTTTGGAGGTTAGATGCTGAATTTTGGGTGATTGAGGTTGATTGGAATCATGAAATTGAGGAAATGTTTTGATTTTCTCTATGCATTTTCGGTTCTGTGAACTATAATCGAAGACCAATTTGTGGTGGATTTTTGGAAGTGAGATAGTCATGGCATAGGCATGGGATCCTATTGAATCCGCACTGTCTAAAATAAGTCATGTGTATAACTCAACAATTTTGTAAATTTTCTAGGGACAGTTCTAGTGTGATTTTGGTCCCAACTTCTTCATGAATGTTGTGAAGGATTGTTTAAACTATAACATATATTTTTAGTCAGATTTTTTGAAATCCATGTAGTGGCATAAATTTCTTTTAATGTACTGTACTTTTCTGCTGGAGTGTAAATTCTGGTTGATGGAATAAATTTGAGACTGAGTTGTGTGATTTACTACTCTCTATACATGAATAATTTGGCTTAGTGTTCTTCATGAAGTTCTTTCCTTTAGATCGTATTTATAACATATCAAAAATTTAGAATTTTCTGAGTTTTTTTATGGGTTATTCCGAAATTTTACTAAAACTGTGCATTCTGATTTTGAGTTGTGTTTATTCCAAATTTGCTCAATTTATCCCAAAGGTGAATGCATCTTGAGTTGTTATTTGACATGATGGTTTTTGGCATTCGGCATATCATTCAACACCGAAGATTGCAATGAAAACAATGTCATTGCATTGAAAAAAATTTTGGTATTAAAATAAATTAAGATGTTAATGTTACCGTTGGACCCTCGGGTCAACGATGCCCCGGGAGTCGGGAGGCCCATAGGATCGCGGTGGCGATGCCTTTGGATGCCTGGGGTCCGTAGTACAGAGGTTTTCCCCGAGAGTGTTGTGATTCCCGGTGGTATGTCGGTACGTAATTCCGGAGGGTAGCGGTAACCATTTTCATGGTGCACCCCGGAGATTCCTCATGATGCCAGGTGAGATACGAGATGCCCGGAGGTGTAATGAAACACGCTTTGAATGCCCGGTGGCCTAGTGGCTGAATGATGGAGGCTTTTGCGACACCAGGTTGGGTGTGAATGCCCGAAGAGACGCAAACATTGGTCCTCTAGGAGGTGAAACCTTTTGAATATTAAAACCGATGGCTCTACTAAGTGTGTGTGGTCTAGTTATAGGACTAAATTGTATGGCATAAAATAGGACATGTCATAACAGTTTGATTCTATAATTGGGACCCGTGTGACTGAAAATGGTGCATCTTGGTTTCGAAACTGCACTTGCCATTGCATTAAAGAGCTTTATGGATTTGATGCATACTCATTTCTCTTATCACATGTTTTGTTTATCTTGCATGAAACTAGATAGTAATGGTTCTGCACAATATAGTTTAGTGGATCTTTCGCTGCTGGGTGGTTGTACTCATCCCTTTGTGGGGGCTAACATTTCAGATTAGAAGAGATGCCTCTGTTGCCTGTAACTCTTGGCTCATTCTATGGACTTTTGGTCGACCTACAATAGGAACGGTTGGAGTACCAACAACCCAAGGTGCGTGGGTTGTCATTCGAACGAGTGAGAGTTGTTTCGGTGTTCGATGTTGGTCTCTCCGCCGGCCCCATTCTTCAGGAGTTTATCACCGTTTTTGTCCACCGAGATGGACGCTTGCTGTGGTTGCTGCCACCGCCGCTAGCTGATGGACCGGATGGGTGGGTGTGACCGAGAGATAAGGTCAACAAAAGAAGCATTTTTGGATGTCGACACTGACTGATGGACTTATGTACATAACGGATGGAATAGTCAGATGTCTTTTGAAAGTAGCCGAGTATAGAAAATCTTGGCATTTTGATGTACCAACTAAAGATGTACATCTGGTTTATGTAAATAAAAGTGTTCTGCTTATTACCTATAAATGAAGCGTATCCAACAACTCCCTTCCTGTAATTAAAACGATGCACATCAACTAAACACATTTATAGGTAATAAGCCGAACACTTTTATTTACATAAACTAGATGGATATCTTTAGTCGGTACATCAAAATGCCAAGATTTTCTATACTCGGCTACTTTCAAAAGACATCCAACTATTCCAACAGTTATGTACATAAGTCCATCAATTAGTGTCGGCGTCCAAAAATGCTTCTTCTACTAACCTTAACTCTTAGTCACACCCACCCATCCGGTCCATCAACTAGCGGTGGTGGCAATAGCCCCATCGAGCGTCCATCTTGGCAGACAAAAATGGAGATAAACTCTTGAAGAATGGGGCCGGCGGAGAGACCAACATCGAACACCAAAACAACTCTCACTCGTTCGAATGACAACCCACACACCTCGGGGTGTTGGTACTCCGATCGTTCCCATTGTAGGTCGACCAGAAGTCCATAGAATGAGCCAGGAGTTACAGGCAGCAGAGGCATCTCTTCTAATCTGAAATGTTAGCCCCCACAAAGGGGTGAGTACAACCATCCAGCAGCGAAGATCAACTAAACTATATCGTGCGGAACCATTACTATCTAGTTTCATGCAAGATAAACAAAACATGTAATCAAAGAAATGAGTATGCATCAAATCCATAAAGATCTTTAATGCAATGGCAAGTGCAGTTTCGAAACCAAGATGCACCATTTTCAATCACACAGGTCCCGATTATAGAATCAAACAGTTATGATACGTCCCATTCCATGCCATACAATTTAGTCCTATAACCAGACCACACACACATAGTAGAGCCATCGATTTTAATATTCAAAAGGTTTCACCTCCCAAAGGACCAACGTTTGCATTCCTTTAGGCATTCACACCCAACATGGCGTCACGAAAGCCTCTGGCATTCAGCCACTAGGCCACTGGGCATCCAGAGCGTGTTCCATTACATCTCTAGGTATCTCGCATCCCACCTGGCATCACAAAGAATCTCCGAGGCGCGCCATGAAAATGGTTACCCCTACCCTCCAGAATTACGTACCAACATACCACCGGGCATCTTGACACTCCCAGGGAAAACCTCTGGGGTACTATGGACCCCAAGCATCCAAAGGCATTGCCACCGCGATCCTATGGGCCTCCCGACTCCTGGGGCATCGTTGACCGAGGGTCCAACGGCAACATTAACATCTTAATTTATTTCAATACCAAAAACATTTTCAATGCAGTGACATTGGAAGTCTCATGAGTTTTCATTGAAATATTCTGTGTTGAATGATATACCGAATGCCAAAAACCATCATGTCAAATAACAACTCAAGATGCATTCACTTTTGGGATAAATTGAGCAAATTCGGAATAAACACAACTCAAAACCAGAATGCACAGTTTTAGTAAAATTTTGGAATAGCCCATAAACGAACTCAGAAAATTCTAAATTTTTGATATGTAATAAATAAGATCTAAAGGAAAGAATTTCATGAAGAACACTAAGCCAAATTATTCCATCAACCAGAATCACTCTAGCAAAAAGGTACAGTACATTAAAAGAAATTTATGCCACTATATGGATTTCGAAAAATCTGACCATAAATATGTGTTATAGTTTAAACAATCCTTCACGACATTCATGAAGAAGTCAAGACCAAAATTGCACTAGAACTGTCCCTGGAAAATTTACAAAATTGCTGAGTTATACACATGACTTATTTTAGACAGTTCAGATTCAATAGGATCCCGTGCCTATGCCACGACTATCTCACTTCAAAAATCCACCACAAATTGGTCTTTCAATTATAGTTCAATAGAACCGAAAATGCATAGAGAAAATCAAAACATTTCCTCAATTTCATGATTTCAATCTACTTCAATCACCCAAAATTCAGCATCCAACCTCCAAAACCCAAATATTTCCAAGTCTATTGCACTACATCAGACAATAACATCATTGCATTACATAGGTTAGTAGACTTTCACTTGCCTTAAGTCCTACAGCTCAATGGCAAGCAAAAACAGAAAGCTTGCGGGTCACGGGCACGGCTCAACGACAGCAAACGCGAGCGACGTCGACAGCAGCAGTGCATGCACGGACAGAAGGCGGTCTCCTTCCTCCCCCTCACTTTTGCTTGCTGCTCGCTCACGAATTTCCCTCACTCACTTGCTGCTCTCACTCTCTCTTTCTCTGCCTAAATTTTTCTGCTCGGTTGCTTCTCTCTCTTGCTTACATTCACGAGCATTCTGTTTCCTTCGTTGGTTGACTTTATGAGTCAACAAAGGTAGATCCTCGGTGGCTGCGGCAACGATAGGCAGGTGTACCATGCGTGTCCACCAGCCGAGCTTCCTCTTGGACGCATGCCACCTTGCGTTCGCCATGCAAGGACGTGGCCACAACATTTTGTTTTATTTTTTTCCAAGTCTTCATTTGCTGGTCGACAACGGAGGAGCAACGTGGCCACCATTGGCTTTCTCTTGGTCAACCATTCCCCTCTCAATTGACCACCACCATTACAAATCTAAAGTCTTCGTGCAGCGTGAGGGAAGCCATTCAACGTGGGTTTTAGTCAAATGGGCTTCTTTAGTTGACTCCTATAAACACAGTTTCCAATTGTCGCATGAAGAAGGGAAATTTGGCTTGGCTAATTGGTCCTTCGTGCATGGCCACACATGAGTACTCCGGTGGTCTCATAGGAAAATATGTTAGATGTTTCGGGACTGGGTGGCAATGAAACAGTGGTCAAATGCGGTGCCGATGATGACGATGATACGACGGGGTCCAAAATTGGTGTCGATGACGAAGGCCGATAACAATTTCATCAATCTGCGACGTATGGTCAGTTTTTCTGAGGTCGGCAAAATGCAGATGCCACAATCACACAACATCTTAGGCATGCAAATTCATGCACAATCATCTTGGCTTAAGCGTGAACAACCAAAACATGACACCCATTCATAGGGACCTTTTCTATCATCCATCCAAGAACTCGACATCTACTATCACAAGTAGAAACATGCCTCGAAGACTCGACACAAATTAAAACTAATAGAAACTATCATGCCGTCAAAGACTTGAGGCCAACTAATCAAACCATTCATGGGATCAACGACCCGACTCTTCTAGCTCTAGCCAAACCATCAATGAGGACCCATCCACTAGAACGACTCAAACTCGGACGACCACATCACGAGAAACCTCACAATCAAACTGTCTCCACCTCAGCGCCACCGAACCTCAACCGGACTCCACAAACCACCCCATTAATCTCAATCGAGCCAAAACCGAACCTCAACCAGATCATCAACGCGACATGCAAACCACAGTTCGGCTCAAGACAATCAAATTATAATCCTAATGATTCCTCGACGCCTCACGGCACATTGCATGACATAAGAATCTCATCCGACCCATGGTAACAACCAAAATCTGACCCAAAATCACATAGACCAAAGTAGAACAACACAAGCCAAACATCACAGCACATCAAAGACAAATTAACTGATCCGTATGACAAGCAAATCAACATAGCATAGAGAATCGGGATTTCACTTGCCTCAACGACCTATCCAGACCTAGTTTTGCCGCAGCACGAGGTCTAATCCCTCGCTTTTGCTGGACGCGACTCCAAAAGGCGTGATCCCCTCGATCTTGTGAGTGAAAGTCAAGAAAACGAAACAATGAGGGGTCGGGATGGAGAGAGAGTGGTCGGCAAGAGAGAGACGTGAGAGGGAGAGGAAGGCGGAGATAGAGAAATGAGAGGAGAGAGAGAGAAAATCATGGCTGTTATTCCCCTTCAAGACTTCTTGCATGAAGCCCTATTGGTCGCATGGGGCAGGGTGGCGCCAAGTGGCGTGAGTTAAAGGGTAATTGGCACGACCACTTTGCCAAGTGGCGAAGGAAAAAGAGAAGAGAGAGGGAAGAGAGGGGGCGGCTAATTATGGGAAAACGACACTAGTTGTGTCTAATTTTACACGTTCATTAGGCATTGGGAACCGAGAACCATAACCACATCTCATCCCAATCAGCACACAAAATGCCTTTGCTAATACACGGGTCAAGTACCATCATTTCAAAAACCTATAATCGATGCATCTCTGAAAATCTGGATGTTACATAACTATAACTGCATTGAAAAAAGTATAATAAGTTCAATATTTTTTTAGTAATTTTCCCCTCAAAAGAATGTTAATTAGTGAACTAGCTTTCATTAGTTATTAATTAATGACTAGTTTTAATCTCTCTCATATACTTAAAGGCTAGGTTGCACGGACACGTTCAGCGGACCTCCGAGTCGTGTCCGACACGTGTCGGAGCGTGTCGGACACGTCGACACGCTCGGACACGCTCGGACACGCGTTGACCGCGTGTCGGATTTGTCGACACGTGGTCAACTTTTGTCGACACGTTTCGACACGCGTGTCCGAGGGCGGAGGCGAGGGTGAGGGAGCAGAGATGAGATGAGGCCGCGAGTGAAGGCGAGCCCGCGACGGCGAGACGGCGAGACGGCGAGAGAAGGAGTAGAGACTGAGGCGAGGGCCGTGAGGAGGAACTTCACGAGGGCGGCGTCATCGAGTGGGGAAGCGGCGGCGGTGGCAAGGGGGAGGAGGAGGAGGAGTTTGCGGCGGTGTGCAGCCTCTCGGCGCACAAGGACCGCGTGTTTCATCCCTGTCGAGCAGAGATCGGGAGGAAGAGAAGAGGAAAGCGGCGAGGAGAAGGAGAAGCAGAAGGCATCGCTAGGGTTTTAAGAGGAAAAAAAAAAAGAATAAAAAGGGGAGTTGGTGTGTTGGAGGGAGGGGGAAGTGACAGGAGAGAAGGGGACGTGACGACTGACGAGGGCTGATTGATAGCTTGTCAGGTGGAGGGAAAAAAAGTGCAAAAAAGAATTGGGGGTGGGGAAAGACTCGAAAGAGGAGGGAAAAAAGTGATTTGGGAGGGAAAAAAAAGTGAAAAAAGAATTGGGGGTGGGGAAAAACTCGAAAGAGGAGGGAAAGAAGTGGTTTGGGCGCCCGCGGGCCCGGGGGGTGTGGGTGTTAGAGGGAGGGGGTTGGGTGCTTTTTATTTAATCAAAAAAAGTTATTAAATGAAAATAAAAAATAATTTCGAAAAATAAAAATATTGTATTTTGAATTATTAGTATAAATCTATTGTAAGTTCTTTTTTTAATTAAATTTGAATCAAATTAATTAAAAATAAAAATATTTATTTAATATACAACGTGTCCAAATGATGTCGAAATTTTTTATTTTTTAGAAATGACGTGTCGACGTGTCGTGTCGTATCGTGTCGCGTGTCGCGTGTCGTGTCGGTGCAACCTAGCTTAAAGGTAGTATGATGGGATACCCATAATCCAACGGCGTACATCGCTTGCTTGAATATATGTGAACAGTCAACGCGGGAAGAGAAAAACAAGTTAGGTAATCAACAATGGGCGGGTTAAGCTCTCTATAATGAATCGACGATTCAAGTCGAACATAAAAAGAACTTCTCGCCAACCTGCTGTCCCTTGTCTTATAATTTTCCATGACGTGAACAATTTGTAGAGTGAGGAATTTTCAAACAATTGATTACGCGCAAAAAGAGGTGCCAAGAGTGACAAATGCAAAAGACGAGGAAAATTGTAATGTGAAATAAAGAAAAAATGAAGTACATGCGGCGGCAGTGAAGACATCGACTAAGCTCTTTTTGTTGTATTGCAGAAACGAAAAGTATGATGATCTAGATCGGTCGATTTTTCAAATTTAAAATTTCCGGTAAACCGTAACGAAGATGATTTATACAGAAAGAAAAAGTAGGACATAAGCCGTGTACCATATAAAAATCGTATGAGTTTCAAATTCTCGTAAATTAAGGAGAAAGCGCGTATAACCCTATATCCGAACAATTTTCGTTCATTGACTGGTCGAACGCCTAGCTCTAGGAGAATTAACAGTCAACGTGCATCACGCGTCACTATGAACCGGCGTCATTACATTATAGAGCAATATATAGTCAAAGATGACGTAATATATCTCTATAAAATCGATCATGGGCCAAGTCGTAGCGATTGTTCGATCTTTCCAAGAAAAATCAGCCTCACATTCCCATCCTCTACCTTATAAACTTGGGTTAATATCATGAAA